>OU611850.1:18578858-19803695 GCA_914767755.1 Agrochola circellaris | reverse complement strand
AACACGTTTTTTGACGAAAAGTCAAAAATTTTCTTCTACGTAAATTCCAAAAACCTCACAGAACGCTAGCCCGCGCCGAGACGCGTCTTTTGACACCTCGCACGTGCGCCTAGCTAACATAGAAAATCAAAATTTTTAAAATCAACTAAATTCATAAACAGACGAAATCCACCTTAGCTATCCAGTAAATACATCAAACCGTTATAACTTTGCATCCAGGTGACGCATTTTGAAGCTGTTTTCAGCGAATTTGATCTTAAAAAGGTTCCGTCCTACGTCCTGACTATTTAAAATTGACAAAAGCGCGAAAATATTTTTTCGTTATAGGACTTAGAAAATTTTCAATATTTTCTTTTATTAAAAACTTAAACTAATTTTTATCTCAAAATTTTCCTTCAAAAACACATTTGATTTTAGTTGAAATAGATACTTACCTGCCTTACCTGTACTCTGGTCCGCGTTCCGCGAGCCCGGGTCCCGTTTGGTAGTTGTAATTCCCGGTTTTTCCATACTTTTCGGTCGAAAAACACGTTTTTTGACGAAAAGTCAAAAATTTTCTTCTAGGAAAATTCCAATAACCTCACAGAACGCTAGCCCGCGCCGAGACGCGTCTTTTGACACCTCGCACGTGCGCCTAGCTAACATAGAAAATCAAAATTTTTAAAATCAATTAAATTCATAAACAGACGAAATCCACCTTAGCTATCCAGTAAATACATCAAACCGTTATAACTTTGCATCCAGGTGACGCATTTTGAAGCTGTTTTCAGCGAATTTGATCTTAAAAAGGTTCCGTCCTACGTCCTGACTATTTAAAATTGACAAAAGCGCGAAAATATTTTTTCGTTATAGGACTTAGAAAATTTTCAATATTTTCTTTTATTAAAAACTTAAACTAATTTTTATCTCAAAATTTTCCTTCAAAAACACATTTGATTTTAGTTGAAATAGATACTTACCTGCCTTACCTGTACTCTGGTGCGCGTTCCGCGAGCTCGAGTCCCGTTTGGTAGTCGTAATTCCCGGTTTTTTCATACTTTTTTGTCGAAAAACACGTTTTTTGACGAAAAGTCAAAAATTTTCTTCTACGTAAATTCCAAAAACCTCACAGAACGCTAGCCCGCGCCGAGACGCGTCTTTTGACACCTCGCACGTGCGCCTAGCTAACATAGAAAATCAAAATTTTTAAAATCAACTAAATTCATAAACAGACGAAATCCACCTTAGCTATCCAGTAAATACATCAAACCGTTATAACTTTGCATCCAGGTGACGCATTTTGAAGCTGTTTTCAGCGAATTTGATCTTAAAAAGGTTCCGTCCTACGTCCTGACTAATTAAAATTGACAAAAACGCGAAAATATTTTTTCGTTATAGGACTTAGAAAATTTTCAATATTTTCTTTTATTAAAAACTTAAACTAATTTTTATCTCAAAATTTTCCTTCAAAAACACATTTTATTTTAGTTGAAATAGATACTTACCTGCCTTACCTGTACTCTGGTGCGCGTTCCGCGAGCTCGAGTCCCGTTTGGTAGTCGTAATTCCCGGTTTTTTCATACTTTTTTGTCGAAAAACACGTTTTTTGACGAAAAGTCAAAAATTTTCTTCTACGTAAATTCCAAAAACCTCACAGAACGCTAGCCCGCGCCGAGACGCGTCTTTTGACACCTCGCACGTGCGCCTAGCTAACATAGAAAATCAAAATTTTTAAAATCAACTAAATTCATAAACAGACGAAATCCACCTTAGCTATCCAGTAAATACATCAAACCGTTATAACTTTGCATCCAGGTGACGCATTTTGAAGCTGTTTTCAGCGAATTTGATCTTAAAAAGGTTCCGTCCTACGTCCTGACTAATTAAAATTGACAAAAACGCGAAAATATTTTTTCGTTATAGGACTTAGAAAATTTTCAATATTTTCTTTTATTAAAAACTTAAACTAATTTTTATCTCAAAATTTTCCTTCAAAAACACATTTTATTTTAGTTGAAATAGATACTTACCTGCCTTACCTGTACTCTGGTGCGCGTTCCGCGAGCTCGAGTCCCGTTTGGTAGTCGTAATTCCCGGTTTTTTCATACTTTTTTGTCGAAAAACACGTTTTTTGACGAAAAGTCAAAAATTTTCTTCTACGTAAATTCCAAAAACCTCACAGAACGCTAGCCCGCGCCGAGACGCGTCTTTTGACACCTCGCACGTGCGCCTAGCTAACATAGAAAATCAAAATTTTTAAAATCAACTAAATTCATAAACAGACGAAATCCACCTTAGCTATCCAGTAAATACATCAAACCGTTATAACTTTGCATCCAGGTGACGCATTTTGAAGCTGTTTTCAGCGAATTTGATCTTAAAAAGGTTCCGTCCTACGTCCTGACTATTTAAAATTGACAAAAGCGCGAAAATATTTTTTCGTTATAGGACTTAGAAAATTTTCAATATTTTCTTTTATTAAAAACTTAAACTAATTTTTATCTCAAAATTTTCCTTCAAAAACACATTTGATTTTAGTTGAAATAGATACTTACCTGCCTTACCTGTACTCTGGTCCGCGTTCCGCGAGCCCGAGTCCCGTTTGGTAGTTGTAATTCCCGGTTTTTCCATACTTTTTGGTCGAAAAACACGTTTTTTGACGAAAAGTCAAAAATTTTCTTCTAGGAAAATTCCAATAACCTCACAGAACGCTAGCCCGCGCCGAGACGCGTCTTTTGACACCTCGCACGTGCGCCTAGCTAACATAGAAAATCAAAATTTTTAAAATCAATTAAATTCATAAACAGACGAAATCCACCTTAGCTATCCAGTAAATACATCAAACCGTTATAACTTTGCATCCAGGTGACGCATTTTGAAGCTGTTTTCAGCGAATTTGATCTTAAAAAGGTTCCGTCCTACGTCCTGACTATTTAAAATTGACAAAAGCGCGAAAATATTTTTTCGTTATAGGACTTAGAAAATTTTCAATATTTTCTTTTATTAAAAACTTAAACTAATTTTTATCTCAAAATTTTCCTTCAAAAACACATTTGATTTTAGTTGAAATAGATACTTACCTGCCTTACCTGTACTCTGGTGCGCGTTCCGCGAGCTCGAGTCCCGTTTGGTAGTCGTAATTCCCGGTTTTTTCATACTTTTTTGTCGAAAAACACGTTTTTTGACGAAAAGTCAAAAATTTTCTTCTACGTAAATTCCAAAAACCTCACAGAACGCTAGCCCGCGCCGAGACGCGTCTTTTGACACCTCGCACGTGCGCCTAGCTAACATAGAAAATCAAAATTTTTAAAATCAACTAAATTCATAAACAGACGAAATCCACCTTAGCTATCCAGTAAATACATCAAACCGTTATAACTTTGCATCCAGGTGACGCATTTTGAAGCTGTTTTCAGCGAATTTGATCTTAAAAAGGTTCCGTCCTACGTCCTGACTATTTAAAATTGACAAAAGCGCGAAAATATTTTTTCGTTATAGGACTTAGAAAATTTTCAATATTTTCTTTTATTAAAAACTTAAACTAATTTTTATCTCAAAATTTTCCTTCAAAAACACATTTGATTTTAGTTGAAATAGATACTTACCTGCCTTACCTGTACTCTGGTCCGCGTTCCGCGAGCCCGAGTCCCGTTTGGTAGTTGTAATTCCCGGTTTTTCCATACTTTTTGGTCGAAAAAACACGTTTTTTGACGAAAAGTCAAAAATTTTCTTCTAGGAAAATTCCAATAACCTCACAGAACGCTAGCCCGCGCCGAGACGCGTCTTTTGACACCTCGCACGTGCGCCTAGCTAACATAGAAAATCAAAATTTTTAAAATCAATTAAATTCATAAACAGACGAAATCCACCTTAGCTATCCAGTAAATACATCAAACCGTTATAACTTTGCATCCAGGTGACGCATTTTGAAGCTGTTTTCAGCGAATTTGATCTTAAAAAGGTTCCGTCCTACGTCCTGACTATTTAAAATTGACAAAAGCGCGAAAATATTTTTTCGTTATAGGACTTAGAAAATTTTCAATATTTTCTTTTATTAAAAACTTAAACTAATTTTTATCTCAAAATTTTCCTTCAAAAACACATTTGATTTTAGTTGAAATAGATACTTACCTGCCTTACCTGTACTCTGGTCCGCGTTCCGCGAGCCCGGGTCCCGTTTGGTAGTTGTAATTCCCGGTTTTTCCATACTTTTTGGTCGAAAAACACGTTTTTTGACGAAAAGTCAAAAATTTTCTTCTAGGAAAATTCCAATAACCTCACAGAACGCTAGCCCGCGCCGAGACGCGTCTTTTGACACCTCGCACGTGCGCCTAGCTAACATAGAAAATCAAAATTTTTAAAATCAATTAAATTCATAAACAGACGAAATCCACCTTAGCTATCCAGTAAATACATCAAACCGTTATAACTTTGCATCCAGGTGACGCATTTTGAAGCTGTTTTCAGCGAATTTGATCTTAAAAAGGTTCCGTCCTACGTCCTGACTATTTAAAATTGACAAAAGCGCGAAAATATTTTTTCGTTATAGGACTTAGAAAATTTTCAATATTTTCTTTTATTAAAAACTTAAACTAATTTTTATCTCAAAATTTTCCTTCAAAAACACATTTGATTTTAGTTGAAATAGATACTTACCTGCCTTACCTGTACTCTGGTCCGCGTTCCGCGAGCCCGGGTCCCGTTTGGTAGTTGTAATTCCCGGTTTTTCCATACTTTTTGGTCGAAAAACACGTTTTTTGACGAAAAGTCAAAAATTTTCTTCTAGGAAAATTCCAATAACCTCACAGAACGCTAGCCCGCGCCGAGACGCGTCTTTTGACACCTCGCACGTGCGCCTAGCTAACATAGAAAATCAAAATTTTTAAAATCAACTAAATTCATAAACAGACGAAATCCACCTTAGCTATCCAGTAAATACATCAAACCGTTATAACTTTGCATCCAGGTGACGCATTTTGAAGCTGTTTTCAGCGAATTTGATCTTAAAAAGGTTCCGTCCTACGTCCTGACTAATTAAAATTGACAAAAACGCGAAAATATTTTTTCGTTATAGGACTTAGAAAATTTTCAATATTTTCTTTTATTAAAAACTTAAACTAATTTTTATCTCAAAATTTTCCTTCAAAAACACATTTGATTTTAGTTGAAATAGATACTTACCTGCCTTACCTGTACTCTGGTCCGCGTTCCGCGAGCCCGAGTCCCGTTTGGTAGTTGTAATTCCCGGTTTTTCCATACTTTTTGGTCGAAAAACACGTTTTTTGACGAAAAGTCAAAAATTTTCTTCTAGGAAAATTCCAATAACCTCACAGAACGCTAGCCCGCGCCGAGACGCGTCTTTTGACACCTCGCACGTGCGCCTAGCTAACATAGAAAATCAAAATTTTTAAAATCAATTAAATTCATAAACAGACGAAATCCACCTTAGCTATCCAGTAAATACATCAAACCGTTATAACTTTGCATCCAGGTGACGCATTTTGAAGCTGTTTTCAGCGAATTTGATCTTAACCACTTCCTCGTCCCATTTAGCGACGTGGGTGGCCTCGGCGTCCTTGAACTTTTTTTTTATCGCGCGGCACGGTGTCGAGTAACATAAACAAATCTTGTAAACAAAAACTTTCTATGAAGTGATTGTATACTAATGACTGTTTCGGGAAGTGGACAGACCAGACTACACTACATAGCTTGTTTTGTAACTTTAAATGACTTTGTTTTTTTTAAATACGCCAACAAAAACAAAACTCGTATTATTTCAAAATCTAAAGCGATAACCCTATGTTTTTTTTAACCTTATATTTAGCCCAATTCAGTTTGCATCAAATGACATCATAATATTTACCATTGTTCCTACAAAGTTTTGAAATACAAATAATAATAACATGTCGCGAACTAATAATCGCGCACGCCATTGCGCTCACATTATAAAGCCGGTCATTCACGGATTTTCATTATTTATTTATCGTTTCAATGTTTATGATAGAAAGAAAAATATACTGTCACCGTCAAATCTTTAAAATGT
The DNA here is from genome assembly GCA_914767755.1 of Agrochola circellaris. Taxonomy (NCBI): domain Eukaryota; kingdom Metazoa; phylum Arthropoda; class Insecta; order Lepidoptera; family Noctuidae; genus Agrochola; species Agrochola circellaris. The sequence goes on along the minus strand of OU611850.1, from coordinate 19,797,673 downwards.
AGATTTATTGTGCCGAATGTAAATCAGTGAGCAAAATAAATCATTACAATTAAAATAATTAAATGTACATTGACAATGTTTTCCGCGCATGGCACGCTTTATCACCGTCCCGCGCATGCGCGCGGCGTCCCGCGCAGCCGTCCGCGCTGTTGAATCATGGATATGGCGTAAACTTATATTTTCCCTACTTCGAAATCTTAACTAAATGATACAATAATGGTACCAAATTGTTCGTAAATAAACATGCTATACGGTTAAATTACAAGGAATTAAGTACAAACTAGCAATATATTAGTTTTTATCAAGTTTTTATCATGTTTTTATAAAATTACGTCAGCAATAAAAAATAAAAAAATGTTTTCATCCAATTTATGACTCGGAATCCACATGTATTATAGATAAGTCGGTAGAACGTAAAATCACGAACAAAATGGTATATAATATTACGTATAAAACAAATAACAAATTTACGTACCAAGTTTTTATCAAAATGTCCGCTAACAGAGCGCGCACTGTTCACGGCACAGATAAACAAGTGATTTCAACCACTGCTACAATATTTATTATGCCTCTAACAATATAACGCCATCTTACGAAAATGTCAGGAATTTATATGGCTTTCTGTCAGTACAAGAACGAAAGCTGTAGCTCGGTTGAAAAAATTCAAAAAAATAAAAACAGAGTGCGCTGTCATTCAATTTCGCGCGCGAATTTCAAAGCCACTCCCGTGGCATTGGACAATCGAGCGTTTTTGCGTACTGGCAGTTGACTGCCAAGGTCGCGTGAGCGGTTATAAAGGTTCCGTCCTACGTCCTGACTATTTAAAATTGACAAAAGCGCGAAAATATTTTTTCGTTATAGGACTTAGAAAATTTTCAATATTTTCTTTTATTAAAAACTTAAACTAATTTTTATCTCAAAATTTTCCTTCAAAAACACATTTGATTTTAGTTGAAATAGATACTTACCTGCCTTACCTGTACTCTGGTCCGCGTTCCGCGAGCCCGAGTCCCGTTTGGTAGTTGTAATTCCCGGTTTTTCCATACTTTTTGGTCGAAAAACACGTTTTTTGACGAAAAGTCAAAAATTTTCTTCTAGGAAAATTCCAATAACCTCACAGAACGCTAGCCCGCGCCGAGACGCGTCTTTTGACACCTCGCACGTGCGCCTAGCTAACATAGAAAATCAAAATTTTTAAAATCAATTAAATTCATAAACAGACGAAATCCACCTTAGCTATCCAGTAAATACATCAAACCGTTATAACTTTGCATCCAGGTGACGCATTTTGAAGCTGTTTTCAGCGAATTTGATCTTAAAAAGGTTCCGTCCTACGTCCTGACTATTTAAAATTGACAAAAGCGCGAAAATATTTTTTCGTTATAGGACTTAGAAAATTTTCAATATTTTCTTTTATTAAAAACTTAAACTAATTTTTATCTCAAAATTTTCCTTCAAAAACACATTTGATTTTAGTTGAAATAGATACTTACCTGCCTTACCTGTACTCTGGTCCGCGTTCCGCGAGCCCGAGTCCCGTTTGGTAGTTGTAATTCCCGGTTTTTCCATACTTTTTGGTCGAAAAACACGTTTTTTGACGAAAAGTCAAAAATTTTCTTCTAGGAAAATTCCAATAACCTCACAGAACGCTAGCCCGCGCCGAGACGCGTCTTTTGACACCTCGCACGTGCGCCTAGCTAACATAGAAAATCAAAATTTTTAAAATCAACTAAATTCATAAACAGACGAAATCCACCTTAGCTATCCAGTAAATACATCAAACCGTTATAACTTTGCATCCAGGTGACGCATTTTGAAGCTGTTTTCAGCGAATTTGATCTTAAAAAGGTTCCGTCCTACGTCCTGACTAATTAAAATTGACAAAAACGCGAAAATATTTTTTCGTTATAGGACTTAGAAAATTTTCAATATTTTCTTTTATTAAAAACTTAAACTAATTTTTATCTCAAAATTTTCCTTCAAAAACACATTTTATTTTAGTTGAAATAGATACTTACCTGCCTTACCTGTACTCTGGTGCGCGTTCCGCGAGCTCGAGTCCCGTTTGGTAGTCGTAATTCCCGGTTTTTTCATACTTTTTTGTCGAAAAACACGTTTTTTGACGAAAAGTCAAAAATTTTCTTCTACGTAAATTCCAAAAACCTCACAGAACGCTAGCCCGCGCCGAGACGCGTCTTTTGACACCTCGCACGTGCGCCTAGCTAACATAGAAAATCAAAATTTTTAAAATCAACTAAATTCATAAACAGACGAAATCCACCTTAGCTATCCAGTAAATACATCAAACCGTTATAACTTTGCATCCAGGTGACGCATTTTGAAGCTGTTTTCAGCGAATTTGATCTTAAAAAGGTTCCGTCCTACGTCCTGACTATTTAAAATTGACAAAAGCGCGAAAATATTTTTTCGTTATAGGACTTAGAAAATTTTCAATATTTTCTTTTATTAAAAACTTAAACTAATTTTTATCTCAAAATTTTCCTTCAAAAACACATTTGATTTTAGTTGAAATAGATACTTACCTGCCTTACCTGTACTCTGGTCCGCGTTCCGCGAGCCCGAGTCCCGTTTGGTAGTTGTAATTCCCGGTTTTTCCATACTTTTTGGTCGAAAAACACGTTTTTTGACGAAAAGTCAAAAATTTTCTTCTAGGAAAATTCCAATAACCTCACAGAACGCTAGCCCGCGCCGAGACGCGTCTTTTGACACCTCGCACGTGCGCCTAGCTAACATAGAAAATCAAAATTTTTAAAATCAACTAAATTCATAAACAGACGAAATCCACCTTAGCTATCCAGTAAATACATCAAACCGTTATAACTTTGCATCCAGGTGACGCATTTTGAAGCTGTTTTCAGCGAATTTGATCTTAAAAAGGTTCCGTCCTACGTCCTGACTAATTAAAATTGACAAGGGCGCGAAAATATTTTTTCGTTATAGGACTTAGAAAATTTTCAATATTTTCTTTTATTAAAAACTTAAACTAATTTTTATCTCAAAATTTTCCTTCAAAAACACATTTTATTTTAGTTGAAATAGATACTTACCTGCCTTACCTGTACTCTGGTGCGCGTTCCGCGAGCTCGAGTCCCGTTTGGTAGTCGTAATTCCCGGTTTTTTCATACTTTTTTGTCGAAAAACACGTTTTTTGACGAAAAGTCAAAAATTTTCTTCTACGTAAATTCCAAAAACCTCACAGAACGCTAGCCCGCGCCGAGACGCGTCTTTTGACACCTCGCACGTGCGCCTAGCTAACATAGAAAATCAAAATTTTTAAAATCAACTAAATTCATAAACAGACGAAATCCACCTTAGCTATCCAGTAAATACATCAAACCGTTATAACTTTGCATCCAGGTGACGCATTTTGAAGCTGTTTTCAGCGAATTTGATCTTAAAAAGGTTCCGTCCTACGTCCTGACTATTTAAAATTGACAAAAGCGCGAAAATATTTTTTCGTTATAGGACTTAGAAAATTTTCAATATTTTCTTTTATTAAAAACTTAAACTAATTTTTATCTCAAAATTTTCCTTCAAAAACACATTTTATTTTGGTTGAAATAGATACTTGCCTGCCTTACCTGTACTCTGGTGCGCGTTCCGCGAGCTCGAGTCCCGTTTGGTAGTCGTAATTCCCGGTTTTTTCATACTTTTTTGTCGAAAAACACGTTTTTTGACGAAAAGTCAAAAATTTTCTTCTACGTAAATTCCAAAAACCTCACAGAACGCTAGCCCGCGCCGAGACGCGTCTTTTGACACCTCGCACGTGCGCCTAGCTAACATAGAAAATCAAAATTTTTAAAATCAACTAAATTCATAAACAGACGAAATCCACCTTAGCTATCCAGTAAATACATCAAACCGTTATAACTTTGCATCCAGGTGACGCATTTTGAAGCTGTTTTCAGCGAATTTGATCTTAAAAAGGTTCCGTCCTACGTCCTGACTAATTAAAATTGACAAAAACGCGAAAATATTTTTTCGTTATAGGACTTAGAAAATTTTCAATATTTTCTTTTATTAAAAACTTAAACTAATTTTTATCTCAAAATTTTCCTTCAAAAACACATTTTATTTTAGTTGAAATAGATACTTACCTGCCTTACCTGTACTCTGTTGCGCGTTCCGCGAGCTCGAGTCCCGTTTGGTAGTCGTAATTCCCGGTTTTTTCATACTTTTTTGTCGAAAAACACGTTTTTTGACGAAAAGTCAAAAATTTTCTTCTACGTAAATTCCAAAAACCTCACAGAACGCTAGCCCGCGCCGAGACGCGTCTTTTGACACCTCGCACGTGCGCCTAGCTAACATAGAAAATCAAAATTTTTAAAATCAACTAAATTCATAAACAGACGAAATCCACCTTAGCTATCCAGTAAATACATCAAACCGTTATAACTTTGCATCCAGGTGACGCATTTTGAAGCTGTTTTCAGCGAATTTGATCTTAAAAAGGTTCCGTCCTACGTCCTGACTAATTAAAATTGACAAAAACGCGAAAATATTTTTTCGTTATAGGACTTAGAAAATTTTCAATATTTTCTTTTATTAAAAACTTAAACTAATTTTTATCTCAAAATTTTCCTTCAAAAACACATTTTATTTTAGTTGAAATAGATACTTACCTGCCTTACCTGTACTCTGGTGCGCGTTCCGCGAGCTCGAGTCCCGTTTGGTAGTCGTAATTCCCGGTTTTTTCATACTTTTTTGTCGAAAAACACGTTTTTTGACGAAAAGTCAAAAATTTTCTTCTACGTAAATTCCAAAAACCTCACAGAACGCTAGCCCGCGCCGAGACGCGTCTTTTGACACCTCGCACGTGCGCCTAGCTAACATAGAAAATCAAAATTTTTAAAATCAACTAAATTCATAAACAGACGAAATCCACCTTAGCTATCCAGTAAATACATCAAACCGTTATAACTTTGCATCCAGGTGACGCATTTTGAAGCTGTTTTCAGCGAATTTGATCTTAAAAAGGTTCCGTCCTACGTCCTGACTAATTAAAATTGACAAAAACGCGAAAATATTTTTTCGTTATAGGACTTAGAAAATTTTCAATATTTTCTTTTATTAAAAACTTAAACTAATTTTTATCTCAAAATTTTCCTTCAAAAACACATTTTATTTTAGTTGAAATAGATACTTACCTGCCTTACCTGTACTCTGGTGCGCGTTCCGCGAGCTCGAGTCCCGTTTGGTAGTCGTAATTCCCGGTTTTTTCATACTTTTTTGTCGAAAAACACGTTTTTTGACGAAAAGTCAAAAATTTTCTTCTACGTAAATTCCAAAAACCTCACAGAACGCTAGCCCGCGCCGAGACGCGTCTTTTGACACCTCGCACGTGCGCCTAGCTAACATAGAAAATCAAAATTTTTAAAATCAACTAAATTCATAAACAGACGAAATCCACCTTAGCTATCCAGTAAATACATCAAACCGTTATAACTTTGCATCCAGGTGACGCATTTTGAAGCTGTTTTCAGCGAATTTGATCTTAAAAAGGTTCCGTCCTACGTCCTGACTATTTAAAATTGACAAAAGCGCGAAAATATTTTTTCGTTATAGGACTTAGAAAATTTTCAATATTTTCTTTTATTAAAAACTTAAACTAATTTTTATCTCAAAATTTTCCTTCAAAAACACATTTGATTTTAGTTGAAATAGATACTTACCTGCCTTACCTGTACTCTGGTCCGCGTTCCGCGAGCCCGGGTCCCGTTTGGTAGTTGTAATTCCCGGTTTTTCCATACTTTTTGGTCGAAAAACACGTTTTTTGACGAAAAGTCAAAAATTTTCTTCTAGGAAAATTCCAATAACCTCACAGAACGCTAGCCCGCGCCGAGACGCGTCTTTTGACACCTCGCACGTGCGCCTAGCTAACATAGAAAATCAAAATTTTTAAAATCAATTAAATTCATAAACAGACGAAATCCACCTTAGCTATCCAGTAAATACATCAAACCGTTATAACTTTGCATCCAGGTGACGCATTTTGAAGCTGTTTTCAGCGAATTTGATCTTAAAAAGGTTCCGTCCTACGTCCTGACTATTTAAAATTGACAAAAACGCGAAAATATTTTTTCGTTATAGGACTTAGAAAATTTTCAATATTTTCTTTTATTAAAAACTTAAACTAATTTTTATCTCAAAATTTTCCTTCAAAAACACATTTGATTTTAGTTGAAATAGATACTTACCTGCCTTACCTGTACTCTGGTCCGCGTTCCGCGAGCCCGGGTCCCGTTTGGTAGTTGTAATTCCCGGTTTTTCCATACTTTTTGGTCGAAAAACACGTTTTTTGACGAAAAGTCAAAAATTTTCTTCTAGGAAAATTCCAATAACCTCACAGAACGCTAGCCCGCGCCGAGACGCGTCTTTTGACACCTCGCACGTGCGCCTAGCTAACATAGAAAATCAAAATTTTTAAAATCAATTAAATTCATAAACAGACGAAATCCACCTTAGCTATCCAGTAAATACATCAAACCGTTATAACTTTGCATCCAGGTGACGCATTTTGAAGCTGTTTTCAGCGAATTTGATCTTAAAAAGGTTCCGTCCTACGTCCTGACTATTTAAAATTGACAAAAGCGCGAAAATATTTTTTCGTTATAGGACTTAGAAAATTTTCAATATTTTCTTTTATTAAAAACTTAAACTAATTTTTATCTCAAAATTTTCCTTCAAAAACACATTTGATTTTAGTTGAAATAGATACTTACCTGCCTTACCTGTACTCTGGTCCGCGTTCCGCGAGCCCGAGTCCCGTTTGGTAGTTGTAATTCCCGGTTTTTCCATACTTTTTGGTCGAAAAACACGTTTTTTGACGAAAAGTCAAAAATTTTCTTCTAGGAAAATTCCAATAACCTCACAGAACGCTAGCCCGCGCCGAGACGCGTCTTTTGACACCTCGCACGTGCGCCTAGCTAACATAGAAAATCAAAATTTTTAAAATCAACTAAATTCATAAACAGACGAAATCCACCTTAGCTATCCAGTAAATACATCAAACCGTTATAACTTTGCATCCAGGTGACGCATTTTGAAGCTGTTTTCAGCGAATTTGATCTTAAAAAGGTTCCGTCCTACGTCCTGACTAATTAAAATTGACAAAAACGCGAAAATATTTTTTCGTTATAGGACTTAGAAAATTTTCAATATTTTCTTTTATTAAAAACTTAAACTAATTTTTATCTCAAAATTTTCCTTCAAAAACACATTTTATTTTAGTTGAAATAGATACTTACCTGCCTTACCTGTACTCTGGTGCGCGTTCCGCGAGCTCGAGTCCCGTTTGGTAGTCGTAATTCCCGGTTTTTTCATACTTTTTTGTCGAAAAACACGTTTTTTGACGAAAAGTCAAAAATTTTCTTCTACGTAAATTCCAAAAACCTCACAGAACGCTAGCCCGCGCCGAGACGCGTCTTTTGACACCTCGCACGTGCGCCTAGCTAACATAGAAAATCAAAATTTTTAAAATCAACTAAATTCATAAACAGACGAAATCCACCTTAGCTATCCAGTAAATACATCAAACCGTTATAACTTTGCATCCAGGTGACGCATTTTGAAGCTGTTTTCAGCGAATTTGATCTTAAAAAGGTTCCGTCCTACGTCCTGACTATTTAAAATTGACAAAAGCGCGAAAATATTTTTTCGTTATAGGACTTAGAAAATTTTCAATATTTTCTTTTATTAAAAACTTAAACTAATTTTTATCTCAAAATTTTCCTTCAAAAACACATTTGATTTTAGTTGAAATAGATACTTACCTGCCTTACCTGTACTCTGGTCCGCGTTCCGCGAGCCCGAGTCCCGTTTGGTAGTTGTAATTCCCGGTTTTTCCATACTTTTTGGTCGAAAAACACGTTTTTTGACGAAAAGTCAAAAATTTTCTTCTAGGAAAATTCCAATAACCTCACAGAACGCTAGCCCGCGCCGAGACGCGTCTTTTGACACCTCGCACGTGCGCCTAGCTAACATAGAAAATCAAAATTTTTAAAATCAACTAAATTCATAAACAGACGAAATCCACCTTAGCTATCCAGTAAATACATCAAACCGTTATAACTTTGCATCCAGGTGACGCATTTTGAAGCTGTTTTCAGCGAATTTGATCTTAAAAAGGTTCCGTCCTACGTCCTGACTAATTAAAATTGACAAAAACGCGAAAATATTTTTTCGTTATAGGACTTAGAAAATTTTCAATATTTTCTTTTATTAAAAACTTAAACTAATTTTTATCTCAAAATTTTCCTTCAAAAACACATTTTATTTTAGTTGAAATAGATACTTACCTGCCTTACCTGTACTCTGGTGCGCGTTCCGCGAGCTCGAGTCCCGTTTGGTAGTCGTAATTCCCGGTTTTTTCATACTTTTTTGTCGAAAAACACGTTTTTTGACGAAAAGTCAAAAATTTTCTTCTACGTAAATTCCAAAAACCTCACAGAACGCTAGCCCGCGCCGAGACGCGTCTTTTGACACCTCGCACGTGCGCCTAGCTAACATAGAAAATCAAAATTTTTAAAATCAACTAAATTCATAAACAGACGAAATCCACCTTAGCTATCCAGTAAATACATCAAACCGTTATAACTTTGCATCCAGGTGACGCATTTTGAAGCTGTTTTCAGCGAATTTGATCTTAAAAAGGTTCCGTCCTACGTCCTGACTATTTAAAATTGACAAAAGCGCGAAAATATTTTTTCGTTATAGGACTTAGAAAATTTTCAATATTTTCTTTTATTAAAAACTTAAACTAATTTTTATCTCAAAATTTTCCTTCAAAAACACATTTGATTTTAGTTGAAATAGATACTTACCTGCCTTACCTGTACTCTGGTCCGCGTTCCGCGAGCCCGAGTCCCGTTTGGTAGTTGTAATTCCCGGTTTTTCCATACTTTTTGGTCGAAAAACACGTTTTTTGACGAAAAGTCAAAAATTTTCTTCTAGGAAAATTCCAATAACCTCACAGAACGCTAGCCCGCGCCGAGACGCGTCTTTTGACACCTCGCACGTGCGCCTAGCTAACATAGAAAATCAAAATTTTTAAAATCAACTAAATTCATAAACAGACGAAATCCACCTTAGCTATCCAGTAAATACATCAAACCGTTATAACTTTGCATCCAGGTGACGCATTTTGAAGCTGTTTTCAGCGAATTTGATCTTAAAAAGGTTCCGTCCTACGTCCTGACTATTTAAAATTGACAAAAGCGCGAAAATATTTTTTCGTTATAGGACTTAGAAAATTTTCAATATTTTCTTTTATTAAAAACTTAAACTAATTTTTATCTCAAAATTTTCCTTCAAAAACACATTTGATTTTAGTTGAAATAGATACTTACCTGCCTTACCTGTACTCTGGTCCGCGTTCCGCGAGCCCGAGTCCCGTTTGGTAGTTGTAATTCCCGGTTTTTCCATACTTTTTGGTCGAAAAACACGTTTTTTGACGAAAAGTCAAAAATTTTCTTCTAGGAAAATTCCAATAACCTCACAGAACGCTAGCCCGCGCCGAGACGCGTCTTTTGACACCTCGCACGTGCGCCTAGCTAACATAGAAAATCAAAATTTTTAAAATCAATTAAATTCATAAACAGACGAAATCCACCTTAGCTATCCAGTAAATACATCAAACCGTTATAACTTTGCATCCAGGTGACGCATTTTGAAGCTGTTTTCAGCGAATTTGATCTTAAAAAGGTTCCGTCCTACGTCCTGACTATTTAAAATTGACAAAAGCGCGAAAATATTTTTTCGTTATAGGACTTAGAAAATTTTCAATATTTTCTTTTATTAAAAACTTAAACTAATTTTTATCTCAAAATTTTCCTTCAAAAACACATTTGATTTTAGTTGAAATAGATACTTACCTGCCTTACCTGTACTCTGGTCCGCGTTCCGCGAGCCCGAGTCCCGTTTGGTAGTTGTAATTCCCGGTTTTTCCATACTTTTTGGTCGAAAAACACGTTTTTTGACGAAAAGTCAAAAATTTTCTTCTAGGAAAATTCCAATAACCTCACAGAACGCTAGCCCGCGCCGAGACGCGTCTTTTGACACCTTGCACGTGCGCCTAGCTAACATAGAAAATCAAAATTTTTAAAATCAACTAAATTCATAAACAGACGAAATCCACCTTAGCTATCCAGTAAATACATCAAACCGTTATAACTTTGCATCCAGGTGACGCATTTTGAAGCTGTTTTCAGCGAATTTGATCTTAAAAAGGTTCCGTCCTACGTCCTGACTAATTAAAATTGACAAAAACGCGAAAATATTTTTTCGTTATAGGACTTAGAAAATTTTCAATATTTTCTTTTATTAAAAACTTAAACTAATTTTTATCTCAAAATTTTCCTTCAAAAACACATTTTATTTTAGTTGAAATAGATACTTACCTGCCTTACCTGTACTCTGGTGCGCGTTCCGCGAGCTCGAGTCCCGTTTGGTAGTCGTAATTCCCGGTTTTTTCATACTTTTTTGTCGAAAAACACGTTTTTTGACGAAAAGTCAAAAATTTTCTTCTACGTAAATTCCAAAAACCTCACAGAACGCTAGCCCGCGCCGAGACGCGTCTTTTGACACCTCGCACGTGCGCCTAGCTAACATAGAAAATCAAAATTTTTAAAATCAACTAAATTCATAAACAGACGAAATCCACCTTAGCTATCCAGTAAATACATCAAACCGTTATAACTTTGCATCCAGGTGACGCATTTTGAAGCTGTTTTCAGCGAATTTGATCTTAAAAAGGTTCCGTCCTACGTCCTGACTATTTAAAATTGACAAAAGCGCGAAAATATTTTTTCGTTATAGGACTTAGAAAATTTTCAATATTTTCTTTTATTAAAAACTTAAACTAATTTTTATCTCAAAATTTTCCTTCAAAAACACATTTGATTTTAGTTGAAATAGATACTTACCTGCCTTACCTGTACTCTGGTCCGCGTTCCGCGAGCCCGAGTCCCGTTTGGTAGTTGTAATTCCCGGTTTTTCCATACTTTTTGGTCGAAAAACACGTTTTTTGACGAAAAGTCAAAAATTTTCTTCTAGGAAAATTCCAATAACCTCACAGAACGCTAGCCCGCGCCGAGACGCGTCTTTTGACACCTCGCACGTGCGCCTAGCTAACATAGAAAATCAAAATTTTTAAAATCAACTAAATTCATAAACAGACGAAATCCACCTTAGCTATCCAGTAAATACATCAAACCGTTATAACTTTGCATCCAGGTGACGCATTTTGAAGCTGTTTTCAGCGAATTTGATCTTAAAAAGGTTCCGTCCTACGTCCTGACTAATTAAAATTGACAAAAACGCGAAAATATTTTTTCGTTATAGGACTTAGAAAATTTTCAATATTTTCTTTTATTAAAAACTTAAACTAATTTTTATCTCAAAATTTTCCTTCAAAAACACATTTTATTTTAGTTGAAATAGATACTTACCTGCCTTACCTGTACTCTGGTGCGCGTTCCGCGAGCTCGAGTCCCGTTTGGTAGTCGTAATTCCCGGTTTTTTCATACTTTTTTGTCGAAAAACACGTTTTTTGACGAAAAGTCAAAAATTTTCTTCTACGTAAATTCCAAAAACCTCACAGAACGCTAGCCCGCGCCGAGACGCGTCTTTTGACACCTCGCACGTGCGCCTAGCTAACATAGAAAATCAAAATTTTTAAAATCAACTAAATTCATAAACAGACGAAATCCACCTTAGCTATCCAGTAAATACATCAAACCGTTATAACTTTGCATCCAGGTGACGCATTTTGAAGCTGTTTTCAGCGAATTTGATCTTAAAAAGGTTCCGTCCTACGTCCTGACTATTTAAAATTGACAAAAGCGCGAAAATATTTTTTCGTTATAGGACTTAGAAAATTTTCAATATTTTCTTTTATTAAAAACTTAAACTAATTTTTATCTCAAAATTTTCCTTCAAAAACACATTTGATTTTAGTTGAAATAGATACTTACCTGCCTTACCTGTACTCTGGTCCGCGTTCCGCGAGCCCGAGTCCCGTTTGGTAGTTGTAATTCCCGGTTTTTCCATACTTTTTGGTCGAAAAACACGTTTTTTGACGAAAAGTCAAAAATTTTCTTCTAGGAAAATTCCAATAACCTCACAGAACGCTAGCCCGCGCCGAGACGCGTCTTTTGACACCTCGCACGTGCGCCTAGCTAACATAGAAAATCAAAATTTTTAAAATCAACTAAATTCATAAACAGACGAAATCCACCTTAGCTATCCAGTAAATACATCAAACCGTTATAACTTTGCATCCAGGTGACGCATTTTGAAGCTGTTTTCAGCGAATTTGATCTTAAAAAGGTTCCGTCCTACGTCCTGACTATTTAAAATTGACAAAAGCGCGAAAATATTTTTTCGTTATAGGACTTAGAAAATTTTCAATATTTTCTTTTATTAAAAACTTAAACTAATTTTTATCTCAAAATTTTCCTTCAAAAACACATTTGATTTTAGTTGAAATAGATACTTACCTGCCTTACCTGTACTCTGGTCCGCGTTCCGCGAGCCCGAGTCCCGTTTGGTAGTTGTAATTCCCGGTTTTTCCATACTTTTTGGTCGAAAAACACGTTTTTTGACGAAAAGTCAAAAATTTTCTTCTAGGAAAATTCCAATAACCTCACAGAACGCTAGCCCGCGCCGAGACGCGTCTTTTGACACCTCGCACGTGCGCCTAGCTAACATAGAAAATCAAAATTTTTAAAATCAATTAAATTCATAAACAGACGAAATCCACCTTAGCTATCCAGTAAATACATCAAACCGTTATAACTTTGCATCCAGGTGACGCATTTTGAAGCTGTTTTCAGCGAATTTGATCTTAAAAAGGTTCCGTCCTACGTCCTGACTATTTAAAATTGACAAAAGCGCGAAAATATTTTTTCGTTATAGGACTTAGAAAATTTTCAATATTTTCTTTTATTAAAAACTTAAACTAATTTTTATCTCAAAATTTTCCTTCAAAAACACATTTGATTTTAGTTGAAATAGATACTTACCTGCCTTACCTGTACTCTGGTCCGCGTTCCGCGAGCCCGGGTCCCGTTTGGTAGTTGTAATTCCCGGTTTTTCCATACTTTTTGGTCGAAAAACACGTTTTTTGACGAAAAGTCAAAAATTTTCTTCTAGGAAAATTCCAATAACCTCACAGAACGCTAGCCCGCGCCGAGACGCGTCTTTTGACACCTCGCACGTGCGCCTAGCTAACATAGAAAATCAAAATTTTTAAAATCAACTAAATTCATAAACAGACGAAATCCACCTTAGCTATCCAGTAAATACATCAAACCGTTATAACTTTGCATCCAGGTGACGCATTTTGAAGCTGTTTTCAGCGAATTTGATCTTAAAAAGGTTCCGTCCTACGTCCTGACTAATTAAAATTGACAAAAACGCGAAAATATTTTTTCGTTATAGGACTTAGAAAATTTTCAATATTTTCTTTTATTAAAAACTTAAACTAATTTTTATCTCAAAATTTTCCTTCAAAAACACATTTTATTTTAGTTGAAATAGATACTTACCTGCCTTACCTGTACTCTGGTGCGCGTTCCGCGAGCTCGAGTCCCGTTTGGTAGTCGTAATTCCCGGTTTTTTCATACTTTTTTGTCGAAAAACACGTTTTTTGACGAAAAGTCAAAAATTTTCTTCTACGTAAATTCCAAAAACCTCACAGAACGCTAGCCCGCGCCGAGACGCGTCTTTTGACACCTCGCACGTGCGCCTAGCTAACATAGAAAATCAAAATTTTTAAAATCAACTAAATTCATAAACAGACGAAATCCACCTTAGCTATCCAGTAAATACATCAAACCGTTATAACTTTGCATCCAGGTGACGCATTTTGAAGCTGTTTTCAGCGAATTTGATCTTAAAAAGGTTCCGTCCTACGTCCTGACTATTTAAAATTGACAAAAGCGCGAAAATATTTTTTCGTTATAGGACTTAGAAAATTTTCAATATTTTCTTTTATTAAAAACTTAAACTAATTTTTATCTCAAAATTTTCCTTCAAAAACACATTTTATTTTAGTTGAAATAGATACTTACCTGCCTTACCTGTACTCTGGTGCGCGTTCCGCGAGCTCGAGTCCCGTTTGGTAGTCGTAATTCCCGGTTTTTTCATACTTTTTTGTCGAAAAACACGTTTTTTGACGAAAAGTCAAAAATTTTCTTCTACGTAAATTCCAAAAACCTCACAGAACGCTAGCCCGCGCCGAGACGCGTCTTTTGACACCTCGCACGTGCGCCTAGCTAACATAGAAAATCAAAATTTTTAAAATCAACTAAATTCATAAACAGACGAAATCCACCTTAGCTATCCAGTAAATACATCAAACCGTTATAACTTTGCATCCAGGTGACGCATTTTGAAGCTGTTTTCAGCGAATTTGATCTTAAAAAGGTTCCGTCCTACGTCCTGACTATTTAAAATTGACAAAAGCGCGAAAATATTTTTTCGTTATAGGACTTAGAAAATTTTCAATATTTTCTTTTATTAAAAACTTAAACTAATTTTTATCTCAAAATTTTCCTTCAAAAACACATTTGATTTTAGTTGAAATAGATACTTACCTGCCTTACCTGTACTCTGGTCCGCGTTCCGCGAGCCCGAGTCCCGTTTGGTAGTTGTAATTCCCGGTTTTTCCATACTTTTTGGTCGAAAAACACGTTTTTTGACGAAAAGTCAAAAATTTTCTTCTAGGAAAATTCCAATAACCTCACAGAACGCTAGCCCGCGCCGAGACGCGTCTTTTGACACCTCGCACGTGCGCCTAGCTAACATAGAAAATCAAAATTTTTAAAATCAACTAAATTCATAAACAGACGAAATCCACCTTAGCTATCCAGTAAATACATCAAACCGTTATAACTTTGCATCCAGGTGACGCATTTTGAAGCTGTTTTCAGCGAATTTGATCTTAAAAAGGTTCCGTCCTACGTCCTGACTATTTAAAATTGACAAAAGCGCGAAAATATTTTTTCGTTATAGGACTTAGAAAATTTTCAATATTTTCTTTTATTAAAAACTTAAACTAATTTTTATCTCAAAATTTTCCTTCAAAAACACATTTGATTTTAGTTGAAATAGATACTTA
This sequence comes from Agrochola circellaris, assembly GCA_914767755.1. NCBI lineage: Eukaryota > Metazoa > Arthropoda > Insecta > Lepidoptera > Noctuidae > Agrochola > Agrochola circellaris. The sequence goes on along the minus strand of OU611850.1, from coordinate 19,782,531 downwards.
CCTGCCTTACCTGTACTCTGGTCCGCGTTCCGCGAGCCCGGGTCCCGTTTGGTAGTTGTAATTCCCGGTTTTTCCATACTTTTTGGTCGAAAAACACGTTTTTTGACGAAAACTCAAAAATTTTCTTCTACGAAAATTCTAATAACCTCACAGAACGCTAGCCCGCGCCGAGACGCGTCTTTTGACACCTCGCACGTGCGCCTAGCTAACATAGAAAATCAAAATTTTTAAAATCAATTAAATTCATAAACAGACGAAATCCACCTTAGCTATCCAGTAAATACATCAAACCGTTATAACTTTGCATCCAGGTGACGCATTTTGAAGCTGTTTTCAGCGAATTTGATCTTAAAAAGGTTCCGTCCTACGTCCTGACTATTTAAAATTGACAAAAGCGCGAAAATATTTTTTCGTTATAGGACTTAGAAAATTTTCAATATTTTCTTTTATTAAAAACTTAAACTAATTTTTATCTCAAAATTTTCCTTCAAAAACACATTTGATTTTAGTTGAAATAGATACTTACCTGCCTTACCTGTACTCTGGTCCGCGTTCCGCGAGCCCGAGTCCCGTTTGGTAGTTGTAATTCCCGGTTTTTCCATACTTTTTGGTCGAAAAACACGTTTTTTGACGAAAAGTCAAAAATTTTCTTCTAGGAAAATTCCAATAACCTCACAGAACGCTAGCCCGCGCCGAGACGCGTCTTTTGACACCTCGCACGTGCGCCTAGCTAACATAGAAAATCAAAATTTTTAAAATCAACTAAATTCATAAACAGACGAAATCCACCTTAGCTATCCAGTAAATACATCAAACCGTTATAACTTTGCATCCAGGTGACGCATTTTGAAGCTGTTTTCAGCGAATTTGATCTTAAAAAGGTTCCGTCCTACGTCCTGACTAATTAAAATTGACAAAAACGCGAAAATATTTTTTCGTTATAGGACTTAGAAAATTTTCAATATTTTCTTTTATTAAAAACTTAAACTAATTTTTATCTCAAAATTTTCCTTCAAAAACACATTTTATTTTAGTTGAAATAGATACTTACCTGCCTTACCTGTACTCTGGTGCGCGTTCCGCGAGCTCGAGTCCCGTTTGGTAGTCGTAATTCCCGGTTTTTTCATACTTTTTTGTCGAAAAACACGTTTTTTGACGAAAAGTCAAAAATTTTCTTCTACGTAAATTCCAAAAACCTCACAGAACGCTAGCCCGCGCCGAGACGCGTCTTTTGACACCTCGCACGTGCGCCTAGCTAACATAGAAAATCAAAATTTTTAAAATCAACTAAATTCATAAACAGACGAAATCCACCTTAGCTATCCAGTAAATACATCAAACCGTTATAACTTTGCATCCAGGTGACGCATTTTGAAGCTGTTTTCAGCGAATTTGATCTTAAAAAGGTTCCGTCCTACGTCCTGACTATTTAAAATTGACAAAAGCGCGAAAATATTTTTTCGTTATAGGACTTAGAAAATTTTCAATATTTTCTTTTATTAAAAACTTAAACTAATTTTTATCTCAAAATTTTCCTTCAAAAACACATTTGATTTTAGTTGAAATAGATACTTACCTGCCTTACCTGTACTCTGGTCCGCGTTCCGCGAGCCCGAGTCCCGTTTGGTAGTTGTAATTCCCGGTTTTTCCATACTTTTTGGTCGAAAAACACGTTTTTTGACGAAAAGTCAAAAATTTTCTTCTAGGAAAATTCCAATAACCTCACAGAACGCTAGCCCGCGCCGAGACGCGTCTTTTGACACCTCGCACGTGCGCCTAGCTAACATAGAAAATCAAAATTTTTAAAATCAACTAAATTCATAAACAGACGAAATCCACCTTAGCTATCCAGTAAATACATCAAACCGTTATAACTTTGCATCCAGGTGACGCATTTTGAAGCTGTTTTCAGCGAATTTGATCTTAAAAAGGTTCCGTCCTACGTCCTGACTAATTAAAATTGACAAAAACGCGAAAATATTTTTTCGTTATAGGACTTAGAAAATTTTCAATATTTTCTTTTATTAAAAACTTAAACTAATTTTTATCTCAAAATTTTCCTTCAAAAACACATTTTATTTTAGTTGAAATAGATACTTACCTGCCTTACCTGTACTCTGGTGCGCGTTCCGCGAGCTCGAGTCCCGTTTGGTAGTCGTAATTCCCGGTTTTTTCATACTTTTTTGTCGAAAAACACGTTTTTTGACGAAAAGTCAAAAATTTTCTTCTACGTAAATTCCAAAAACCTCACAGAACGCTAGCCCGCGCCGAGACGCGTCTTTTGACACCTCGCACGTGCGCCTAGCTAACATAGAAAATCAAAATTTTTAAAATCAACTAAATTCATAAACAGACGAAATCCACCTTAGCTATCCAGTAAATACATCAAACCGTTATAACTTTGCATCCAGGTGACGCATTTTGAAGCTGTTTTCAGCGAATTTGATCTTAAAAAGGTTCCGTCCTACGTCCTGACTATTTAAAATTGACAAAAGCGCGAAAATATTTTTTCGTTATAGGACTTAGAAAATTTTCAATATTTTCTTTTATTAAAAACTTAAACTAATTTTTATCTCAAAATTTTCCTTCAAAAACACATTTGATTTTAGTTGAAATAGATACTTACCTGCCTTACCTGTACTCTGGTCCGCGTTCCGCGAGCCCGAGTCCCGTTTGGTAGTTGTAATTCCCGGTTTTTCCATACTTTTTGGTCGAAAAACACGTTTTTTGACGAAAAGTCAAAAATTTTCTTCTAGGAAAATTCCAATAACCTCACAGAACGCTAGCCCGCGCCGAGACGCGTCTTTTGACACCTCGCACGTGCGCCTAGCTAACATAGAAAATCAAAATTTTTAAAATCAACTAAATTCATAAACAGACGAAATCCACCTTAGCTATCCAGTAAATACATCAAACCGTTATAACTTTGCATCCAGGTGACGCATTTTGAAGCTGTTTTCAGCGAATTTGATCTTAAAAAGGTTCCGTCCTACGTCCTGACTAATAAAAATTGACAAAAACGCGAAAATATTTTTTCGTTCTGGGACTTAGAAAATTCTTCAATATTTTCTTTTAAAAAACTTTAACTAATTTTTATCTCAAAATTTTCTCTCAAAAACATCATTTGATTTTAGTTTAAATAGATACTTACCTGCCTTACCTGTACTCTGGTCCGCGTTCCGCGAGCCCGGGTCCCGTTTGGTAGTTGTAATTCCCGGTTTTTCCATACTTTTTGGTCGAAAAACACGTTTTTTGACGAAAAGTCAAAAATTTTCTTCTACGTAAATTCCAAAATCCTCACAGAACGCTAGCCCGCGCCGAGACGCGTCTTTTGACACCTCGCACGTGCGCCTAGCTAACATAGAAAATCAAAATTTTTAAAATCAATTAAATTCATAAACAGACGAAATCCACCTTAGCTATCCAGTAAATACATCAAACCGTTATAACTTTGCATCCAGGTGACGCATTTTGAAGCTGTTTTCAGCCAATTTGATCTTAAATAGGTTCCGTCCTACGTCCTGACTAATAAAAATTGACAAAAACGCGAAAATATTTTTTCGTTCTGGGACTTAGAAAATTCTTCAATATTTTCTTTTAAAAAACTTTAACTAATTTTTATCTCAAAATTTTCTCTCAAAAACATCATTTGATTTTAGTTTAAATAGATACTTACCTGCCTTACCTGTACTCTGGTCCGCGTTCCGCGAGCCCGGGTCCCGTTTGGTAGTTGTAATTCCCGGTTTTTCCATACTTTTTGGTCGAAAAACACGTTTTTTGACGAAAAGTCAAAAATTTTCTTCTACGTAAATTCCAAAATCCTCACAGAACGCTAGCCCGCGCCGAGACGCGTCTTTTGACACCTCGCACGTGCGCCTAGCTAACATAGAAAATCAAAATTTTTAAAATCAATTAAATTCATAAACAGACGAAATCCACCTTAGCTATCCAGTAAATACATCAAACCGTTATAACTTTGCATCCAGGTGACGCATTTTGAAGCTGTTTTCAGCCAATTTGATCTTAAATAGGTTCCGTCCTACGTCCTGACTAATAAAAATTGACAAAAACGCGAAAATATTTTTTCGTTCTGGGACTTAGAAAATTCTTCAATATTTTCTTTTAAAAAACTTTAACTAATTTTTATCTCAAAATTTTCTCTCAAAAACATCATTTGATTTTAGTTTAAATAGATACTTACCTGCCTTACCTGTACTCTGGTCCGCGTTCCGCGAGCCCGGGTCCCGTTTGGTAGTTGTAATTCCCGGTTTTTCCATACTTTTTGGTCGAAAAACACGTTTTTTGACGAAAAGTCAAAAATTTTCTTCTACGTAAATTCCAAAATCCTCACAGAACGCTAGCCCGCGCCGAGACGCGTCTTTTGACACCTCGCACGTGCGCCTAGCTAACATAGAAAATCAAAATTTTTAAAATCAATTAAATTCATAAACAGACGAAATCCACCTTAGCTATCCAGTAAATACATCAAACCGTTATAACTTTGCATCCAGGTGACGCATTTTGAAGCTGTTTTCAGCCAATTTGATCTTAAATAGGTTCCGTCCTACGTCCTGACTAATAAAAATTGACAAAAACGCGAAAATATTTTTTCGTTCTGGGACTTAGAAAATTCTTCAATATTTTCTTTTAAAAAACTTTAACTAATTTTTATCTCAAAATTTTCTCTCAAAAACATCATTTGATTTTAGTTTAAATAGATACTTACCTGCCTTACCTGTACTCTGGTCCGCGTTCCGCGAGCCCGGGTCCCGTTTGGTAGTTGTAATTCCCGGTTTTTCCATACTTTTTGGTCGAAAAACACGTTTTTTGACGAAAAGTCAAAAATTTTCTTCTACGTAAATTCCAAAATCCTCACAGAACGCTAGCCCGCGCCGAGACGCGTCTTTTGACACCTCGCACGTGCGCCTAGCTAACATAGAAAATCAAAATTTTTAAAATCAATTAAATTCATAAACAGACGAAATCCACCTTAGCTATCCAGTAAATGGGGTGCTTGGACAGGAAACCTCCCCGTGTGCCTGGGGGCTGGAGTTCCCTTATGGATGCGTCCGGGGGGAAGGCCAGTCTCCAGGACGGTGCACCCTGGGGTGCGGGCAATGACTCCCCATTAGGTACTGCGTGCCTAAGGGGTCTCGTTGCCCGTATGCCAATATCCTGTCGGAGGACCGAGCGCTCTAACGTGTACTCGCTGAGAGTACACGTTGAGCAGCGTTCGAGTGGGAGCGGGCTCGACGTGCACTAACCCTGCCGTCGGGCAGGCAGGAGGAAGTCTTTTCTCCTGCCACCGTTGGTCTCGTAGCCCCGAAGAGTGTCAAGGTCATGTCTCTGGCATTTGACGGGGGTCGAGGGTCTTGGCTTAACCGCCCGGGCCGCGAGGTAGAAAACCTCTATAAAAAATCACCCCAAACCTCCAAGCGGCGGCGCACCGTGAGGGAGGTTGATAGCTTGACTAATGGGTAGCTTAATTAGTCACTAGTGCGAACCACTATTTTTTGGTTGGATGGTTGGATATATTTTATACTCGTGGGAACTAACATGGAAAATCTTTTAAAAAAAAACCCAAAACATGATGACGTGCCAATAATATTGGCGGAGGAACCGCTTGCCGGCGACGGCAACAAGAGTCGAGGAGACTCCTGTCCCTCAGGGGACAAAGCGAAGTCCGACCAGGACACGGGACGCTTGCGTTCTAAGTTCTGGAGGAAGCGCTCGCGCGACCAAAAGACGGACCGCGCGGGATCGGCGGGGCTGTCCTCGAGCGAGGAAAGCCTGCCGCTCGCTAAGGTGTCGACGGTGAGGAGAGGCCGAGGTCGCGCGGTGACCTCCAAACCAGGGCGGGGCAATCGGGGTCGCATCGAGCGGCCTGATACCCACTCAGGAATCGGCGGGGAGAGCGACGCTGAGGTCTCGTCAGAGGCCTCGACCGAGGAGTCGGAGGGGGTCGCCGTCACCGTCCCTAAAAGGAAGACCCCCGTCCAGGACCGGGAGCGGCCGATGGAGGGGCGCCACCCTGTTGGTGGAGGGCCAGCCGCCGCCGGGGCCTCCAATTCGGAGCGAGCGGCCGGGTTTGCGGAGGTCGTAGCGGCCGCGATCAGGAGTGTGGCCTTGAAGAGACTCCAGTCCTCCAAGGACAAGGCCATATCCGCGGCCACGGCCTCCATTATGGCGGCAGTGGAGGCCTTACTCGGATCTCCGTCGGACGGTATGTCCGAGATGCGGGCGGAGGTCGCCCGCTTGACAGCCGCCATGGAGCTTCTCCGAAAGGAGAATGAGGAGCTCCGAGCAGACCTGGCAGGGTTCCGTGGAGCCGGCGCCCGCGTTGTGTTACAACGTGGAGCGGTGCAAGGGCAAGGCCCGCCCTTGCAGGCGGAGGACCGGGTTCTGACCCTGGTGCGGAAGGAGCTGGCTGCCTTCAACAGCCGGTTCTCCGTACTGGAGGGCATGGTCCTTCGCCCTCCTTTAGCGGCGAGCCAGCCGGCCTCGGGCCAGCGGAAGGCGGCATCGTATGCCGCCACCGCAGCTGCCACGGCCAAACCAGGCCCGTCAGGGCAGAGCAAGGGTGGGGCTGCGACACAGGCAGCGAGAGCCCCGGCAAAGGTGGTGAGGGCCCCGGCCACGGCCCTGGCAGCGGGAGCTCCGACCCCGACCCCGGTGGCGAAACGGCCGCCCCTGCCTAAATCTCCTCAAGCTGACGCCGAGTGGCAAATAGCCGGGGAGAGGCAGAAGGCGGGCAAGGCGAAGAGGGCGGCCAAAAAGAAGGCGAGGCGGCAGCGGCGCAAGGAGCAAAGCGTCGCGGCTAGGCTCCGCGCCCCGAAGTCCGCAGCTGTAGTGATAACGCTACAGCCGGAAGCGGAGAAGAAGGGCGTGTCCTACCGCGACTTGCTTACCAAGGTTGGGGCGGCGGTGGACCTCAATGAGATCGGCGCCGCTCAGGGCATCCGGGTCAGGGTCACAGCGACAGGGGCCCGGATGCTGGAGGTCCCCGGAACGGCCAGTGGCCCGGCCGCTGACGCCCTGGCTGAAAAGCTTAGGGCGTCCCTAAATGCGGACGAGGCCCGAGTGTCCAGGCCCACCAAGTGCGTGGACATGCGCATTTCGGGCCTGGACGACTCCGTGGTGGAGGCTCAGGTGGTGGCCGCCGTCGTCAGGACTGGGGGGTGCTCTGCTGAGCAGGTTAGGGTAGGCACCATCCGTCCTGACTTCAAGGGGATGCGAGCCGTAACGGTGAGCTGCCCCGTGTCGGCGGCCAGAAAAATCGCCGGGGAGGGCCATAGGTTATTGGTGGGCTGGGTATCCGCGCAGGTCAAACTGCTGGAACCCAAACCTCTGAGGTGCTTCCGCTGCCTTGTGGGTAACCACGTTGGAGCGAAATGCACCTCGGAGGTGGACCGCAGCGATCACTGCTATCGCTGTGGTCAGCCCGGTCACAAGGCCGGCTCGTGTGAAGCCACGCCGCACTGTGCCGTATGTGCGGCAGCTGGCAAGCCGGCCGAGCACCGGATTGGGAGCAAGGCCTGCGCCCAACCCGCCAAAGCGAAAGCCAGGGGCAAGCCCACCACCACCGCCGTCACCGCCGCAGCCGCCGCCGCTTCTACTGCCGCCGCCGCTGCCGCCTCCACCGTCGTTGCCGCCGCCGCCGTTGCCGCTGTGGCGGGGCCCTCACGCGGGGCTCGGGGGGAGGCTAGAATGGACTGCCAATAGTGGCCCCATTACGCCTCCTCCAGGCGAACATCAACCACTGCGCCGCAGCTCAGGATTTGTTGCTCCAGAGCATGGCGCAGTGGTCGATTAACATCGCCGTGGTCGCTGAGCCGTACTTTGTCCCGCCCAGGGATGACTGGGTGGAGGACCTGAGCGGCTCAGTGACCATTATATCGTCGGCCGCCGCCGGTACCCCGTCCCTCGAGGCCGTCAGGGGGGGACGGGGTTGCGTGGCGGCACGGTTCGGGGAGATCGTCGTGGTGGGGGCGTGCTTCTCCCCGAACCGAACTCTCGCCGAGTTCCACAACTCCCTTGGGGAGTTGAGAGTCGTCGTCGTCGGGTATCATCCCCTCCCCGTGGTCGTCCTCGGGGACTTCAATGCCAAGAACGTGGCTTGGGGTTCCCGGTGTACGGATACACGGGGCAGGATGGTGGAGGACTGGGCTCTGGAGACAGGCCTGGTCGTCCTAAACCGGGGTTCTGTCCCCACGTGTGTGCGGATGCGGGGTGAATCAGTGGTGGACATCTCGTTCGCCAGCCCCGCTCTGTCACCACGTGTCATTGACTGGCGCGTCATGGAGGGGGTGGAGACCTATTCCGATCATCGGTACATCCGGTTTGACGTCTCCGCCCAGACCTCGGGCGTGCCGGTCCGACAGACCCCGAGTGGTCCGCGGTGGGCGCTGAAGCAGCTGGACCGGGAGCTCCTCCTGGAAGCCTCGATCGTGCAGGCCTGGGTGTCATCACCGGACAGGCCTGCCGACATCAATGGCGAGGCGGAGTGGTTCCGGGAGGCCATGTCCGAGATATGTGACGTGGCAATGCCCCGGGTCCAGCCCGGACGTGCTCGGCGCCAGGTGTGCTGGTGGTCGCGTGAGCTGACCGCTTTACGCGCGGCATGCGTTGCTGCGCGCCACCGGTACTCCAGGCACCGCAGGCTCCGTATCCGCCCTCCGGATACGGAAGCCATTGAGGCGGAGCTGTACGACGGGTACAGAGCGGCGAAGACCGCCCTCCGAGCGGAGATCGAGCGGGCCAGAGGACTGGCCCGCGAGGAGTCGCTGGAGACTCTGAACAGAGATCCGTGGGGACGCCCATACAAATGGGCGAGAGACAAACTCCGCCCATGGGCTCCCCCGCTGACGCAGAGTCTCCGGCCCCAGCTCGTGGAGGACGTGGTGAGCGCTCTGTTCCCTTCGCGAGGGGAATATACTCCCCCGCCCATGGCTCCGCCATCTGCGGTGCCCAATGCGGACCACTATAGTGACGACGACGACGATACTCCGGAGGTGACCGAGGTAGATTTGAGAGTGGCGGTACGTAGGCTGAATGCCAAGAATACCGCCCCAGGACCCGACGGCTTACCTGGAAAAGCCTGGGTTCTGGCCTTGGAGGCTCTCGGGCCTCGACTAAGGGGGCTCCTAAGCGCATGCTTGGAAAGGGGCCAGTTCCCGCTTCGTTGGAAGACGGGGAAACTGGTCCTCATCAAAAAGCCGGGGCGCCCGGCGGACTCTCCGTCCGCTTACCGGCCCATTGTGCTGCTCGACGAGGTGGGCAAGCTCTTTGAAAGAGTGATTGCAGACCGCCTTGTCGGGCGGCTGGTGCGAGTGGGACCGGACTTGGCGGAGAGCCAGTTTGGTTTCCGCAAGGGGCGCTCTACGGTGGATGCCATCATGCGCGTTCGAGCCCTCACGACGGGGGATGCTGTTGCCCGGGGTGGGGTCGTCTTGGCGGTGTCTCTTGACATCGCCAATGCCTTCAATACCCTGCCCTGGAGTTGCATTAGGGAGGCACTCCGGTATCACCGGATGCCGACCTACCTCTGTCGAGTGGTCGAGGCCTATTTGACGGACAGGGCCGTCATCTACCCCGGTCACCACGGAGAGTGGAACCGGCGAGAGATGTCGTGCGGTGTCCCACAGGGATCGGTCCTGGGGCCGCATCTGTGGGACATCGGCTACGACTGGGTGCTGCGCGCCGACCTCCCTAGCGGCGTCAGTGTAGTCTGCTACGCTGACGACACGCTGGTCCTGGCGCAGGGGAGGTCGCATGAGGCGGCGGCCGAACTGGCGACACGCGGGGTTGCGACAATCGTCGATAGGATCCGGCAATTGGGACTCGAGGTGGCCTTGCACAAGTCCGAGGCCATGTGTTTTTATGGTCCTCGGAACGCGCCACTGTCGGGTTCCCGGATAACGGCAGGAGGGGTTCACATCGGTGTCGAGTCGACGATGAAGTACCTGGGACTCGTCCTCGACAGCCGGTGGAACTTCGTGGAGCACTTCCGACGTTTGGCTCCCAAACTGCAGAGGGCAGGGGCTGCTTTGAAGCGGCTCCTGCCCAATCTAGGGGGTCCAAACGCCTCCTGCCGGAGGCTCTACGCGGGGATCGTGCGGTCCATGGCCCTTTACGGGGCACCGGTGTGGGCGCGTTCATTAAGGCTGCGACCAGCCCAGCGGTTGAACGCGTCCCAAAGGGTCATGGCCATTAGGATGGTCCGAGGTTACCGCACGGTCTCCCGTGAGGCGGCGAGCCTCCTTGCCGGACTACCGCCATGGGATCTGGAGGCAAAAGTCCTCGCGCACATGTGGGAGTTGCGCGAGGAGGCGAAACGCCGGGGCGTAACTCCGCTGCCGCGAGAAATCGCGGCACAGCGGACAGAGCTCCGGCGGGATCTCATGGCGGCATGGAGAGTGCGATTGTCGCAACCCAGCGCTGGGCACGCCACAATTGTGGCGATAAGTCCCCTCTTTGAGGAGTGGCTAGAGAGGCGCCACGGCGTCCTCACCTTCCGCCTGACGCAGGTCCTCACCGGACATGGTTGTTTCGGGAGGTTCCTGTTCAGGATAAAGCGGGAGGAAACGCCCGGGTGTCACCACTGTGTGGATCGCCCGGAGGACACGGTGGAGCATACGGTGGAGGTCTGCCCAGCTTGGGCGGAGCACCGCCGTGTCCTCACGGAGGCGATCGGCGGCGGCGATCTCTCGCGTCCGGCCCTGGTTCAGGCCATGGTCCGGAGCGAGAGTGCATGGGAGGCCGTCACCTCCTTCTGCGAAGCAGTAATGCTCGCGAAGGAGGAGGCGGAGCGCGCGAGGGAGAGGCAAAATGCGCCCCCTCGCGCCCCTAGTCGCCGCAGGAGACGCCCCGGGCGTCGGGAGTCGAGAGCCGACTTCCGGCCACCGTAGGCGCGGGCTTGCGGACGGTGAGCAATGGGTAGCTCGCCGTCCGATAGGGACCAGGCCCGGGTCGACGGCGCGTTGTGTTCCACGCGCGCCTCAAAGAGATGTCAGCACCAACTGACGGGGTCCGGAAGGGCCAATGCCTGCCGGGGTTGCGGGTTTGTCTGAAAGGGATATCGCGACCTCGGCACACAGGCATCGGAAGGAACACGGGTGGGTTTTAGTCAGTAAAAGTCTGACACGCCCTCCCGCTCCACCCAGAGCGGGAGAAGTTATTTGATAATTTCCCATCCAAAAAAAAAAAAAAAAAAAAGCTATCCAGTAAATACATCAAACCGTTATAACTTTGCATCCAGGTGACGCATTTTGAAGCTGTTTTCAGCCAATTTGGTCTTAAATAGGTTCCGTCCTACGTCCTGACTAATAAAAATTGACAAAAACGCGAAAATATTTTTTCGTTCTGGGACTTAGAAAATTCTTCAATATTTTCTTTTAAAAAACTTTAACTAATTTTTATCTCAAAATTTTCTCTCAAAAACATCATTTGATTTTAGTTTAAATAGATACTTACCTGCCTTACCTGTACTCTGGTCCGCGTTCCGCGAGCCCGGGTCCCGTTTGGTAGTTGTAATTCCCGGTTTTTCCATACTTTTTGGTCGAAAAACACGTTTTTTGACGAAAAGTCAAAAATTTTCTTCTACGTAAATTCCAAAATCCTCACAGAACGCTAGCCCGCGCCGAGACGCGTCTTTTGACACCTCGCACGTGCGCCTAGCTAACTTAGAAAATCAAAATTTTTAAAATCAATTAAATTCATAAACAGACGAAATCCACCTTAGCTATCCAGTAAATACATCAAACCGTTATAACTTTGCATCCAGGTGACGCATTTTGAAGCTGTTTTCAGCCAATTTGATCTTAAATAGGTTCCGTCCTACGTCCTGACTAATAAAAATTGACAAAAACGCGAAAATATTTTTTCGTTCTGGGACTTAGAAAATTCTTCAATATTTTCTTTTAAAAAACTTTAACTAATTTTTATCTCAAAATTTTCTCTCAAAAACATCATTTGATTTTAGTTTAAATAGATACTTACCTGCCTTACCTGTACTCTGGTCCGCGTTCCGCGAGCCCGGGTCCCGTTTGGTAGTTGTAATTCCCGGTTTTTCCATACTTTTTGGTCGAAAAACACGTTTTTTGACGAAAAGTCAAAAATTTTCTTCTACGTAAATTCCAAAATCCTCACAGAACGCTAGCCCGCGCCGAGACGCGTCTTTTGACACCTCGCACGTGCGCCTAGCTAACATAGAAAATCAAAATTTTTAAAATCAATTAAATTCATAAACAGACGAAATCCACCTTAGCTATCCAGTAAATGGCTCCGTATCCGCCCTCCGGATACGGAAGCCATTGAGGCGGAGCTGTACGACGGGTACAGAGCGGCGAAGACCGCCCTCCGAGCGGAGATCGAGCGGGCCAGAGGACTGGCGCGCGAGGAGTCGCTGGAGACTCTGAACAGAGATCCGTGGGGACGCCCATACAAATGGGCGAGAGACAAACTCCGCCCATGGGCTCCCCCGCTGACGCAGAGTCTCCGGCCCCAGCTCGTGGAGGACGTGGTGAGCGCTCTGTTCCCTTCGCGAGGGGAATATACTCCCCCGCCCATGGCTCCGCCTTCTGCGGTGCCCAATGCGGACCACTATAGTGACGACGACGACGATACTCCGGAGGTGACCGAGGTAGATTTGAGAGTGGCGGTACGTAGGCTGAATGCCAAGAATACCGCCCCAGGACCCGACGGCTTACCTGGAAAAGCCTGGGTTCTGGCCTTGGAGGCTCTCGGGCCTCGACTAAGGGGGCTCCTAAGCGCATGCTTGGAAAGGGGCCAGTTCCCGCTTCGTTGGAAGACGGGGAAACTGGTCCTCATCAAAAAGCCGGGGCGCCCGGCGGACTCTCCGTCCGCTTACCGGCCCATTGTGCTGCTCGACGAGGTGGGCAAGCTCTTTGAAAGAGTGATTGCAGACCGCCTTGTCGGGCGGCTGGTGCGAGTGGGACCGGACTTGGCGGAGAGCCAGTTTGGTTTCCGCAAGGGGCGCTCTACGGTGGATGCCATCATGCGCGTTCGAGCCCTCACGACGGGGGATGCTATTGCCCGGGGTGGGGTCGTCTTGGCGGTGTCTCTTGACATCGCCAATGCCTTCAATACCCTGCCCTGGAGTTGCATTAGGGAGGCACTCCGGTATCACCGGATGCCGACCTACCTCTGTCGAGTGGTCGAGGCCTATTTGACGGACAGGGCCGTCATCTACCCCGGTCACCACGGAGAGTGGAACCGGCGAGAGATGTCGTGCGGTGTCCCACAGGGATCGGTCCTGGGGCCGCATCTGTGGGACATCGGCTACGACTGGGTGCTGCGCGCCGACCTCCCTAGTGGCGTCAGCGTAGTGTGCTACGCTGACGACACGCTGGTCCTGGCGCAGGGGAGGTCGCACGAGGCGGCGGCCGAACTGGCGACACACGGGGTTGCGACAATCGTCGATAGGATCCGGCAATTGGGACTCGAGGTGGCCTTGCACAAGTCCGAGGCCATGTGTTTTTATGGTCCTCGGAACGCGCCACTGTCGGGTTCCCGGATAACGGCAGGAGGGGTTCACATCGGTGTCGAGTCGACGATGAAGTACCTGGGACTCGTCCTCGACAGCCGGTGGAACTTCGTGGAGCACTTCCGACGTTTGGCTCCCAAACTGCAGAGGGCAGGGGCTGCTTTGAAGCGGCTTCTGCCCAATCTAGGGGGTCCAAACGCCTCCTGCCGGAGGCTCTATGCGGGGATCGTGCGGTCCATGGCCCTTTACGGGGCACCGGTGTGGGCGCGTTCATTGAGGCTGCGACCAGCCCAGCGGTTGAACGCGTCCCAAAGGGTCATGGCGATCAGGCTGGTACGAGGATACCGCACGGTCTCCCGTGAGGCGGCGAGCCTCCTTGCCGGACTACCGCCATGGGATCTGGAGGCAAAAGTCCTCGCGCACATGTGGGAGTTGCGCGAGGAGGCGAAACGCCGGGGCGTAACTCCGCTGCCGCGAGAAATCGCGGCACAGCGGACAGAGCTCCGGCGGGATCTCATGGCGGCATGGAGAGTTTGATTGTCGCAACCCAGCGCTGGGCACGCCACAATTGTGGCGATAAGTCCCCTCTTTGAGGAGTGGCTAGAGAGGCGCCACGGCGTCCTCACCTTCCGCCTGACACAGGTCCTCACCGGACATGGTTGTTTCGGGAGGTTCCTGTTCAGAATAAAGCGGGAGGAAACGCCCGGGTGTCACCACTGTGTGGATCGCCCGGAGGACACGGTGGAGCATACGGTGGAGGTCTGCCCAGCTTGGGCGGAGCACCGCCGTGTCCTCACGGAGGCGATCGGCGGCGGCGATCTCTCGCGTCCGGCCCTGGTTCAGGCCATGGTCCGGAGCGAGAGTGCATGGGAGGCCGTCACCTCCTTCTGCGAAGCAGTAATGCTCGCGAAGGAGGAGGCGGAGCGCGCGAGGGAGAGGCAAAATGCGCCCCCTCGCGCCCCTAGTCGCCGCAGGAGACGCCCCGGGCATCGGGAGTCGAGAGCCGACTTCCGGCCACCGTAGGCGCGGGCTTGCGGACGGTGAGCAATGGGTAGCTCGCCGTCCGATAGGGACCAGGCCTGGGTCGACGGCGCGTTGTGTTCCACGCGCGCCTCAAAGAGATGTCAGCACCAACTGACGGGGTCCGGAAGGGCCAATGCCTGCCGGGGTCGCGGGTTTGTCTGAAAGGGATATCGCGACCTCGGCACACAGGCAACGGAAGGAACACGGGTGGGTTTTAGTCAGTAAAAGTCTGACACGCCCTCCCGCTCCACCCAGAGCGGGAGAAGTTATTTGATAATTTCCCATCCAAAAAAAAAAAAAAAAAAGCTATCCAGTAAATACATCAAACCGTTATAACTTTGCATCCAGGTGACGCATTTTGAAGCTGTTTTCAGCCAATTTGATCTTAAATAGGTTCCGTCCTACGTCCTGACTAATAAAAATTGACAAAAACGCGAAAATATTTTTTCGTTCTGGGACTTAGAAAATTCTTCAATATTTTCTTTTAAAAAACTTTAACTAATTTTTATCTCAAAATTTTCTCTCAAAAACATCATTTGATTTTAGTTTAAATAGATACTTACCTGCCTTACCTGTACTCTGGTCCGCGTTCCGCGAGCCCGAGTCCCGTTTGGTAGTTGTAATTCCCGGTTTTTCCATACTTTTTGGTCGAAAAACACGTTTTTTGACGAAAAGTCAAAAATTTTCTTCTACGTAAATTCCAAAATCCTCACAGAACGCTAGCCCGCGCCGAGACGCGTCTTTTGACACCTCGCACGTGCGCCTAGCTAACATAGAAAATCAAAATTTTTAAAATCAATTAAATTCATAAACAGACGAAATCCACCTTAGCTATCCAGTAAATACATCAAACCGTTATAACTTTGCATCCAGGTGACGCATTTTGAAGCTGTTTTCAGCCAATTTGATCTTAAATAGGTTCCGTCCTACGTCCTGACTAATAAAAATTGACAAAAACGCGAAAATATTTTTTCGTTCTGGGACTTAGAAAATTCTTCAATATTTTCTTTTAAAAAACTTTAACTAATTTTTATCTCAAAATTTTCTCTCAAAAACATCATTTGATTTTAGTTTAAATAGATACTTACCTGCCTTACCTGTACTCTGGTCCGCGTTCCGCGAGCCCGGGTCCCGTTTGGTAGTTGTAATTCCCGGTTTTTCCATACTTTTTGGTCGAAAAACACGTTTTTTGACGAAAAGTCAAAAATTTTCTTCAGCGTAAATTCCAATAACCTCACAGAACGCTAGCCCGCGCCGAGACGCGTCTTTTGACACCTCGCACGTGCGCCTAGCTAACATAGAAAATCAAAATTTTTAAAATCAATTAAATTCATAAACAGACGAAATCCACCTTAGCTATCCAGTAAATACATCAAACCGTTATAACTTTGCATCCAGGTGACGCATTTTGAAGCTGTTTTCAGCGTATTTGATCTTAAATAGGTTCCGTCCTACGTCCTGACTAATTAAAATTGACAAAAACGCGAAAATATTTTTTCGTTCTGGGACTTAGAAAATTCTTCAATATTTTCTTTTTAAAAAACTTAAACTAATTTTTATCTCAAAATTTTCCTTCAAAAACACATTTGATTTTAGTTGAAATAGATACTTACCTGCCTTACCTGTACTCTGGTCCGCGTTCCGCGAGCCCGAGTCCCGTTTGGTAGTTGTAATTCCCGGTTTTTCCATACTTTTCGGTCGAAAAACACGTTTTTTGACGAAAAGTCAAAAATTTTCTTCAGCGTAAATTCCAATAACCTCACAGAACGCTAGCCCGCGCCGAGACGCGTCTTTTGACACCTCGCACGTGCGCCTAGCTAACATAGAAAATCAAAATTTTTAAAATCAATTAAATTCATAAACAGACGAAATCCACCTTAGCTATCCAGTAAATACATCAAACCGTTATAACTTTGCATCCAGGTGACGCATTTTGAAGCTGTTTTCAGCGTATTTGATCTTAAATAGGTTCCGTCCTACGTCCTGACTAATTAAAATTGACAAAAACGCGAAAATATTTTTTCGTTATAGGACTTAGAAAATTTTTCAATATTTTCTTTTTAAAAAACTTAAACTAATTTTTATCTCAAAATTTTCCTTCAAAAACACATTTGATTTTAGTTGAAATAGATACTTACCTGCCTTACCTGTACTCTGGTCCGCGTTCCGCGAGCCCGAGTCCCGTTTGGTAGTTGTAATTCCCGGTTTTTCCATACTTTTTGGTCGAAAAACACGTTTTTTGACGAAAAGTCAAAAATTTTCTTCAGCGTAAATTCCAATAACCTCACAGAACGCTAGCCCGCGCCGAGACGCGTCTTTTGACACCTCGCACGTGCGCCTAGCTAACATAGAAAATCAAAATTTTTAAAATCAATTAAATTCATAAACAGACGAAATCCACCTTAGCTATCCAGTAAATACATCAAATCGTTATAACTTTGCATCCAGGTGACGCATTTTGAAGCTGTTTTCAGCGTATTTGATCTTAAATAGGTTCCGTCCTACGTCCTGACTAATTAAAATTGACAAAAACGCGAAAATATTTTTTCGTTATAGGACTTAGAAAATTCTTCAATATTTTCTTTTTAAAAAACTTAAACTAATTTTTATCTCAAAATTTTCCTTCAAAAACACATTTGATTTTAGTTGAAATAGATACTTACCTGCCTTACCTGTACTCTGGTCCGCGTTCCGCGAGCCCGAGTCCCGTTTGGTAGTTGTAATTCCCGGTTTTTCCATACTTTTTGGTCGAAAAACACGTTTTTTGACGAAAAGTCAAAAATTTTCTTCAGCGTAAATTCCAATAACCTCACAGAACGCTAGCCCGCGCCGAGACGCGTCTTTTGACACCTCGCACGTGCGCCTAGCTAACATAGAAAATCAAAATTTTTAAAATCAATTAAATTCATAAACAGACGAAATCCACCTTAGCTATCCAGTAAATACATCAAACCGTTATAACTTTGCATCCAGGTGACGCATTTTGAAGCTGTTTTCAGCGTATTTGATCTTAAATAGGTTCCGTCCTACGTCCTGACTAATTAAAATTGACAAAAACGCGAAAATATTTTTTCGTTATAGGACTTAGAAAATTCTTCAATATTTTCTTTTTAAAAAACTTAAACTAATTTTTATCTCAAAATTTTCCTTCAAAAACACATTTGATTTTAGTTGAAATAGATACTTACCTGCCTTACCTGTACTCTGGTCCGCGTTCCGCGAGCCCGAGTCCCGTTTGGTAGTTGTAATTCCCGGTTTTTCCATACTTTTTGGTCGAAAAACACGTTTTTTGACGAAAAGTCAAAAATTTTCTTCAGCGTAAATTCCAATAACCTCACAGAACGCTAGCCCGCGCCGAGACGCGTCTTTTGACACCTCGCACGTGCGCCTAGCTAACATAGAAAATCAAAATTTTTAAAATCAATTAAATTCATAAACAGACGAAATCCACCTTAGCTATCCAATAAATACATCAAACCGTTATAACTTTGCATCCAGGTGACGCATTTTGAAGCTGTTTTCAGCGTATTTGATCTTAAATAGGTTCCGTCCTACGTCCTGACTAATTAAAATTGACAAAAACGCGAAAATATTTTTTCGTTATAGGACTTAGAAAATTCTTCAATATTTTCTTTAAAAAAAACTTAAACTAATTTTTATCTCAAAATTTTCCTTCAAAAACACATTTGATTTTAGTTGAAATAGATACTTACCTGCCTTACCTGTACTCTGGTCCGCGTTCCGCGAGCCCGAGTCCCGTTTGGTAGTTGTAATTCCCGGTTTTTCCATACTTTTTGGTCGAAAAACACGTTTTTTGACGAAAAGTCAAAAATTTTCTTCAGCGTAAATTCCAATAACCTCACAGAACGCTAGCCCGCGCCGAGACGCGTCTTTTGACACCTCGCACGTGCGCCTAGCTAACATAGAAAATCAAAATTTTTAAAATCAATTAAATTCATAAACAGACGAAATCCACCTTAGCTATCCAGTAAATACATCAAACCGTTATAACTTTGCATCCAGGTGACGCATTTTGAAGCTGTTTTCAGCGTATTTGATCTTAAATAGGTTCCGTCCTACGTCCTGACTAATAAAAATTGACAAAAACGCGAAAATATTTTTTCGTTCTGGGACTTAGAAAATTCTTCAAAATTTTCTTTTAAAAACTTTAACTAATTTTTATCTCAAAATTTTCTCTCAAAAACATCATTTGATTTTAGTTTAAATAGATACTTACCTGCCTTACCTGTACTCTGGTCCGCGTTCCGCGAGCCCGAGTCCCGTTTGGTAGTCGTAATTCCCGGTTTTTCTATACTTTTTGGTCGAAAAACACGTTTTTTGACGAAAAGTCAAAAATTTTCTTCTACGTAAATTCCAATAACCTCACAGAACGCTAGCCCGCGCCGAGACGCGTCTTTTGACACCTCGCACGTGCGCCTAGCTAACATCACCCTGTTCTCACTGGCCAGGTAAACTTATACATTTTGTTAAAATCATAAACATTGATTTAAGCTTTTTTAGCTACTCCCTGGCCCTTATCTAGTAGAGTGGAACTAAAATAACGCGTCTGAACGTATTTGGACATCTTTTGACGGAGCTCTCTAGGATTCTAGGATTTTTATTGACCTGACGGTCGTTCGATCGTAGGACGACTTTTATCTTAATTTAAGTTATTTAGTTGCTTCTGTGCTCATCCCCCCTTTACAGGGACACAGGAGTAACATCAGTGTCCTCTGACTTGTTTATTTTATGGACTCAACGTTCACGAAAACCGCCACCATGTACCGCACTCCGGCCAAGGAAGTGGCTTCGTCGGGTTCCAGGGGCTCGCCGCGTTCGACGGAGAAGGCTGGGTGCTCACTCCCGAGTGTCAGGCGTAGCATCGGGGAATGGGAGGCCGGGAAAGCTGAGCCTCAGGTCAAGTCCCCGGTCAACCCAAAGCCTGACGCAACACCACCTGCCGCCAGCACTCGGGAGCCGCTCCGAGGAAAGCTGGATACCGTCAGGCTGCAAAAGACGACTGAGTCGCGGTACCCCAGTCTGACAGCGGAGGCGAGAGCTTGCCTAAATAAAGCTAAGCTTCATTTGGGCAACTCTCGCAACCTCAAGACGGACATAAAGACGGCGGTACTCGACGCCATTAACAGTCTGTACGAGTTGGTCAAGGAGTCGGAGCGGAACAAATCTCCTATAACACCCGCACCTGTAGTCATACCAGCAGCCACACCGACAGCCGCACCATTGAAACTGACTATGGATGAGCCGACAGAGCTTATGAAGTGCCTTGTGGCAGGTCTCAAAGACCACAAACAGGCATTGGATGAGTGCCAACAGCACACCAGGGCTCTGTCGGAGCATCTCAAGGAGGCCCCTCGCTACGTGGCAGGCCAAGGTCCAACTTTCGCCGAGATGGCCGCCGCCGGTCCAAAGCAGAATATCCAAGAACCTCTTCACTCGGTGGTCGTATCGTCTGTAAACGATCAGGACACCGGTGAAGAGGTTATTGAGAAGCTCAGGACGGCGGTCGATGCCAGAAACGAGGGCACCAGGGTGGAACGGCTGCGAAAGGCGAGGGACCAGAAGGTGGTGGTCGGCTTCAAGACCAGGGCCGAGATGACGGAAGTGACCGAACGGATACGGAGAGCGGGTAATCTGGTGGTAGAAGAGGTGAAGAACAAAGATCCTCTTATCATCATTAAGGATGTCCTCTCCTGCCACTCAGACGTGGAGGTTATCCAGGCCCTGCAGAGGCAAAACACCCACCTGGTCGGGGATATACCTGCGGAGGATGCGAGGTTGCGGGTGAAATACCGTCGTAAGACGAGGAACCCCCATATGTGCCACGTCATCCTGCAGGTGTCCCCGACTGTGTGGCAGCGGCTGACAATGGCGGGTCGCGTGCACATTGACCTGCAGCGGGTGCGGGTGCAGGACCAGTCGCCACTGGTGCAGTGCACTCGCTGTCTGCGCTACGGCCACAGCCGTAAACTGTGCACGCAGCCCGCCGACCTCTGCACTCATTGTGGAGACCCTCACCTGCGAGTGGACTGCCCGTCGCGGCTGGCGGCGGAGGCGCCGAGGTGTCATAATTGCGTATCGGCCAAAGGGGACAGGACAGACCACAACGCCTTCGACAACGAGTGCCCAATACGCCTTAAATGGGACGCGTTGGCTCGCTTGTCGGTGGCGTATTGCTGAAGTCCATCCAGCGTTTCCCGAAAATAAAAACCACAACGGTATTGTACTCAAAATTAACCTTCAGAAAACCAGAACAACAAAAAATTTAAGAAATAAAAGTAACAGCGTTAAAAATCTAGAAAATTCGAGTCAATTTCGTAAGAAATTGGCCCAATTTGAAATACATAGCAAACTAAATTCATCTAAATTTAAAATCAAATTTACCTTACCGTTGTGGTTAAACGCGTTTGAGGAAACGAAGAAACACGATGACACCTTGAGAAGCCGTGTCCGAAGAGCTGCACCAGTGCAGAGTGCACAGGTCGTCGATCAGTACCTGAAACGGAAAAAAGCACAGGTTAAATGCCGAATATGCCTAACTAATATGGTTTTTGGTTGTAATTTTTCAGGTTTCACAAAACCTGAGAAATTACAATTAAAAGCTATATTTAAAACAGCAGCTTTGAGTCTGCCAAGATTAAAAACTAGTAATCAAGATAATTTTATTAAATTAGTAGTAATAATTGATAGCATAGGAATTAAAAGTAGGTATAGAATAAGAAAACAATGACTATATAATATATTGTATATATATTAGGATAGTCATATCATAAATAAAGAATGTAGAATAAGATATAGAAGAAATAAATAGTTATAAGTATAGGTAGACTCAAAAAATTTCAAAAACAACTAAAAACATTTAAAAGGAAATAAGAATAGAGAAATAAGTTATTAGGTTTAGAATATGTTAGATGTTAAAATATAGAGTATTAGATAAGAATATAGGAATATAATTAGTCGAAGTAAGGCATTTGCATCTAGGAATTAACTCTCCACTTCCTAACAACAGGACTGACATTAAATAAATTTAAACAAAATCAGCTGTAATCAGAACTTATCGAAAAACAAGGTCTCTGATCATGTCAGAGGGACACTGAGCAAAGGCAGGAGTGGGTTTTAGCCGGTAAGAGTCCGGCACTGCCCAGACTGGCTCACCAGTGAGCCAGTCTGGGCGTCCATGAGGATTTCCCACTCCTGCTAAAACAAAAAAAAAAAAAAAAAAAAAAAAAAAAAAACCTGCAGGTGTCCCCGACTGTGTGGCAGCGGCTGACGACGGCGGGTCGCGTGCACATTGACCTGCAGCGGGTGCGGGTGCAGGACCAGTCGCCACTGGTGCAGTGCACTCGCTGCCTGCGCTACGGCCACAGCCGTAAACTGTGCACGCAGCCCGCCGACCTCTGCACTCATTGTGGGGACCCTCACTTGCGAGTCGACTGCCCGTCGCGGCTGGCGGCGGAACCACCGAGGTGTCATAACTGCGTATCGGCCAAAGGGGACAGGACTGACCACAACGCCTTCGGCAACGAGTGTCCAATACGTATTAAATGGGACGCGTTGGCTCGCTTGTCGGTGGCGTATTGCTGAGGTCCATCCAGCGTTTCTCAGAAATAAGTACCACAACGGTATTGTATTTAAAATTAATTATCAGGAAACCAAATCAACAAAATTTTTTAGATATATAACAAATTGTAGTAAAAAACTAGCTAATTGGAGCCAACTTCGTGAGAAATTGGCCCAATTGAAAACAGATAGCAAACTAAATTCACCCAAATTTAAAAACAAACTCACATTACCGTTGTGGTCAAACGCGTTTGATGAAACGAAGAAGCAGGATGACACTTTGGGAAGCCGTATCCGAAGCGCTGCGCCAGTGCAGAGCGCGCGGGGCGACGAGCAGTACCTAAAACAGGAAAAAGCACAGGTTAAATGCCGAAAATGCCATACTCTGAAACCTAAATCATATCAATTAAAAACCATACTCAAAATAGTAGCTCTGAGTCTGCCAAGATTAAAAACGATTAAAAAAGGTAAATTTAATAAAATAGCAGTAATAATTAATAAGATAGGATATAAAAGTAAGTTTAGAATAAGAAAATATGTCTAAATAATATATTATACATATATTAGGATAGCCATATCATAAATAAAGCATGTAAATTAAGGTATAGAAAAATATAATAGGTATAAACATAGGTAGAATCAAAAAATTTAAAAACAACTAAAAACATATATATTAGTTAAATAGAATAGAGAAATAAGTTATTAGGTATTAAATATGTTAGAAATTAAAATATAAGGTGTCAGATATTAAAATATAAGGTATAAGATAAGAAAATAATGATATAATTAGTCGAAGTGAGGCGATTGCTTCAGGAACCCTCCACTTCCTAAGACCAGGAATGGCATATAATTAATAAAAAACAAAATAAGTAATCAGAACTGTCTTAACAAGGTCTCTGATCATGTCAGAGGGACATTGAGCAAAGGCAGGAGTGGTTTTTAGCCGGTAAGAGTCCGGCACTGCCCAGACTAGTTCACCAGTGAGCCAGTCTGGGCGTCCATGAGGATTTCCCACTCCTGCTAAAACAAAAAAAAAAAAAAAAAAAAAAAAAAAAAAAAACCTAACCTAACCTGAGCGAACCTAACCTGAGCGAACCTAACCTGAGCGAACCTAACCTGAGCGAACCTAACCTGAGCGAACCTAACCTGAGCGAACCTAACCTGAGCGAACCTAACCTGAGCGAACCTAGCCTGTTTTTTTTTTTTTTTTTTTTTTTTTTTTATGTAATAATTTTATGTTCAATCTGAACCGTGTTCTTAATGTCTGGGTTTTTTATGCTCGCGATTTTTATCACCGATTGCTTGTGGAGATAACAAATATTTTTATTTATTTTATTACCTACTATATTTTTGGACCGGTAACAATAACAGTGTTCGTAAAAAGTTGACAAACCGAAGTGGATAATTTGGGATTCGTTTTATTCATCTTTATTCGATATTCCACACAATAGTGTTGTAGTATCATTGAAATGAAATTGTTCATTCTCTAAATAGGATATAGGAATCAAATTTACACTTCATATTAACAAAAAAACCTAGATGGGGACACCATCTACGATAAATTTTTTTTTTTTTTTTCCTATCCATTTCCTATCTTGAGAAGAAATGGCGAAACAAACTCGAAGGGTAAATTCTCTTCAAAGTAACTCAATCAAATTCCACCTACCAAAACACCTTAAATAGGGCCGACAAAGAAAAAAAAATATCTGTATCACACAATATAAATAAACGTGTTTCTAAGCGCAAAACTCGAGAACGGCTGGACCAATTTAGCTTTTTATTCTTAAGTATTCCTCAATGTTTGAGGAAGGGTCTTATGAAGTGAAAATTTGGAATAATTGCCTGGAAAAACGTAAAAAACCCTACTTTTCTTTTTCCAATACAAACTGTTCTAAAACCCAATCCAAGAAAAGACGTCTGTCGGGTCAGCTAGGCAGGTGTATATAGGTAGGTAGTTATGTAAGTAGGTAGGTATGTAGGTAAGTAGGTGTAGGTAGGGTAGGTAGGGCAGGTAGGGTAGGTAGGTGTAGGTAGGGTAGGTAGGTGTAGGTAGGGTAGGTAGGTGTAGGTAGGGTAGGTAGGTGTAGATAGGGTAGGTAGGGTAAGTAGGTGTAGGTAGGGTAGGTAGGTGTAGGTAGGGTAGGTAGGTGTAGGTAGGGTAGGTAGGTAGGGTAGGTAGGTGTAGATAGGGTAGGTAGGGTAAGTAGGTGTAGGTAGGGTAGGTAGGTAGGGTAGGTAGGTAGGGTAGGTAGGTAGGGTAGGTAGGTAGGGTAGGTAGGTAGGGTAGGTAGGTAGGGTAGGTAGGTAGGGTAGGTAGGTAGGGTAGGTAGGTAGGGTAGGTAGGTAGGGTAGGTAGGTAGGGTAGGTAGGTAGGGTAGGTAGGTAGGGTAGGTAGGTAGGGTAGGTAGGTAGGGTAGGTAGGTAGGGTAGGTAGGTAGGGTAGGTAGGTAGGGTAGGTAGGTAGGGTAGGTAGGTAGGGTAGGTAGGTAGGGTAGGTAGGTAGGGTAGGTAGGTAGGGTAGGTAGGTAGGGTAGGTAGGTAGGGTAGGTAGGTAGGGTAGGTAGGTAGGGTAGGTAGGTAGGGTAGGTAGGTAGGGTAGGTAGGTAGGTAGGGAGGTAGGTAGGGTAGGTAGGTAGGGTAGGTAGGTAGGGTAGGTAGGTAGGGTAGGTAGGTAGGGTAGGTAGGTAGGGTAGGTAGGTAGGGTAGGTAGGTAGGGTAGGTAGGTAGGGTAGGTAGGTAGGGTAGGTAGGTAGGGTAGGTAGGTAGGGTAGGTAGGTAGGTTAGGTAGGTAGGTAGGGTAGGTAGGTAGGGTAGGTAGGTAGGGTAGGTAGGTAGGGTAGGTAGGTAGGTGGGTAGGTAGGTAGGTAGGTGCGGCGTAGATAAGTACTTAGTGCTACCCGTGCGAAGCCGGGGCGGGCAACTAGTTATTAATAATTTGCCAGGCAGTTTTAGTTTTATTTTTGGAGCTATTTATTAACAATGCCTACAGGGCGCTGTTACGGCTGCCACGCTTCTGCAGTGCGTCAACAATGTTTGCTGAGTCGCGTACAGACGGCTTTGATGCCACCTGGCGCAAAAAGACAGCCTCACTGCTAAGTAGATTGCGTGGGAGCAGTAACAGCATCCTGGAGGTAATAGCCAATAAGTTGGACAGCCCACTGATGTGGAGCCTCACCCAGAGGACTAGTCTCTAAGTCTCTCTTAGTTATTAGGTACTAACATAGTTTTTAAGTTCATACTAACAATATAAATGTAAGTAATTGTAATGGATCATTGGTTGTCTGAATAAATAAATATTATTATTTCCTTTATTTCATTTATATACCTACATATAATTTACATTTTTAAATATTGTATAAAAATAAAAGAGAAAACAAAAATATTAAAAATAGTAGCCCACCGGAATCGGGAACAGGGTCCAAGCTACCGGTGGTCAGGGCTCCTGAGAGAGGAATCTCCTAACGATACGCGCCGTGTCCAGGAGTAAATTTCTGGATCAAGCCCTTGATCCAGCTGCCTAACGAGAGCCTCCTCAGGTGTTGGTCGAGGCTCTTGGCTATTATACCATTGGCCGTAACGACTATCGGCACAATTACTGCTGTATCCACATCCCACATGTCGACAACCTCGCGAGCCAGGTCAAGATACTTAATCTGCTTATCTTTTTCAGCTTTCACGAGGTTCTCGTCATGCGGGACCGCTATATTGATATAGCGGTCCCGCATGACGAGATTGTGATCATTGTGCGACGCTCTAATCGATCTATCACCACTATGTCTGGCTTATTGGCAACAATAGTCCTGTCAGTGATGATAGATCGATCCCAATACAACGTGATATTGTCATTTTCGAGAACTGGGTCGGGCACATACCTATAGTACGGTCCTTCCAATTCCACAAGGCTGTATTTCAGAGCAAGTTGCTGGTGGATAATCCTGGCTACAAGGTTGTGCCTATGCAAGTAGTCTCCGTTAGCCAGACGAGAACAGCCAGAAATAATGTGTCGAATAGATTCCGCCGGACGGTGGCATGCCCGACAGATGTCAACCGTGCCATCCTTCACAATATATTTCCGGTAGTAGTTCGTCATCATAACTTCATCCATAATCGCAAAGACAAAACCTTCGGTTTCCCCAAAGAGGTCACCGAATCGCAGCCAGGATACGGACGCTAATAGGACTACATCGGGCTCATGTAAGGCCCGGTAAAAGCGCCCGTGAAGCTCTTTGCTCTGCCATACCTCCCTGCGGCCATTAGTATCTAATACTATAGGTTTGCGCCAGTTCTCGTTGGCCAATAAAAGCGGGGTAAGGCCCATGTCCACTGAGAACACATCTCGGTGCATCCCCACGTCGGCTTCTAGGAAGTATTCCCTGAGACTGCATACTTCACGGTTGTGCAGGGTCTTAGCATTTAAGAAGCCTCGACCTCCACACTTCCACGGGATATACAGTCTCATCACTGATGAACGTGGGTGATGCATCCGATTTACGGTCAGCAGTGTGCGGACCCTCTTATCCAGGGCGTCAAGTTCCGTCTGGGTCCATTTGAGTATGCCGAAAGAGTACATCAAAACCGGCATGACCCAACCGTTGAAGGCGCGCACCTTGTTTCTGCCTGATAAAAGACTATTTAATACTTTATTCAGGCGGCCAATGAAGCGCTCCTTCAGCGATTGCTTCATGTCAGCAGTGTTGATACCTAACGCTTCCGACATACCCAAATACTTGTAAGTAGGTTTCGATTGAGGAGAGGGATCTTAGGTGTATGGAGTCCGAGAGTTGGTTTCCCCCGGATTCCACAATTCCCCCTCGCTTTACATTCATGACCGCACATTTGTCTACACCAAATTCCATCCTGATGGCGCTACTGAAAGTTTCGGTAACCTTCAGTAGCTCCACCAGTTGCAAATTGTTGGGGGCAAAGAGTTTCAAGTCATCCATGTAAAGGAGGTGAGATATAACCTGACCACCTCTCCTTAATCGATAGCCCAGTCCTGAGTCCTCCAGCAGTGTGCTCAGAGGATTCAAGGCTAGGCAGAACCAAAGTGGACTCAAACTGTCGCCCTGAAATATACCTCGCTCGATCCTTATCGGCTCGCTATTCCTCTGGACATATCGACATCCTGGATAGCGAAGAACCGTCCTCCATTGCCCCATACATGACATCAGGAAGGTGCGTAGAGTTGTATCTACTTTATACAACTGCAGCACCCTCATGAGCCATGTATGGGCACCGAGTCATAGGCCTTCTTATAATCTATCCAACATGTCGACAGATCCCTTCGGGAACGACGACCCTGTTGGCTAATGGCCATATCGATGAGGAGCAGCTCCTTAGTACCGCGGGATCCGTTCCTACATCCATTTTGAGAGGCAGACATGATGGAGTTGGTGTCTATATGTTTGTTAATTTTAGCTCTCAAAATGGATGTAAAAACTTTATAGACCGTCGGTAGACAAGTGATCGGCCTATAATTTTTGGGTTCCGCAGTACTACCTGATTTATGAAGCAGGAGGGTTATTCCTGTCGTCAGGAACTGGGGCAGCGACCCTGATTCTAAGGCTGACTGGAACTGGGGTGCCAATCGGGCGGGCGAACTTCGGAGCCACTTTATCCAAAAGTTGTGTAGCCCGTCCGGCCCTGGAGATTTCCAGTTAGGCAACGGACGGACTGCACAAGCTACATCTTGGGGGCTGATGGTAAGTGCCCCCATTTCTGGTATTCGCTCGCACGCCCGCTCGATCTTCCCAGCCCAATCTCCTTCGGTGTGATTGACTGGCGCCGACCAGATGCTTCGCCAGAACGAACACATGGCGTCATCATCTGGCAGGCGCATGTCAATCACACCTTTATCCAGCCGCTCCCAAGCCCTGTAAACCTACCTTTCATCGCTCTGGAATGTGCGATTCTGAGTGTACCGCTCAACTCTCCGCCTGTATCGTCGAATACGGTTTGCCCAAGCACAGATCTTCAGGAAGCTTGGATGCTTCAGGAAGTCGATACGCTCTGTGACGCGGTTCAGATAATCTCGAGAGCTAATATCAGTACCCGAGAACGCCCGCTTCACAAAGCGCATCACTCTAGGGCGGGTATTGCCCTCCCTGAAGCAGATTAGCTTGCCAATGAATACTCTAGCCTCACCGATACGACGCTCAATCCTGCACTGCCAAGCTGGTACAGCTGGTTTTGGTCGTGGAGCTCTGTCACTATTAGGAAATTTAACATGAGCTACACGACATGCCGCTACAGCTGCACAGTACAAGATCGAGTGGGTATCGGCGAGGTCTTTGCTGCCGTCAAAATAATTTGACAGCAGCGAGTCATAAGGCACACCAGTGCCTTGTTTCATTGTGCATGGGCAAATGAGGTAAAGGTGGTCTACGTCCAGGTCCAGGTGGAGTGGAGCGGTACTCCCGGAAAGCATCCTCCAAAGCGCTCCTCAATCGTACATTGCATTGGGATTAATTAATTATATTATTATTAAGTAGTTATTCTGAGCTTTCTGGGTTAGTTTAATGATTTTCTTAAATATCCTTAAGTAATTAATAAATGTCTTTTTATTTTCACAAGATGGTTTTAGTCTCTGTTGCCACAGTAGTTGTCATTGTCTTTTGTTACATATTCGTATCCCCCGAGTAACCCATTTTATTTTTTTCTCAGATCTTGTAGTCATTAGTTTGAGAGGGAAACAGAGATCATGTAAAATTAGGAACATTTCCAAAAAGTTATAATAGGCTTTGTTAGAATCTTCTGTGCTATATACATCAGAAGACGATAGGCTTTGGAGATCTGTTCTGAACTAAATCAGAATTTCCTCAGTTATTCTCGTCTTAATGTTCTCCACGATTTTATTTGGCTGGTTACCTATATTAACTTTTACCTTCATTATTTGGGCTGTGTGGTCAGATAACCCGGAATCGATTAAGTACTTCTTGTTAGCAGTTTTGCTTCAAATTATGTACAAAATTGTCTAAGCAAGTATTACTGATAAATCGAGTCGGTTGATTAATTTCTATGTAGTTTGAGGTTGTAGCTCCTAAGAAAGCATTCAAATTCTAGGGTCAAGGGGTTTCTAGGGTTTCAATTCTATTCCTGTTTAAAACATCTATATTAAAGTCTCCACATAAAATTACTTTATGAAAGGTTTGATACCATAGATATAAGAAAGAAGGAGATATGCCCGCTAGTTGAAAATGTATCGAAACCCAATGTCTTCACTAGATCCCCTCTACGTTGCCATAACTACACATGCAGATCAGTAAACCCAATAAATACGAGGTCGCGCTTACACTTGCAATTTATAAATCACGTACTACACAATCAATTATAAACCTTATCCCAAAAAACACAGCGTACATTTACCATGCACCGTACAACTCACTCACACGAAAACACCGATCGCTAACGTTGTGCTGTGCAAAAGACATTTATTTTACGTAGACGCTAGTGAATGACTAAATCGGAAAGTTATCAATTCTTCCATAAACATTTTTGGTCCTGATTATAAAATAAATAAAAAACGATTACTTAGTCCAAAAAATATAATAATAAAAATAAACAATAGGTAGCTAAAAAAAATATTAAGTAAAAAAAATACAATGATAGAATCCGGTTCAGTTGGTGTTGCAGCACCTGTCATAGCTAAAAAGATGTTGAAACACAAAGGAAACACATTAAGGGGACTACAGGACCTAAACGTGCCTAAACGCAAGTTTTATAATGCGTAAAAGAATATGATCCACTGCAGTAAACAAAATCAGAAAAATATATGATATTCTTCAGGATATATGCTAGTATGATAGTGTGTTGAAAACATAATACAACTAATTTGATACGATAGAAAAAAATCATGAAGATACCTCTAAAAATTTCTTTTAACGATTAAAAATCATATTAATTTACATGCAATCATTCTGATTTTTTGTCAGATTATTCTACAAGCTACATATTAGCATAATAGTGTTTTAATTTTCCAGTCCAATCAATAGATTTTTTGTAAATCGCTAACTGCTTCATATTTTGCAATAAATTCTCTTTCATTTCTATGCAGTCCGACAGTAACCGCGCTTTAGCTGTTGTAAGCCTCTTAAGACGTGTTTCCTTTGTGTTTGAACATCTTTTTATGGATTTTTTTGGTGTAGCTCTTCTTTTAGCTGGGCTGTTAATCTTTAAGAGAAGCTCGTTTATTTTACGTAATTCATCATTTTGTTATTCTCCAATGACAATAGATCAATTTCTTTGTGCGCACCGTTTAATTGAAGTTTCACTTCTACTATGTCTCCCAGCACACTTTTTTTTTTCGCATATTTACTGCATATTATGATTTGGTTAGGTTAGGTACATTTTAATAAATGATTTTTTTATTTAAACATATTTTATTTTATCAAACAAAAAAACTGAATTCAATCCGGAACCAAAAAAAAAATCCATTGTCTACTCTAAAATTATACATATATATATAATTTTAGAGTATATACAAAGGAACATTAACAAATGCACATCATTCGTCATCAATCTTCATTCGGCTCATCTGCATTATAATACAGTCGTTGCCCTCTCTCCCTCCGCCGCTGCCGCCTCTCACCACACGATTTACCGTCTACCCCCTCCACGCGGCCGTAACGCTTTTTCGTGACAGAAAAATCCTAATACCCCCGGTCTATATAGAAGTTTCACTTCAACTGTTTCACTTTCTGTTTCAAATCTCATAAAGTTTTTTGAAAAAGTAATAACTTATTATGAACCCTCCCACATGATACTAATATCAACACTTAGTAGTCGTCGATAGACCCGGACGCTCTAGATGCATAATAATTTTTCATTCAACTGAGCAACCAATTGATAATAATCAGTTTTTACCGAAGATGTGATGGCCGCTGGCCGCGGAAGCAGAAGAATTCCGGGACGTGCTCGCGAAGCGCCAAACTTAGCTTGGAATACCCGCCCTCGGCTAGACGGACCGACGACGACTTGTACATGGCTGCGAGAATAGACTGGATGCGGATGGCCACCTCGGCAGACAGGGTGTGGATTGCTGCCTATGCAGCCTGGACATGGGTGGCAACCTCGGCATACTAGATATAGATGGTGGCCGACCGGATGTGGAAAGCCACGAGTGCAGAAATTTTGAAATTAGCCGCTCGGGCAAGCTGGATGTGGACGGCCATGTATACAGACTGGGGGTGGATGGCCGCGAATGCAGACTGGGTGTGGATTCCCGCGAATAAAAACTGGGTGTGGATGGCCGCGAATGCAGACTTGATGTGAAAGACGGTGGGGAAGGTGGTGTAAAGTCTGATGGTTCTGCGTCATCTTCATGTGCGAGTATCAGAGTGACTATTTCTTGATTATTCAATTTGGCGTAGCTAGATATGGTAGAATGAGATAAAAAAGGAAAGTTATCGAGCAGCACAGAACTTATCTTCGATTCATCCATTTTTTTAACAATGTCAAGCGCAAATATAATCAAAATATCGGAATTGTATTCCTGAGCTGATACTAATAGTCGAGAGCCTTTAACAATATCCAGGAATTCATTCAAGTTACTCGTATTTATATAACAGCCGAGTATTTTGACGAAAAATAATAAGAAATTAGGCGCCTGCTGTTTCACTGCATCTAATAGTGCCCAGTAGTTAATTCCCACAGAGTTACCATTGCCCAGGCGTACGTTGTACAAATTGACGATATATTCGGAATAAAATCTCCCCTGTTTCATTATCAAATTAAAAATAGTTTCTTTATTATTTTCCAAAATATTTATTAATGACTTGTCAAATTGTATTTTATAATCGAGAATATTGCGTGTATACAACAAACGGTCCATTGAAAACATCACATTAAAAATAAAATCCATCCACATTATTTGCTTTTCGCTACTATTGTCATTTTTCAAACAATCACAAACATATTCAACCGCAAAATATTCGGTGAATGTCATGTGAATAAATATAGGGATTTCTTTTTCTACACTGTATATCAGGCCCGTCTTTTCTCCTCCCTTTTCTATGAATTGGATCGTCTCTTTGATTTCTAGCAAGTCTTTCATACTAAACAATTTAAGACTGTGCTCATTGAACATGGCATAAGCCGCCAATTTTTTATGCTTTAAAATAAAATCTGCAAGTTCTTTGTCGTAAGTCATTATAATATCAGGATTATAGATATTCATTTCATTTTTCTCCTGAAACCGTATAGTTTTCATTTTAGTTTCCAAAAATCTTTCATAAAAGGTAAAAGTGTTGACTTCTGGATTCCATATATTACTTTCTTTGTTACCACTTTTTATATTACTTTCGAAAAAAACAGCTGCTAGGAACAGATGCAAAGGATTCCCATCACTATTATCATTGTGATAAGTAAATACAATATCGTCAAGTTGTGACTGAACATAATAAGAATCATCATATTTTGTATTGTATGACCATAAGGAAATGTACGTGTACTTAATTTCATTAACCAAATAATGGGCTGCGTTGATATATACTTTATGTAGTGGCATTGCAAATGCATGTAGCCGTACATCTTTCGTATGCAGCATGTATTCAATGAAGCTCTTCACATTTTCGAGTTGTGCGCTATTAAGTTCCTCTAATTTTAAATTAAATTCCCAAAAAGTGTCCAAATATCTTTCCATTTCCATGTGTGAGAAGTAATCTATTTCGTAAGATGACCCAAACTCTCGCTGCAAAATGGTTTTTACTTCGTTATACGACCTACTTGTGACCCACATTCTGTGCTTTTGGGGATTATTGCTGACAATATTTAGACATTCTATGACCTGTTTCGTATAATGCGGACAGATTTCATCAAAACCATCAAACAAGAATATAATTTTTCCTTTATTATAAAAATGTAGAAACAATTTCAACTCGAACTCGGTCCACTGGTCGCTAGTACAATGTTTCAGATACACAACACCGTTTTCTTCTTCCAGTACAATTTCCACATCATTTTCTTTACCAAGTTTCTCGCGAAGTAAAATTTTACACATGAACATTAAAGTCTCCAATAAATCTATGACTGTTTTATCTTCTTTCCACTTGCTGAATTCTCTCGAATATTCCAATAAGTTAATTCTTACAATCCAAACTGCAGGGTCGTTCTCCTTAGTTTTAAGCGATAAGTGAGTGAGTAGAGTTGACTTGCCCATTCCGGGCTCTGCTGTTACAAGTACAATATCGTCTGCTATATCGTTAAGAGTTTTAACGAGTACATCATCTCCCATCTTCTTAACCCGTCTGTCTACATACAAGTGTTTTATTTCATCATAATTTCTATTGACAAGTTCTTTACTAACTGCAATAATTGTCTCGTTACAGATTATTGTATTTAAAACATCTCCTTTCACCCAAACCATTGATTCGTCATTCACTATCAAATTTAATTTTACTTCTATGCCTTGGAATTTCACTCTGGCGTTTTCTAGGATCGTCTTTTGCAAATCTTTATTCAAGTGAATGAGACTACTCATTTCATCGTATACTGTACTATCTAAGCTTGGAAAATATTTCTTTATCTTTTCAACTGACATATTATCCGTGATGATGATTGTTTTTTTCTTAAGGACTGCTTTCGCAATATTTTCTAAAGTTCTATTTTCATTTCTAGAATGTCGTAATTTATCGCATCAAAAATTAGTACTTTTTCTTCATTTGTATTTGTCAACTCAGTTCGTAACGCGTTACGATCGTTCGTTGGTAGGTTTACAAGATATTCAAGTTCGAATACTGCATGTTCTTTATTCTTCAAATATTGCAAAACTTTAACAACAGTCAGTACGCTGTTCTCTGCAATGATAACAGTACTCGAGTGCTGATCCTGCAAGTTTAAGGAAATCACCGCGTCTTCAGTGAATGTGAGACGGCTTTGTTTTATTTTGTTCGTATATGTTACGTTAATTGAGCTGATCAGTGGGTCTTTAATAATGGTATTCATTGCATTTTGAAATAAATCGCTTGCTCGTGTAAGATACGATGCTTGTTTTGGTAGCATCCACCATTTTTGTATTTCATCGTGATACTTTAGAAATATCGCGTCTGTTTTAATTTGAAAGTAGTTTGGGTGACCACGCTGGTAATCTTCTATTTCGCTTTTTAAGAGTTCCTCCACACCGTTTTCATCGGCTTGGCTACAGTAAAATAGCAGATTTTTCAAGAAATCTCTGGCTAAATTCTTATCATATTCACTAGAGTCGAATGAAAGTTTTGGGAACTTATTAACTTTTAAATAAAATTTAAATTCGTGTAAATTGGGGATTTCATACTTTAATTTTTGATACAATCTTTGAGCAAGATCTTCTAGAGATTCCCAGTTATCTGTGATTTTCATCAGTGTCGTGTTATCATCAAGCACAAATATGTTTCCGACGGCACCAGCTATGCCGCCATTGTGCTGAAGGAATCCTTCTTCCAAAGATTCATCAACAGTAACAATTTTGCTGGATTTACACTTGTTTAATAAATCGATTATTCTTGCTGTTATATGATTTAACCTTCTCTCTATTTTCACATCGCTGCCGCTTATTGTTAAATCTTTGTTACCGAACGCAGCCGGCACTTTAAATTTCCGAGATGATAATATTTCTCTTGCAGCCAGTTCAACTGCTTTATTAACAGTCGATCGAGAAACGTCCATTGGATAAATTTCTGGATTAAAATCTTTTGTGGATTGTTTATCAAATTCTAACTGACCATTGTTGTATATTATAACAGTCCCTATCAGTTTGCTCAGTTTTCTAGGATCAATGGGTAATTTAGAAGAAAATAATTGACTCAGTAAAAACCGTATGTCAGTGGGTTTTATCGTTCGTCTTTTAACGATTTCTTTGTACAGTGAATCTTTGAAGAAAATTAGGTATTCTTCAGTGGTGTCAAAAAAATCTTGTCGGAAAGAAGCGATGCGGTACCGCGGGATGTTCTTAGCCTTTAAAGGTTGAATTTCTGAAACGTCTACCACTTTTTGAACCAGAATGACATGATAGCGTTGCACGAACTCATCAGTCAGCATCAATTGAAAATTCCCTTCATCGTAGATAAACCTGGCTATCCGTTCTGCTAGAGATGTTATTTGCTCTTTCAGAGTTACTTGGCATAGAAACTCTACATCCTCTTCTTGCTTGTACGGTTGCTTGGCAGTACCTCCCGTGTCGATTAGATCATTTAGATTGGAAGAAAAAATACTTTCAACCGAGTCAGTGCTAAATTCATCTTTTGCGGTTGTATAAATAACGAATAAACATTGTGTTTCATCAAATGTATCATTAAATAACAAGTCGTTTTTACACGGTTCGAAGGTTTTTCTGATTTTCAAGTAACTGTCAAAGTATGTTACCAAATCGTATTTAAGTGTTTGTTTCTCGTTTTCTCTGTGCTTAGCCTGTATGAACACAGTGACAGGTTTATCATGCCCCTTTAATTTTACTTTCAAACAAATGTCATCGAATGCAATGAACATGGCGCAGGTCGCTCGTCCCGGGGCTACTTCACTTAGCACACCGAGTACAAGAACAGAAGTAGGCGGCACTTAGGCGTCACGCGGAGCAGCACTTGGCGGTAGCAGAGCAGCCCTTGGTGTTGGACACCTGAACCAGCAAACAAACAACACCATTAATTTGATTGTGACAAATCCTCAAACGGCAGAGAGATGGTTAGTAGAATAGAGGAGAAAATAATTTTATTTATTGTTGTTTCAGGTAGAATTACAAAAAAAAAACAACCGGCTTTTTGGTTGTTTTTTTTTTGTAAGTAAAAAGTTTTTATTTTTCACTTTTTAGTTGTGGTATCTACCCCACACAAATTCGTATACCTGTCGGTCGATTCTGTAAAAATATCAACGTGAAACTTAGGTGAAGTGAGCGTGAAGTGAGCTGTCACTGTCACAAATCGACCGGCAGGATGCTTGGGATTAACACTATTGACAGCTCACTTCACCTAGGGTTCCCAGATCAAAATATCAAAAATCCGGAGAAAATTCCTGACATTCCATGAAATTTCCGGACAATCTTGTTAATTTTTTATTAAAATCGTTACGCATCGTGCAAGTAAATAAACTAACCAAATCGATTGCCAAATCGTTCGAATTTTGACACGCGCGCGGTGAAATGGTAAGGGGTGAGGGGGAAGCGCCTCTCTGTCGCCTGCGTTCGCCCGCGCACAAGATACACCCATTAAATATCAGAAGTAATGTAGTAGATTTAGAATAAAAATAATTTTGATTTTCTTTGATTTAGAATAAAAATAATTAATAAATAATTTGGTTTTTTCATTTTTTATTTCACTCTTCACTTATTTGTAGAAATTCCGGTCGGTTTAAGATTCCCCCCGCATTCCGGACAAAGACCTATATTTCCGGACTTGTCCGGAAAATTCCGGACGTATGGCAACCCTAACTTCACCTAAGTTTCACGGTGATATTTTTACAGAATCGACCGGCTGTTATGTAAACAACAACAGCTACAACACAACTACAACACAACACAGCTACAACTGTAACAGTGACAGGAAGTTATCATCATATCATCCACATATACATATACTAAGTGGGAAAAATACGTATTCTTGAAGCTTCCTAAAAAACTATCCAAGCAAAGTTAATAAAATTAATATGCGACCAACTTGGGAGCTTACCCTTTCATACAAAAAATTATTTTCAAAATCGGTCCGCAATTGACGGAGAAATCGGCGGACATACATAAAAATAAAAACACATACGCGACGAACATAAACCTTGTCCTTTTTGAAAGTCGATTAAAAACCAAGAGATAGTCAAAATAAGTACCTATCATTTGTTGGCAACACCGAGTGAAGCTACTTGGAGCGTTGGCGATGAAGTTTTGGGGAAGGGAAGAACTTTCCCGCCAATTTTGGCGTCAAGCCGCGAAACGCGTATAATTTTGTAATTTGTTTTCGAATAAATATAAGTTTATATAAATTGCTACGTATTTTAAACCTCCGTATAGAAATACACTCGAGAGCAATGAATCCGGGTCACTTAAAGAATCCTAAAAATCTCGGAAACTAAAAATGCTAGGTTAATGCAATAAATTGTATTTAATAGACAATGTAATACTCCTTAAATGAAGGTATTAAAACTTCTTAGTTATTGTAAAGTTATATCATAAAAAAATCAAATTTGAAAAAGGGCCACTTTCGAAGATGGAACTACGAAATTACAGCATTTGGTTTTGCTTTTGTTTGTAATCTGTCATTTATGTGGGTACATAAACCATGTTGATAGTGCTCTATATTCATTATTCAAGCTGAAATTATGTCGCTTACGCCTGAAGAATGCACCAGAATACTTACAATGCTGGAAACCGGCCGGAGTCAGCGCGATACAGCCAGGACTGTCGGTGTGTCGCTGTCAACAGTACAAAGAGTTCTCCGACGTTACGAAGAAACTGGTTCTAACCTACGCAGACCAGGAACGGGCAGAACCAGGTGTACCACAGCACGAGAAGACCGATACTTGGTGAACACCATGCTTCGAAATCGCTTTCTCACAGGAACTGAACTCACAAATCAGTTTCGATGCCTCGGAGGAAGTAACCCAAGTGCATGGACAGTAAGACGTCGGCTTGCTGAATCTAACTTAAAACCCCTTAGACCTGCAAACGGCCCTAAACTGGAGCGTGGGCATCGTATTTCAAGACTAAGATATGCCCAGAGCCACGTAAATTGGAGTATTGAAGATTGGTCAAAAGTTATGTTCTCCGACGAATCAAAATTTATGCTCTACAAGCACGATGGAAGACACAGAGTGTATCGAAGACCAGGGGAAAGATTCAAGCAAGCATGCATCGAAGAAAAAGTAGCCTACGGTGGTGGGTCTGTACTTGTGTGGGCCGGAATTTCTTCTGAAAGTCGCACAGAGCTGGTGATCATAGAAAACGGCTCTTTAACTAGCGTAAGATATGTGGAAGAAATCCTCAATGATCACGTTGGTCCATTTATGGTCAATTTAGGTGAGGATGCTATATTTATGCATGATAATGCCCGACCTCATACAGGTAGGATTGTGAATGACTACCTTCAAGAGATGAACATTACTCGTATGGAGTGGCCAGCGCGCAGCCCGGATATCAACCCGATCGAGCATGCTTGGGACGAGCTAGGCAGATGCGTAAAACAACGAAACCCTCCCCCAATCACGCTTCGTGAGCTCAAAATTGCTCTCACAGAGGAATGGGAGAATATTCCCCAAAATCGTATAAGGAACTTGGTGTACAGCATGCCAAACCGCGTAAACGCAGTAATGGAAGCACGAGGAGGCAATACGAAGTATTAAAATTCAAGAAAATCGTAATAAAGTTCAAAAATTTCATGTTTCCT
Source organism: Agrochola circellaris (assembly GCA_914767755.1). Classification (NCBI taxonomy): domain Eukaryota; kingdom Metazoa; phylum Arthropoda; class Insecta; order Lepidoptera; family Noctuidae; genus Agrochola; species Agrochola circellaris. The sequence goes on along the minus strand of OU611850.1, from coordinate 19,744,092 downwards.
ATTTTTGTTTTAAGGAGAGATCAGCAGTTTTTTTCTTTATGTAATTTTGTGTTAATAAAATGTATGGTGACTCATATTTTTTTTACTTTCATTTAAGGAGTATTACATTGTCTATTAAATACAATTTATTGCATTAACCTATCATTTTTAGTTTCCGAGATTTTTAACATTCTTTAAGTGACCCGGATTCATTGCTCTCGAGTGTAGTTAATATCGGAAGTGTGCATAATTCCTCTCGCGCCCCAAAAGTAAAGTAAAACTAAATAATGGGAAAAAAACGCTTAAGTAGGCGTAAACACAGGGCGAAGCGGGCTCGTAAATCATCTAGGAGGAGCAATACGAGTTCTAGCAGTAGCAGATGTAGCAGTACGAGTTCTAGCAGTAGCGGCTCAAGAACACCCCCACTGGCGCCCCGCAATAGGATAAAGGTATCTAAGGCAAAAGATACCGGAACTGTGAGTACAATTTTGCATAATATGATACCGGATTTTGACCCCTTGGACGAGAATATCACAGATGTGACGGATTGCGTAAAAGAGCGGACAAAAATATTAAGAATAGTGCGAAGTATCACAAGAAAAGATTCGACCGAAGCCGCACTAAAGCTAAACTTTATGATGCAGGAGACTTAGTCCTTATCAAAATACAAAGCCAAACAAATGACGGACGAAGCAAAAAATTACTGCCTACCTTTAAAGGCCCGTTCCAAATAACGAAATGCCTGGATAAAGATAGATATGAAGTCAAAGATATGCGGGGCAGTGAAAGAAGTAATAGACCGTATAATGGGGTGGCCGCTGCTGAGAACATTAAACCTTGGATTAAAATTGATAACTGGTGTGTTGAGTGATGCATCACTAGTACGTGTATATATAAATAAAAGGCGTGTTGGCAAGGTAAAAAAAAAAAAACATTTTACTTTAGGTATCTTCAGTTTGATAATAAAACTATTTTCAGTTTTAGCTCAAGTTGATTATATTCAATTGAAAATGGACAAAAAAAAATGTCTTATAGTCACTCGCCAGAATCGAGGCGGTGAGCTGAAACAGTTACTGCCTAAGCCTGAAGGAGTGAACTGGACCAGGCACCACCTTGGATTAAGGGAGTGAGCTGAAATGACAGGATCAAAGAGATTGTCTAAGCCTAAAGACAACTTTGTTTTGGGGTCCAGTACAATTTGAATTGGGAATAACTTACTGCAGAATAGTTCACAAAGCCTCCTAAGATTAGAGGGGCTTTGTTTTGAGTTCTATAATATGATTTTGAGTAGATTTGTTATGGTAGCTAATGGGATTACCAGTTGCAGAGTAGTGAGAGTTCCTAAGCATAAAGGAACAGAAACGAAGTAAACCCTACAACTGGAGTTCTATTAGTACTATGAATCATGATTGGCCGAAGCATTTTTGTTTTATATTTAATAAGTTATAACACATTAACATAAAGTGTGTGCTTTCAGATGGTTCGTTAAGCAAAGTAAGACTGAGGGCGTAAGGCGTGCCTGAGGACATGCACGGCGCAGGAGGGCCGTGTTGGCAACACCGAGTGAAGCTACTTGGAGCGTTGGCGATGAAGTTTTGGGGAAGGGAAGAACTTTCCCGCCAATTTTGGCGTCAAGCCGCGAAACGCGTATAATTTTGTAATTTGTTTTCGAATAAATATAAGTTTATATAAATTGCTACGTATTTTAAACCTCCGTATAGAAATAGTTAATACATTGTTACATAACGCAAACCTACAGGGTGTACCTACACTGTTTAGAGTACCAATATTATTTCGCTAGCCTGCACTTTCCCACTCCTGGACAATAGCGATCCACCCCCTCCATCTTTCGAGAGCCCGACGGCGATATCGTCTTTTTTTCCGGTATGAAGGAACCTATACAGTTCGTCCCGCCATCACCTTCATGATCTGCAGCAACCCCATCTCACTGTCAGCTTGTCCGGTATGTGGCAGACATGTCCTGCCCAGTGCAATTTCAGCTGGGCAGTCTTTTGAGCCACGTTAGCTATCCTTTTTTTGGAGCGCAGTACCTATTGTCAATTGTGTTTAATGCCCCGGCCGCATCTACGTCTATCGTGACAGCAATGCGTGCCGAAGCTTCGTATATTTTTATCGCTAAAAAGTTATCGCGCTAATGCGGTGGTCACATTAGCGGCTTCATAACGAATTATCATGTAATAATCCAAAATGGCCCTCCATTATTTCGACAGAGCGTTTACGCAGTCCGGAAGCAACAGTCGAAATTACCAATGATATACGACCACGCTCCACGCTAATTATGTACCGCCACCCGGGCGATAAGAGCTACGCGCAACCCGAACTATCGCAACGATAACCAATAATGGTTGATCACATCTACGTGTATCGTATCACTGTGCGAAGCTTCGTCACGATAGACGCAGATGCAGCCCCAGCATTACACAATCCGTGGTACCTACTCGTGCACATGTGAGAGTTGCGCAAGGAGGCGAAATGCCGGGGCGTAACTCCGCTGCCGCTAGAAATCACGGCACAGCGGACAGAGCTCCGGCAGGATCTCATGGCGGCATGGAGAGTGCGATTGTTGCAACCCAGCGCTGGACACGCCACAATTGTGGCGATAAGTCCCCTCTTTGAGGAGTGGCTAGAAAGAGCTGTGTCTATTCTTCGTAGACATAGAAAGCGTCATGCTACGCGTGCTGCACGCGTAGCATGACCACCGTAGAAACGGGTTTTGTCGACGGAAGAATAGACAAAATGACAGATTGTGATTGTTTAACTGTCACTATGTCTATTCTTCCGTCGACAAAACTCGTTTCTACGGTGGTCATGCTACGCGTGCTGGTGTTATTTTTTATCTATGGTTATATTATATTATTAACCACCATTGTAAATCTGGAAGTAATTTCCTTGATAATTCCATTTTGGTGTTATAGTCATCATTAGAATCTATAAGGGCTAAGTACTTCTGTCTTTCTAGAATATTTGTATGCATCATTCCATAAGGGATAGCTGGACAGGCTGCTATTAGAGTACCCAGTAATTTCGCTAAATCTTTGATGTAGCATCTTTTAAGTTTTAGGAACTTTTGAATTAGATCGGTTATAGACACTTTCTTTTCTATGGGTAGCTCCAGGCACATGAAACCTAAAAATTTACACTGTTTACTAGGGGTCAGTTCACTCTTTTCAAAGTTAATGATTAGTCCCAAGCATTTGAATAAGCTAATAGTGGCATTTATGTTTCCCAAACATTCTTGGTAACTTTTGCCAATACAAAGGCAATCGTCGAGATATATTGATATGAGGCCTTGTTTCCTTAGGTGAGCTACTACTGGTTTGAGTAATTTAGTAAATACCCCAGGAGCTGTGGATAAGCCATAGGGCATAACAGTGAACTCGTAAAGTTGGTCAAGGTAAATGAAGCGTAAGTACTTTCTGTATTTTTTGTTAATAGGTACTAAAAAGTATGCCTCCTTAAGATCAATTGAACCCATGTAATAGTTTCTATCTACAAGTCTGATAGCGGTTCTGATATCTTCCATTTTGAAGTGTTTTGCTGATATAAATTTATTTAGTGGTTTAAGGTTCAGGATGAATCTAAATTTGCCATTTTGCTTAGGACTTAGAAAAATTTTGCTGATAAATTCGCCATTAGTATGTTGGCAGGGGGCTATGGCGCCTAATTTCAACAGATCTGCAATAGATTCTCTCATTTGTATAATTTCTAACTGTGATAGGTTAGAAATTGGAATATTGAGCTGCAAAGGTGTGGTATCAAAGGGTATCTCATACCCTTGAATCCACTGTAGGATTACAGGATCATCAGTAATATGTCTCCAGCAATTAATGTAATTAAGTAAATTTCCAGCATGTACCTGGTTTGTCAGCGTTTGGTTGGAGCATTCCGGTATTGGCCTTGTTGGTGAGTTACTCTCTCGGAGTGGTGCTGCCAGCGAGGTAGTTGTTGACTGGTTGTCGTCTTGCGTGGCCCACCACAGAATAGAATAGAATAGAATAGAATCATTTATTTGCCAATAATGTAGGTATACAGATATGATGGTATTTTGTTAAGTGTCCCGATACATTTTGCCTTACGGCATGCAAAAATTATTTAACATAAAAAACATTAATTAAACATACAAGAAATTTAAACAAACATAAAAAGCGTTCCATTCGGTTAGTAACATTCATTAGAAAAATTCTCATCCTCAATTAAATACCCACACTAACAATGTCAATAAATTAAGTTTTAAAATGTCAAAAAGAAATGACCACGTGTGTTTGTTTTGGGTTTCGGTGGTGGGCCGTTCCTGTTTCCCTGGGTGGGTCGTTGCATATTGTTAGTGTTCAGTCTGTTGTTTGTTGGTACAACTGGGGGAGGTCTTTTTAATTGTGCTGCAGCTTGTTGCATCTGTTTTACATTTCTCAGGAGGTCCGGTAGGTTCTCTCCATAACGGTAGGTGTCTCTTGTTGTTTTGGACAATATTCGGTTGAAGTTCTTGTCTAGTAAGTGATAAATTAGCTTTATTCTAGTTTGTGTTTGATTATAGTGGATGTTGGTGAGAATTTTGGTCGCATCAGCCAAATTTGTTAGCAATTTATGTTTGTCTATTTCTTCCATTGTTATAACATCAGTCATAGTTTTTGCTATAATGGAGGTAGCCAGTCCGAGATGTTTTTGGGACATCTCAATCCCATGGTCCCTTAGTTTAGAGGACTCTGAGAGCACAGCTTTTACCTCCGGGTTAAGTAGTGGAGCATCAAGTAATGTAAAGTTGTCTGGCATAGCATGCTTCTGAATTATAATTTCAATTTCCTCCTTTGTTAGGCCTTTTGTTAGTATATGGTTGAGTCTTATGTCCTTGTGGATTTGTCCCATGTATGGCTGTGGCTCCTCATAGTCCATACCTAGTGCCTCTTTATATGGGTTGGGTGTCTCCATTTCTGTTATATCTAGAAAGCAAATAATAATAATCGCATGTGAAGCATTTGGTTTCAGCCATTGCAACGCAGCATTATTTTAGCAAAGTATCTCGTACTTTGCGTCAAGAAAGTTAAACCACCTAGTGCTTACTTAAGACACTGTGAGTATCTCGTACTCAGTGATTTATTAGGGCATGCTCAGGCCAGGGCAAATGCGTACCAGCTAACAACATGGAGTTAATGTTGTTAAAAGTATCTCGTACTTCTGATAGCCTACCGTTTAGCAACTTATGGTTAGTGCATATTCATAGGTTAGGTAAAGTAAGAAGCTTTAGTAAGCACACGCATTATGCAAGGTTAAAGCAAGGCCGTCCCAAGGCTTTCATTTCCATAGGCTTTCCAAGAATCAAAGGCACACCGAAACCACGTTTTTTTCCAAATTCCTAACCTAAATCATAGAAACGGAACTTACCTGGATTAGGGTTGATGGGGGGTTCCGGATTTACCTCTGGTCTGTGATCAGGGCTGGGAGTCCTGCTTTTGGGGTCCTCTGGTGTATAAGACGTTAATGCCATTGATGAACTTCGTTGTCGGGGGCTGCGCGAGCGTGACTTACTCTTCCGGTTTTCATCTAGTGCGCTTATGAGGCGTTTTATAAGTTTTTTGTTACTTGGAATTTCGTTATTTTACTCGAGCGTACGTTAAACACAGTTTATAATCAAAGTGAGATTTAATTTGACGCGAGAGAATTTTTCCGTGCGATGTGTTTGAGCGCGCGAAAGAAAAGTGACACACTGGGTTGCCAACACACAGAAGATACGGTGAAATAGTGTACCTATTTAAAAAAATACTTATTTTATTTCTAAAAGATCGCGATGCTATAAGCGTGTGTAGGGAAATACTACCTTGTTTAATCAATTATATTTCAGATCGCCGTGAAGTAAACTCAAAATATGTGCCATTATTGGAGTCTAAGAGATTTCTTCTAAATCTTAATAAATTTCTTACAATATCTAATGAAGTTGTGTTTTTTGTCAGTACTATGTCACCCTCGTCAGTCCCCTGGCCATCAAATTCAGAAAAATCTAAATATCTCAGCATCTACTTTAAAAAGTGACTGGTCCGGACACGAGCAATATATTCATTAGTAAAGCTATCTTATATAAGTACCTGAATTTGCATGAATTTTACTTAAAAAATGTCGTAAACAAAATATTCCTAAATGTTACCCAACTTTTGTATATTCGCCCATATGTCTGATTATCGAAAATCGATTCAATTGCGTTCATATTCATATTCATTTATTTGCGTTCCACAAGGTAAAACAAGATGTTAACAAAAGGCTTAGAGCTAAGAGCCGTTGTAGACCCTGTCAGGGCACAGCAAAAATAATGGTAAGGTCGAAAGCTAAAAAAATTAAATTAAAATGATACATGAAAAATAAGTAATTACATTCACATAAAAAGTCAATAACAATAATATAAATAATTCTATTATTGGTAAGTAACTAGCTATTTTCTTAAAATACTATTATTACATTTTGATTAAGTTATTCATAATTAGGTAATATTATTATTACAGACACTTATTTATTGTGAGATCATAATTATTTTAAGGTTAAAAATTATTAATAAAGATTAAGTTATAATTACGTCGGTAGTATTATCACAAACACTTATTTATTGTGAGATCATATTTTAATGTTACAAATTATTAATAAAGAGATAAGTTTTATAGAGATAAGTTCGATATCTCTATGACCGGTGCGATCGGGGAAATGACCATAGATAAAAAATAACACCAGCACGCGTAGCATGACCACCGTAGAAACGGGTTTTGTCGACGGAAGAATAGACAAAATGACAGATTGTGATTGTTTAACTGTCACTATATACTAAAGTGCACTAATAAATAAGTGTTTGTGATAATACTACCGACGTAATTATAACTTAATCTTTATTAATAATTTTTAACCTTAAAATAATTATGATCTCACAATAAATAAGTGTCTGTAATAATAATATTACCTAATTATGAATAACTTAATCAAAATGTAATAATAGTATTTTAAGAAAATAGCTAGTTACTTACCAATAATAGAATTATTTATATTATTGTTATTGACTTTTTATGTGAATGTAATTACTTATTTTTCATGTATCATTTTAATTTAATTTTTTTAGCTTTCGACCTTACCATTATTTTTGCTGTGCCCTGACAGGGTCTACAACGGCTCTTAGCTCTAAGCCTTTTGTTAACATCTTGTTTTACCTTGTGGAACGCAAATAAATGAATATGAATATGAACGCAATTGAATCGATTTTCGATAATCAGACATATGGGCGAATATACAAAAGTTGGGTAACATTTAGGAATATTTTGTTTACGACATTTTTTAAGTAAAATTCATGCAAATTCAGGTACTTATATAAGATAGCTTTACTAATGAATATATTGCTCGTGTCCGGACCAGTCACTTTTTAAAGTAGATGCTGAGATATTTAGATTTTTCTGAATTTGATGGCCAGGGGACTGACGAGGGTGACATAGTACTGACAAAAAACACAACTTCATTAGATATTGTAAGAAATTTATTAAGATTTAGAAGAAATCTCTTAGACTCCAATAATGGCACATATTTTGAGTTTACTTCACGGCGATCTGAAATATAATTGATTAAACAAGGTAGTATTTCCCTACACACGCTTATAGCATCGCGATCTTTTAGAAATAAAATAAGTATTTTTTTAAATAGGTACACTATTTCACCGTATCTTCTGTGTGTTGGCAACCCAGTGTGTCACTTTTCTTTCGCGCGCTCAAACACATCGCACGGAAAAATTCTCTCGCGTCAAATTAAATCTCACTTTGATTATAAACTGTGTTTAACGTACGCTCGAGTAAAATAACGAAATTCCAAGTAACAAAAAACTTATAAAACGCCTCATAAGCGCACTAGATGAAAACCGGAAGAGTAAGTCACGCTCGCGCAGCCCCCGACAACGAAGTTCATCAATGGCATTAACGTCTTATACACCAGAGGACCCCAAAAGCAGGACTCCCAGCCCTGATCACAGACCAGAGGTAAATCCGGAACCCCCCATCAACCCTAATCCAGGTAAGTTCCGTTTCTATGATTTAGGTTAGGAATTTGGAAAAAAACGTGGTTTCGGTGTGCCTTTGATTCTTGGAAAGCCTATGGAAATGAAAGCCTTGGGACGGCCTTGCTTTAACCTTGCATAATGCGTGTGCTTACTAAAGCTTCTTACTTTACCTAACCTATGAATATGCACTAACCATAAGTTGCTAAACGGTAGGCTATCAGAAGTACGAGATACTTTTAACAACATTAACTCCATGTTGTTAGCTGGTACGCATTTGCCCTGGCCTGAGCATGCCCTAATAAATCACTGAGTACGAGATACTCACAGTGTCTTAAGTAAGCACTAGGTGGTTTAACTTTCTTGACGCAAAGTACGAGATACTTTGCTAAAATAATGCTGCGTTGCAATGGCTGAAACCAAATGCTTCACATGCGATTATTATTATTTGCTTTCTAGATATAACAGAAATGGAGACACCCAACCCATATAAAGAGGCACTAGGTATGGACTATGAGGAGCCACAGCCATACATGGGACAAATCCACAAGGACATAAGACTCAACCATATACTAACAAAAGGCCTAACAAAGGAGGAAATTGAAATTATAATTCAGAAGCATGCTATGCCAGACAACTTTACATTACTTGATGCTCCACTACTTAACCCGGAGGTAAAAGCTGTGCTCTCAGAGTCCTCTAAACTAAGGGACCATGGGATTGAGATGTCCCAAAAACATCTCGGACTGGCTACCTCCATTATAGCAAAAACTATGACTGATGTTATAACAATGGAAGAAATAGACAAACATAAATTGCTAACAAATTTGGCTGATGCGACCAAAATTCTCACCAACATCCACTATAATCAAACACAAACTAGAATAAAGCTAATTTATCACTTACTAGACAAGAACTTCAACCGAATATTGTCCAAAACAACAAGAGACACCTACCGTTATGGAGAGAACCTACCGGACCTCCTGAGAAATGTAAAACAGATGCAACAAGCTGCAGCACAATTAAAAAGACCTCCCCCAGTTGTACCAACAAACAACAGACTGAACACTAACAATATGCAACGACCCACCCAGGGAAACAGGAACGGCCCACCACCGAAACCCAAAACAAACACACGTGGTGGGCCACGCAAGACGACAACCAGTCAACGACTACCTCGCTGGCAGCACCACTCCGAGAGAGTAACTCACCAACAAGGCCAATACCGGAATGCTCCAACCAAACGCTGACAAACCAGGTACATGCTGGAAATTTACTTAATTACATTAATTGCTGGAGACATATTACTGATGATCCTGTAATCCTACAGTGGATTCAAGGGTATGAGATACCCTTTGATACCACACCTTTGCAGCTCAATATTCCAATTTCTAACCTATCACAGTTAGAAATTATACAAATGAGAGAATCTATTGCAGATCTGTTGAAATTAGGCGCCATAGCCCCCTGCTAACATACTAATGGCGAATTTATCAGCAAAATTTTTCTTAGTCCTAAGCAAAATGGCAAATTTAGATTCATCCTGAACCTTAAACCACTAAATAAATTTATATCAGCAAAACACTTCAAAATGGAAGATATCAGAACCGCTATCAGACTTGTAGATAGAAACTATTACATGGGTTCAATTGATCTTAAGGAGGCATACTTTTTAGTACCTATTAACAAAAAATACAGAAAGTACTTACGCTTCATTTACCTTGACCAACTTTACGAGTTCACTGTTATGCCCTATGGCTTATCCACAGCTCCTGGGGTATTTACTAAATTACTCAAACCAGTAGTAGCTCACCTAAGGAAACAAGGCCTCATATCAATATATCTCGACGATTGCCTTTGTATTGGCAAAAGTTACCAAGAATGTTTGGGAAACATAAATGCCACTATTAGCTTATTCAAATGCTTGGGACTAATCATTAACTTTGAAAAGAGTGAACTGACCCCTAGTAAACAGTGTAAATTTTTAGGTTTCATGTGCCTGGAGCTACCCATAGAAAAGAAAGTGTCTATAACCGATCTAATTCAAAAGTTCCTAAAACTTAAAAGATGCTACATCAAAGATTTAGCGAAATTACTGGGTACTCTAATAGCAGCCTGTCCAGCTATCCCTTATGGAATGATGCATACAAAAATTCTAGAAAGACAGAAGTACTTAGCCCTTATAGATTCTAATGATGACTATAACACCAAAATGGAATTATCAAGGAAATTACTTCCAGATTTACAATGGTGGTTAATAATATAATAATAAATTTATTTCATAGAAAAGGAGATTGTAGTACATGAAGTTTACATAGTTAGGTATACATATAAGTTTGTACCATGTCAAACACAATCTGGTGGGTGAAGTTCTGCTTTCCTAGCTAGGCTATAGAATAACCTGTATTAAGGAATAGTCCCTATCCCTTACAAAAAGATACAATAAACTAGTACAATTATGTATTTTTTATTTTATAATACTACAACAAAGTTTAAATAATGGAATATGTGCGTGTGTGTGTGAGTGTTCGTGTGTGAGTGATTGTATTGAGTTGGTGGTGTGTATATGCCTGTGTGTGTGATAGAGTGAAAGAGAGTGTATGTTTGTTTTCATTGAAGTCGTGTGAAGTAATATTTGATCTGTCACTGTCACTTACTGAGATAATTCTCTGTTTCATCATAGCTTTTATTCTGAAAGAATATTTTGTTAAATTTATTATAAAGAGTCGGACCTAGGTAGTTACAAAATCTACTCGCAAATGATGTGCGTACTTGTGGAATAGTACAAACTAAGTCTTTCCTACGCTTTGTTATTATTTTATAAGGGGTTTTACGGTGCTCTAAAATAACTGTTTGCAGGAAGAAGTGTTGTCGAACGTTAAGAACATTACAACTACTATACAATAGATGAGTAGGGAACATGAAAGGTCTTGAAGTAGCCACTTTCAGTACCGCTCTGTGAGCGATCTCGAGTGGTTCTAGTATAGTTTTCCCAGCACCACCCCAGCATGTGATACAATAAGTAACAATAGATAAGCACAGGGAAAAATAGACTACACGTATAATATTAGGATTCGCGATACTTCGGAGGGTTTTAAATATATAAATTAACTTGCGGACTCTACTATTGATTTATTAGATTAGTATACTTTAGTTATTTCCATAGTGTAATGTCGTATGGCATTTTGTTGTGGGGAAATGCGGCCGACTTTCAGGCTATATTTGTGCTGCAGAAACGTGCCATTCGAGCAATTTATAACCTAAGTTGTAGGCATTCACTGAGGGATAAATTTAAGGAAATAAACATTATGACGGTCGCGTCTCAATATGTATATGAGAACCTGATTCATGTAAAAAAGAATATAAATCTATATTCTAAACACAGCGACATTCATAGCTTAAATACTAGAAACAAAGATTTATTTCTTGTGCCGAGGACTAGGCTCCAAAAAATTAGTAATTCATTTAAGTGCCAAAGTATACGTTTTTACAACAAACTCCCAAGCCATGTCAAAGAACTGAGCCTCAATAAATTTAAATCATTTATTAAACAGAAACTATGTCAAAAAGGTTTCTATAAAGTTAAAGATTACTTAGACGACAAAAAGGCTTGGGACTAATTAAGCTACTCCAATGTACCCCAAGCAACAAACAAGTGTTTTTAGAATCAAAGACTACATGATACTACACTCGAGAGCAATGAATCCGGGTCACTTAAAGAATATTAAAAATCTCGGAAACTAAAAATGATAGGTTAATGCAATAAATTGTATTTAATAGACAATGTAATACTCCTTAAATGAAAGTAAAAAAAATATGAGTCACCATACATTTTATTAACACAAAATTACATAAAGAAAAAAACTGCTGATCTCTCCTTAAAACAAAAATAGGAAACATGAAATTTTTGAACTTTATTACGATTTTCTTGAATTTTAATACTTCGTATTGCCTCCTCGTGCTTCCATTACTGCGTTTACGCGGTTTGGCATGCTGTACACCAAGTTCCTTATACGATTTTGGGGAATATTCTCCCATTCCTCTGTGAGAGCAATTTTGAGCTCACGAAGCGTGATTGGGGGAGGGTTTCGTTGTTTTACGCATCTGCCTAGCTCGTCCCAAGCATGCTCGATCGGGTTGATATCCGGGCTGCGCGCTGGCCACTCCATACGAGTAATGTTCATCTCTTGAAGGTAGTCATTCACAATCCTACCTGTATGAGGTCGGGCATTGTCATGCATAAATATAGCATCCTCACCTAAATTGACCATAAATGGACCAACGTGATCATTGAGGATTTCTTCCACATATCTTACGCTAGTTAAAGAGCCGTTTTCTATGATCACCAGCTCTGTGCGACTTTCAGAAGAAATTCCGGCCCACACAAGTACAGACCCACCACCGTAGGCTACTTTTTCTTCGATGCATGCTTGCTTGAATCTTTCCCCTGGTCTTCGATACACTCTGTGTCTTCCATCGTGCTTGTAGAGCATAAATTTTGATTCGTCGGAAAACATAACTTTTGACCAATCTTCAATACTCCAATTTACGTGGCTCTGGGCATATCTTAGTCTTGAAATACGATGCCCACGCTCCAGTTTAGGGCCGTTTGCAGGTCTAAGGGGTTTTAAGTTAGATTCAGCAAGCCGACGTCTTACTGTCCATGCACTTGGGTTACTTCCTCCGAGGCGTCGAAACTGATTTGTTAGTTCAGTTCCTGTGAGAAAGCGATTTCGAAGCATGGTGTTCACCAAGTATCGGTCTTCTCGTGCTGTGGTACACCTGGTTCTGCCCGTTCCTGGTCTGCGTAGGTTAGAACCAGTTTCTTCGTAACGTCGGAGAACTCTTTGTACTGTTGACAGCGACACACCGACAGTCCTGGCTGTATCGCGCTGACTCCGGCCGGTTTCCAGCATTGTAAGTATTCTGGTGCATTCTTCAGGCGTAAGCGACATAATTTCAGCTTGAATAATGAATATAGAGCACTATCAACATGGTTTATGTACCCACATAAATGACAGATTACAAACAAAAGCAAAACCAAATGCTGTAATTTCGTAGTTCCATCTTCGAAAGTGGCCCTTTTTCAAATTTGATTTTTTTATGATATAACTTTACAATAACTAAGAAGTTTTAATACCTTCATTTAAGGAGTATTACATTGTCTATTAAATACAATTTATTGCATTAACCTAGCATTTTTAGTTTCCGAGATTTTTAGGATTCTTTAAGTGACCCGGATTCATTGCTCTCGAGTGTATATGAGCTCATATAATTGTTTGGATTATTTTATTTGACTGTAAGTCAATTTATTTTAAATTTTGTTTTCATTTATTGTTGACATAATCTACTCATTAAAATGTTTTTATTTTATGAGTTGATTGCAATTTGTGCTTATGTAAATTATTTTTGCATTAAAGCATTATTATATAGAATCAAGTTTTTCTAACTGAACAGACAGCTGTGCTGCTGGGGAGTTTGTTGCGCCACTTCTTCTTCCCAGCTTAAGCACTAGGAAGTGGTGAAGGGTGGGCGTTTTTGGGGGACTGTCTTATGTGGTTTTGACGTTCGAAGGGTGCTGATTCTCAGCCTAGTTTGAATAAATGACTTTTGAATTTTGAATTTTTTTGAATTTTTACTGGTAAGTTGGATAATTTGAGTTTTAAAATTAAGGTTTTTGTCTATATATACTCCTAAGTATTTGATATGATCGACTACATTTAGGGTTGAGCAGAGGCAAGAGGCATTTCCTTGTAGACACCTGTATTTGTGGGCTTTAATAGATACAGGAAATATTGGCTGGCTGGCGGGACTAATTGAATAGGTAATGAAATTAGTTTTGGAGGTGTTGAGTGTTAGTGAGTGGGAGTAGAGCCATTTTAGGATTTTGTTGAAACCAGACTGTGCAAGGCACTCAAGTTCTGACCAGGTGTCAGCAACAAAGGTTATAGCAGTATCATCTGCAAAAGTTACTATCTTAGCATTTTTAATGTTAAGGTTACATAGGTCGTTTATAAAGACTAGAAAAAGCGTCGGACGCAAGATGCTTCCTTGGGGTACTCCGTAATAGATAGGAAGCTCTTCGCTTTTGTGGGTATCTATATTAACCATTTGATCTGAAAGATAGTTTCTGAAGAGATCCAATTGCAAGCTCCTGACACCAATCCTTTCCAGTTTTAGTAAGAGCATAGAAATTGGAACGGTGTCAAAGGCTTTCGCAAGATCTATAAACATAGTTAGCACCCTTTTATTTTTGTCTATGTTATGTACTATATTGTTAAGCAAATCATGAACTGCGTCTGTGGTGGATTTACCTTTGCGAAAGCCAAATTGCTGCGAAGATATTAGGTCATAATGTTCAAGGTAATTAACTAGTCTTTTATTGATGAGACATTCGAGTACCTTTGAGATGGCACTCAGAACTGCTATTGGGCGATAATTACTGGGCTCGCTCCCGTCTCCTCCCTTAAAAACTGGGTGAATTATAGCCCTTTTAAGGCATGTAGGAAAGATAACAGTATCGAAACACAGATTAAAAATATGGCTTAGGATAGGTGCCAGGGTGTTTGCGTATTTTTTTAGAAAGTATGGCGAAATGCCATCCCAACCAGAAGCAGCATTAGACCGTAACTATTGAATGACAGTAATAATTTCATCGGGATCTGTACGGTCAAGAACAAAAGAAGAAGCCGATGAGGTATTGTGTATATCTTGTGGCGGAGCCAAAGCTTGATTGCCTGTATCTTTTATAATGTCATTAGCAAGTTTTTCGCCGATATTAACAAAATATGAATTAACGTGATTACATGATTGTGTAGGTGAGGGTGACAATGAATGGGCACGCCACAATTGCGGCGATAAGTCCCCTCTTTGAGGAGTGGCTAGAGAGGCGCCACGGCGTCCTCACCTTCCGCCTGACGCAGGTCCTCACCGGACATGGTTGTTTCGGGAGGTTCCTGTTCAGGATAAAGCGGGAGGAAACGCCCGGGTGTCACCACTGTGTGGATCGCCCGGAGGACAAGGTGGAGCATACTGTGGAGGTCTGCCCAGCTTGGGCGGAGCACCGCCGTGTCCTCACGGAGGCGATCGGCGGCGGCGATCTCTCGCGTCCGGCCCTGGTTCAGGCCATGGTCCGGAGCGAGAGTGCATGGGAGGCCGTTTTAGGGGAATGAGGAACAGGGTGTAAAGTTCACTCATCCCCATAGAAAAGGGAGGATCCTCCGACCAGACGGGTGTCATGTCTGGCGGGCAATTGCCCAGAGGTTGAAGTCGTGAGCTTGTATATATGTCCACCGCGCGGTAAACTCTATTTGCGCGATGCAGGATTTGAGTGACGTCAGGATGTTGTGTGACGTCAAGTCTTTGATGCGTAGTTCGCATGTGGCGGTGTAGATGCCGCCACATCACTCCCCTCCGGAGACCGGAGGTCGATAGTGGGCTGAGTCTTGTATCTTGCGATGCTTCACAGTACCAGCTGTGGTTCCAGTGAGTCGGAACCGGGTGCCGCATAGTTCGCGGTGAGTCGGAACTGTCTGCCGAATAGTTCGCGGTGAGTCGGAACTGTCTGCGGTGCTTGCGGTGATTCCCCAGTGAGTCGGGGTGGCGCTGCGTCTTCATCCAGTGGGTCGGATGTGGTACAGCGCTGGGTTGTGGCTGGCTGCTGGCGTCGACCAGGAGAGGGTAGAATGGGCTCTGCTTGTGAGACCGGCCGAAAGTGCAGGTGCTGTGCCAAGGTTGCTGATGAGGCTGAGGGTGATGACCTGGAATGCGCGTTCGCTGTATGCTGGTGGTCAGGATACCCGTTGAAGCCGTGGGTGCTGGCTGGCTGTGTGACTCGCCTCACGAAAGCTTGCGGGAGTGATGATGATGATGATGACGTCACGCTGAAGTAGTTGCACGAAGGCTGCGTTGACGTTCATACTCGGGGTCACCAATTTAGGGGTATGAGGAACAGGGTGTAAAGTTCACTCATCCCCCATAGAAAAGGGAGGATCCTCCGACCAGACGGGTGTCATGTCTGGCGGGCAATTGCCCAGAGGTTGAAGTCGTGAGCTTGTATACAGGGTGTTTGGCAGAACGTTGAACATACGAAAATGGTGGATAGGTGGGGTCATCTGCTACTTACTCAGCCCTAATTTATTTGGCTCTGGCCCCCTGGATATGTAAAAAAATTTTTTTTGTTTTCTTCTAGTTTCACCACTTCCTTAACTTTACAGTGTAATTTTTTATTAAAAATGGGTAAAACAAGCATTTTACCCGTTTTTAATAAAAAATTACACTGTAAAGTTAAGGAAGTGGTGAAACTAGAAGAAAACAAAAAAATTTTTTTTACATATCCAGGGGGCCAGAGCCTGGATATGTTAAAAAATTTTTTTTTTTTTTTTTTACATATCCAGGGCGCCAGAGCCGGGGTGCTTGGACAGGAAACCTCCCCGTGTGCCTGGGGGCTGGAGTTCCCTTATGGATGCGTCCGGGGGGAAGGCCAGTCTCCGGGACGGTGCACCCTGGGGTGCGGGCAATGTCTCCCCATTAGGTACTGCGTGCCTAAGGGGTCTCGTTGCCCGTATGCCAATATCCTGTCGGAGGATCGAGCGCTCTAACGTGTACTCGGTGAGAGCACACGTTGAGCAGCGTTCGAGTGGGAGCGGGCTCGACGTGCACTAACCCCGCCGTCGGGCAGGCAGGAGGAAGTCTTTTCTCCTGCCACCGTTGGTCTCGTAGCCCCGAAGAGTGTCAAGGTCATGTCTCTGGCATTTGACGGGGGTCGAGGGTCTTGGCTTAACCGCCCGGGCCGCGAGGTAGAAAACCTCTATAAAAAATCACCCCAAACCTCCAAGCGGCGGCGCACCGTGAGGGAGGTTGATAGCTTGACTAATGGGTAGCTTAATTAGTCACTAGTGCGAACCACTATTTTTTGGTTGGATGGTTGGATATATTTTATACTCGTGGGAACTGACATGGAAAATCTTTAAAAAAAAAACCCAAGGAACGACGTGCCGATATTATCGGCGGAGGAACCACCTGCCGGCGACGGCAACCAGAGTCGAGGAGACTCCTGTCCCTCAGGGGACAATGCGAAGTCCGACCAGGACGCGGGACGCTTGCGTTCTAAGTTCTGGGGAAAACGCCCGCGCGACCATAGGTCGGACCGCGCAGGATCGGCGGGGCTATCCTCGAGCGAGGAAAGCCTACCGCTCGCTAAGGTGCCGACGGTGAGGAGAGGCCGAGGTCGCGCGGTGAGCTCCAAACAAGGACGGGGCAGTCGGGGTCGCATCAAGCGGCCTGATGCCCCCCCAGGAATCGGCGGGGAGAGTGACGCTGAGGTCTCGTCAGAGGCCTCGACCGAGGAGTCGGAGGGGGTCACCGTCACCGTCCCACAAAGGAGGACCCCCGTCCAGGTCCAGGACCGGGAGCGGCCGATGGAGGGGCGCCACCCTGCTGGTGGTGGGCCAGCCGCTGCGGGGGGCTCCAATTCGGAGCGAGCGGCCGGGTTTGCGGAGGTTGTAGTGGCCGCAATCAGGAGTGTGGCCTTGAAGAGGCTCCAGTCCTCCAAGGACAAGGCCATATCCGCGGCCACGGCCTCCATTATGGCGGCAGCGGAGGCCTTTCTCGGGCCTCCGTCGGACGGTATGTCCGAGATGCGGGCGGAGGTCGCCCGCTTGACAGCCGCCATGGAGCATCTCCGAAAGGAGAATAAGGAGCTCCGAGCAGACCTGGCAGGGCTCCGTGGAGCCGGCGCCCGCGTTGTCTTACAACGTGGAGCGGTGCAAGGGCAAGGCCCGCCCTTGCAGGCGGAGGACCGGGTTCTGACCCTGGTGCGGAAGGAGCTGGCTGCTTTCAACAGCCGGTTCTCCGTACTGGAGGGCATGGTCCTTCGCCCTCCTTTAGCGGCGAGCCAGCCGGCCTCGGGCCCGCGGAAGGCGGCATCGTATGCCGCCACCGCAGCTGCCACGGCCAAACCAGGCCCGTCAGGGCAGAGCAGGGGTGGGGCTGCGACACAGGCAGCGAGGGCCCCGGCAAAGGTGGTGAGGGCCCCGGCCACGGCCACGGCCCTGGCAGCGGGAGCTCCGACTCCGACCCCGGTGGCGAAACGGCCGCCCCTGCCTAAATCTCCTCAAGCTGACGCCGAGTGGCAAATAGCCGGGGAGAGGCAGAAGGCGGGCAAGGCGAAGAGGGCGGCCAAAAAGAAGGCGAGGCGGCAGCGGCGCAAGGAGCAAAGCGTCGCGGCAAGGCTCCGCGCCCCGAAGTCCGCAGCTGTAGTGATAACACTACAGCCGGAAGCGGAGAAGAAGGGCGTGTCCTACCGCGACTTGCTTACCAAGGTTGGGACGGCGGTGGACCTAAAAGAGATCGGCGCCGCTCAGGGCATCCGGGTAAGGGTCACAGCGACAGGGGCCCGGATGCTAGAGGTCCCCGGAGCGGCCAGTGGCCCGGCCGCTGACGCCCTGGCTGAAAAGCTTAGGGCGTCCCTAAATGCGGACGAGGCCCGCGTGTCCAGGCCCACCAAGTGCGTGGACATGCGTATCTCGGGCCTGGACGACTCCGTGGAGGAGGCACAGGTGGTGGCCGCTGTCGTCAGGACTGGGGGGTGCTCTGCTGAGCAGGTTAGGGCAGGCACCATCCGTCCTGACTTCAAGGGGATGCGAGCCGTAACGGTGAGCTGCCCCGTGTCGGCGGCCAGGAAAATCGCCGGGGAGGGCCATAGGCTATTGGTGGGCTGGGTATCCGCGCAGGTCAAACTGCTGGAACCCAAACCTCTGAGGTGCTTCCGCTGCCTTGTGGGTAACCACGTTGGAGCGAAATGCACCTCGGAGGTGGACCGCAGCGATCACTGCTATCGCTGTGGTCAGCCCGGTCACAAGGCCGGCTCGTGTGAAGCCACGCCGCACTGCGCCGTATGTGCGGCGGCTGGCAAGCCGGCCGAGCACCGGATTGGGAGCAAGGCCTGCGCCCAACCCGCCAAAGCGAAAGCCAGGGGCAAAAGCCCTCCGCCACCGCCGTCACCGCCGCAGCCGCCGCCGCTACTACTGCCGCCGCCGCTGCCGCCTCCACCGTCGTTGCCGCCGCCGCCGTTGCCGCTGTGGCGGGGCCCTCACGCGGGGCTCGGGGGGAGGCTAGAATGGACTGTCAATAGTGGCCCCATTACGCCTCCTCCAGGCGAACATCAACCACTGCGCCGCAGCTCAGGATTTGTTGCTCCAGAGCATGGCGCAGTGGTCGATTAACATCGCCGTGGTCGCTGAGCCGTACTTTGTCCCGCCCAGGGATGACTGGGTGGAGGACCTGAGCGGCTCAGTGACCATTATATCGTCGGCCGCCGCCGGTACCCCGTCCCTCGAGGCCGTCAAGAGGGGACGGGGTTGCGTGGCAGCACGGTTCGGGGAGATTGTCGTGGTGGGAGCGTACTTCTCCCCGAACCGAACTCTCGCCGAGTTCCACAACTCCCTTGGGGAGTTGAGAGTCGTCGTCGTCGGGTATCATCCCCTCCCCGTGGTCGTCCTCGGGGACTTCAATGCCAAGAACGTGGCTTGGGGTTCCCGGTGTACGGACACACGGGGCAGGATGGTGGAGGACTGGGCCCTGGAGACAGGCCTGGTCGTCCTAAACCGGGGTTCTGTCCCCACGTGTGTGCGGATGCGGGGTGAATCAGTGGTGGACATCTCGTTCGCCAGCCCCGCTCTGTCGCCACGTGTCATTGACTGGCGCGTCATGGAGGGGGTGGAGACCTATTCCGATCATCGGTACATCCGGTTTGACGTCTCCGCCCAGACCTCGGGCGCGCCGGTCCGACAGACCCCGAGTGGTCCGCGGTGGGCGCTGAAGCAGCTGGACCGGGAGCTCCTCCTGGAAGCCTCGATCGTGCAGGCCTGGGTGTCATCACCGGACAGGCCTGCCGACATCAATGTCGAGGCGGAGTGGTTCCGGGAGGCCATGTCCGAAATATGTGACGTGGCAATGCCCCGGGTCCAGCCCGGACGTGCTAGGCGCCAGGTGTGCTGGTGGTCGCGTGAGCTGACCGCTTTACGCGCGGCATGCGTTGCTGCGCGCCACCGGTACTCCAGGCACCGCAGGCTCCGTATCCGCCCTCCGGATACGGAAGCCATTGAGGCGGAGCTGTACGACGGGTACAGAGCGGCGAAGACCGCCCTCCGAGCGGAGATCGAGCGGGCTAGAGGACTGGCCCGTGAGGAGTCGCTGGAGACTCTGAACAGAGATCCGTGGGGACGCCCATACAAATGGGTGAGAGATAAACTCCGCCCATGGGCTCCCCCGCTGACTCAGAGTCTCCGGCCCCAGCTCGTGGAGGACGTGGTGAGCGCTCTGTTCCCTTCGCGAGGGGAACATACTCCCCCGCCCATGGCTCCGCCTCCTGCGGTGCCCAATGCGGACCACATTAGTGACGACGACGACGACACTCCGGAGGTGACCGAGGTAGATTTGAGAGTGGCGGTACGTAGGCTGAACGCCAAAAATACCGCCCCAGGACCCGACGGCTTACCTGGAAAAGCCTGGGTTCTGGCCTTGGAGGCTCTCGGGCCTCGACTAAGGGGGCTCCTAAGCGCATGCTTGGAAAGGGGCCAGTTCCCGCTTCGTTGAAAGACGGGGAAACTGGTCCTCATCAAAAAGCCGGGGCGCCCGGCGGACTCTCCGTCCGCTTACCGGCCCATTGTGCTGCTCGACGAGGTGGGCAAGCTCTTTGAAAGAGTGATTGCAGACCGCCTTGTCGGGCGGCTGGTGCGAGTGGGACCGGACTTGGCGGAGAGCCAGTTTGGTTTCCGCAAGGGGCGCTCTACGGTGGATGCCATCATGCGCGTTCGAGCCCTCACGACGGGGGATGCTGTTGCCCGGGGTGGGGTCGTCTTGGCGGTGTCTCTTGACATCGCCAATGCCTTCAATACCCTGCCCTGGAGTTGCATTAGGGAGGCACTCCGGTATCACCGGATGCCGACCTACCTCTGTCGAGTGGTCGAGGCCTATTTGACGGACAGGGCCGTCATCTACCCCGGTCACCACGGAGAGTGGAACCGGCGAGAGATGTCGTGCGGTGTCCCACAGGGATCGGTCCTGGGGCCGCATCTGTGGGACATCGGCTACGACTGGGTGCTGCGCGCCGACCTCCCTAGTGGCGTCAGCGTAGTGTGCTACGCTGACGACACGCTGGTCCTGGCGCAGGGGAGGTCGCACGAGGCGGCGGCCGAACTGGCGACACGCTGGGTTGCGATAATCGTTGATAGGATCCGGCAATTGGGACTCGAGGTGGCCTTGCACAAGTCCGAGGCCATGTGTTTTTATGGTCCTCGGAACGCGCCACTGTCGGGTTCCCGGATAACGGCAGGAGGGGTTCACATCGGTGTCGATTCGACGATGAAGTACCTGGGACTCGTCCTCGACAGCCGGTGGAACTTCGTGGAGCACTTCCGACGTTTGGCTCCCAAACTGCAGAGGGCAGGGGCTGCTTTGAAGCGGCTTCTGCCCAATCTAGGGGGTCCAAACGCCTCCTGCCGGAGGCTCTATGCGGGGATCGTGCGGTCCATGGCCCTTTACGGGGCACCGGTGTGGGCGCGTTCATTGAGGCTGCGACCAGCCCAGCGGTTGAACGCGTCCCAAAGGGTCATGGCCATCAGGCTGGTACGAGGATACCGCACGGTCTCCCGTGAGGCGGCGAGCCTCCTTGCCGGACTACCGCCATGGGATCTGGAGGCAAAAGTCCTCGCGCACATGTGGGAGTTGCGCGAGGAGGCGAAACGCCGGGGCGTAACTCCGCTGCCGCGAGAAATCGCGGCACAGCGGACAGA
This sequence comes from Agrochola circellaris, assembly GCA_914767755.1. Lineage (NCBI taxonomy): Eukaryota > Metazoa > Arthropoda > Insecta > Lepidoptera > Noctuidae > Agrochola > Agrochola circellaris. The sequence goes on along the minus strand of OU611850.1, from coordinate 19,722,291 downwards.
GCTCCGGCGGGATCTCATGGCGGCATGGAGAGTGCGATTGTCGCAACCCAGCGCTGGGCACGCCACAATTGTGGCGATAAGTCCCCTCTTTGAGGAGTGGCTAGAGAGGAGCCACGGCGTCCTCACCTTCCGCCTGACGCAGGTCCTCACCGGATATGGTTGTTTCGGGAGGTTCCTGTTCAGGATAAAGCGGGAGGAAACGCCCGGGTGTCACCACTGTGTGGATCGCCCGGAGGACACGGTGGAGTATACGGTGGAGGTCTGCCCAGCTTGGGCGGAGCACCGCCGTGTCCTCACGGAGGCGATCGGCGGCGGCGATCTCTCGCGTCCGGCCCTGGTTCAGGCCATGGTCCGGAGCGAGAGTGCATGGGAGGCCGTCACCTCCTTCTGCGAAGCAGTAATGCTCGCGAAGGAGGAGGCGGATTGCGCGAGGGAGAGGCAAAATGCGCCCCCTCGCGCCCCTAGTCGCCGCAGGAGACGCCCCGGGCGTCGGGAGTCGCGAGCCGACTTCCGGCCACCGTAGGCGCGGGCTTGCGGACGGTGAGCAATGAGCAAGCTCGCCGTTCGATAGGGACCAGGCCCGGGTCGACGGCGCGTTGTGTTCCACGCGCGCCTCAAAGAGATGTCAGCACCAACTGACGGGGTCCGGAAGGGCCAATGCCTGCCTGGGTTGCGGGTTTGTCTGAAAGGGATATCGCGACCTCGGCACACAGGCAACGGAAGGAACACGGGTGGGTTTTAGTCAGTAAAAGTCTGACACGCCCTCCCGCTCCACCAGAGCGGGAGAAGTTATTTGATAATTTCCCACACTCAAAAAAAAAAAAAAAAAAAAAAGGGTGTCAATGAAAGTAATTGTGTAGCTGTGGTTTTAGTTTTGTCGTATTGGTTACTCGTTTGATGGTATCCCATAAGGATTTTGGGTTATGACCTGCCTTAGCTAATTCTTGAGTATCATACAGTCTTTTTGCTTTTTTTAGGATCCTGATACAAAAATTTCTGTATCTCGTATAAGTAATTTTAATTATTTCGTTCTCTGGAGATTTTTTTACTTTTTTATGAAGCGTATCCCTATTCCTAATGCACCGCAATAAGCCAGGTGTAATCCACGGTTTTAAAATCCTTTTTTTAGAAGGAACTTTTTTGATACTCGTATTATCCGAAATGGCAGAACTAATAAGTTTTATGAATTTATCAGTAACAATATTAGCGTCTCTTTCGTCGTAAAGAGGCTTAAGATCTAAATGCCTTATACTTTCATCAAGCCCCTCATAGTCGATCTTCGTACTTGTAGAGCAAGCTGCTATTGGCAAGTCTTTGATTTGGATGCATAACAAAGTGGAGAAATGATCGGTAATTGTGGAACTATAGACGAATGCATGCGTGGGACACTTTGTTCTTAGTACCTATCGTATGATCAAGACAATTTTCACATCTGGTTGGAAGAACATGGGCTGGAAGATAACCATGAAAAGCAAGACTGTCCAAGTATTCGTGAGAACGGAAGTCAGATGTGTTTGATTTTATATCTAAGTTTAAATCACCAGTTATTATTACAGATTTGAATGCGTGTAGCAGAGAGAGAATATTATTGAGGGCGGCTATAAAACTGCGTATACTGTCAGCCGATGGTGAGCAATATATGCATAAAATTGCTACCTCAGAACCAATCTTTATAAGAAGACCAGAGGCTGACAGGTCGAAGTCTGGTTCTTCACAGGTAGCTAACAAGTTTGACTTGAGATATACCACAACACCATCACTTTGGTTTTTATGTTTAGAAGTCTTAAATATATTATAGTTTTGCATGATTGGAATATTATAGTTACTAGCACAAGGTAGCCACCATTCGGTCAATACGATCAAATCGGAGTCAAAAGAAATGCGGTATAAGAGCGTTTGAAGACTTAAAAAGTTACGAGTAATAGATCGAATATTTTGTGACAAAACTTTTATGTACTTGTGCGGATGCAATAGAATCGAATGAGTATCTTCGGGTATACATGTATGAGTGGTTGACACAGAGAGCTGGTCGATATTGTCAATTACTTGGTTAATGTCACCAGCCATTGAGATGTGTTAAATACGGGCAAAACTGTGGTGACATTGAGAGTAATTAGTATTCCATCAAGTGATAAGTTTAATTGTGACTGCATTAAAATATAATTCTGTATATTATTTCGGTAAGCCAAGCAAGTAAATAAATACCATGTATGGCCAATGAGTGGTTGATTGAACCAATTATAGAAATGATTTAGTGATTGTGTGAATTTAAGGTGTGTAAAGTATTGTGAATGACTTGTGAAGATGATGTAATGATGTGTTCGTGTGTTAAATATTTGTATATAAGTTAAACATGCGATAGTAATATGTAACTAATTTAAAAAACAAAGGTACAAAAACGGAATTTAAAAATAGAGAGACTGAACAAGAATAATAGTAAATGATCTTATAGTTACGTAGTCATGCATTGTTGGTTAAGGGCAGCTGCTTCAGTTGTTCTTCATTTTTAACCACTATGGATTGGCTATCCGAATCCTTCTTGAGAAACACACGACCGTTCGATGTCCAGCAATAGGTGTATTGATGTGACTTGGCGTAAATTCTAGTTAAGTAAAACAGCCGTTTAAATAGTGAGGTTAGCTGCTCGGCAATGTAGATAGGTATTTTTTGTCCGGCTAAAGGTTAAAGAACCTAAAAAAGTCTAGAAATCTACAAAAACAACCTTTTTCATTAGAAATCTTCTCAGATGCTTCTCTAACTGGGTGGGGGGGGCACTGTGATGGCGAGCGCATTGGTGGATTGTGGTCAAAACAAGAACAAGCCTATCACATAAACCAATTTGAAATAACTGCGGCATACTTTGCTTTAAAATCCTTTACTAACCAAGTGCAAAATACATCAATTATACTAAGAATCGACAATACGACCGCCATCGCATGCATCAACAAGATGGGAAGTATACAATTCCCCCATTTAAATGATGTAGCTCGTGACATATGGACTTGGTGTCAGGAGAGAGATATATATGTATATGCCTCATATGTAAAATCCAAGGAAAACTCTTTAGCAGACCAAGAATCCAGAAACATTAACATCGATACAGAATGGGAACTGTCACCCACTGCATTCAGCTTGATTTACTCTAAACTCGGTCAAGCACAGATTGACCTATTTGCTAGCAGAACAAATAATAAATGCAAAAAATACATGTACGTCTCATGGAGGAAAGACCCGTACGCATTCAATATAGATGCTTTCACCCTAAACTGGTCCAAATCATTCTTCTATGCTTTTCCTCCGTTTGCCCTTATCACAAGGTGCTTGCAAAAGATAAAAAATTATAAAGCTAAAGGTATACTAGTTTACCCACTATGGACATCACAGCCATGGTACCCCTTAGCTAAATCCCTAGAAATATCTGAGCCCGTTATATTCTACCCCGATGATAATCTTTTACTATCACCTTTCAGAACGACTCACCCACTGAGCTCGACACTTACCCTGGCTGCAGCAATCTTCTGCGGAAAGCATTCCAACAAAGAGGACTGCCAACTAAATCACTAAATCTAATGTTAGCCTCACTCTCAACAGGTACGATTAAACAATACAATGTTACATATAGAGCTTGGTGGGCTTATTGCAAAACTCACGCATTAAGTGTTTACGCAGCATCTGTACCCCAAGTAATACAATTCCTTACTGAGAGATTTGAAGCTAACGTAGGCTACAGCAGCCTCAACTCAGATAGGTCAGCTTTATCAACCCTTATCAGCTCAAAGGCCCATCATATCCGTATACCTACATTATTGGCAAATAAATGATTCTATTCTATTCTATTCTATTCTTAAGGTCGGGAACGACGATAGAGTTACAAGATTCCTTAACGGGGTATACAGACTCAGACCAGCGTTACCCCGATACTCTCATTCATGGGACCCCACAAACATATTCAATCTGTTATCCTCCTTTTTTTTTTTTTTTTGAGGATGGGAAATTATCAAATAACTTCTCCCGCTCTGGGCGGAGCGGGAGGGCGTGTCAGACTTTTACTGACTAAAACCCACCCGTGTTCCTTCCGTTGCCTGTGTGCTGGGGTCGCGATATCCCTTTCGGACAAACCCGCAACCCCGGCAGGCATTGGCCCTTCCGGACCCCGTCAGTTGGTGCTGACATCTCTTTGAGGCGCGCGTGGAACACAACGCGCCGTCGACCCGGGCCTGGTCCTTATCGGACGGCGAGCTACCCATTGCTCACCGTCCGCAAGCCCGCGCCTACGGTGGCCGGAAGTCGGCTCGCGACTCCCGACGCCCGGGGCGTCTCCTGCGGCGACTAGGGGCGCGAGGGCGCAACTCTTGCCTCTCCCTCGCGCGCTCCGCCTCCTCCTTCGCGAGCATTACTGCTTCGCAGAAGGAGGTGACGGCCTTCCATGCACTCTCGCTCCGGACCATGGCCTGAACCAGGGCCGGACGCGAGAGATCGCCGCCGCCGATCGCCTCCGTGAGGACACGGCGGTGCTCCGCCCAAGCTGGGCAGACCTCCACCGTATGCTCCACCGTGTCCTCAATCTGTTATCCTCCTGGCCCGATAATACTGACCTCACCCTCGAAAAACTGTCAAAGAAGTTGGCTGTCCTCCTAGCCCTAACGTCAGCCCAGCGGACTCAAACATTGTCCTTAATTAAGATACCAAACATTGCTATAACTGATGATAAAGTAGTTATTGAAATAACTGATCTCATAAAAACCTCTATTATAAGTAAAATCCAACCTAAAATCTACCTGCCTTTTTTCACACAAAACCCGAAAATCTGTCCAGCCAAAACATTAATAGATTACCTTTCACTTACTGAAACTCTAAGAAATCAGGAACCCTACCTCTGGAAAACTTTTAAAAAACCACACAAAAAAGCTACCAGTCAAACCCTTAATAATAAAGGAAAACCATTAAAGGAACAAATTTCAAAGTTTTTGTTCGACTATCGGAACTGCAGGCATATAGTACCACCGAGAAATCACCCGCTGAGCTCGTGTACGGCCGGTCGCTTCGCACGCGGCTCGATTTATTGTCACCAACATCGGCGTCAGCGACGTCCGTAGCGTCGACCTCCTCTTCCACTTGCCTCACTCAAACCGTGGAGCAAAACCAGTGCTTACAGCGTAAATACTATAAAGGAAAAGAACGTAAACAATTCCAAGAAAAACAAGTGGTGTGGATTATGAAAAATTTAAATAATAAAAAATTTGTATGGATCAAAGGAATAATTAAGAAAAAGATTGGAAACGTAATGTACGAAAGTTTATGCACCAGAATTGGATCGGTTAGTAAAAAGACACTTGGATCAGATACGGGCACACGGACAAAACCAAATGTCAGAACGCGACACAAACTGGGATTCAGATGTCATTCCGGATGTTCAGAGCGATATATCAGACGCAAACCAGACGACACTGGATGAAGACAGCCAACATCAAATAAACGCAAATGACAACAACCGAGCCAGCAACAACACCAACGCAGATATAGAGGAAATAGGAATACCACCACCAGAACACATTACGATATCAACATCAGTCACCAGTATACCAGTCAGAGGAGAGGGAGAAGGTGAATGTAGTACAGAGCGAAATGTGACCTTCGCCACACCCCTAGCTGACACAGACAGCTCGGCAGATTCGCTGTCACCCATACCTGTGATAAATCCACGACGTCTCGAGTTGTCACCAGACTACTTTACTCCTTAGCATAGTTTTCCATTTCCATGATTGTTTAATTAGGGTTGATATATAGTTGCAATTTAAAGGGAAGGGGATGTTATATATGTATGTGTAACGTACCGCGGCTGCGACCCGGCTAAGTAACCCATGCATAGATATTAAAGTGAGTGTGTCATTGACTAGCGTGTTTAACTGTTGTCCGTTCCTTACCTGCATAATATCTAACAACGTCAAACAACAATTACCTAAAAAACATCGCAGATTGAAATTAAATCATAAAGAAATGGATAATGTGGTGTGGTCTAAGTGAGGATAAGAGTATTAACGGATACTAAACGAAATGAGAAAACCCCAAATAAATTCTAACCTTCGGTGTAGAATAGTACTTACTCAATTGTATATTTACGAAAGGTGGGCGCGTATTTAAAAACAATGCACTCGCCCCGTAAACACTAAAACTGAGGGTTATAATACCTAAAATTAGGGCAAATAAAAAACACATTTTGTTAAACATATTTATTTTATTCCTCATCCTCATCTCGTATTATTATCTCATCAACAAAACCTGCTGGAGCTGAGATTATGTTCTTGATATCTGTCCCATCCTAGATACCACACTAAGGTCATAGGTAGTGCGTGCGCAGCAGCCTACAGTGCGCCGGCCAACTAAACAACTACAGCAATATTCAACTATACTAGGCCTATAATAGGCCGGTTCTGCCAGGAATATTATTGTCAATTACAATGTACACAATTAGGTACTTTGTTTCCTTTGTTTACAATTGTTTCCGTGATATGTGTCGGTACTTTATTGTCCCTCCTATAAGGGTATTTTGTCCACTACCTCCTCTAAGGTTATAATCATTTTGATTGATAATTTCGCCCCTATTCACCTCTATTCTGTATCCGCCATTATGATTGTTCCGGGTTTACAACAATAATCCAATTCACTGGGCACAATCGGAGCACAGTAAGATTAGCTTAAGGTCACGCAAAAGCAATATCGGAGTCCTAAGGGCACGCACTAGTCACACAGGGCAGTATCAATCAGTCCATAAACAGTCCAGGTCGGGTAGAAATAAATAGAAAGCCAAATATAACACAAAACAAAACCGAGATGAAAAACGCGTAAGGATTCTGTAGCGTCTTGACAGACAACCACAGACAACACGTCACTGTCAAATACAAAAGTAGTGCTGCACGTTTCGATTCGGTTTTCTTAAGAATCTATACAACCCTGAAACGATCGTGTGATATTTTGATTCATTATTAATTGGATTTCAAAGTAGAAGCATTTCTTCAAAGATATCAGTTGATTAAAGACGAAAGAATAGAGCATTTCAATAATTATGTTAAAAACAAAACCAACTACATGAGGCGATCGGTCGATTATATCGATCATTCGTTTAATTATTGATACAGATAAATTGCAATCATACTATTTGTACTCGCACCACTATTTTAACAAAACATAATAACACATCGTTTCATTGTCTAATGACATTGAGTTACCCAAGTTTTGTATAATCAATCACCCATATCTATTTTCGATGAATCTACTCGCTAGTCGATTTTTATTTATAGAATAGACAAATAAGTTTAACTGGATAAACATTTTACATTGTGGCTATTTGGCTTTGTGTTCTGCAACCACAATAATACCGTCAAACGCAAGAGTTGTGATTATAATCGATTAATAACATAATATTATGTCTGGTTTTTTGTAGAATTCAATGACATGGTGTATATTTTATTGATTTAAGGGGTTCTAGAATCGATTTAATATTTATGATCGATTAAAAAAATGGTTTCTTTTACTCGTAAAGATTTATCGATTTTAGATCGATATCGCATCCCTAGCCGGTCTGGCTGACATTTTGAGCTTGGCATGTAGGTGGTAGTTGTACAGTGTTTATTGATTTAATTGATGCAAAATCCATTTTTAACACACTTTTATTAGGTCGACCTGTATGTATGTAACTATGTAATCAAATCTAAGAAAACTAATTTAACCATCTTCTAAAGATGGTAGCGTTATGAAAATTGGCAGTTGTATGTGATTTTGATGACAATACAATAACATGGTACTGTCGAGCTGATCTGATGATGGAGCCGGAAGATATGAACTGGAACTTCATGATGGATGATCGTATCATAGCCGTGTTTGGACTTGTTAGAAAGGTCTTGTAATGAACGTTGACCATGATTCGGTTTCAAGGTCTGATGATGAATCCGGAAGATAGGCACTAGCATTCCATGATGAAATATCGTATCATAGCCGTGTTTGGACTTGTTAGAAAGGTCTTGTAAAGGTGCACGTAAAAGCGTGTTTTTTAGTTTTTTTTAAACTATTCATTTTTATTTATTTCTAAATGCGCTAGCGCCTCTAATACATCTGTGTTATACATGTAAGTAGGTATCATGATACATGCTATTATGTTTTAGAAAGCATGCTGTGCGGACCCTAAATAAATTGGGTTATGGGTAGGAGGATGATGGGATGTTGGTGGTTATGGTTGAAGATGCTCTCTCGACGAGCGTATTTTTCATTCGACTAGTCGCGCTTGTATTACTTATTATATCTTTTACTGATATTGGTACCTCTTTGGTTACGCGGTAGTGACGACTAAAATATAGTTTTAGGTTATCTTCGATTTTATGCAATTACTTTGGAACCCGGATTTTGTTTACAAAAAGAACATTTGTAGGGGTTAATATGTTATTATGACATGTAGTCTATAAAAAAAAAGTTTTATTTTGATGCAACTTGGTACGGAATCCCATATATCAATCGGCATTGTCCTTTAGGAACAACGAAAAGCAGTTTTATCGAACGTTAAAAAATTCGACCACAAACCAAACCGCACCCAGTAAAAACGAAAATAATACAAACCATTAGTTTACCGTCAGTACAAGAACTTCAACAATTTTGGTCAGGAATTTGGGAGAGGAGAATATGTCATAATAATGAAGCTGAATGGGTTAAAACATAGACGGAAAACCATTTGCACACTGAACAAATGGAGTTCGAACAAATTCCGATAGATACATTTCATGACGTCCTTCAAAAATTACACAATTGGAAAGCACCCGGTTCTGACTACATTCATAACTTTTGGTATAAAAAATTTACACACATTCACCCATTCCTGTATAATTACATCAACACTTTTATTAAAAATCCAACAACGATGTCTATATACATAGCAGAAGGAATTACGTATATGATACCAAAAGACAGTAACGACAGCGCCAACCCAGCAAAGTACAGACCAATAACATGCCTACAAACAATATATAAAATAATAACATCATGCATCACTCAAATCATTTCTAAACACCTTGAATCAAATTCAATATTATCCGAAGAACAAAAAGGCTGTCGAAAATTTAGTCAGGGCTGCAAGGAGCAACTTACAATAGACGCGGTTATACTCAAACAGGTCCAGCGGAATAAGAAAGACCTACATACTATGTATATACTTAGACTATAAAAAAGCGTACGATTCTATCCCACACACTTGGCTACTTGAAATTTTAAATATATATAAGATTAACCCTCAAAACATTGCCTTTTTAAATAACACAATTACACCATGGACAACACGGTTACATCTCACGACATCTACAGGTATTGTTGAGACAGAACCCATCAAGATCCAACGAGGCATATTCCAAGGTGACTCGCTTAGCCCACTATGGGTCTGTCTTGCCTTAAACCCGCTATCAAACAAATAAATTCACTAATGCCAGGATATAACCTTAATTACAATGACACTACAGATGGCATACGGACGGACAGACACAACTGTAAACTTAACCACTTGCTCTACATGGATGACATAAAATTATATGCTTCTTCACCAGAGGACTTAAGTGAACTCGCAAATGCCACCGACAAATTTTCGAGCGATATAGGCAGTGCCGGATTAACCACGTAGCAAGAGTAGCAATTGCTACGGGCCCCGCGCTAAAGGGGGCCCCGCGTATTCAAACCCGGGCCCCACCTCCGCCTGAGCATAATTTTTTGAGTGAAACTTATTAAGAAGTAGAATATTGAATTTACTTGACGTCTCAAAAACGTGATACGTACTACCTTTGCCGACTAAGACGTCAGAATATGGGTAATACAATTTCTAAAAGTTGATTGCAAATATACGTATTGAGTATTGTTTTTTTTGTACCACTTTATACATAAGAACCCATAGCAGATCAAGGGCCCGTCTATAAAATTTGCTACGGGCCCCGCGCTTGCTTAATCCGGCACTGGATATAGGAATGGAATTTGGAATTGATAAGTGTAAAATCAATTCAGTCAGGGCAGGCCAAACATACGAACAATCATATACCACACAATCAGGTGAAACCATAGATGCCTTAGATGAAAATGGAACATACAAATACTTAGGATATATTCAAGCAAAGCAAATTAATCATAAGGCAATAAAAAATAAACTTACACAACAATTTAAACATAGACTAAAATCCATTTTAAATACTCAATTGTACTCCAAAAATACTATTAAAGCAATAAATACCTATGCGATACCCGTCCTTACATATTCCTTTGGTATAATAAGCTGGACCAAAACGGAACTTAAAAGCCTACAACGAGTCATTAACACCAATTTGACCAAATACACTCGAGAGCAATGAATCCGGGTCACTTAAAGAATCCTAAAAATCTCGGAAACTAAAAATGCTAGGTTAATGCAATAAATTGTATTTAATAGACAATGTAATACTCCTTAAATGAAGGTATTAAAACTTCTTAGTTATTGTAAAGTTATATCATAAAAAAATCAAATTTGAAAAAGGGCCACTTTCGAAGATGGAACTACGAAATTACAGCATTTGGTTTTGCTTTTGTTTGTAATCTGTCATTTATGTGGGTACATAAACCATGTTGATAGTGCTCTATATTCATTATTCAAGCTGAAATTATGTCGCTTACGCCTGAAGAATGCACCAGAATACTTACAATGCTGGAAACCGGCCGGAGTCAGCGCGATACAGCCAGGACTGTCGGTGTGTCGCTGTCAACAGTACAAAGAGTTCTCCGACGTTACGAAGAAACTGGTTCTAACCTACGCAGACCAGGAACGGGCAGAACCAGGTGTACCACAGCACGAGAAGACCGATACTTGGTGAACACCATGCTTCGAAATCGCTTTCTCACAGGAACTGAACTCACAAATCAGTTTCGACGCCTCGGAGGAAGTAACCCAAGTGCATGGACAGTAAGACGTCGGCTTGCTGAATCTAACTTAAAACCCCTTAGACCTGCAAACGGCCCTAAACTGGAGCGTGGGCATCGTATTTCAAGACTAAGATATGCCCAGAGCCACGTAAATTGGAGTATTGAAGATTGGTCAAAAGTTATGTTCTCCGACGAATCAAAATTTATGCTCTACAAGCACGATGGAAGACACAGAGTGTATCGAAGACCAGGGGAAAGATTCAAGCAAGCATGCATCGAAGAAAAAGTAGCCTACGGTGGTGGGTCTGTACTTGTGTGGGCCGGAATTTCTTCTGAAAGTCGCACAGAGCTGGTGATCATAGAAAACGGCTCTTTAACTAGCGTAAGATATGTGGAAGAAATCCTCAATGATCACGTTGGTCCATTTATGGTCAATTTAGGTGAGGATGCTATATTTATGCATGATAATGCCCGACCTCATACAGGTAGGATTGTGAATGACTACCTTCAAGAGATGAACATTACTCGTATGGAGTGGCCAGCGCGCAGCCCGGATATCAACCCGATCGAGCATGCTTGGGACGAGCTAGGCAGATGCGTAAAACAACGAAACCCTCCCCCAATCACGCTTCGTGAGCTCAAAATTGCTCTCACAGAGGAATGGGAGAATATTCCCCAAAATCGTATAAGGAACTTGGTGTACAGCATGCCAAACCGCGTAAACGCAGTAATGGAAGCACGAGGAGGCAATACGAAGTATTAGAATTCAAGAAAATCGTAATAAAGTTCAAAAATTTCATGTTTCCTATTTTTGTTTTAAGGAGAGATCAGCAGTTTTTTTCTTTATGTAATTTTGTGTTAATAAAATGTATGGTGACTCATATTTTTTTTACTTTCATTTAAGGAGTATTACATTGTCTATTAAATACAATTTATTGCATTAACCTATCATTTTTAGTTTCCGAGATTTTTAACATTCTTTAAGTGACCCGGATTCATTGCTCTCGAGTGTATACAAAACACCACCCTCGATCTTGCTTGCAGCGACTAACACTACCCAGGAAAGAAGGAGGACGAGGAATAATAGATATAACGAACCTACACAATAAACAAATCAGTACCCTTAGAAAATATTTTAACACAAAAAGCATAACATCTACCCTACACAAAGCAATAGTTTATAATGATCGAAAACTAACCCCGCTAAACATTTCTGATAAAACGAATGGACCCAGAAGTCTCTCCATGGAAGACATCGCCAAGACCTTTGCCAACCGAACGTCGACAAGGTAACGTCGAACGAATGGCTCAGGCGCGGAGATTTATTCCCTGAGACTGAAGGGTTCATGACAGCAATTCAAGACCAAGTTATTGTAACCCGTAACTACCAAAAGCACATCATGCGAGTCCCCTTTTCAACAGACATTTGTAGACGATGTCATAGTTCTTCTGAAACTATTCAACACATTACTGGAGCATGTAAAGCAATAGTTCAGACTGACTACAAACACAGGCACGACCAAATAGCCAACATAATTCATCAAAAACTTGCCATTAATTATAAATTAATCACAACACACAAGCTATACTTTGATCGAGCCATCCTCACAGACAGAACAACACATTACAATAGACCAGACATAACTTTATTATATAAAATTAATAAAACCGCGCAAATTATTGACATAGCAGTTCCAAACACACACAACCTACAAAACACTATAGCTGAAAAGCTGTCAAAATATACAGACCTAAAAATAGAAATAAGCCGAATGTGGCGACTAGGCAGCGTTACCATTATTCCTGTAGTACTTTTAACCACGGGTGTCATTCCCAAACAACTGCATCAATCTTTAAAAACACTAGACGTAGCTCCCTCCACCTACCAAACCCTACAGAAAGCTGCTATCCGAACGTGAGGACTATGTGGGTCAGTTACTTTTAATGATAATCTGGCAGTTTGAGTACTTTATGCGGCCTACCCAAATGTCCTTTCTTTGGTATTGTTCGTCGAATCGTGAAGCTCCTGAAATTCTGTGTTGAGCTGCACGGTCACTGACAAATGCGTGCACTGACTGGACAGGTCCACTCAATCTGTGTGGTTCTTTCCTTAAAAGACCATTTTTAGACACCAATCTACATAATCTTCACATGATCTGACCAAGATTATGTCTGGACTTTAAAAGAGACTGTGACCTCTGAGTTTGTTTCGGCCTTTCTTCTCGGAGTAGTCAGATAGGAAACGCCGACCTCATCTAGTTTAAAAATAATATGTTTGATGTGTAAAAGTGTTTTGTACAACCTATTTACAGAAATAAAAATCATTTATCATTTATCATCATTTATCATTTATCCTGAACACTTGCAGAATTGTTCGAAAATTCATGCAGAACGACACTGACGCACAAATATCACACGTACAAACATCATTCACCAGTGCAACACAAAATCAAAACATAATATCACCACGCCATATAATAATTATTATCACTAATTATCACTTAGGTCCGTATTACAGAACGTTCCTCAAGTTCAGCTTGATCTTCAATCAGTCGATCACTGTTTAAGTATAGAATCAGTACTTGAGCATCGGTCTTATTCCAGAACGGTAATCAAACTATACTCATTACTCAGATAAATCGAGACTCAGATCTAGCCTCAAGCAGAGATGTGTACCTATTGTCGTTGCATATGCGTCGGATATAGTTGTATGTTTTTTTTAAATACGTTTAATAGTTAGTTTTGCTAATTTATTTGATCATAATATTATTACTATAAAATGACAGGACGATAAAATAATTTCAGTTCATTGGAAAAATCCATTTAAGTAGGTACCTACCTACTTAATAAAAATTGTAACGGATTTCAAGAATATTGACGAAAATAAAAGAACTGCTTATGTGACGCTAAAGTTCAAGCTTCTATTTGAATCATCGTTGAATAAATTATTGTAATGATCTACTTCTCCAAATATATCCATTTTGATAGTACCGTCATATCCTCCAACATTGCCCGCATTTTACACATTTTCAGTCACTGAACACAAAATACTAAGATTAAGCAGAATCAAGGCTAATATCTGTTTTGAAACAACACTAAAGACTAAGAAATTATGATTGGAATCTTTATATTCTTATTAGATAATCTAAAAATTAAGGACAAATATGCGGGTAAACTTAGGTGAAAATGTGCTCAACTTTGCCATCCTTCAATTGCCAAGCCATTTGACGACTTACGTAGCTGATTTTTGAAACTAACATGTAAACCTGGGCAAAGATACGAACGTTATCCTAAAAATAAACCAAATCGCTGTGGTTTCTTCACAAATTGGGTGGGCAAAGTTAGGTCTTTCTTTCGTGGAATCTTCATACAAAAATATTCGAAGAACAGGGTTGTCACATGACACAAATCAAACGCAAATTTTATAAATGTTAAGTAGGTAGGTAATCTTTAATTAAGTATTTGTTAATAAAAATATGTTTTAAACATTGGTACTTAGGTAGTTATTTGGTATGAAAAATACACGAGAATAAATCGAACGTCTCATAAAACTAAGAAAATAACAAATCGTTTTTACACTACCTATATTTGCTTAGGAACATAACCAAATCTCACACAGAAAAAAAAATAGAATAGAAATAGTTCATGTAAAAACGATTTGTTATTTTCATGACAATATCAAAAGTCAATCAAAAGTAAAATGAATCTTCATCGTTACACAATACAAATTCATTATTTTCGTTATTTTGCAACAACTCTACTTTCTTCACAATTAAATCATCAGGTATGTCATCTACATCTGGACGTTTTGGTTTTTTAAATTTAGTATCACTTTTTTTGGAAATGGTTTTGTAGTAGGATATTTTATACTTTTTTTCAACTTGGTCATTCATTTCAATTATAAAGCCAATGTAATATTGCCATTTCTTTTTCTGATAGTATCTTACTAGAACATTATCTCCTATTTTCAACTGTATCATTTCAATATTATTGAAGGAGTTTGATTTATTTTCATTTTCAGTCCGTAATAATTGTTCTACATCCTTCATACCTCCATCATTTTTTTTATTCATTTCTGCATGTTCATATTCTAAGCTCATCCTACTCTCAGTCGCTACTCCGTCATCGGTTTTGGTATCTTCGATTTTTGTATCTGTGTCATTCTCTGATTCAATACGCATAATCTCATTAAATATTTCAGCTTCCCTCTCATCATTTTTTTTCCTAACCACTTCATCATCATTATTAATGATTTCTTGTACTGAATCCATATAATTTAACTCTAACCTGTGAGTGTCATTGTCGCTTAACTGTTCGAGATCTATGACATCTGGATCTTCTGTCTGTTCAAGGCTGATGTCATCTAAATCACTGTCACTGTGTACACTCATTATAATTTCTTCAGTGGTTGTGGAACTAGTACTTTGCAATGTCTTTGATCTTGTGGCGGGTGTATTTTTTAGTTTGTTAATGACATTTTTATCTGCATTTGACTTGCGTTTTAGATTTGGTGCCATGTCTGTCTCTATGGTTTCGTTATCTGAGGGATTTCCAATATTTTCTTTAAAGTCGGAATCAATATAATCATCGTAAGCGAGACAAGATTGAATCTTGTCTTGTTCAAGATCGTTACGAGCTTTTGTCTTCAATTTTAAATTTTCTTTCAAGATTGTAGACTTCGGTTTTTCTATAATGGCATCGGTAATTATAAATGTTTGCATAAGTCCAGTTTTTTCATTCAGTATGTTTTTCTCAATTATCCGCTGTTGTTGTTTTTCCATTTTAAGTTTTTCTGTATCTGTTTTAATCTGAATTTCTTCTTTATACTCTGTAATTTCGTCCAAATCTTTTTCCGCTTCTGCTTTACTTTCTTCAGTTTTATGTTTAATTTGATCAGTCTTCATTTTCTTCAACTTAGGTTTTTGTTTCTCACTGTCCATTTTTGTTTTATACTTTTGTCCTGGTTTTTGTAATAACTCTTTTTTTTCAAAATCGGTAGCTTTTACGGATACACCGGGCTCCACGTATATTTTTTTATTCCTAACAGTCTTCATTGGATTCGGTGCTCTTGATTGTTTTAGGTAATCCAGCAGAGATTCATCAATCGGGTAAGCCGTAGAATCGGGAAATTGGAATTCTGGTATTCTTTTCAGGACTTCTCTTGGATTTAAGGGATATATCCCTGCCGCTCTAAATCCACTTTGTAAATTTTTACTTTGTCGCATCTCAATATTTTGAATTAAGGTTTTGAGTAAGACAGGAAAATGTTTTTTATTCATTGTTTTTTGCGAAGGGTTTTCAGTCTTATATTTGAGTAGTATTTTCCGCCATTCTTTCTTTAATGGACCGAAAAACGCAATGTCTAACGGTTGGGTCAAGTGAGTGGAATTTGGCGGCAAAAACACAAACTTGATATCATTTTCTTCACAAAGTCGAACTATTTCAGGACTGAGATGACTAGACAGATTATCCCCAATTACCACTTTTGTTCCTGGAAGTTTTTTGGCCCAGTCCAAAACAACTGTCTGAAAATAATCCTCAAACATCGTAGCATCAAACCATCCGCTACGCGTGCAGTTATATCTCGCGTCAGTAGGTCCATTCAAAACCCATTCGTTATACAGGTTCTCGGCCTTGTATACTACATAAGGCGGTAGACATCTGCCATCAGCTGTGCCGCTAAACATTAAAGAGACACATCCCTTTGTGCTGTTAACAATCCTTTCAGGATACTTAACCCCGCGTCGGAAAATAGATTTCGATGAGCCAGGATCATCACTACAGTTAGTCTCGTCATAATTTAAAATATGAGTGGGTGGTACACCTTTTAACGTATCACGTAGATTGTTAAAATAATTTAGCATTTCGTCTTCTCCTTGTTGTGCTCTTGCTGTGCTTATATTTTGTGTAGATCTGACAGTCAGTTTTTCACTGTGGCGTGACAATAAGCTGTTTACCCATTTTTCACCCGGCATTTTACCATTAAAAAGATCATCTTTGCCATTTTTTTTTATATAGTTGTGCACTAAAATACGCAAATCTAGTTTTGTGAGCGGTCTACCATAATCTGCAGATGCTATTATTACGTTTATTAACTTCTCTTCTTCTTCTTCACTTAATCTTGTAGGTGTCCCGACAGACTTTGAATGACGATTCATCAATCTATTAACGATTGTGCGCCTTGGAATTCCAAATTGCTTTTCTGCTTCTCTCGACGTAATTGTATTATTTGCTACAGACTCAACAGCTAACTGCAACATTTCTGGCGTATAGTTTTTATACGGCCGGCACCCTAATTTTCTGCGGCTCTTTCGTTTTTTTAGTCTAGGTTTTGGTTTCGCCATGCTGAAACAACGTTTCAAGCATTAGGCATAGACGCATGGGTTGCTAACAAAACAAAACCCTCTTTTTGATGCAGTCGGGTAACGAAAATGCGACAGCCCTAGCGCCTCAGCATGGATGGGCAATGTTGGGACGGCGTGTGTTGCGTTTATCCGCCTAACATTACCCAAGGTCGAAACTCTTAGCAAACATTCATTTATTTCTTCAAAATAACGCATAGCCTCCTTATTTAAAGTCTATTTTCATATGCTGAATGTAAAACTTACGTATTTTGATCTCTTCGTGGCGATCACTCCAAAGTTTTTTCCACAAAAATTTGCTCCACGAAAACACGACCTCCTTTGCCAAGATATGACAGACGACTGTTTGAGGTTATGTACGTTATGCTTATTCAGTGTTGCCATAAAAAAGTCTAATGTTCTACCAAAATCGAAACTATAGATTCAAACGCTACATTTTTTCAGATATCGTAAAAAAAAAATATAATTCCTCCCCCGGCAAAGTTAGGAGGGGAAGGCAATGTTGGAGGATATGACGGTAATCATCCAAAAAAACATCAATATTTACAAACTCGACAACGCAGATAGACTTGAACAGAACAAATATTGACATGACAATCTATGCTCAAGCGCGGTCTCGACCACACTTGGGTGATTACAGATACAATCACTGCTTGGGTTCAATTCGTGAACTGAGTAGGTACCTAATGATCTAAAATAGAGCCAAACTCAGCGAAACTATGATCAATAAATCTATGCTTGAGGAACGTTCTAAAATTAAAACTCGACTCAAAACTAGTTTTAAAGAAAGATCAATGCTTGAGTTTCCTTCTGTAATACGGACCTAACATTCCCGTCCGAAATAACAATATTTTATCTAAACATTAAACCAAACATAATTATCAGAACCAGTTACCGTTGTCAATAATATAAAAATTCACACATGCCTTTATTGTGTAAAAACTTGCGTAACCATTTCCTGTACCCTAATTACGTAATACACGATCAATCAGAATCTGAATCGTTTTGAAACAGATTGCTAATCCATTGCTTCGTACGTTCGAAAAAAAAATCTGCTCAACAATGTAAATAACACAATGAATGTTGTTGACCTGTCAAATTGAAACCGATTAGTCGGAATTGTCAACGAAAATGTGTTGCGTAATTAGATAGCTGAATTCGTCTTTCTCAGCAATTAATTTAATAAACGAAGAGGAATGAGGAAAACCAGCGAGGATAATATATTTAGGTACGTATCTAGGTATGTACATTGTTTCCGTGAGCGTCTCGAGTTCTCGACTCTCGAAACATTGTTTTAGGTTATGTTACCAGTTTCATACAACAAACACCGTGTCCCGTCATCAAGAGAATTATGTTCGGCTGCAGGTGAGGATGCAAATAAAACCGATATAAATTACATAAAGAATTTAATTAAAATAATTATTACAATTTGATCGCTAAAACTAAGATGCGCGACAATTGTTCGATATGAGAAACAAGAGTGATCCAACAATACACTAAATCAATGTTAATCACTGGTATTGCACAATCTTCGATCCCACGCCATCGGATTGCTGAGAAGGCGAATCTCACGGTGCAGAGCGCACTGCGGTAGGTAGTCATTGTCAATGCGATAGGTATTAGTCATAAGAATTTAGGGTTCCGCAAGTAGCAACATAACAAGAGTACAACAAGTAGAAAACATTGATTCTCAGTCCGTAGTGTGCTTTAAAATAATTTAAATCCATGTTGTCGATAATGCGGAGCCAGGCGATGATTCAATACATAGTAGGCACCTACAAAGCGAAGGATGCTGGATCTAATTTACTCAAGATGTGTGAGAGTTGCTTTCGGGAGAGAGACACCACCCCTTTATTTCCTACTTTCACTACACCACGGTTCCACGGTTTAGCGGTGCACAAAGACACCTTTCCAATTTTCATCGATACCTATAGTGCAAAATAAGTCTCCGAGTAAAATGGCTGTTTGGCCTCCGTGATGAAATTATAGGTAAGGGCTCTGTTTTTGCCATTGGCTACGGAACCCTAACCAGCAATAGGATAGGAGCAAGCTACATACCGTCAGGCCTTGTCCTCGTCGCCACCTCGCCACTCGTTGAGTCGGGGTTTGGCTCCAGTAAACAAACCACTCAAACCAAGACACAATCTCGTACTGCTCCTCACTATATCGTCTGCTGTGACAGTCCGCTCAGCAAAGCATCAAGTAACACGACCACACTAGTAGTAGCACGAGCGCCGCGGCAAGACGAATTGACGACACACTGATGACTAAATTAGCTTGTTTTTGACTTATGCACAAGATATCACTAGACTGTGCGTATGATGACGCACACAGGTCTTCTTTGACGCAGGTAGCGCATTCAGTAGTAGGAAGGTAGGTACGTATAGTTAAGTGTCAGAGAACAAAACATAAGAAAGTCGTTTAACCCATTCTATTTTAGGTCTGAGCCTGAGATTACACTTTGTATTTTGTCAATGAACGGCACGTTTTTACTACCTAGCTCATTTTACAGTAAAGTCGCCCCTAACACGCGCCCCGCCCTCTCTTACAAGCGGCGCGCGTGTGGAACCACTGTACTTTAAGAGGGCGCCTAAAGGTCCACTAGCGCCACTCTTTAAAAAAAATATTATCTCGTGACTGAGAAGGAATTATGAATAACGGCTAATAAGGACCCTCGGTAAGTGTGTCTAGAATTTTCTAATACCTTTTATAAAGCTTTATATTGAGACACGAAGCAACAAAATACGATCTAAAAAAAAGCGGCCACATTCCTCTAGATCGTATTTTGTTGCTCCGTGTTAATATGAAACTTTATAAAAGGTATTAGAAAATTCTAGACTCACTTACCGAGGGTCCTTACTAGCCGTTATTCATAATTCCTTCTCAGTCACGAGATAATATTTTTAAGCTATTGCATAGCTTTTATCGGAGACTCTGAGCGCGGCGACCGAATGTAGAAATTCCGTAACGAAAAAAAAAACCTGACGCGAAAGTTTGTGAGGATGGATGGATGGATGTTTGTTACTCTTTCACGCAAAAACTACCGAACGGATTTTAATGAAACTTTACAGTAATGTGGCTTATATATCAGAATAACACATAGGCTACAATTTATAAAGATTTTATGTGATTTAGCCATAATATAACGATAAGTATCCAGTAAGTCGGAAAAAATCCTGCCCTCTGAGATCTATCTTTGCGTGCGCTGCCTAAACCGCTGGAGTTACATGAAAAGAATGTATTGTGGGGTTGTTTGTCTTAAAGAGTTCTAAATAAAAGTCCGCGACAGCATATATCTACCTTTTATGTGGAAGCCATTATAGCCAAAATAGTGAGCTATAAATACATTTAAATTGAATACTTTTTTTAAGTTGCATATTTTAGAGTATTTAGTTAATTCGTATCAAAATAAATACCTTCATCGCTTTCGGTATTTAATGTAGATAAAATTTGTCTTTTACACTAAGTAATTTGGACTAATATTTTAAAAGTTAGAACGATAAGAATGACCTGCGATGAGTCGACGGCGGGCGCGCAGAACGAGGGTGGAGGGGCGGGTTAGGCAATGACGCGCGATCGCCGAGTGCGCGACCCGAACGCGGGCAGACGCGTGAGGGCAGACGTCATTGACGGTTGTGTAAATTCTGCGATTTAGGGGGGGGGTATAGGGTTATTTTAAAAAAAAAATATTTTAAATCAACAATATTATCTTCTTATTTTTGAATATATGCTATGCAATAGCTTTACCGCGGCAGTCCTCGAGTGCCACACGTATTTTTTTTAAAGAGTGGCGCTAGTGGACCTTTAGGCGATCTCTTAACACCCGGCGCTTTTGTATAGTAGGTATTGTTTTTTGGGTAGAATAGTCCCTTTTTAGTGTAACTTTGTGAAAACCCCAAAGTGCGCAAAACCATAGGTGCCGAGAAAAATATTGCCAGTTTCTTTCGGGATTGGTAGGATAGTGGGAGTATTAAGGGTGGAGAAGATCACGTGGTAGATCTAAATATTTTTGCAAGCAATACTGAGGTCAATGACATCTTCAAGGTCAAGGTCAACCACCCATAAGTCAAGGTCATGCATCCCAAAAGTCAAGGTCAAACCAAAATATGGTCAAATCTTGGAATATTACCTTGTAACAAGCTCTGACGTCAAGGACATTTTCAAGATTTTCTTAATAAGGCGTAGTCGACGGAGTCCCGCGTAGCGGGGCTCCTATTTCTGGGTGGTTTTAAAAAAAAAACCACGAAGGGGATGGCGGGGTCTAAGGATCCTGCCATCCCCTTCTAACCTAACCTGTCCGTGTCGGGGTGTCCCGAGTCCGCTTCGCTCGCTTTTGGATCATAAGTCGTGTCGGGACTTGGGGCACCCCGAGTCAGACAGGTTAGGTTCGCAGGGGATGGCTGGGTCTTTTCGCTCGCTTCACTCGCTCACTAGACCCCGTCGTCTCCTTCGATCCTAACCTGTCCAAGCCGGGGTGCCCCAAGTCCCGAGCTCGCTTAAATCGCTCTTACATCCTAAGTTCTCATTGTGTTTTTACTAAGTCAAGGTGTATTATTTTGGGGTGCTTGGACAGGAAACCTCCCCGTGTGCCTGGGGGCTGGAGTTCCCTTATGGATGCGTCCGGGGGGAAGGCCAGTCTCCGGGACGGTGCACCCTGGGGTGCGGGCAATGTCTCCCCATTAGGTACTGCGTGCCTAAGGGGTCTCGTTGCCCGTATGCCAATATCCTGTCGGAGGACCGAGCGCTCTAACGTGTACTCGTTGAGAGTACACTTTGAGCAGCGTTCGAGTGGGAGCGGGCTCGACGTGCACTAACCCTTGCGTCGGGCAGGCAGGAGGAAGTCTTTTCTCCTGCCACCGTTGGTCTCGTAGCCCCGAAGAGTGTCAAGGTCATGTCTCTGGCACTTGACGGGGGTCGAGGGTCTTGGCTTAACCGCCCGGGCCGCGAGGTAGAAAACCTCTATAAAAAATCACCCCAAACCTCCAAGCGGCGGCGCACCGTGAGGGAGGTTGATAGCTTGACTAATGGGTAGCTTAATTAGTCACTAGTGCGAACCACTATTTTTTTTGGTTGGTTGGTTGGAAATATTTTTACTCGTGGGATCAAATATGGAAACAATTTCGAAACAAAACCCAAAACATGATGACGTGCCAATAATATTGGCGGAGGAACCGCTTGCCGGCGACGGCAACAAGAGTCGAGGAGACTCCTGTCCCTCAGGGGACAAAGCGAAGTCCGACCAGGACACGGGACGCTTGCGTTCTAAGTTCTGGGGAAAACGCTCGCGCGACCATAAATCGGACCGCGCAGGATCGGCAGGGCTATCCTCGAGCGAGGAAAGCCTACCGCTCGCTAAGGTGCCGACGGTGAGGAGAGGCCGAGGTCGCGCGGTGACCTCCAAACCAGGGCGGGGCAATCGGGGTCGCATCAAGCGGCCTGATGCCCCCCCAGGAATCGGCGGGGAGAGTGACGCTGAGGTCTCGTCAGAGGCCTCGACCGAGGAGTCGGAGGGGGTCGCCGTCACCGTCCCACAAAGGAGGACCCCCGTCCAGGTCCAGGACCGGGAGCGGCCGATGGAGGGGCGCCACCCTGCTGGTGGTGGGCCAGCCGCCGCTGCCAATTCGGAGCGAGCGGCCGGGTTTGCGGAGGTAGTAGTGGCCGCGATCAGGAGTGTGGCCTTGAAGAGGCTCCAGTCCTCTAAGGACAAGGCCATATCCGCGGCCACGGCCTCCATTATGGCGGCAGCGGAGGCCTTTCTCGAGCCTCCGTCGGACGGTATGTCCGAGATGCGGGCGGAGGTCGCCCGCTTGACAGCCGCCATGGAGCATCTCCGAAAGGAGAATAAGGAGCTCCGAGCAGACCTGGCAGGGTTCCGTGGAGCCGGCGCCCGCGTTGTCTTACAACGTGGAGCGGTGCAAGGGCAAGGCCCGCCCTTGCAGGCGGAGGACCGGGTTCTGACCCTGGTGCGGAAGGAGCTGGCTGCCTTCAACAGCCGGTTCTCCGTACTGGAGGGCATGGTCCTTCGCCCTCCTTTAGCGGCGAGCCAGCCGGCCTCGGGCCAGCGGAAGGCGGCATCGTATGCCGCCACCGCAGCTGCCACGGCCAAACCAGGCCCGTCAGGGCAGAGCAAGGGTGGGGCTGCGACACAGGCAGCGAGAGCCCCGGCAAAGGTGGTGAGGGCCCCGGCCACGGCCCTGGCAGCGGGAGCTCCGACCCCGACCCCGGTGGCGAAACGGCCGCCCCTGCCTAAATCTCCTCAAGCTGACGCCGAGTGGCAAATAGCCGGGGAGAGGCAGAAGGCGGGCAAGGCGAAGAGGGCGGCCAAAAAGAAGGCGAGGCGGCAGCGGCGCAAGGAGCAAAGCGTCGCGGCTAGGCTCCGCGCCCCGAAGTCCGCGGCTGTAGTGATAACGCTACAGCCGGAAGCGGAGAAGAAGGGCGTGTCCTACCGCGACTTGCTTACCAAGGTTGGGGCGGCGGTGGACCTCAATGAGATCGGCGCCGCTCAGGGCATCCGGGTCAGGGTCACAGCGACAGGGGCCCGGATGCTGGAGGTCCCCGGAGCGGCCAGTGGCCCGGCCGCTGACGCCCTGGCTGAAAAGCTTAGGGCGTCCCTAAATGCGGACGAGGCCCGAGTGTCCAGGCCCACCAAGTGCGTGGACATGCGCATCTCGGGCCTGGACGACTCCGTGGTGGAGGCACAGGTGGTGGCCGCTGTCGTCAGGACTGGGGGGTGCTCTGCTGAGCGAAGGAGGAGGCGGAGCGCGCGAGGGAGAGGCAAAATGCCCCCCCTCGCGCCCCTAGTCGCCGCAGGAGACGCCCCGGGCGTCGGGAGTCGAGAGCCTACTTCCGGCCACCGTAGGCGCGGGCTTGCGGACGGTGAGCAATGGGTAGCTCGCCGAGCGGGAGAAGTTATTTGATAATTTCCCATCCTCAAAAAAAAAAAAAAAGGTGTATTATTTTTTAATATTATGTTGGTTTTGTGTGTAATGTACTGTTAATAGGTTAAGGCGAAAGCGTCAAGGTAGCCCGCGAAATTCAATTTTTTTTACGTTATTTGCAATTTGCAGATCAGTATCATCACAGATAATATAATACTACGTAGTATCATGTTCTATGTTGATCTAAATATGATTCGCGACCGTATCAAATGTTTAATAATTATAGAATTATAATCATAAAAATGATCAATACAACTCTCTAAGTTCATGTAATCCCATTGAATGACTATTTCATGAAATCATGACATTTGACAATTATGCTAACATAATTATGGAGTTGTATTGCTGATTGTAATTGTACGGGTAAGGTACATTTAAATGCTAAACTGATTTGAGTTCAACTTGTGTACCTATTGATAGTTATAAAATAAAGCACAAACGCCCAAAACTGATAAATGATCGACCCGCGGCGAATGAGTCCTTTTGGTTTTACTACCCAACCGATGCGACTACTACTTGCTAACTCAAACATGGTATATTTTATTCATTCGCTGCGCGTCGATGTCAGCACAAAATTGATACAATAAAATTGATATTGTACGGGTTTGCTCGTACAGTAATGATTATAATTATGTCAAGCCATATTTGTTACGGTCGCGAATCATATTGTAATCAACGTACAACCTGACACTGACTTGCAAAATGGAAAAAACTCAAGAAAATTTTAATCTCGTGGGCTACCTTAGCGCATCCCCCTTAACATAAAAAAGGTGTCAATCAATCGTTGTTGCAAACAGCAGTGCTATTCTGTAACCATCTCACCGTGAAAACTTAGGTGAAGTGAGCGTGGAGTGAGCTGTTGCTGTCATTCCACAGGGATTGACACAAGTTTTCACGGTGAGATGTTTACAGAATAGCATGGCTGGAGTACGATAGACGCTCTCGACTGTGTGATGTGTGTACATACGGTGAAAGACAGCTGTCAAAAGTTACCTTTACTTATATTCGATTACGTTTCGTTACATTTTTAAGCTATTGCATAGCTTTTATCGGAGACTGAGCGCGGCGACCGAATGTAGAAATTCCGTAACGAAAAAAAAACCTGACGCGAAAGTTTGTGAGGATGGATGGATGGATGTTTGTTACTCTTTCACGCAAAAACTACCGAACGGATTTTAATGAAACTTTACAGTAATGTGGCTTATATATCAGAATAACACATAGGCTACAATTTATAAAGATTTTATGTGATTTAGCCATAATATAACGATAAGTATCCAGTAAGTCGGAAAAAATCCTGCCCTCTGAGATCTATCTTTGCGTGCGCTGCCTAAACCGCTGGAGTTACATGAAAAGAATGTATTGTGGGGTTGTTTGTCTTAAAGAGTTCTAAATAAAAGTCCGCGACAGCATATATCTACCTTTTATGTGGAAGCCATTATAGCCAAAATAGTGAGCTATAAATACATTTAAATTGAATACTTTTTTTAAGTTGCATATTTTAGAGTATTTAGTTAATTCGTATCAAAATAAATACCTTCATCGCTTTCGGTATTTAATGTAGATAAAATTTGTCTTTTACACTAAGTAATTTGGACTAATATTTTAAAAGTTAGAACGATAAGAATGACCTGCGATGAGTCGACGGCGGGCGCGCAGAACGAGGGTGGAGGGGCGGGATAGGCAATGACGCGCGATCGCCGAGTGCGCGACCCGAACGCGGGCAGACGCGTGAGGGCAGACGTCATTGACGGTTGTGTAAATTCTGCGATTTAGGGGGGGGGGTATAGGGGTATTTTTAAAAAAAAATATTTTAAATCAACAATATTATCTTCTTATTTTTGAATATATGCTATGCAATAGCTTTACCGCGGCAGTCCTCGAGTGCCACACGTATTTTTTTTTTAAGAATATAAATAAAAACTTCTTTTTTTTTTTTCATTAACTATATTATTGACTTCTTATTTAAGTTCATTGCGGTAGCAGCAATTTAAAAATGAATGAAAGTTAAAAACTTACAATATCTATACAAAAAACAGAATCCGATGTCACTTTGTCTGAACGTAAAATGGAACAACCTAGGAGTGAAACTCGTACATTATCTGTGGTAAAATGACAATTATATTAAGTCAGTATTGCGTAAATAAGTTTATATTTCTGAAACTATAGGATTTTTTTTCTCAACAATTAGGCATTTGCGCATTGTGAAATTTTGGGAGTGTTTTACAGGATGACACCTACACGTTATAAAATTGTGAAGCTTCGCACGCACGGTTGTTAAAGTACTGTAGAGCCGCGCGGATCGCTTGGCCGGCGAGCGCGTTGCGCGAGTGAGATTATTCATATTTATAGGAGAATATTTAATTGTATTGATCTATAATAGTACTAATAATACCAATTGGAACCGTGCACCTAGCTTCTGACGTTTCATAAGTGCCCTTGTAGGTTTATGTGAAATAAAAATATTTTGAATTAGAATTTGAATACTGATTATTTATTGTTAAACGTCAGCTGTCAGAAAGCACCGTATGAACGTCAGCTGTCAGAATGATAGATGACATTGACGTTTGGAAACGTTCCATTTCAACAATATGTATTTTAATGTATGTAAATTAACGTTTAGTGAATAGAAAGGTATATTTGATTTGCGTTTTTATAATTGATATTTCATAGACAGATGTATTATATAAATAGTTTTTAATGTGACTCAAAAGACTGCTTCATAAACAATGATTCTAGAGTTTTCGAACAAGTCATGATTTGTGGTTTTATGAAGATCAAAATAAATATGTAATTAACTTAGCAGTATGTATGTACAATAAATGATTAATATTGAATAAGTAATAATTAATATGATACTAATCATATTTATCACGATTTTATATGCAATTTTAAAGTAACATGGTGTTTCAAACGATTTTCGGAACATCCAGTTGATTTATTTATTTATTTTATTATTTATGTACACACAGTAAAATACATACTTACAGATTTTAGAGATACGACATAATTATAATTTGAGTACAAAGTTACTGCTTATTTCTTAAGAAATTTCTTCCAGCAGACCTGCGAAAGGAGAAATGATGAAGAAATGTAGACAATAGTGTGCGAGAACAAACAGAGAAAAATATAAATTTGCGAAGTCTTATACAAAAAAATATCAAAATATAACGTAATAAATTAACATATAAGTACTTAAATAAATACATAAAGCTTAAATATATAAACATACATATTATAGGTAAGTATATAAATACTCACAGTAGAGAGGAAAGGTAATGAATGCTCTTTTACTCGTTAATTGAATTGTGAAACAGTTTTTAAATCACGAATGCTAGGCGGAAGTGAGTTCCACAATCTTACTAATAAATTTTTAATAATATAATAAATTTATTTGAATAACAAAAAAGTGTACATTTAGTCAACATTAAGATTTCTCAAACAATTATAATGCCTAAAAGTACACTAAAACTAAAATATGTTTATTACAGGTTTTTTTTTTTTTTTTTTTTTTTTTTTTTTTGGATGGGAAATTATCAAATAACTTCTCCCGCTCTGGGTGGAGCGGGAGGGCGTGTCAGACTTTTACTGACTAAAACCCACCCGTGTTCCTTCCGATGCCTGTGTGCCGAGGTCGCGATATCCCTTTCAGACAAACCCGCAACCCCGGCAGGCATTGGCCCTTCCGGACCCCGTCAGTTGGTGCTGACATCTCTTTGAGGCGCGCGTGGAACACAACGCGCCGTCGCACAGTGGTCTGAAAATCAAGCTCCATACTCATAGAAACTTAATGTCAGAAATTAATAAATAAAAATATGTTTTGTGTTTAGTATACCTCCCTATGTTTTACTAATATAGTATGAAGGGTATGAGTAGCTCCATGCGTGAGAAAAAATTTTTTTTTTTTTTTTTTGTATGGAATGAAACACTTAAAGTGCTTTTTTTCAAAACTGAATAGAACTGATAGGCTGGTATTCACACGAGCTATTGCACCATACACGGCGATCAAGATGACATACAATTCTTGTGCCTTTCGGTGCCGCTTTGCATGTAGCAAGCTTTGGAAATTTTGAATTTACAGTTGGTGATCTTTCAAATCTTTGATGGTATTTTGTGAAGTTACATATTGCTTTGAATATGAAAATTGTATGTAAACTAATACTCATGCAAGAAGAGACAAACATACACACACACACACCCTCACACATTCACAAACTTTCGCCTTTATAATCTTAGTGTGATTATAAAGGCGAAACTTTGTGTGTGTGTGTGTATGTTTGTCTATTCTTCACGCTCAAACAGCTGAACGGATTTGGATGAAATTTAGCACACATAATAGTTTATAACCGGGAATAACACATAGGTTACTATTTATCTCGATATTCCCACGGAATCGAGACTTATGCGGGTGAAACCGCGGGGTGCAGCTAGTAAGGAATAAATATGTACTAAGGATATTTTTATTTTTAAATATATGGTTAAAAGTGAAGAAAGATAAAAACATGTATTAAATAGTTAATGTATAATACGTTTGGGGGAGCTGTTAATGAAATAGTTAATACTAATACATTACAACAAAAATTATGTGCAAGAAAGGCAATAACAATAAAAGTAACGTCAAAATTGTCAATTTAAGACTACAACAACTATTTACAGCTCCTATAACTATGATATATTAAATATTACTGTTTAATTATATTACTAATTAATTATATTAATTAATTTAATTATATTCTTATTATTATTTTATTATAATTATTTGCTATAACTACTTATACAAAAACGATTAGCAGAGAGTATCTTTGCTGTCGTCAGTCCTCTAAATCCGAGTCCAGCATTGACGCGTTAATATCAATAAATTCAACATTCTCTTTGTCTAGATCTGCATCGTCACCAATAAGAAGAGATTTCATATCATCAGTAATAGGTGTATTTACTGATTTTCTCAGCACAGGTCTTATGCTGGACAGGTAGGGATCTGACGAGACAAGGAGACCATTGAAAATGTCTTCGTTTGTCGCTTTTCGACAAAATTTGCGCGAATGCTGTTCTCGGATTTTCTTGAAGTCTTTGTTTCTGGCTTCCGATGCCTCTTCAGATAATTTGCCAATGGGCATAATATTGAAGTGTTTAATAACTTCAGCACCGTGCAGTAAAAGTTTGTGGACACTCGAAGGCATGTAATACCAGCCATAGAGCTCCACATATAATTCTGCTGTTTGGCGCGCAAAGTTTTTAAACGCCTCAACATTTATGGGCTCCCCACAGGCCATCACACGCAAAAGTGTTGCAAATCTTTGGATCAAACTAGGATCCAAGCCTGTAATAGCTGCAGTATTGGCAGGATTACCAAAAAATTTCCTCGCTGTGTTTCCATCGTTTGTGGTTCCGGAACCTGAAAATTATAAATGAATCAAAACTAATCCACAACTTTGTAAAGAATAAATAGAACTAACGTTATTTGAAAAAATAAGATTTAAGAACAACGACTGTTATCATAACTCACCTTGTTTAACGATGTCTACTAGGAGGCCCATTTCATCACGAAACTTCTGCTGTACAGTTTTTTTTCTACTCTTCAATGACTCTTTGCTGTCTGCATCTCTGGCTTGCCATGTTTTGAAGTCTAGTCTATACGAAATATGGAGTAGGCACTCCATACATCTAATCCAAGCATGAAGTGTAGACAAACCATACTGATATATATCTGTTGAAACAGGTTTTCTGGAAAGAAAGTGAATTAATTAATAAAAAGATACACAGCATTACGGTAATCTGAAATATAACAAATTATTCAAAACTTACTCTGAGATCTTCTCTAACTTATTCATTTCCGAAGGGGTAGCTTTACAGATGTCACAAGTCTGCGTTGAAGTATTTGACAGTTGCGAAGTGATTTTACCATCTATCATGGTCATAAGCATTGAGTGCTTAACAGTATGAATTCCCATAATAGACGGCTCCAGTGCTGCAATCTCAGCTTCAATCAAAGCCTGTTCTTCCTTAATATTTAATTTGTTTTCATTTGCAAATTTAAAATAGAGCGGTCTGCAGAACATTGTGGAAGATGGCTTTGGATTCTCCCATAACTTTTCTTCACCACAAACTAAGCGCAGAGGCACAAAAGAACACATAAAATTGCTTGAATCATCTTCACCCGCCATAGTTTGTTTGTACAAACTTTGCCCTGAAGCACCGTCAAAGCCCCACTTGCATATCAATGTTAGCTCTTTGCCATCTAGCGAAGATTCCAAACGTAGGAATTTCCCAAATCTAGCAACAGTTTTGTCCAAAATCGCTTGAAGCTTTACTTTTACCCCTCTTTCGGTAATTTCTATGGTGTCTTTTGGTGGGTAACAGTCCTTTTTCGCCTCTAAGATAGCAGTATATGAAGGATATAGTAGTATTCCTTCTTCTTTTGCACAAGCTCTTAATATTGTATACTGCCATTTTGAAAGCTTCAATGAAGTCAGAATTCCTAAAGCTTTATCAGCGGAATATATGGGCATAGCTTTCTTGGACTTCAACAATTCCTTTATCTTTGTAGCCTCTTCGGGATGCTCTGTGATCAATTTTATTATATCTGCTACATTTTTGTTATCTGCACTTAAACCAGTTGCATAAGCAAGGCTTTCAGTGCTATGCGTGAGGAGCTCTTTCACTCTTCTTCTCTTCTGTAGCGGGCTTAGCTCCGAGAACACTTTTCTTGGACTCACAACAGTTGATGTTCCAACACTGTACGTCTCCGGTTTGTATGATGTTGATGCACCCTCATTTACACCGAAGTCAAAACTGGAACATGGTTGCTGCTCTTCTAACATTAAACAAGGTGTCATCTTGTCCTTCATGAACTCAGGCCATTTTATGTCTTCTTGCAGCCATGTCTCATACTTTTTTATGAAAGTATGTCTCGTGCGATTACACGAGATCCATTTGTTCCTCAACGAACACACACGAGTCTGACAGAATTGTTTCAATTCTTTATTTTCGATTTCTGACAAATCAACGGCATTGACAAAAACTTCATATAATACACTGGGCTGTGAGAAACAGCTATTGTTAGCCACAAACATAAAAATATCCAAATTGGTACTAAAAGCTTCCATCATAACACGAAAACAAATCGAACGTAATAAGTATAGTAAAGCACAAGTGCAAAGAGCTACTGAGTGAAGTTAGTTTAAATGTCCTATTTATATTATAACTACCCTCATTAACACTCGCTGTCCCATAATGCTTATTAAATTAAAATTCAACAATAATGACGGTGATTAACAAATGAGTTATTTCGTGAAATTAATTTTGTAGTAAAATGTAAATAATCTACATCGTTTTCTAATATTTTCATTATAAAAGTCATTAGCAGGTTATTAACTAACGACAATATCAGTTATGTGGTTGGTTACTTCATTTAAGTATATACCTGTGTGTTGTTAAATATATTACCTATGTGTTATTCCCGGTTATAAACTATTATGTGTGCTAAATTTCATCCAAATCCGTTCAGCTGTTTGAGCGTGAAGAAGAGACAAACATACACACACACACACAAAGTTTCGCCTTTATAATCACACTAAGATTATAAAGGCGAAAGTTTGTGAGTGTGTGAGGGTGTGTGTGTGTGTATGTTTGTCTCTTCTTGCATGAGTATTAGTTTACATACTATTTTCATATTCAAAGCAATATGTAGCTTCACAAAATACCATCAAAGATTTGAAAGATCACCGACTGTAAATTCAAAATTTCCAAAGCTTGCTCCATGCAAAGCGGCACCGAAAGGCTCAAGAATTGTATGTCATCTTGATCGCCGTGTATGGTGCAATAGCTCATGTGAATACTAGCCCATCAGTTCTATTCAGTTTTGAAAAAAAGCACTTTAAGTGTTTTATTCCATACAAAAAAAAAGAAAAAAAAAATTTTCTCACGCATGGAGCTACTCATACCCTTCATACTATATTAGTAAAACAAAGGGAGGTATATTAAACACAAAACATATTTTTATTTATTAATTTCTGACGTTAAGTTTCTATGAGTATGGAGCTTGATTTTCAGACCACTGTGCGTCGACCCGGGCCTGGTCCCTATCGGACGGCGAGCTACCCATTGCTCACCGTCCGCAAGCCCGCGCCTACGGTGGCCGGAAGTCGGCTCTCGACTCCCGACGCCCGGGGCGTCTCCTGCGGCGACTAGGGGCGCGAGGGGGCGCATTTTGCCTCTCCCTCGCGCGCTCCGCCTCCTCCTTCGCGAGCATTACTGCTTCGCAGAAGGAGGTGACGGCCTCCCATGCACTCTCGCTCCGGACCATGGCCTGAACCAGGGCCGGACGCGAGAGATCGCCGCCGCCGATCGCCTCCGTGAGGACACGGCGGTGCTCCGCCCAAGCTGGGCAGACCTCCACCGTATACTCCACCGTGTCCTCCGGGCGATCCACACAGTGGTGACACCCGGGCGTTTCCTCCCGCTTTATCCTGAACAGGAACCTCCCGAAACAACCATATCCGGTGAGGACCTGCGTCAGGCGGAAGGTGAGGACGCCGTGGCTCCTCTCTAGCCACTCCTCAAAGAGGGGACTTATCGCCACAATTGTGGCGTGCCCAGCGCTGGGTGCAAGTCGGTAATGATGGTTCGAGATTACAATGTTAGATAGCGACCCGCCCGATCTAGGTTAATTCAAACCTGTGTTTCAGGCCATCACTTTACATTTAATTTAAAGAAAGCACTAAAATTTAAAGTTAAACTGATATAAAATAATCTATAGAAAAAACTATGAGAAAAAAACCTAATTATTAGTACATTAATATCTAAAACTAAACCTATGTAAATTTACAAAAGTAAAATTAAAGTATTTTTACGAGGGAATAATATATCATCATGACAAAATTTCTAGAAGTTTTTCTGTGTCTGTGTAATTGAGTATCGCTAAATATTCTGTTAACAATATACTACATTTCTTATAGCTTACACTATAGAAGCCTAGTAACTTGTTGAGCCTATTATACAGAAAAGGTCCTAAAAACCCCTCCTGATCAGAAGGTCTAAGTAGCAAAACGTCCAACGTCGCGAAACGTCTAATGAGCAGTAGGTCTAATTAGCAAAATGTCCAAGTAGCAAGACGTACAACTATCAGATGGTCTGTATAGCAGAACGTCTATTTAGCAAAAAGTCATTTTTTAAATGTGTACACTCTTGATAGAAAGTAAAAGTCATTTGTACTTAATTACATTAAATTTATTTCCTAAAAAAATATCTGGATTAAAAACCTAGTAGCCTCTTAAATATTATTAGGATATTAGGCGCACAAATTCCCCTGCATTTATTCACCTAATAATATCCTTTTGATATGGTCAAGGTTTATCAAAAATTCAAATGGACCAACTTTTTGGCCCTCAAGCTTTTGCAGCTCTCTTTTGTATTTGGCATTAAAATAATATCGACCTTTCTTCTCTTATTTCCTTCAAATAACATATTCTTGTATTTGCGATCTTGCCAAAGCGCTTCTTTTCTAAGAGCTTTGAGGACTAGTAGCAGGGTTGGCTTTGATTTTATATACGTGGTTAGTCGCCTGTGCCACCCTTCAAGTGCATTGTTTGTGCGAAAATTATTAATTACTAGGATAGTTTATTATATCTACCAGAGACTGAAGCCATTGTTTTTAAAGTAATTTAAAAAAGCCACCATTTCTTCGCTTTTCGTGGCTTTTTCAACAATGCTAGTCCAACATTCTGTAATATATGGAGAAGGTAGCAGAGGTAAATTGGAACATAGTCTGACACTGTTTCTACACTCTCTGTTTTCAGGAAGACCCAATGTTAATAAGTGTCATTCACTATTAAAAAGATATGATATACGCTACGAATACGTAGACCAAAGAGTCTGTATGTACATATTATAATTATTTATTATTTATTTATTTAAAATGCCGTGTTCGTTTCCCTCCCGATGCAATGTGTGTGTTGAATTTTGTGCCTGAGTATCCAAGCATTTTGAGAATCTGACTTTTTGCTAAATAGACGTTCTGCTATACAGACCATCTGATAGTTGTACGTCTTGCTACTTAGACTTACTGCTCATTAGACGTTTCGCGACGTTGGACGTTTTGCTACTTAGACCTTCTGATCAGGAGGGCTAAAAACATAAAAAATCGATTAGCAAACGCATGACTAGTTTGAGGATTTATGCAAACCAAGTCCTTCCTTCTCTTGTCGGTAGGTACTGGGTCAAAAGGAAGTGCCGTGTGCTGGTGTAGTACTGTACTTAGTATAAATAATTGCCGTACTGTTAGTACATTACATGATTGGTAGAGCTCGTGCGTAGGAAATCTAAAAGGGCGAAAGGTAGCAACCTTTAGAATTGCTCTTTGAGCACGCTCTAGAGGGAGTAGAATTGTTTTTGCAGCCCCACCCCAAGAAGTTATGCAATATGTAAGAATGGATTGACACAAAGCTAAATAAACCTGTTTAATGAGTTTATAGTCTGCTATGTTCCGTAAATTCTTAAAGACATATATTAATTTGCGCACTCTAGTACATAGTAACTCGATATGTTTACGGAAATTTAGATTAGTATCAATAGTGATACCTAGGTATTTTAAGTGGTCAGCTTTTGCTAAGGTGGAGCAGGAACATGCGGTGTCAGCGTACGTGCCGCAATTATGCGCGTAAATTTTTAGATTAGTAAGCGGTATGTTAGTATTTCTCATTGTAAATAAAATGTATTTTGTTTTATCTGCATTTAATGTCAGTAGATTATTATGAAGCCAATTAGACACAATGTTAAAACCATTCTGAGCATGTTCATAGACCTCAACTCTTGATTTAGCTGAGAACAATAGAGCGGTGTCATCCGCATAAGACATTATGACACCATTTTGGAGTGACAGGCGGCACAGTGCATCTATATAGATTAAAAATAACGTAGGGCCCAAAATGCTACCTTGTGGAATTCCAAAACCACTATTTTTAAGTTCAGAACTTGTATAATGATCTATTTCTACACATTGCTGACGATCGCTAAGATAATCAGATAATAGTTGAAGTTGGACTCCTCTTATCCCAAGTGTTTCAAGCTTGTGCAAAAGTAAAGTACATGAAATAGTGTCGAAGGCCTTGGCAGGATCTAGAAAGATCCCTATTGTGTGCATGCCCTTATCTAGATTGGTAGTAACATAGTTAGTCAATTTGTGTACCGCTTGGCTGGTTGATCTTTTGGGCCTAAAACCAAATTGACTGTCTGAAAGTAGTTTGTTATCTTCCAGATATTTTATCAATCTGCTGTTAATGATTTTTTCTATAATTTTAGAGAGGCCTGTTAACACTGAAATAGGTCTATAGTTATTCACACAGCTTTTGTCTCCAGACTTGAAGACAGGTGTGACCACCGCTTTTTTAAGCAATTTGGGGAATACTCCTTTAGATAAACATAGCCGGAAAATATGTGTTAGTGGAGGTGCAAGTATGAATTTAAATCTTTTTAGTATATTATTAGGTATGTTATCCCACCCAGTAGCACAAACATCCTTTAACCCATTTATCATGCTTACTACCTCGTCAACGTCGGTAT
The DNA here is from genome assembly GCA_914767755.1 of Agrochola circellaris. Classification (NCBI taxonomy): domain Eukaryota; kingdom Metazoa; phylum Arthropoda; class Insecta; order Lepidoptera; family Noctuidae; genus Agrochola; species Agrochola circellaris. The sequence continues at coordinate 19,686,518 of OU611850.1, read as the reverse complement.
CTAATAAAACAAAAGAATTTAGTGCAGAGCATGACATAGTCGGGTTTTGACGGCAAAAATTACTAGAGTTTAAAGATTTTTCAGCCAAGCTTTTACCAACGTTAGAAAAAAACTTGTTTACGTTATTCATTGCTTCGGATGGGTTTAATTCTGTTGATAGTAAATCATACGGAGGTTCGTGATTTTTTGATCTAAATGTATTAGTTTTGATAAATTTCCACACAAGTTTACTATTTTTCCCCGCCTTCTGTAATTCATTTTAATCATATTGATTTTTTAGTTTTTTCAAAAGATTATTACAGAAGTTTCGATACCTTTTATATATAACAGAAAGTATTTCATTATCAGGTGCGAGTTTCAATTTTAGGTGAAGTTTGTCTCTATGTCTTATGCAACGAACGAGTCCGGGTGTGATCCAGGGCTTAATACAACTATACTTTCTAGGTATTGTCTTAGTGAATGTGTTTTTCGATATTGCATATTGTAGAGAATCTATGAAATACTTCAACGATATATTTGCATCGTTTGAATTATAAACCGGGTCAAAATTAATACCGCGTAAGTCATTTTCCAGGTTTGTCATATTGACTTTAGTGTAGCTACGCATGCAGTTTTTTCTAGGTGAACGTATATTTTGTAATGTTAGTAAAACGGCTTGATGATCGGTAAGCGAAGAATTAGTAACCAATGTTTTGGATGGATTTTTTGATTTTAGAATGATATGGTCTAAACATGAGCCACTCTGATGCGTGGGGTGAAAGTGAGCTGGCAAAAGTCCATGAAATGAGCAAATATTCAGATAATTATGTACATGTGTATCGGTTCTTCCCGAAGCAATGTTAATGTTTATATCGCCCAAAAGTATTATGTTTTTAAACGATGTTATGTTTTTTAGGTTAGTGTCAAGCGAGTCTAAAAATCTGTCCATGTTTTGAGATGGAGGCCTATAAATAGCCATGACTACCGAATCGGGGATAATTTTGATTACTAAGCAATTACTATCTTGGGATATAGGTTCTTCTTTTGTTGTCCGTAAATTATTTTTGATATAAACTGCTAATCCATCGTTTTGGTTTATGTTTCTGTCAATTTTATAAGAATAATAACCGTCTAGTGGTGGTAAATTGACTGTCTGTTTTGACAACCAACATTCTGTTAGGACGATAATATCACAGCTTATGTCAAGATTCTGTAGTAACACTTCAAATCCGTTCATGTTTCGATTTATGCTGCGGATATTCTGTGTGAGTACGGTTAACGTTTTTCCACCAGACGGAAGAAGGTGCTTACAGTCCTCCACATTACAGATTTTAGATTCAGACACAGAAAAACAATCTAAATCACAAAAAAGCTGCTTTGTCATGGTAGTTACAAACTAAGTGGAAATATAAATAGAGGATAAACTACCTGTTTATGTGCTAGCTAAATAAAGTATTCGGTGGCGCTCTTAGACGCCGTCATAGTCTATTGAGTTGATGTAGTTCATCTCTGCATATTTGCGCGCCGGGCAACTTACATCACCAGTTGGATGGTCACATTTCCTCTTGAAGCGATTGCACGTCGCACATTGAGCGGGAGAGGATTTGTTGCTGCATTCCTTGAAGGAGTGTCCAGTCACTCCACAATGGTTGCAAGTAGGACTAGTTTCCCGGCAAAACTTGGCTGCATGTCCGAACTGCTGGCAATTGAAGCACCTGGTGACTATCGTGAAATCTCTCACAGGGCATGATGTCCAATTTATAAAAATTCGGCTTTGATTTATCATAATTTTTCTTATGCTAGCAGGTAGTTCCAAGGATGTAGTTACAGGTAGGAAGGTCTTTCTTACCCGATTTATGGCTTAATTTGATGCTCTCAAGGAAGGACTCACGAGTTACATTCGGCAACTTATCTGAGAGGTTCTGCTCGTAAATACATTCAAATACCTCCTTCTCGGTAAGGGTGACGGGAACACCAATGATGGCGACCCTAGGGCGGCGTTTAGAAGGTTCTTCTATTGTAAGGCCCGATGACACTAATTTTTCCGAATTCATTAGCTTGTCAATATCGCCTTTGTTTTCGGTGCTGATCAGAACGCCCCCATTTTTTACTTTTCGCAGGCCACGAACATGAAGCTTAAGTTGTTCGGGGGAGATTATCTTTTGAACAAGCGACTTGGTGTCGTCACTCGTTCGGGTCTTATCGCTGGGATAGATGGCGACTGATCTCAAATTTGCAGGACGGACGAAGTTATCGGAACCTTTCTTCACCATGCTAGCATAAGAAGTATTTTCCGATGGATTCAGCTTTGATTCCACGACCTCTTTGAACTGCTGGAGAGAGTCCACAACGTTCCGGTGAACCTGTAAGTGCTGGATATTGGCATGGGCCTGGATTGTTTTCTGCTTCAACGATTGGTATAAAACGGCCATCTGAGAAGTCCCACTTGAAACCTTCCGGCAGAGATTGGAGACACGAAGCTTCTGGTCTGAGTTCATTTTCCCATCGCCGACAATAGTGCAGACTTCGTTCAAAATTGTATCAATAGATCCTAACCATTTCTGGATCTCCGGCGTACTGATAACTTCACTCGGCAATTCATTATCTTCGGGTACTAGTGGGTTTAGGCCACTAGGTAATGGTTCAATAGGCGTCGGTGGAGGACTTCGCCGTAGTAATTGGCTACGACCAAACGGGCTCGATCCTGGTTGAGACATACTCCAGAAACACTTTATTTATTGTTTATAAAATTATTTAGTTCATCTTGCAACTTAGGTAAAAATAATCTACAATTCGGTAATAAGCTACAAGTCACACGCGACACACTTTACAATTATCCTGACGGCGCAAATAGTTATATTTATTTCTCGTAATTGTTTATTTCATTCTACGTAATAAATAAAACAAACACACGTCCGTTTAGTCTCGCGTCTCGTAAAGCGATCGAATTACTGCATGAACAGAGAAGGAATAAGAGTAGTAGCTTGTTTTATGAGGATGAGATTTAAGGAGGATCTAAGGTGTGACCTATACGGAGCTTCGCTAGGGCGAGCCTAAGAAAAACGCTCACGCAGGTAGGAAGGATAAGACGGGTTGTGTAAGATGTTGAAAACGAGACATAAAATCCGAGTGTTCCTGCGAAGGCGGATTGGGAGCCACTTGAGTTCCTTGCGAAGGCGAGAAACATGGTCATACTTTCGTAGATCAAAAACAAAGCGAATGCACAAGTTTGCAAGCGCTCATAGCTCCTCAGTAGCATCCAGGTAGCAGGCGTCGCGTCGACATAATCTATAATCGGCTGAATAAGTGATTGCGCCAAATAAATTTAAGTCTTCAAGGGCAGGAGACTTTGAAGGCGAAAAGCCTAACGAATGAAAGGAGAATTAATGTACCTTTCGACTGACCTCATTGACCTGAGCACGCCACGAAAGATTGGAGTCAATAATTACACCCAGATCTTTGGCGGTTTCGGTATAGTCAATGCGAACACCATACTCAATACTCAATATGTTTATTGCATTCCACAATGTGAACTTAGGAGAGATACAAAGGCATTAGAGATGTAACATCAGCCGCACTGCGAACGAATTTGCTGCCTATGATTATGGCCTGGGATTTAGTTGGATTGATTTGCAAACCAAATGACTTAGCCCAAACGCTGATGTAAGCCAGGTCATGATTCATAGCAGCAATTGCAGAACCCGCGTCAGCTACAGTAAAATGTCTGTAGAGCTGCAAGTCATCTGCGTAGAGATAAAACTAGAGGAGATTACTCTGGTAACAAAGTTAATAAATATAGAAACCAAGAGTCGAGTTTGACGCCAAGAAAAATGGTAATTGTCTATGAAATAGTTCATAGACAATTATCATATTTCAAAGTTAAAGCATACATAGGTGCTCAAAAACTTTGGACAGAAATGGGAGAATAGAAATAGGTCTAAAGTGGGTCAATAAAGTAGGATTGTTAGTTTTAGGTAAAGGTATTATGTGAGCCTGTTTCCAAACTGACGGAAATGAGCAAGACGAAAATGAGTGGTTGAAGATTTGAGTGAGAATAGGAAGTAACGAGGGTAGGATAAGAGTTATCATTCTTGAACACAACTTATCATTACCAACTGCTGAAGAAGTAATCGCAAATATAGATTTCTTAACGTCATCCTCAGTAACAACGCTAAGCTTAAAGTGAGAACATTGTGGTAACGGCAAACCAGCAAGACTCTCTAGTGTCGTAGCTTTGACAGACGGATCAAGAGAAAAGGGAAGGAGAGAGAAATGCTTATTGAGATCATTGAGGTTCACGTCCTTACACTGGTTGGCTTGCCTATGCCTACAGATTTGAGAAATTTCCATACATCGGAGGAACTGCGGTTATTAAGTTGATCGTGGAAATAGCGTCTCTTAGCATCTTGACAGAGATGACTGCAGCGATTACGCAAGGGTTTGTAATAACAGATATTCAGCACTGAAGGTCTGCGCTTATATCTGCTCTTAGCTTTATCCCTGCGAGCCATAAGCTCTTACATTTGTAGCGTTATCCATGGTGCAGAGTTATGTCGAACTTTGACACGTCGGATAGGGGCATGCTGATCATATAAGTCGAGAACGGTTGCGTTAAAACAATTCACCTTATCACCGATGTCATCGTTCTCAACCAGAGGGGTCCAGTCGAGATCACCGGCATCACGCTGCAAAGCTTCCAGGTCTATACCCTTGTAGTTACGGAGATATAAAAGCTCGCACTTACGCTTGGGAACACGGATACGATAGGAAAGGTAAATGAGATCGTGGTAAGAAAAAGTGGCCGTAAGTTGACCATGGTAAGAAATATTATTAGGAGAAGAAACAATCATAAAATCAAGAAAAGAGGGTGTACAATTTGGAAAATAGTGAGTTGCAATGAGAGGCATAACTTGAACATTGAAAGAAGATAAGAGTGAAAGCAGTTTAAGGGAGCGAGAGTCATTTTTAATCAAGCTCGTATTATAATCACCCATTAAAATAACGTACTCATACATGGGGCAAATATCACTGAGAGTGGAGTCGAGAGAATTAAAGTAGTCAATGTGAAGATTAGGACTGTAGAGCACTGCAAGCAAAACTTTTGTGGGATGAACAGTAATTTCAAGAAACAATTTAAAGATTACAAATAAATACATAATATATTGCTGTTGTAATACATAATGTATTGATGTTAATAAGTTTTAAGATAGTTCCACTACATAAGATTTGTTAATTATTACTTTTGTTATTTAGCATTTATGTATGATGGCCATCTATGTCGTATCTAAGAGGTTTTCATTCGTCTAAAATGTTGGGAGAATGGGCGGCAATGTATGTAACGAACACCAGACCAGACCGGACCGGATCCGGTCCGGATCTTACCAGTCCCTCAAGGGACTGGTAAGATTGATATAGGCTTTAAGATGGGGTGACCGTCAATTTTGAGGGAACTTGGGTTAAACTGTTGGACGATAGAAAACCTCCGACTTTTACAGGACAGACCCTGAGTGGTGTCCATGTCCGAAATATAAACATAATAAAATATATTATATTTCATAATGTTTGGTGTATGAGAGAAAGAATATTTTTATTTTTATTTCTCGTCTAAAAACTCCTTTACTGAGTAGTATGACTTGGATTCCAGAAATTGTTTCAGTTTATCTATACTTATAATAAATCTGTAGAGAGGTCAATTCTGTACATGATATATATTTTCAAAATAACTATCAGGGGGTAATTAGTGATCGATACTGATGCCAAAAATGCCATCAGTAAAATTTTTGTCTGTCTGTCTGTCTGTCTGTCTGTCTGTATGTTCCTTATAGAAACAAAAACTACTCGACGGATTTTAACGAAACTTGGTACAATTATTCTTCATACTCCTGGGGAGGTTATAGTATACTTTTCATCACGCTACAATCAATAGGAGCAGAGCAGTGAAGGGAAATGTTGGGAAAACGGGAGAAGTTGCTCCATTTTTTAAGCTTCCGTCGCGTGTGAAGCCTTATGAATGTAATCATTAAGCTTATTTCATCTAATTTTATCTATTTCAATGTCTATTTTGATTAATTGATGAATAACTATGACTGTATAAATTTTTGCATGCCTTATGGTAGAATCACTTGAAACATGTAATTCTTATAACACCATTGTAACAGTGTATTCAGCAAAAAATAAATGATTTGATTTGATTTGATAGCTTAGCAGTTCGGAGCTTTCTGATTATATTTATTTACTCTTACGTTTATAATACTCTCACTCATCCCTAATTAAAAGAAGTTAATATTATTACCTATTCAATAAAAAAAGAATCATAGTAATCGGTATAGAAACACCAAACTTATACATGAAATACGCTAATAAGCCATCGCGCCGTCGCGCGTGAATACTGAATCATGCCATAAGGATTATTTTTGTGTAACGATTGCCGCGCTCGACGCGGGTCGTGGCGGTAGGGTATAAAAAGGCGGGAGGTCCGACTCCGACGGGAGCGCGAGCTTCATTCAATATTTGGCTGTTGATGCGTTCATAGCGTTCGACCTTATTGACAAACAATAATTATTGATATTAACAAACCGTGCTTATCAGCGCGACTTTTAGTCTTTAAATAGTTTATTTGAATTTCTTTTGTTGTTATTTTATAAAATAGGTATTAGTTGTTTTGGTAGTGTTTAAATATTCGTTCAAATTACAAATTATTAATAGTTTGCATTTTATTTCTTTTAAGGTGAAGTAGTAGTAGAAGTAGAAGTAGTACGCATAGATTTTTAGATACCGATAGGTAAGTTTTGGCTAATTTATGTAAGGCTCAAGGGCAGACTTTTCGTGTTGCTGGAGTAGATCTCGGTGTCAGTTGTTTCTCGCATGGTCAGTTATATGTCGCTCTTTCCCGGGTTAGCAGTTCTAGAAATCTTTATGTTCACGTGCCGGACGGGTCAACTTTCAACATAGTTTACCCGGAAGCTTTGCGCTGAAGTATTTTCGTTCTATAGGTACTTAAGCCTCATGTGAAAGTGATCTAAACAATATTACCAATACATTAACTTAATAACATACAAGAAGTTACACGCTGACGGATTCGCGGGCACAGCTATTAATAATAATATTCTGCGGTTCCTTATTGCGATATTTTTCAACAGTATTGTGGATTGACATATTATATTTCCCTACTAAAATACGAAAGTTAATCTGTCTGTTACATCAAAACCACTGAACCGTGAGGAAGGACATATGGTACTTTTTTACGAAAAACGACGGAAACGCGGACGAAGTCGCGGGCAAAAGCTAGTTAATAAATATATTTGTTTTGCTTACTTCTCTAATGTCATTTGGCAATTTATTATACATTTTTATAGACGTAACTAAAGGGCTGGTTGAGTGCATTTTGAGTCGGGATTGAGGTATGTTTATTTTGTTTTTGTTGTGTCGAAAAGTGTATCTTGTTTGTGTTTCTTCGCAAGTGGTGTAAAAAACTGGGTGTTTTCTGACAAATTTACATAATTCTAAGATATATAAACAAGGAAGTGTGAGTATTTTGTGTTTTCGGAAGTGTGGTTTGCAGCTATGTTTATGTTTGTTCTATGTTGGTTATTATTCGAATTAACTTCTTTTGTAAAATAAAAATGGTTTGTGAATCTGCACTGTTTCCCCACAGCATGACCCCATAGCTTAGCCATGCCTGGGCATATGCATAGTAAGTGACAAATGCAATTTGAAGGTTGGTAGTTTTTTTAATCTCGCGTAGGGCATATGAAAATCGATGAATGGATGATTAATCGGTAGGTACCAACTTTTATGCGGCTAAAGAGCCTAAGCGATTGATGACTGATGATAATACAGTACTTGTAAAGAAGAGCAGTAAAACCTCAAATTATACCTACGACATATTATGCAAAGGTATCTTGAGATATTATTTGGCTGTAGCACATACCAACATAAACATTCTGCATCGAGCTCAGTACCAATAAATACATTTCGTATTATGTCGCATTTACTTTGCTGGATGGCATTTTAATATTATTTATATAATAAAAATTACGGTTAATTAAACAGAATTTTTTTCATGTATTTTTTATTAGTATTAATCGAAGTAATCACCCATGCAATCAATGCATCTTTGCCAACGCAGCGGCAGTTTTTTTTTGCCCTTCTTAAAGAAATCAGCTGGACGAGAGGCAACAAATTCTTCAAAGGCATTTTGTACTGCCTCTCGGGTATTGAATTTTTTTCCCGCCAAGAAGTTATCCAAATTCTGGAAAAAGTTGTAGTCTGTAGGCGCTAGGTCTGGTGAGTAGGGCGGATGACGGAGAGCTTCCAACCCCAGTTCTTGCAACTTGGAGACCATCTGCTGTGCAGTATGAAGTCGCGCGTTGTCGTGCAGTAGCAGTGGAGACGAGCGATTGACCAATGCTGGTTGGAGATGTGCCAGCTTCTCCATCATTGTGTTCAGTTCTTCATAGTACACATCTGCAGTAATGCTCACCCCGTTTGTTAAGAAGCTGTGATGAATCACACCGGCGCTAGACCACCAAACAGTGACCATCACTTTTCTAGGGGTAAGTTTTCGTTTAGGGCATTGTTTAGGTGCTGAACCAAGATCCAACCAACTTGCTGAGCGCTTGCGGTTATCAAACAGAATCCATTTTTCATCGCAGGTAACAATGCGGTTCAAAATTCCTTCATTTGTGTGTCTATTGAGCAGTGCAAGGCACGTCTCGACGCGTACTTTGCGCTGGCGATCATTGAGTTCGTGGGGCACCCATTTGTCAAGCTTTTTTACCTTGCCAATTTGACGCAAATGGACCAATATTGTTTTGACGCTAACGTCGAAAGCTGCTGCTAATTCAGCCGTAGATTGTGTATCATCAGCTTCCACAATCGCCTTTAATTCGTCATTGTCGACCAAAGTCCTTCGGACGACCGCGAGGTTAATTTTTCAGGTCGAAATTTCCAGACCGGAAGCGAGCAAACCAATAACAGGTGGTGCGTTGGTTTGTAGTGTTAGCTCCGTAAACGTCGTTGATGTTGCGTGCCGCTTGTGCCGCGTTGCTGCCACGACGGTACTCATATTCCATAATTACTCGAATTTTTAACGTATCCATTATGACGAAAAAGATTGAAATGCGATGAAAATGTAACACTAATCAATAAACAAATTACTACTTTTGGAAAAAAAAAAACATGTTTTTTAAATAAAATTAATTTGAAATTAGAATTCTTAGCCAAACAAAAATTATTTTGAGTTGAAATGGCCAGTACTGCAGAACGGCAATTTCATAGGTTTACCTTATATTATGGTCAACCTCCACGAGTTTATCACGTTTCGACTCATATTTTTTTAAATGATGAATAATTACCTATATCAATGTAAACGAGCCCAAACTTGGCACATCTAATTGTACTCGTCGAGAAGTTCCAGTAGCAGTCACCGAAGCACACCTTCAGGTCAATCCACCAAGTCCGCAGGTAAATTCTCATTATAACTAACAAAACGAGCCCAAACTCAGCACACCTAGTTCTACTCGTCGAGGAGTTCCAGTAGCAGTCACCGAAGTACACCTTCAGGTCACTCCATCAAGTCCGGAGGTAAGATCTCATCATAACTAACAAAACGAGCCCAAACTCGGCACACCTAGTTCTACTTGTCGAGGAGTTCCAGTACCTAGCAGTCACCGAAGTACACCCTCAGGTCATTCCATCAAGTCCGGAGGTAAGATCTCATCATAACTAATAAAACGAGCCCAAACTCGGCACACCTAGTTCTACTCGTCGAGGAGTTCCAGTAGCAGTCACCGAAGTACACCTTCAGGTCACTCCATAGAGTCCGGAGGTAAGGTCTCATCAAAACTAACAAAACGAGCCCAAACTCGGCACACCTAGTTCTACTCGTCGAGGAGTTCCAGTAGCAGTCACCGAAGTACACCTTCAGGTCACTCTATAAAGTCCGGAGGTAAGGTCTCATCATAACTAACAAAACGAGCCCAAACTCGGCACACCTAGTTCTACTCGTCGAGGAGTTCCAGTAGCAGTCACCGAAGTACACCTTCAGGTCACTCTATAAAGTCCGGAGGTAAGGTGTCATCATAACTAACAAAACGAGCCCAAACTCGGCACACCTAGTTCTACTCGTCGAGGAGTTCCAGTAGCAGTCACCGAAGTACACCTTCAGGTCACTCCATAAAGTCCGGAGGTAAGGTCTCATCAAAACTAACAAAACAAGCACAAACTCGGCACACCTAGTTCTACTCGTCGAGGAGTTCCAGTAGCAGTCACCGAAGTACACCTTCAGGTCACTCCATAAAGTCCGGAGGTAAGGTCTCATCAAAACTAACACTACGAGCCCAGACTCACTCGTCGAGGAGTTCCAGTACCTAGCAGTCACCGAAGTACACCCTCAGGTCATTCCATCAAGTCCGGAGGTAAGATCTCATCATAACTAACAAAACGAGCCCAAACTCGGCACACCTAGTTCTACTCGTCGAGGAGTTCCAGTAGCAGTCACCGAAGTACACCTTCAGGTCACTCCATAAAGTCCGGAGGTAAGGTCTCATCAAAACTAACAAAACGAGCCCAAACTCGGCACACCTAGTTCTACTCGTCGAGGAGTTCCAGTAGCAGTCACCGAAGTACACCTTCAGGTCACTCTATAAGGTCCGGAGGTAAGGTGTCATCATAACTAACAAAACGAGCCCAAACTCGGCACACCTAGTTCTACTCGTCGAGGAGTTCCAGTAGCAGTCACCGAAGTACACCTTCAGGTCACTCCATAAAGTCCGGAGGTAAGGTCTCATCAAAACTAACAAAACGAGCCCAGACTCACTCGTCGAGGAGTTCCAGTACCTAGCAGTCACCGAAGTACACCCTCAGGTCATTCCATCAAGTCCGGAGGTAAGTTCTCATCAAAACTAACAAAACGAGCCCAAACTCGGCACACCTAGTTCTACTCGTCGAGGAGTTCCAGTAGCAGTCACCGAAGTACACCCTCAGGTCATTCCATCAAGTCCGGAGGTAAGATCTCATCATAACTAACAAAACGAGCCCAAACTCGGCACACCTAGTTCTACTCGTCGAGGAGTTCCAGTAGCAGTCACCGAAGTACACCTTCAGGTCACTCCATAAAGTCCGGAGGTAAGGTCTCATCAAAACTAACAAAACGAGCCCAAACTCGGCACACCTAGTTCTACTCGTCGAGGAGTTCCAGTAGCAGTCACCGAAGTACACCTTCAGGTCACTCTATAAAGTCCGGAGGTAAGGTGTCATCATAACTAACAAAACGAGCCCAAACTCAGCACACCTAGTTCTACTCGTCGAGGAGTTCCAGTAGCAGTCACCGAAGTACACCTTCAGGTCACTCCATAAAGTCCGGAGGTAAGGTCTCATCATAACTAACAAAACGAGCCCAAACTCGGCACACCTAGTTCTACTTGTCGAGGAGTTCCAGTAGCAGTCATCGAAGTACACCTTCAGGTCACTCCATCAAATCCGGAGGTAAGATCTCATCATAACTAACAAAACGAGCACAAACTCGGCACACCTAGTTCTACTCGTCGAGGAGTTCCAGTAGCAGTCACCGAAGTACACCTTCAGGTCACTCCATAAAGTCCGGAGGTAAGGTCTCATCAAAACTAACACTACGAGCCCAGACTCACTCGTCGAGGAGTTCCAGTACCTAGCAGTCACCGAAGTACACCCTCAGGTCATTCCATCAAGTCCGGAGGTAAGATCTCATCATAACTAACAAAACGAGCCCAAACTCGGCACACCTAGTTCTACTCGTCGAGGAGTTCCAGTAGCAGTCACCGAAGTACACCTTCAGGTCACTCCATAAAGTCCGGAGGTAAGGTCTCATCAAAACTAACAAAACGAGCCCAAACTCGGCACACCTAGTTCTACTCGTCGAGGAGTTCCAGTAGCAGTCACCGAAGTACACCTTCAGGTCACTCTATAAAGTCCGGAGGTAAGGTGTCATCATAACTAACAAAACGAGCCCAAACTCGGCACACCTAGTTCTACTCGTCGAGGAGTTCCAGTAGCAGTCACCGAAGTACACCTTCAGGTCACTCCATAAAGTCCGGAGGTAAGGTCTCATCAAAACTAACAAAACGAGCCCAGACTCACTCGTCGAGGAGTTCCAGTACCTAGCAGTCACCGAAGTACACCCTCAGGTCATTCCATCAAGTCCGGAGGTAAGTTCTCATCAAAACTAACAAAACGAGCCCAAACTCGGCACACCTAGTTCTACTCGTCGAGGAGTTCCAGTAGCAGTCACCGAAGTAGACCCTGAGGTCACTCCATGAAGTCCGGAGGTAAGGTCTCATCATAACTACCAAAACGAGCCCAAACTCGGCACACCTAGTTCTACTCGTCGAGGAGTTCCAGTAGCAGTCACCGAAGTACACCTTCAGGTCACTCCATAAAGTCCGGAGGTAAGGTCTCATCAAAACTAACAAAACGAGCCCAGACTCACTCGTCGAGGAGTTCCAGTACCTAGCAGTCACCGAAGTACACCCTCAGGTCATTCCATCAAGTCCGGAGGTAAGTTCTCATCAAAACTAACAAAACGAGCCCAAACTCGGCACACCTAGTTCTACTCGTCGAGGAGTTCCAGTAGCAGTCACCGAAGTAGACCCTGAGGTCACTCCATGAAGTCCGGAGGTAAGGTCTCATCATAACTAACAAAACGAGCCTCTCGTCGAGGAGTTCCAGTACCTAGCAGTCACCGAAGTACACCCTCAGGTCATTCCATCAAGTCCGGAGGTAAGTTCTCATCATAACTAACAAAACGAGCCCAAACTCGGCACACCTAGTTCTACTTGTCGAGGGGTTCCAATAGCAGTCACCAAAGCACACCTTCAGGTCAATCCATCATGTCCGGAGGTAAGGTATCATCATAACTAACAAACCAAGCCCAAACTCGGCACACCTAGTTGTATCCGTCGAGGAATTCCAGTAGCAGTCACCGAAGTACACCTTCAGGTCACTCCATCAAGTCCGGAGGTTAGTAAAAATATTAAGAACAGTACATACGAAATATTTTTTTGTAGGTACCAATGTTTTATAAAGAAATAAGATTTAAAAAAAAAACTTGAGAGTTGTCAAGGGACACCCGGATGGAACGAAGTTCTCACGGCACAGATAAACAAGTGATTTCAACCACTGCTACAATATTTATTATGCCTCTAACAACATAACGCCATCTTACGAAAATGTCAGGAATTTATATGGCTTTCTGTCAGTACAAGAACGAAAGCTGTAGCTCGGTTGAAAAAATTCAAAAAAATAAAAACAGAGTGCGCTGTCATTCAATTTCGCGTTACAGCAAAGTGTCGTGACAACTTTTCGTAAGAATTTTTTTCCGTCTAGCCCCCTTTCACAACGCGCGATAAGGAACTTCGTTCCAAAAAAAAAATGTGAGCCGTCACCGGACGCCTGGCAGATGTGAAACATCGACATTATTTTGTAAAAGTAGTATGCAGAAAAGAACAGATTGTGATAGGAACTAAATATGTCATAATGATAAAATAAAATATTACGATTTTTTTTCCAGATAACGATGACTATTTATTGAATAAACATTTATGATGACTATTTATCGAATGAACACAATAGATAGAGTACTCATAGACTGAATATATATACCATCGTATAGCGTGGCGACGCGTCGCCACGGCATGCGTCGCCACGCCAGAAATCGGTTTTACGTGCGGCTATAGATGTTTCACATCAAAAACAGACTTCCAAAGTATCAAAATTACTTCACTGACTACTATTTCCGCAGCTAACCGTGCTTACACATGTGTGTGTGACCCGTGTCAATGTAGTAGTTCGATTCTATACCTATTTTGCAAACGCGTCCTTAAAGAAAATATCGTTTTGTGATTTTTACATTGCTTGTCCAGTCACTTAGCAACATACTTAGGTAGTGGTAAAGAAGCAATGTATTTACTGCAATAATAGTACAGTCGTTGTGGTATATGAAAATTAAAATAACGTAGTAAAGGCAAAAAATATTTTACGATTTGTTGTTTTTCATGATTTTCAACACAAATATAGTAAAATACTTGTGCTGATATTATTAAGTGGTTCTATGATTTATAAAGTTTCTAGTTTGGCTTCGATTTTTACAAGAAACCACTCAACAACACGGTATTCTTAAATGTTATCACGATCGCGTTCGAAAGCGCACTAGCTAGCGGAGACGGCCATTTGCCTGAGGCTTGAGCATTGTGAGCATTAACGCGCGGACACAGACACGCCCCCATGCCACTTCTCCTGTTATTAACCGACTTCCCAAAAAGTAGGAGGTTCTCAATTCGGTTGTTTATATTTCTATGTTCCAAACGAATTTTGCACACATCTCGATTTGCAGTTGCGAGCCCAGCTTCCCGGGCCCCTTAGAGTTTTATATACTATAAGCCGGGCCCATAAACTTTAATAACACCTATGTATGCCATGTTTTACGCAAATAAATTATCTTATAATTATCTTTAAATCTATGCATGTATATCATGCATGGTGTATGAAGGTGAAGATTAATGAAATAAAAAATTTTACTTACATTTTTATTTAATATTTTTGTTTCTGATTAAGTATTTATTTAAAATTAAAAGAAATAGTTTTTTGTGACTTGCATGTTATTTTCCGTGTATTTTATTTGCCGTATAGAGTGATAGATGTAGGTAATCGATTTAAAGGCGCGCGGAACTCCGTGAAAATGCCTAACTGAGCTGTTAAATTCTGTATAAACCGCTCAAATACGTCCAACTTACGTAAAGAACTGAATAACCTTCCGTATGGTATATTTTTTAAAATATTTAGTCATGTTTTTAATAAAATTCGAAATCCTAACATAATACATTTCAATTTTTCATTCGATTCAACCATGATTCAACATAAAATATGGCATGAATTGAGTATTTTCCACACATCGCTTCTGTGACGTCACCAAGTCTCACTACATCTCGATTTTATGTTCATAGATACTTTTTGACAATATACGTCAAAAGAGCAAAAATTACATGCACTTGACATGCGATTTTGTCCTTTAGTAAAGGTCATGTTTGAAACCAAAATTGACATGTCAATAATTTCTTAATAAAAGTTACTTAGTAATTATTTTTGTTTTTATAATTTTAATTCTTTTTTGCAAGTTCAATGTTTAACAATTATGTCCATTGAAACGGTTTAATAATTTGTATATTTTTTTTTTTACTTGTCTTATTTTATTATTGATATTATTACAAATTTAGATATTTTTATTTTCTCATTAAAATTTAACTATTTTATGCAACAGCTGTTTTATTTCATGGATTCAAGCAAAATTCCGAATGAATATCAATATCGATAAAAAAGGAATTGATGGTACAGACTTCTCTTTCCGGGCGAGCTGCTTTTGTATTTTTTTCTAGTATCTAACGTATCTCCCGCCAAAAGTGACAGACTTTTTTGTTTGGAATAATTTTCATAAGGCTTCTCTAGTGTTATATACTCTAAGTTACCAAAGAGTTCTAAATTCGAAATTTTAATTAACTTTTCATTGGAGTTGTTTCTAACCAGTCAGTTCTAAATATTTTCAGTTTACTCTTGGTATCATAGAATACATACACTTAAACATAATTCAATCATCAGTTAGGTTAAGAAACACTTATATGTATACAAATACGACAAACACTTACAGTCAAATAATCAGAGATGGGTGTTTAGGAACTGCTCATGAAATGTGACGGCACAAGCTAAACTCCCCAACACTTGGAATTTGTAGCCGAACACATAATGATAATGTGATTGTCATACTATTACATTCAACAAGTTTTACTTTATATAGTACAAGAGCTTGTTTTAGATTGTATACTGTATATAAAACAGTTTCCACACAAACACAACCTGTAATTATTCCTCAAGCAACAATGAATGCACCATTGTCCTGAAAGGCACTGAAGGCAGGCAGGTCCGCGTGCTACCTCCGGTTGTTGCCGCGCTGGTGTCCGCGACCGCGCACGTAGGTCTTGTGCGCATGCTTGCCAGAGTGGTCCTGCGCGGGCGGCGCAAAGCGGTCGGGCTTGGCGTTGTGCGGCGGCGCCGGCGCGGGCGGCGCCTGCAACGGGCGTAGCGGCGCGTGCGCCCCGTTGGAGCGGTCGGGTGCGGGCGGCGCGGCGCCGGCGGCGGGCGGCGGCGGCGCTGGCTGCGGCTCGCTCATGTTCACCTGCTCGTTGAACAGCATACAGAACTCGCCCACTTTCTGTATGTCGCCGGACTTGCCGGAGTAGAGCGTGAGCGCAGCGCGCCACAGGGACGCGTAGCCGCGCGTGAGTCGCACGATGTCGCCGGGCTGCAGCAAAGCGCCAGGCTCGTCCCACACGGATAGGTTCACCGAGGCCGTAGCGTCCGCCACGCGTAGGGTACGCACCTCCCGCGCTTCCTTCGTCAGCGTTGGTGGACCCACCTCGAGCACAATGAACTCAGCATTTATGTTTTTCATGCCGGGTTTCAGATCCTTTATTTGCACGTACTGTATGTTACTCATTGCAGTTTTGTTATTTGTTTATTTGTAATATATTAACATTGATTTAGTATAGTATTAATTATTATTGATTTAATATTTGGTATTTACAAATGGTAGTACGATTTTGCATATTTTTAGCACCATTTGACATTGACAACGACTTACGACACTCACAGATTAATAAGTTATTTCAGTACATATGAATAAAAATATATTGTTGATTTTAAAAAATCGGCATTGATAACCGGTATTTGGAGTATGACAAAAATCATAAATAATTATTACTTTACCCACTTGTAAGGATATTACGGTTTTCCTCGCCGTTTAAGAGATAAATTTTTCGTACTAGCTTCATAATTTTTTTTCGTAAAAAATAATTAATTCCTCCGTTTTTTAGCAGAAATAACTCGGGAGTCATTTTTGTATAAAGTAATAGACTCAAACTCAAAGCATTTACTTCAATTAAACCATTTACAGGCACTTTTGAATTGTCAAATAGTCGGTCAGTTAGTCAAAAAGTTGAAGCGTTGAAGGTAGTTGCCATAACGTTTAGTGAGCATGACATACTCTCAACTGCCATACTCTTTCAAGTCAACTCAATATTAAAAAAACGGCTCCATGGTACTCACATTTACAAAAATTGAAAAAATGCTTGTAAATTATACAAAACTATACTTAGTTTGCAATGTATTTTTTTAAATTTTACTACCAAAAAGAAAGAAAATCATTATCCATTGGAGTACTTATTCAACAATTAAAACTTGTTTAAATAAAAAATAAACATTATGTTCGTAATGACAGAAAAAATAAAAAGGGGAAGCAAGTCTTCCAAACAAACATTTTAACTAGTGAGCCCAAGTGACTGTGGAGCAGGACCAGCCAAGCATTTTTATTTACGCTAAAATCATCCAACTTATAATTATGTATGCTTGTCTACATAGGGTGCGTTTAATGCATGTTTTAAATTTCTTCTCATTCAGTTGAAGAATATCGAGTGGAATTTTATTATAACATTTTACACAGTGTCCCATATAAGAAATGTGCACTTTAGATAATCTGAAACGTGGTTGATCTAATTTGTTCCTATTTTTAGTGTTAAAATTATGCCTCTCACTTATCTTACTAAAAAAATGTAGATTTTTTCGAATATAAGTACATAAAGTTTTCATAAAAATACTGACGAGGTACCGTCATGATGTTAATGTTATGTCAGAGATATACGGCAAAAAACCTGGCACTTGCAAATTGAAATCCCTAAGTCTATGAAAGCCGATTTTCAGCCCAGAGTGCGGCGCAGCGTATTCTTATTGGTCCGACAACAGAGGAGGCAACATTACGGCATAGGAACTATTTTAATTCAAAATTCAAAATAACTACCTGCCCGTAGGTAGTTATTTTGAATTTTGTGATGGTAAAGGTGAGGGTGATTTGTATTATCTTAATACTTTTGTTCATTTTGTTACTTTTTTTATTGTTTTCCTTGTTTTTGTTTAGTGTCTGTGCTTACTAACATAGTCGTAAGTTTTACTAACAATCTTCTTGTTGAGTCTTGGTTACTCGAATAAAGAAAATTCTATTCTATTCTATTCTTAGTAGAGCAGTGGTGGAATTAACATCTCTGAAGTTTTTCAGTCAGTAAGATCATCCTCGAATTGGTTTTCAATTCTAATCAGGTTATTTATGTCGTACGCCTCCAGTCTTTAACAAAAAAAGAAGTGATTAAACACAAAATAACCTATAAATTAAATAAAACGTTCATAATTTATTGACGTTTCCACTAGAGCTACTTTTTTACCAGTGACGGACAACTGTGCTGCCATCTATGATGAGCTTTCAATTTAATAATTATTTCCCATTCTTAGCCCACGTTCTTCTGGCCCTCTGTGTCCTAAGTGCGATAGTGACGCCCTCATTTTCTTTTTTGTCAAGCTTGTACGCCCGGCTACTGAGCCTACTGATAAATTAATACTGGTAACCCAAACCCTACCCAAACCTAACCTTCAAATTCAAAAAGTCAAAACAAGTGGTTTCAAGCCGCCGCGCCAATAAACAAAACCACTTTATTTATTGTGGATCAATCAGAACCAGGCCACTTTTTATTTGTAGTTTAAAAAGTTAGTGGTGATAGCAAGCGGTGAAGATGTTCAACCAGTTGGGCGGCGCGCCGAGTAACCCGAACAAAGACCTGGAGGTGACCTCGCCGCCGGACGACACTGTGTCGGCGCTGGAGTTCTCGCCGCCCTCGCTGCCGCAGACCTTCCTCGTGTCAGGCAGCTGGGACTGCCGGGTGAGTCGCCCGTTGCATGCTGGCGCACTAGCACAGGCTCTTTTTTTCAAAATTTGGATTTACTTACACAGAGAGACTACCCACAGCGAACTTCGCAGAGCAGTGATAGCCTAGTGATGTGACCGTCAGACTGACAAGTCTTGAGTTCGAACCTAAGGCACGCATCTCTGACTTTTCGGATTCATGTACATAAATATAGTATAATTGTCACTTGCTTAAAAAACGGTGAAGGAAAACATCGTGAGGAAACCGGCATGCCTGAGAGATATTTCTCGACGGCATGTGAAGCTAAATCAGAGGCCCATAGGCTAGGTCACTAACCGCACGAAAAGAAGAACTTCACAGATTCAAAGATCCCTGGTGCCTACTGTACTTAACACATTATGTGCTAATTCTGCTAATAGGATACATCTCTGGACGACGTATAGCACACAGGCTTGTATCGGTCATCTGCTGCCAGTGCATTTCTACACAAGTTTATGTTAAGCACCAAAAAAATCTAGAGGGCCATCTCAGTGGCGGATTTTAGTAAAGAAATGCCTGTGGGTCCAGCTCTTACCACCCTTGTCTCGAACAGGTGCACTTCTTCAATACTCTTATTAGTGGGCATGATTGTTATGCAAAAACAATACATTTTCTGTAATTTGGGCAAACTAAAAACAACAAAATGCGTGTTTACTGTTTTTAGTTGTTCTCCCTAAGAGGACTTTCTGTCCTTCATTAGGCACTTCACTTACGGACTACCAAGAGCTACAGGGGGCAGGAGTGAGATTGTAATGAGGAATATTGTGAAACTAAATCAATATTTATGAGTCATCTTACAAATACTATTCTTTATAACATTGGTGCCGATTCTCTTGTCACCCCTGAAACTCAACATGTAGGTAATATTTTTTCATATTTCCATACAAAAAGTGAAAAATTCCATATCATCATCATCAAATTATTTATTTACAGATCATACAATCCAATTTGTTAGTTACATACACATCTTAATCACTAGTGTTAATACATAATAATAACAGCAAATTTTGGTCATAATTACTAGCAATGTACCCACGTTATAAACACGTCGAGGCTGCACGCGCTGCGGGCCTCCGGCTCTAAAAAAAATCACAGGTAAGGGCAAACCACAGGTACCATGTAGATTCGCAATTGTCAAATTTGATTTTAGTTGTCAAATAATTTTTTAATTTAGAGAATTTGATTTGCAGAACAGCTCTAAGATTCTCATAGCCAAAGTAAGCAATTTTAATGATAGTTTAGTTCAGTGTACAAGAGAATCGGCACCATTATGTAATTGGGCACTTTTTATAACGTTTATCCCCTTTATTGTCTCTTTCCATCCCCACAGTTACCACAAATAAAACTGTAATGGAAGGATTCATTCCTTCCATTACATTTTTTCACACAAAGTGAAACTTGCTACTTTAAAGATCAATATTTCATAGTTTATAGTAACAGGATCAAGTATTGCTTACTGGATTTGGATTCTGTAGACAAAATTGTGTTCTAATGAGTATTAAAAATGGCTATTACATAACAATTGATTGTTTAGAGTATCAAAAATTTGTTTCAAGTACTCAATTGTGGTTGGCATGTGTGCGACAGTGATCAACGAAGTAGCTTGCTTGCAGGTGCGATGCTGGGAGGTGGAGGCGTCGGGCAAGACGGTACCCAAGGCCGTGCAGACCATGGACGGGCCCATCCTTGACGTGGCGTGGCACGACGTCAGTACACGCGCACTCACTGCTGCTTACCATTCTTCAGTAGCTGGAACATGCCTATTCAATAGTACCTGCCTGTATTGTATTTGCAGGATGGCAGTAAAATATTCATGGCATCCACTGATAAGAGCGTCAAGTGCTGGGACCTAGCTTCGAATCAATCAATGCAGGTGACATATTTGAAAAAAAAAACTTACAATCGATTTAGTTCTTTGGGCATAAAGACTAACATAGCATTATGACAAAAATGATTTAACTTTTATGTGTTTGAATCCGGTTTATGTGTTGAGTGCATTGTTTGCTCGTTGCGCAGGTGGCGGCGCACGAGGCGCCAGTGAAGACGTGCCACTGGATCAAAGCGCCCAACTACACCTGCCTCATGACGGCCTCCTGGGACAAGACGCTCAAGGTACCGCACCGCAAGCACGCCGCGTTCTACGCACCTCACTTACATTGTCTCTGCATTATCGTGCACATTTTTTTTTCAGTTCTGGGACACCCGCAGTGCCGTTCCCATAATGAATATGAACTTGTCGGAGCGCTGCTACTGCGCGGACGTGGTACGTAGCGTAGCTTTCGATGTCAGTGGGGGGAGTGCGACAGAAGGCTCATTATGTGTCTGTGCAGGACTACCCGATGGCCGTGGTGGGCACGGCAGACCGCGGCATCTGCCTGTACACGCTGGAAGGCAAGCCAGGCGAGTTCAAGCGCGTAGAGTCGCCGCTGAAGCACCAGCACCGCTGCATCGCCATATTCCGCGACAAGAAGACTAAGCAGCCCACCGGCTTCGCGCTGGGCAGCGTGGAGGGCCGCGTGGCCATCCAGTACGTCAACCCCACCAACCCCAAGGACAACTTCACCTTTAAGTGCCATCGCCCGCCCGCCAACACCACCGGCTACCAGGTGAGTCCACTACCTCTGATGCTCCGGTGTGCGTGTAGCTAAGTGGCCACAATGTGATGGTTGTTTGTGTGCAGGACATCTACGCGGTGAACGACATCGCATTCCACCCGACGCACGGCACGTTGGCCACGGTGGGCTCGGACGGCTCCTTCTCTTTCTGGGACAAGGACGCGCGCACGCGGCTCAAGTCCTCGGAGATGCTGGACCAGCCGCTCACCAAGTGCGCCTTCAACCACAATGGACAGATCTTCGCGTACGCCGTCGGATACGACTGGTCCAAGGTCAGGGACTCGCTCACTATCCTAACAGGTCCTTGCTACAACTCGTGCCATTCTAATGTACAGCCAGTGAAATGCATTATTCAGCAGATTGACAAATATGTTTTGCCGTGTTATAATAAAATGATTTGAACATTCAAGCAAACAATTAATAACTTGACAAGTAAATTTGCGAAACTATATGTTGCCTTGAATGTACAAGACATTTATTACGTTATGAACTAATATCTTTTCACATGACGTGTGAAAGTGATTCTGATATCCTATTTACAGAATAAACAATTTCATTTCATTTTAAAAATGACTTATAAACGCAATAATATTATTTAAACCGTGAGTCCTGGCTCAATAGGTGTATGTGAGCTGTTAATGTGACGTGTCGTATGCCACAGGGTCACGAGCACTTCAACCCGGCCAAGAAGAACTACATCTACCTGCGCGCCTGCTACGAGGATCTAAAGCCGCGCTCTACGTGAGCATTTCCGAGCCCCTACACGCACGCACGAACACACACACACACACACACACACACCCACCCACACACACACGCACGCACGAACACTCACACACGCACGAACACGCACATATAATACTACACTACAATATTATTATGCTTTTTCATATGCTTACTTCTTTACCCTATAATGTGAATCAAGTTGCCCGACATAATATCTATATTACACGTCTTGTTTTATATAAACTTTTATAATTTCTGTTTATGGATTTGTTACTTGCTGGACCTCCTAAGGCCAAGTTTCTAGATAATGGAATAAATTAAAATATCTTTTCTTTTTTTATGTTAAGTAAATGTTGTCAAAAGGAGCAGAATATATGGTGGGCGAGAGAGTTGTGAGTAGCTACGTGTTATATTGAGCGAGACTAACTAATGTGTTAATAAATAATATGAAGCTATACGAGTTATTATTTGCGATACTTACTTGTGATCAAGGCCAATGGAAAACAGTTTAAATGACAAGATGTTTTAACAGCATAATATATAATTATCGAATAGAAACTGATACTAGGAGCAAGTAATGAACGGCGGCACGCTGGGAGGGTGTTCAGTGCGCGCCGTGGCCGTGCTCGTCGCCGCCGCCGATCATCTTGCTGACGCCCACGGTGACGAGCGCCAGGGCCAGGCCCAGCGGCAGGCCGCGGAACATCGCATTGTTAGCGCGACTCCACTTGGTCCCGAACCCGGGGTGGTACCGCCACGCCTCATTTCTGAAGTGTATTATTTAAGTCTTGTACAATGCTTCATAAAATACAATTTATAATTTTATACACATCCTGGGTCGTTTTTTTAAAACCTGTTTACATTTTTAATGCTTTGTGATCCGTCACAGAAGTCTGATTTATATTTTCGAATGTTTTTGGCAAATTACATCGTATATGTTGACCAAAATATGATTTGGGATAGTAACAAATAATTATTTACTTAAAGAATAATATTCACAAAAATTATATAAAATATTCATGACACTTTCATGTTATTATGACTTTTTAACCGACTTCCAAAAGGAGATGGTTATATGTTCGACGCGATTTCTCCGTCAATTGTGGACCGATTTTGAAAATTCTTTTTTTTGTATGAAAGGGTATGCTCCCAAGTTGGTCCCATATAAATTTCATTAACTTTGTTTAGATAGTTTTTGAGTAAGCTTCAATAATACGTATTTTTCCCACTTAATATATGTGAATTTATCATCAGATAAATTCCTGTCACTGTAATTTACATAGCAGGTAGTGGTATTCGAATTTGTGTGGGGTAGGAACCACAACTAAAAAGTGAAAAATAAAAACTTTTTTAACGGGTTTTTTTTTTTGGAAGTATGTCCTTTTTTTTTTTTAGTTTTTTCCAGATTAGAGTCAAAATAGCGGGTGTACCTTAACTAATCGAATCAGTGTGCGTAGTCGCTGCGGAAAAATTTCGAATTTCTTAATTTCAGTTTACCAGATATTTAGTGTATGACGTCGTGTAATTGTGTATGGTACCTAAGTACAAATTTGTGCATCCAACCATTGGGGAGCTATTCAACAAAAACTGTTTGTACGCTAGAAGCAGCAGAATATTAAGGACATAATAATTACTTACTGTAACAACTTTTTTAATATTCTGACAATAAATGCATTTGTTAATATAGATGCAATTATTATTGTAAGTAATAATTTCGTAAGTTTAAGAGGAAAACAAGTGACCTACTATTTTTATCACGAAAGTTACTTGTTCAAGAATTGTGTGCCCAAAATTTCCAGTGTTGTACACTTATTGGATTGGTACAGGTGTATGTACACCTGTACCAATCCAATAAGTGTACAACACTGGAAATTTTAGAACGTTAGCTCTTTATAGCTCGGTTTATCCATGTATTGCGGTTGTTTTAGTATTTTCATTATATCTCTTTAATTATTTAATATAGTGAGCTGAAATTTTACATTTGAATAGATGATTAATACCTACACTAAATATTGGCATGTTGTATGTTTTATTTTGCTTTTCCATTAAAATGTCCTACAATCGGATGTCATAGAATATAGTGGTCCAGTCCTAGTAAATTATGCCATTGCTCATTAATTACTAAGAGCACATAAATTAAACTTGGCTGGACATTGTATACCCTTACAAGATACAAATAAACGTTATAATTTAGGCTCTAGAGTTCCTATTTTAAGTAGGTACTTGAGAGCTAATAACCATATTTTACTTTTACGTGTATATCTTCTGAACGGTATGTTTTTTTCAAATTCTGTTTTCACACACATTACACACAAATTCAAAGCAACGTGCATAAAAAATTACAACTCTGCACTTAACCCTTATTATTATTATCATTTGTCAACAAATCTCGGGACCATAGGGTCCCGGTCCTTTGGAAGGCGTACGAGGGGCCGAAGCCAACTCGCAGAGGCCCCTTAGACAAATTTAAATGGAATGAGGAATGAGGCACCAACCGACGATTATCCCTGTATGCACTTGCAAGTGCACCCAAGGACAACCCCCGGTTGGTGCAGGACTATTGCAGAACATAGAAACAAAAAATATTGGGCTATGGGTTTGGGTGGCTATAGTGGATTGGTTACCTAAAACTATGGAAGGCCTATGTCCCCTGCCTGATCAATGTTAAGATATACACGGATAAAATGGCAGGGGGTGACTTGCACACTCAATAATGGGCCCCCGAAAACTGTCGCTAGCACGTTGTGACGTAGCGACAAGGGGGCAACATGTCCTGAGGTGCTTGAGGAGTGGAGAGGTATTCCACGGCTTTCAGAACAATCCCAGAGCCCGGAAGATGGTCAAGATCCCTACGAGCACTTACTGGAATACTTCCTTCCTCCGAGCACGTTTGCTCTTGCGAATCTCCACTCAAGCCAGCCAATTAAGGCAAGAATGAGGTGGGAGCTCTGTCCTCGTCAGTGTTCACTCCAGCCGGCCAATAAAGGCAAGCCAGAGATGAGGAACAAGATTTCTCCCGGGAGATAGGGTCCGTGGGGTCGCTACTGCCCAACAGCTCGCCACAAGCTGCCCTGCGGGTTTCTGTATCTCTCTTGGTCTGGCTCCTCATCCTAGACCTGTTCCGGCAAAGTAAACTCTACCGGCACAGACCTAAAGTTTGGAGCGCGCAAGCCCCACCACGACGTCAACGTAGAGATACGGCGGTGGGGTTATTATTATTATTATTGATTGGTTTTTGTTCTTATACGTTCATAGGAAAAAAAAAAATACGTGTGGCACTCGAGGACTGCCGCGGTAAAGCTATTGCATAGCATATATTCAAAAATAAGAAGATAATATTGTTGATTTAAAATATATTTTTTTTAAAATACCCCTATACCCCCCCCCCTAAATCGCAGAATTTACACAACCGTCAATGACGTCTGCCCTCACGCGTCTGCCCGCGTTCGGGTCGCGCACTCGGCGATCGCGCGTCATTGCCTAACCCGCCCCTCCACCCTCGTTCTGCGCGCCCGCCGTCGAATCATCGCAGGTCATTCTTATCGTTCTAACTTTTAAAATATTAGTCCAAATTACTTAGTGTAAAAGACAAATTTTATCTACATTAAATACTGAAAGCGATGAAGGTATTTATTTTGATACGAATTAACTAAATACTCTAAAATATGCAACTTAAAAAAAGTATTCAATTTAAATGTATTTATAGCTCACTATTTTGGCTATAATGGCTTCCACATAAAAGGTAGATATATGCTGTCGCGGACTTTTATTTAGAACTCTTTAAGACAAACAACCCCACAATACATTCTTTTCATGTAACTCCAGCGGTTTAGGCAGCGCACGCAAAGATAGATCTCAGAGGGCAGGATTTTTTCCGACTTACTGGATACTTATCGTTATATTATGGCTAAATCACATAAAATCTTTATAAATTGTAGCCTATGTGTTATTCTGATATATAAGCCACATTACTGTAAAGTTTCATTAAAATC
The DNA here is from genome assembly GCA_914767755.1 of Agrochola circellaris. Lineage (NCBI taxonomy): Eukaryota > Metazoa > Arthropoda > Insecta > Lepidoptera > Noctuidae > Agrochola > Agrochola circellaris. Next base: position 19,660,394 of record OU611850.1, on the reverse strand, counting down.
CGTTCGGTAGTTTTTGCGTGAAAGAGTAACAAACATCCATCCATCCATCCTCACAAACTTTCGCGTCAGGTTTTTTTCGTTACGGAATTTCTACATTCGGTCGCCGCGCTCAGAGTCTCCGATAAAAGCTATGCAATAGCTTAAAAAGTTCCGCTGGGATGACGTAGTCCCAGCGGAAACAGTTTTTGTTGAATAGCTCCCCAATGGTTGGATGCACAAATTTGTACTTACCATACACAATTACACGACGTCATACACTAAATATCTGCTAAACTGAAATGAAGAAATTCGATATTTTTCCGCTGCGACTACGCACACATCGAATCATCCCATTTACTTAAAATGTACTATAATGTACAATACAACAATACAATACAATAGCCCTTTTGATCTTGAATCTCCTTTCTTGTACTAGTTTAATTGCTGTTATTTTCTTTCCAGAGTTATTTATAATATAGGTATCTCGGGAGTTCAGTGTACAAAGGCCTCCTCTAACAATTTCGATTGCTTTCTGTCTGATGATTTCGTCGATTTTAATTTTTAGGATTCCGTAGTCAACAAGGAATCCTTATAGTTCACCGCGGCACGGCTTATCTCAGAGACTCGTGTGTTCCGTTCTGGCCCGGCCACGATGCCAAACAGGGTCATGGTTATTCCAGTAGCCTGTACGGATATGTACTTTTTGGTACTAGAAAGCAAAACATTAGTACCACATTATTATATCATGACTTATACACCATTTTCAGTGGCCGCGCTACAGCTTAGCCGTCCTAGCACGACCACGCTTAGATCGGCTGAAATCCACAACTTTAAGAGGGCGCCTAAAGGTCCACTAGCGCCACTCTTTAAAAAAAATATTATCTCGTGACTGAGAAGGAATTATGAATAACGGCTAATAAGGACCCTCGGTAAGTGTGTCTAGAATTTTCTAATACCTTTTATAAAGCTTTATATGTAGACACGAAGCAACAAAATACGATCTAAAGAAAAGCGGCCACATTCCTCTAGATCGTATTTTGTTGCTCCGTGTCTCAATATGAAACTTTATAAAAGGTATTAGATAATATTTTTTTAAGAGAGTGGCGCTAGTGGACCTTTAGGCGCCCTCTTAACGGATGATTCGTGTCTGAGATAAATGTACGTGTTATCTATCTATATAAATAAAAGGAGAAACTAACTGACTGACATATCAATGCAGGGCCGAAACTACTGGGACTAGGAACGTGAAATTTTGGACACAGCTTTATTTTATAATGTAGGGGAACACTAAGACACGGTCGTACGAATTGAGTGCGCACACTGAATACGTTTATCTCCGTCAGATAGGTAGTGTTCCGTTGATATAGCATTGAACGCACGATATATTCCGGATTGTTTTCGCGGACGTCGGAACTAAACGTACGTATACGTACGACTAACTCGCACTCAGTCTGCGCCACAAAACATATATACTCTACGAGGTCCCTTGGTACTTGGAAGGTTGGGATCGTTCGTGCGCGCGTCCAAAGTGCGCGCGGCCACAAAAATTTCTTTTTGCGCGCACATTTACGCACAAATAATAGGTCTACCTATGAAATTGCCGTTTTGTATGAAAAAATTTAAACGAAATTTTTTCATGTATTTTTTATTTCTATTAATCGAAGTAATCACCCATGCAATCAATGCATCTTTGCCAACGAAGTGGCAGTTTATTGATGCCCTTCTTAAAGAAATCAGCTGGACGGGAGGCAACAAATTCTTCAAAGGCATTTTGTACTGCCTCTCGGGTATTGAATTTTTTTTCCCGCCAAGAAGTTATCCAAATTCTGGAAAAAGTAGTAGTCTGTAGGCGCAAGGTCTGGTGAGTAGGGCGGATGACGGAGAGCTTCCAACCCCAGTTCTTGCAACTTGGAGACCGTCTGCTGTGCAGTATGAGGTCGCGCGTTGTCGTGCAGTAGCAGCGGAGACGAGCGATTGACCAATGCTAGTTGGAGATGTGCCGGCTTCTCCATCATTGTGTTCAGTTCTTCACAGTACACATCTGCAGTAATGCTCACCCCATTTGTTAAGAAGCTGTGATGAATCACACCGGCGCTAGACCACCAAACAGTGACCATCACTTTTCTAGGGGTAAGTTTTCGTTTAGGGCACTGTTTAGGTGCTGAACCAGGATCCAACCAACTTGCTGAGCGCTTGCGGTTATCAAACAGAATCCATTTTTCATCGCAGGTAACAATGCGGTTCAAAATTCCTTCATTTGTGTGTCTGTTGAGCAGTGCAAGGCACGTCTCGACGCGTACTTTGCGCTGGCGATCATTGAGTTCGTGGGGCACCCATTTGTCAAGCTTTTTTACCTTGCCAATTTGACGCAAATGGACCAATATTGTTTTGACGCTAACGTCGAAAGCTGCTGCTAATTCAGCCGTAGATTGTGTATCATCAGCTTCCACAATCGCCTTTAATTCGTCATTGTCGACCAAAGTCTTCGGACGACCGCGAGGTTCATTTTTCAGGTCGAAATTTCCAGAACGGAAGTGAGCAAACCAATAACAGGTGGTGCGTTGGTTTGTAGTGTTAGCTCCGTAAACGTCGTTGATGTTGCGTGCCGCTTGTGCCGCGTTGCTGCCACGACGGTACTCATATTCCATAATTACTCGAATTTTTAACGTATCCATGATGACGAAAAAGATTGAAATGCGATGAAAATGTAACACTAATCAATAAACAAATGACTACTTTTGGAAATAAAATTCCATGTATTTAAAATAAAATTAATTTGAAATTAGAATTCTTAGCCAAACAAAAATTATTTTGATTTGAAATGGCCAAAACTGCAGAACGGCAATTTCATTGGTAAAGACCGCCCAGCTAAGCTAAGATAAGCTAAGAGAGCTATGATGATGATGATAAGCTATCCGCCCATGTACTTTATTTCTCCCTCCGGTCAGTCATTTAAAATCTTCCTGCTGGAACAACATTAGGTACTCCAGCTGGATTCATTTTTCCGTTTTTTTCAGAAACGACAGCACGGACAAATATTTAACCTGGTGACATTTACAGCAGATTACGCTCTAATTATTCATTGAACTCAATTCATTCTAGGAGTAAGGTTCTTGCTGGGGCAACGCACACGGTTTACATAACATAGGACAAGGGCACGAAGATGATGATGACATTTTCCCTCAAATATCACCCTAACTAATATCATAAATGCGAAAGTGAGTTTGTTTGTTACGTTTTCATGCTAAAACCGCTGAACAGATTTGGATGAATTTTAGCACATGGGTAGACCATGACCTGGATAAGGACATAGGCTACATCATCATCATGCTAGGCATAGGATCTTTGTCCACTTTTGAAATTCTTGTGAAAAAACACTTCCTCGCTCCTTAAACATCATCATTAAATATAGTTCCTTGCTCTTATATATATATTTATATATAAACAAAAAAAAAACAGAAAAAAAAGTACCTATATAGAAGTGTATGTAGTTATATATATATATATATATATATATATATATATATAACTTCATACATACTTCTATATAGGTATTTTTTTTTCTGTGGCAATCCGCGATCAGTTGTTACTTTTAGCAGATGAGTTCGAGATAAATATTTGCAATATATTTATATGGATAAGTTTATGCTTTATGTATTTATTGTGTATGTAAATGGTACACCACTGACTACCTGCAGTATTGTCTCTCCTTCTCCCTTGATAGCAATAGACAAAAGTCAAACTTTTCTGTTGAATAATGAATACGAGGCTTTTGGATAATAAATTTATAAAGTAGTTTGTATTTTGTAATGTGTTTGTGCAGAATAAATAATTTTTCTTTCTTTAATCCATCTAAAGGTTGACTTTAAAAGATCACTTTTAGCTATAAGACTGCCCATTGTGTCACCCTTTGTAAAAATTCTAAATTTATTTCTTTCAATTTGTATGGTGTGCATAATAAAGAATATTCTATCTATCTACTTTTTATCCCGATATTCCCAGTCTATCCATCGTAAAAAGTAGGTTGAAATCTATTTCCTACGAAACGTATGGGAAAAGGTTTTTGCGATTTCTGACTTTTCGTACTTAAACCTCAGTTGGTCCGATAGAGTTTTATGATCCTTCTAAGAAACAGGATCAATTTACATCAATAAAAGTTTTTGTGATAACTGCCCATTTTCTTGGCGACTGTATTTTTTTATCAAAATCTGGGAATGCAGATCAAAATGTCTCAAAAAGTTAAGGAGAGTGTCCTAAGACCGTTTTCCTGTAGCTACAAGGTAGCGGTCCTTACTGCCCCATTTCAAAAATCCACCTGTATAGTATAACTTAGAAATAAACTGAGAGCTGTATTAATCATTTATTATAATGATTAATAAATTAATATTCTATACTAGCTGCCCGCCCCGGCTTCGCTCGAGTAGCTCTAAGTACTTATCTACGGCGCACCTACCTGCCTACCCTACCTACCCTACATACCCTACCTACCGTACCTACCCTACCTTTCATTGTTTTTGATGTATTCTGCTATTCGGGGCGGAGACAAATCCAACGAATCAAAAACCATGAAAATTGGTTCAGCAGATCTCGAGTTATAAGTGTTGTAACAAACACGACTTTCTTTTATATATATAGATATAGATAGATAAAAGATAATAAAACATATTCATTACTGTCACACTCGCAGACCACAATTATTTTGATCAACACAACTTGATACTGAATTGTAAATTGGAAAAAACATTTCTAGTTTTTTTATTTTGCAAGACCTTTGGATGCATGAACTGGACAAAGTTGGTGTTTAATAACATAACTTATGTTCTGTAAAATATAATATTGTTACCATAATTATGTGCTCTGGCAGTTCTAATATGTCGATGAGCGGTGGAAATTGTACACCTAAGAGAATAGCACAACCAGTATTGTCCTCTTCAGGCCGATTCCTGGCCAACGTAGGCGTGGGCATGCGGACGGTGAGCAATGGGTAGCTCGCCGTCCGATAAGGACGAGGCTCGGGTCGACGGCGAGTTGTGTTCCACGCGCGCCTCAAAGAGATGTCAGCACAACGGAAGGGGTCCGCTAGGACCGATGCCTGCCAGGGTCACGGGAAAGTCCGAAAGGGATACCGTGGCCCCTGGCAACATACAGGCAACTGAAGGAACACGGGTGGGTTTTAGTCGGTAAGAGTCTGACACACCCTCCCACTTCACCCAGAGTGGGAGAAGTTATTTGATCATTTCCGACCCAAAAAACAATTAATAAACAGTATTGCCCTCTTGTCTTACTTAAGGCAGATGGCAAAAAAAAATCTGACAGGCATAAGAATCTGTTTCATATTAATTAGAAGCAAAAGAATGCAGACAAAGTAATGGTTCTATCATCACCTGATCCAGGGGTCACGCAGCCCCTTCTTCTCAAGCGCTTTCTCTAGCTCTTCCAGCTGAGGGATGCCCTTGCTAGTGAAATTTTTGTAGTCTGGGATTTTGTAAGGAGGTTCATGTCCGTGTCCATGGCCACCCATCTATAAGAATACAACATACTATATCAATTTTACATATATCACGCCTGCTTACTCCAAAGAGGCGAATAGTAACTACACACATTTCGCTAGATATACGTCTGTTGCTATAAACTAGTTTTATACGCAATAATAACAAAATTCTAACCTATCATTACATTACATAATAAACTGCCCTGGTCATAACTGGTACTAATTAAAATTAAGCAGTTTTAGGTTTTATTTCACAAACCTTGTTATTTCCTTAGCTTTGGTCAAAGTTTTATCAATTTTATAGGATTTAAAAGGGATTTAACGCTTTACACACCTTCGATTCCAATTTATTCTATTCAATATTTCTTTTTATCGATTTTGTCAAACTCAAAATGAAAATTGACACTTGCTTGTCACCCAATAAACTGTCAGTGTCGGTGTACCAAATGCTAAGTCTGAATTTTCAAACATAAAATTGTTTTTTAGCCGACTTCTAAAAGGAGGAGGTAATAAATTCGGATGTGTACAATCATATACAATACAATGCCGCCATGGGCATGTAATCGACCGTATTTTTCTGAATATTCATGAAAACTTATCGAAAATTAAAAGAAGCGTGAAAGACCGGTGATCTTTCCACTGCATCATAGTTGTGTAGGTTTTTTTTTTAATTTTCTTTTATTTTTTATTACATTATAATTAATAAAATCTTAATGATATTTATTTTAAAAGTATGTACCTATGTAAGTAAGTATATTCTCATATTATTTGTTTTATTTTATTGCGTGAATAGTTTTGATTTTATGTATTTTACTTTCTATCTACTTTAAACACGGTGCCTACATCTCTTTTTATCCTCTGTCCTATCGCAGGTATGCTGGAAGAGATTTCTTTAGAAATAAGCATTACCATTGTACGTATTTTTCTGTTCTTTTCTTCTTGTCTGTATATAATGTGTGTACATAAATGGTTAAATAAATAAAGTAAGGTTTGCATGAATCTAAGATAGTATTACAATAATTATAAGTAATATCCCACTAATCGCTCTACTACACACTAATCGCTTTTAAGTAGTGTGTATTACTAACATTCTACGGACGGAAAGGTCTGAAATAAAGTATTTTTCTTTTATTTATTTAATAGGAGTCGGATGAAAGGCACATCAATAGTTTATAACTAACAAAAAGTACTAGACTTGCATGAATTCACGTTTAGTTTATTTTGAGTACATAAAAAAGTAATGCTATCTATAAATAAAAATCTATTGCCGCATGTATGAAAGATCATCTCTAGAGAATGGCTCGACGATTTGGCAAATTTTTTTTGTTTAATTTGTATAATTGTCTAGACAAGGTTTGCATGAAAGAAAATTTAGGAGAAAATTTAATTCAGCTGGTATATCCTACTTAATATTATAAATGTGAAAGTTTGTATGTTTATTACACAATCACGCAAAAACGGCTCAGCTGATTTTCGTGAAATTTGGCAAACAGATAGTTTATAACGTGAATTAACACCTAAGATACTTTTTAACCCGTTATTGCGTTTTCCTGAGATAGTTTCCGACTTCCATGCGACCGAATCCGCGGGAAAAAGCTAGTACACTATAGCAGGAATAGCGCCACCAAAAGTTCGCAGAGCATCTAAATGTTTTCCGACACGACACCCTTTGCACTCCCTTACATTTCCGGGCCGCAAAGGCTAAAAGACGCCCAGCTCCAAAAAGAGAAAAAAAAAAAATTGCCTGTGGTGAGACTTGCTGAAATTTTCCCACGGGCATAAGTTGTCTTGGCTAACCTGAGAGTTTCCGGTATCAGACTCTAGACCTAGGTTAGCCGATGCAAGGAAAATGTGCTGACGTCAACGATTCTGCCCTGGAGTGTAAATGTGGCGCTATTACATAAACGTTGGGACACATAAAATCGTGTTCTGCGAGTCCCATTGTCTGCATGTTATAAGAACTGATGGATGCTACTGTAGTTGGCAAATTCGTAGTCGAATTTTTAGATTACCATCGATACGCTAAGAAGAAAAAAGGAAATACGATTGTTTTACTGCAGAAAAAGGCGTTTTCTTCTAAGGAAATGGTGGTCTAAGGCCAAGTAAAAATATTAAAATATTCCTATTTTGTAAGAAATTTAATGTGGTCGTCTGGCAACATTAGTACCATAGAATATAATTTAAAAAAAAACATTTTTTTTATGTTTACTGTTGCGGGCAGTGTTGCCAACTTAGCGACTTTCTCGCTAGATTAAGCGACATTGTCATATTAAAAGCGACATTTTATTTGTCTTTAGCGACAAAAATAATCTATCGACTTTTCTAACGACTTTTTACCATCATTTGTTCACTGTGATTTTATTCATAGTTAACTTTGTAAACGTTCTTATTTTTTGTCTATGATTATTACCAACACAACAATGCTACCAACCTTAAGTAATGATTTACTTTTGTTTGTAATCTGAACTCTATGTCCCACAGAATAGAGTTCAGATTACAGATAAAAGTAATGTTATGTGATTTTAACTCTATAGTTCGTATGACATTACGTTTCTTGTGTTGTCCGCTGGAGTAGGTAGTTATTATTACAAGTCTCTCTCTTTGACAAGAGAATTCCATTATGATTGATTTAAAATTCTTGGGTTGCAAGTTTTAGCGTCTGATCGACAATTTCGCTTTTTTTGTAGTTTCGACTTTGATCACATTTGTACCACGCAAATATATATACAATAAATCCAATTTTTTTTTTCAGAATCTGCCATTTTTTTTCCTATAATTATCGTACCTTTGTTCATAAGGTACTACATTGTTTGGCCACAATTATAGGAGAAAAAAACCTCCTTTGATATTATTATTTTTTCTTTTGATCCAGGTAAAAGAAAATTTATTGATAGCACGAGTGGGTAAAAGCTGGTTTGAATCTAGCGAGACCTAGCGACTTTTGATACTCATATCATTTAGCGACATCTAACGACTTTGCAATTGGCTTCTTAGCGACATTGGCTTTATTCGGGTTGGCAACACTGGTTGCGGGCGGCGGTGTTGCGGCGCGGCTGTGTCCAGACGAGTACTATGTCGAGATGTATTGTTTGTGTGCCGCTTGAAAAATAAATAGAACTTATTACACAGTGATAAACTAGTTTTAATTGACTACCATATAATAATCTAGATACGCAGCAACTCCTCAATCATAGTGAACAGTGAAAATAATATGAAGTTCCATTCAATGTAATGAGTGTAGTTTAGCGTCGATAGTAAACAGAAATAGATTGAGATCCATTTCAACATTACTCGAAGATCCAGAGGAGCAATTTAGTCCTTCGTAGCCCTGAAGGGGTGTATTTGTACGGGTATGCGAGTGAAAACGGGTATATGAGAAGACAAAGGATGGCGGCCAGGGCCGGGCGGGCCGGCTGGCCGGCTGCCGCGGTTGTGCTGCTGGCGCTGCTTGGCGCGGCGCACTCCGACTCCGCCTCAGGTACTTGCGCTCGTTGAGTATCGAACTCTCGACGGTCGGTCGGCGCTTGCATGGCGCGCCGGCCCGGTTCCCTGCTGCAGGTTTGCGATAGTGGGTTGCACTTGCATGTTAGCGCAGATTCTATACTATCGATGTATTTTAATTGATAGAGAAATGTAGGTAGGTAGATAATGTTTTCTAATGTTTACCATATTTTAAAATAAACAAAAGTACCTATAATAACGAACTCACTAGTTTAATAAATAGAAGATAGAACAAATTTAATTTTGCGCGTCACAGACTGTTGTTCAGTACTGTTGTTCCACTTGTTCCGCTCTCCCGGCATGCGGCACTCGCTGCCCGCATTCAGTCGGTCGATTATAATACCTAATCCTTTACAAATCCTTTGGAGTGCTTGCTGCTTAACAACTACATCCTGTATCAACAAAGGTATACCTACTTGTTTGGCAAGCAGTATAGGTACCTACCTAATATACAGGGTGGAATTTTTGATCCTCACCTGGAGGGAAAGTACTGGAGATAGCAAATTTTACTCAAAGGAAACATTCCTTTATTAGGGTTCCGTACCAAAATGGTAAAAAGAAACCCATATGGTGCGACTCAGTCTGTCTGTCACAGCTGAATATCTCAAGAACTACTAATGCTATCAACTTGAAATTTGGAATAGTTTTCGATGATGTTTGCCCAACTATTTTGCAAGTAAGAAAGAAAAGATTTTTTTTTTTGCAACTGTGTGAAGGTTGTGTTAAAAGTTTGAAGTGGGGCTACTATGGCATGGGGGGATATGAAAGAGCGCTATTTGGACATTCATTTTTTTACTAAGCAGCATAGCAAAAATTGTCTTTTTCATTTTTCTCGTTTTTTGTCTCCTGTCTTCCTTATCTCCAAAGTTTGCATAGAGAAAAATCTGAAATTATTCTGTGATAGAATTTCAAGAAAAAATAAAACGCTGTCTCTAAACAGCACACTTTCGAAAATCATCAAACAAAAATTACATTAGTTCAACTATTGCAAGAGATGGCGCTGACCTAAAACTGCAATATTCTACATCACATTGTTAAAATTCTCTAATGAATTTAGGCCTCGCTGATGAAGAATTAAAAAACATTTAATGGTTCACAACCAAAATGTCCTCCTTCCTACCTACTCGCAGGTTGCTGTGGGTGAAGCATAGTTGTAGTTTTCTGGGCACAGAACTTGTTTTTGGGATCAATTCATCCCAACTACGGAACCCTTCGGTGTGAGTGGTCCGACTGTACTTTTAAACCCGCGCGTATGACGCTTCAAAAAATTTTTTGGTATAAATATCTTCATGTAAAACACTTTCGCAAAATTTCTCACTGCGCAAACGCCTAGTTTTTGAGAAAAATCGTAGTTTAAAAAAAAACAACTTTTTACGTAATTAATTTGACATTTTACCACAGATATTGTACGAATTTCACTCCTACGTTGTTCCGTTTTATGTTTAGACAAAGTGACAGCAGATTTAAATGGTTTTTTGTATAAATATTGTTAGTTTTTAACTTTAATTCATTTTTAAATAGCTGCTACTGAACTTAATTATGAATTTCATAGGTAAAGACCTATTATTTGTATTAGACACCCGGCTCCATTCAAATGATTATCACGTAGGAATACCAAACAATGATTGTAATGCCCAGTGTGAAGTAGCAAGCACCAAATTAACTTATCGATGTCATGGCCAGACCTTAAAATTGACCATTTCATGAAATGGCCAGCTAACATTGGCCATATCGTTTAAACGTCAACGTTTAAGATCTGGCCAATGTTTAACCAATGACGGGCATATCATTATTCGAGGATATCCATGGTGTTAAGGTGTAGTAAAAATATCCAAGTAACTGCGACCAACTTGGAAGTAGGGCCCGCCGGCCGCTGCCGCGGCACAGCTCGCTTCGCTCACACGGCTCGCGCGTGGTTGGCACAGTTCTAACCTTTTTTTTTTTCTTTTTTTTTTTTTTTTCGCTGAGATTTGCGTTACGCATCCCCGGCTCGTGGGGGACGAGTCGGGGTATGTGGGACTCCTGTCTGAGTGCAGTATACCCACTAAAACTCAGCGGTGCTCCCGCATCCCCGTGATGGGAGGGCCATGGGAAACCGGCTCAGCCTTTACATCCACAGCCCTCCCGGCGCATGCCCGCCTAGCTGGCGGGCCCCACATGCCCCCCACCTGGATGGTGGGGGGCTACGGGAATGGCCGGGAGCACCTGGCCATTCCCGTCCGGCACTGGTGGAGGCCTGTGCGATGCAGGCGAGGGTGCCCCCGCACCCGTTGCCTGCTGGCCTCCACCTGGGAGGAGGAGTCGGAGATGACTGTCGAACTGACGTCTCCTTCGACCCCTCCTCCGCCTTCGGAGCGGTGCCGCGTCGGGATCGTCCTCCCGCACGCGCTCCGCCGCCTCCTTCTGCTGCATGACGTGCTCGCAGAAGGAGGCGACTGCCGCCCAAGACCCCTCGTCCCTCAGCATGGTGTTAACCACGCCGGGGAGCGAGAGGTCCACCCCGATCGCCGTGACGAGACTGCGGCGCGGCTCGGACCACGACGGGCACACCTCCAGAGTGTGCTGCGCCGTGTCCTCCGCCGCGCCACAGTGGTGGCACGACGGCGTCTCCTCCCGTCCGATCCGATGCAGGTACGATCCGAAACAACCGTGTCCGGACAGCACCTGCACCAGACGGAACGAGAGGAACCCGTGCGACCGCTCGAGCCAGTCCCGCAGGACCGGCCCGATCGCGTCGAGGGTTCGGCGGCCGAAGACTGTGGCGGCGAGGTCCGTCGTCCAGTGGACGACGATGGCGTCCCTCGCCTCCCGCCGGACGGCCTCCCGCTCTTCCGGGGCGAAGGGCTGACCTGAAGCCCTCCGCCCCGCCTTCCACTCGTACACTCTGGCGAGCACCCACGCCTCGAGTTCCCAAGGAGGGGTGCTGGCCAGAGCGCATGCCCCGGCGAAGCTCACCGTGCGGTGAGCCCGCGCCACCCGCTGGGCTATCGCCCGTTGAGGTGCCCGCAAGGCCGCGGCGTTCTCTCGTCTGTGGAGGGACTCCTCCCAGATAGGGGCCCCGTAGAGGGCCATGCTCCTCAGGATGCCGGCGTATAGTTGCCGGCATCGCGCGCTGGGCCCCCGCAAGTTGGGAAGGAGCCACGAGAGAGCGCCCGCGGTCTTCAGCAGGCGCGACGACAGCCCGCTGAAATGCGGGCCGAAGCGCCACCTGCTGTCGAGTACAAGGCCCAGATATTTCATCTGGGCCTTCACCTCAATCCTGACGCCCTCCACGAAGATGTGGGCGTCAGGTGGCGGGGGGCGCTGCCGGGGACCGTGGAAGAAGACGGCCTCGGTCTTCTGCAGCGCCACCGTCAACCCTAGGCGGCGGATCCTCCCTGCGACCAAGGATCCGCCCGCCGAGGCCAAGTTGGCCGCCTCCCTGAAACTCTCCCCCCGGGCGGTGAGGAGAGTGTCATCCGCGTAGCAGACGACACTCGTGCTTCGGAGGAGAATTCCCCGCAAGAGCCAATCGTAGCCGACGTTCCAGAGGAGAGGTCCTAAGACTGACCCCTGTGGAACGCCGGCTTCTGCGGCGTACCGCCGGACTCGGCCAGCCCTGTTCACCAGGAGGATCGCCCGATCCTCCAGGTAGCTGGCCAGCAGCACGCGCATGTAGCGAGGCACTCCGTGGAATCGGAGCGCCTCTAGGATGGTGGAGTGGGGAACGGAGTTGAAGGCGTTGGCAATGTCGAACGACACGGCCAACAACCCGTCCCCCGCCTCCATCGCCTCCTTCACCTGCCCCTTGAGGCAGGCCAGCGCGTCCACCGTCGAACGCTCAGCCCGAAAACCGTACTGAGCGTCCGACAAGTCCGGCCCGATACACCGCAGATGGCTCTTCAGGCGGGCAGCGATTATCCCCTCGAACATCTTAGCGACCTCATCGAGCAGAACGATGGGCCGGTATGCCGAGGGGGAGTCTGCCGGGCGGCCCTCCTTGCGAAGGAGGCACAGTTGTCCCTCCTTCCACGGTTTTGGGAACCTTCCAGACGCAAGGCATGCGCTGAAAAGGTCCCGAAACCGCTCCACCATTTGAGTGGCGGCGATTGCCACCACTCTCGCCGGGACACCGTCGGGGCCCGGAGCCGTCTTCTTGGCGCGGATATGGAGAATAGCCGCGCCAAGTTCCGACTCCGTGACGGGAGGGGTCTCCTCTTCTTCTTCAGCTTCAGCTGGCGAGGCTGGTGGGGCCATCGCTGGTGGGGTGAAGTCGTCCCTGCACGGGAACAGGGACTGAACCACCCCATCCAGAAAGGAGGGCTCCAGGGTCTCGGCCACCGGGGGACCGAAGGGGCGCAGCTTGTTCCGCGCCGCCTTGTACGGTCTCCCGTAGGGGTCGTTGTCGAGACCCTCCAACATTTCAGCTCTCGCGGAGTCTCGGGCGGCGGTGATGGCCCGATCGAGGACCAGTTTTGCCGCCAGGTACACCTCGTAGAGGTGGTCCCCGACGGCCTGGTCCGGTCGACGCCGCCGCCGACTCCGCGTGTATGCCCTCCTTGCCTCCACACAGGCTGCTCGAAGCCCCGCCAGCTCCGCCGACCACCAGTACACGGCCCGTTTGGGTGGTGGTCGGCCAGACCGAGGCATGCTCGAGTTGCATACCTCGGTCAGAGACTCCCTCAGTTGCCCCGCCACGGTGTCCACATCCGGCAGCCGGCTGGCGGAAGGCGGCGAAAGCCAGTCCTGGACGAACGCCGCCTCCCGCGCCGCCTCCCTGTCCAGGCGGGCGAGAGCCCACCGTGGGAACGGTGATCGCCCCGGCAGAGTCCGCGTCTCTCCGGGGCGACTGGTGGAGATGTCGAACCGCACGTAGCGATGGTCCGACATGGTCTCCACCAGGCTCACCCGCCAGTTCAGCACGCGCGCGGCTAACGCAGGGGTGGCGAAAGTGACGTCCACCACTGAGCCACCCTGCCGCCGCACGCATGTCTGGACGCTGCCTCTGTTCAAGAGGCAGAGTCCAGAGGAGGCAGCCCACAGCTCGACTGCCCGCCCGCGGGCGTCGGTGGCCGAGTTGCCCCAGGTCACCGACTTGGCGTTCAGGTCTCCCAGCACGGAGACCTGATGCGGCGCCGCCCTGCCGACCACGGCGGCCAGGACTCCGAGATAGTTTTCGAAGTCCTGGAGAGGGCGGTTTGGGGAGAAATACACGCCCACAAGGGCGAGTTCTCCCCACGCGGCGGCCACGTATCCCGGTCCCCTCTCTAATAGCGAGAGGGGAGGGGAGTCTGTGGAAGACCGCGCCGCTAGTGCCACCAAGCCGTCCTCGTCGCCCAGCCAGCTGCCGGGGACGAAGTAGGGCTCGGCGACCACCGCTACGTTCACCAACCACTCGGCCATGACCTGCACCACCAGGTCCTGGGCCGCTCTGCAGTGGTTGGCGTTCGTCTGGAGGATGCGGTGGTCGGAAATTATTATTCCGACATCGCACCCTCCTCAGCCGCCGCCGCCGCCGCTGGAGCTACAGCGGCGACGACGGCGGCGGCGGTGGTGGCAACAGGGCGAACCTGCGCCGGCACCACGCCCTTCTTGACGGGGGGCTTGCAGCTCCTGCCCGTCATCCGGTGGCCCGCGGGGCGGCCACTGGCGGCACACGCCGCGCAGTGTGGCGCGGTGGCGGTGCACGCGGCCCACCCGTGTCCCTCCTTCCCGCATTGAAAGCAGGTCTCCCTCCAATCGGACTTGGAGGGACACGTGGCTCGGGTGTGGCCGAACGCGCAGCACTTGAAGCACCGCGCAGGCTGTGCCTCAAGTGGCCGGACCACAGCCGAGCTGAAGCCGATCAGCAACCGTCCTTTGGTCGCAGCAAGGACGGCCCCGGCCGCGGCGACCGGGCACTCCACGCGGATGATGCCCATGCCGCGGCGGCCGAGCCTGATGACTCCAGCCTTCACCGCGCCAGCGTCGCAGCCTCCAGCCGCTGCGACGGCCGCGACCACATCCTCTTTGGCGACCGAGTCGTCCAGATCGGCCACCTCTAAGGCTGTGGTCTTTACAGGCCTGGCGACCTTGGCCACATCCGCAATGACCTCTTGCAGCTTCGCTGCGAAGAGGTCCGCGTTCGTGCCGCGCTGCTCCCCCGAGAACTCGAAAATTCGAGCTCCCGTGAGAGTTCGGCGGCACGTAATTTTGCTGATCCCCAGCTGGGAGGGATCAGCATTCGTACGAGCCCGTCTCAGTACGGACTCGTACGTCTCGCCCCGCTCCGCGGCCTCCGGGGTGATGGTCACCACGACGGCCGCGGTTTTGGGAGGAACCAGCTTCCTCCCGCCGGCTGGAGCCCGTTTGGCTGCAGGAGCAGCCGCAGCGGGCTTGGGGCCCGGCTTCTTGCCCTTCTTCCCTCTCTTGACCACTTCCGTCCACGACTGGTTGGACGGGGTGGTGGAGGGAAGAAGGGCGTCTTCCTCCAGCGAGATCTGGGCTGGAGCCGGGGCTGCTGGAGCGGCAGAGGACCCTGACGCTCCCCCCGCGCTCGTGGTGGGGGTTTGAGGAGCCGCCTTGGTCCTCTTGCCCTTGCCCTTGCCCTTTGAGGGCTGCACCTCCGATACCGGGCCTGCTTGAGGCGCAGGTTCCGGCTCCTTTGGCTGGCGACTCTTGTCCGCCGCTAACGGTGGGCGGAGCCGCTTTTCCGGCAGGAGCCGGTCCTCAATACCTGCGAAGCAGGCCCTTATAAAGGCCCTCTCCTCCTGCACAACCTGCCTCAAGGCTGCCTCGAGGCCGGCAGGGGTGGAGGAGGGGCCTCCTGTCACCGGAGCCGGGGCAGGCAGGGCCGTGGCTTCAGCCAGCTTCTGGTGAAGCTGGCTGACCTCCGCCTGCAGGCGATCTACCTTCGCCTGCAGCTGCCGCGTCTCCTCCGTGGCCGTCCGCTTGACCAGCTCCAGGACAATGCCGTGCATGCTGGCGGCACGGCATTTGAGGGCCTTCTGAAAGGTCCCCTTCAGGTTGGAGGATTTTGCAGCGACCTCCAGGACCTCCTCCCTATCCTCCTCCGCCATGCGCGCCAGCTCTGCCAGGGAGTGGTCGGCATACAGCACATGGGATGCACCGTAGCCAGCCCTCGACCTGGCAGCTTGCTGCTCCTTGGCGGCAACTCTCTCCTCCAGGTCCTGCTGGAGCTGCGCCCTTTTGGCCAGGTTAAGCTGGCGCTCGGCGTCCACAAGGCCCACGTTGTGGGTGAGGGCCGGAGAAGAAGAAGTCGAAGCCTTCTTGGGCTTCGACTTCTTCTCACTGCGGCTTGCGGTGGACTCCGAGGAGCCCTCGGACCGCTTCCGCTTGAAGCGGTCGCCACTTTCCGCAGCCGATGTGTCCATATTGGACTCTGTGTCCGAGTCCGAAGACTCGCCCGGCCTTCGGAACAAGCTGGCCGCGGATCGTGGGCGGTCAGCTTGTCTCGGCGTCAGAACGCCGCCGGCGTGGCCCTGAGAAGGGCCGTTGGGGTGGCCCTGAGAAGGGCCGTTGGGGTGGCACTGAGAAGGGCCGTTGGGGTGGCCCTGAGAAGGGCCGTTGGGGTGGCCCTGAGAAGGGCCGTTGGATTGGCCCTGAGAAGGGCCGTTGGGGTGGCCCTGAGAAGGGCCATTGGAGTCGCCCTGTGAAGGGCCATTTGAGTCGCCCTGGGGAGAGCGACTCGGGATAAAACGTCCGGACGCATCGCGTGCCGGCTTTCCGCTCATGTTTACGAAACGTCCGCAACAATGTTCGCAAGTTAAAATTCACAGCACACTTTAGCCGCCGGTCTGCCACTCCGTTACGGTGGTCAGACACGGCGTTGCCCGGGGGATACTGCGTGGAAGTATGTGCTGTGGGGGATCCCCCGGCACAGTTCTAACCTAACCTATCCCATTTGGTCGGGGTGCCACAAAAGCGGCGTACATTTTTAATTTTTTGAAATAATCTATACATATATATAAATATGAATTGCTGTTCGTTAGTCTCGCTGAAACTCGAGAACGGCTGAACGGATTTATATTATCTTGGTCTTGAAATGTCCGTGGAGGTCTAGGGAAGGTTTTTTAGGGGTATGAGGAACAGGGTGTAAAGTTCACTCATCCCCCATAGAAAAGGGAGGATCCTCCGACCAGACGGGTGTCATGTCTGGCGGGCAATTGCCCAGAGGTTGAAGTCGTGAGCTTGCATATCGGGTGTAAAAAGACACTTTCCGAAGCCGAAAGCCACATATTCTACCCATTATTTGCATCATTTTTTTCCACTAGACCATACCTGGGAATCCACTGGTTCTGGAGATATTGAAGGTCAAAGTCGCATTTTTTTTTTTTACTTTTTCACGAAAATGAATTCTATGCGATAATACGAAACTTTTTTCCAAACAAACATTACCTGAATTTTAGATTTATCTTAACAGATTACGCATTTGAAGTTACAAAAACGCAATGAACAACAAGTACCTACCTACGTAGCGTAGGGGCGGAGCTTAACTAACACTGAATCCGTTCATTCAAGCGTGGGTTCGCGTTACATTGCGCGCAATAAAAACTTGTTTTTTTTTATAAAAAAAAAAAAAATTACGGTTCCCAGCAATAATTTTTGCGCAAAGCTACTTAGCTATACGTACAGTATGCGTAGTTTACGGCTTTGTGATGTGTCTTTTTACACCCTGTATATGTCCACCGCGCGGTAAACTCTAATTGCGCGATGCAGGATTTGAGTGACGTCAGGATGTTGTGTGACGTCAAGTCTTTTTTTGATGCGTAGTTCGCATGTGGCGGTGTAGATGCCGCCACAGTTTAAAAGGTGAGAAAAATTCGAATAATTGCCGGGAAAACCCTAAAAACGTTTTTCTAAATAAAATTTAGAGTCAATTTGAACTTTATTGATATTCAATAAAGTTCTTCTTAAATTATAATCACTCACTGTGTTCATCGGACCTCGGTAGGGTAGGTAGGGTAGGGTAGGCAGGTAGGTGCGCCGTAGATAAGTACTTAGTGCTACTCGAGCGAAGCCGGGGCGGGCAGCTAGTTTTTAATAATTTTAAGTGCTATGTTGCATTTCACGCTGCGGCAGCGGCGGTCGGCGAGCGCTACTTCCAAGTTGATCGCTTTCCATAATACGAGTATCATATATTGGGATACCCAATAAAAGTCCATCGACTATTTTTGCGTGGTCCCCACTTTGTTTTATTTGTTGTATACCGCCGCCATGATGCACAACAAAACAAAGCGACATCAACACCCTACCGGTGGATAATCTAACTATTTTACGATATGATCACTAATGTTTGGCTACATCATGAAGTCGTGCGTTTAACTGTTCATATCGTTAAACGTTTTCAATTATCGGGCCAGGCCACATCATGATGTGACCAGTGGTCGATGTTCATTTCATGAAATTATCAATTTTAAGATCTGGCCACGACATCGATATAAATATGATATGTCCGCCCGCAGTTATGCAGTAGAGCGACGCATGTGATCATGTGACCTGTCAGTCTGTCACTCTTCATTCGTATGGCGTTCATTATAATGATGGCGGTGGCGGCAATGCTGCACCGGGTCTCGTGGCGGATTGCGCTCGCCACCATAACACTCTATTGTGTTTAAATTAGTTTTAATAAATATAAATAAATATTCAGTCAACATTTTAGTTTTTAGTTAAAACAAATTTTCCTTTAAAATATCTAATTAAAGAACTAAATAAATCTGTAATTTATCTAAATTGTGAATAGGTTATTAGTATTAGTTAAATTGTAGGTTCAGGGCCAACTTGTGAGTGCTTGTGAATACCGGGCTGGGATATCTTCTTCAATGGGTCCCTCTTAAGTGGACAATCTGCCTCCATCAGCTCCCGTCCAAAGTTGCCATCACTACCTGCTGAAATTTGCCTGAAGACGTACCTTCTGTTACTTGGTCGGACCATCAAAATTCAAAAGTCATTTATTCAAACTAGGCTGAGAATCAGCACTTTTCGAACGTCAAAATACACAAGACAGTCCCCCAAAACGCCCATCCTTCACCACTTCCTAGTGCGTTAGCTGGGAAAAAGACGTGGTACAAAAATTCTTGTCGTTATTTAGCCCTGTATGGAAGCAGAATCGGAAAAAAATGTTGAATGTAAGTTATGAGCGTCCAAACTTCGATATTTCAACACAAATTTTAACTCGTCTTTGGTCGTAAATAAATAACTCATTTAGTAAGAAAATGGCTAAAAAGAAACCGTACAGGGATAGATAATTTATTCAATAGTTCAAATTATTTTATTTTGAGTAAATACATCCAGTAGTATTTTCATAATATCTATACGCCCAAAGGTCTGTTCATGAAATCTTACGCGCTTGTTTTCGTTATAAATCATCGTCTATTTCACTAAATAAATTAATAAATATATTAAATAAAAATTGATAAATAAATAAAAGTAAATAAATAAATACTAAATATAATTAGCATGCATATTAGTCACGCCCACCAGCGAGTTCCAGCCGTCGACGTCGTTCCAGTGTCGTACTTCGTTACGTAACGACTACTATCGTTTTTAGGATTCCGTAGTAAACAAGGAACCCTTATAGTTTCGCCATGTCCGTCTGTCTGTCCGCAGATTAGCTCAGACACGGTTAATACTAGAAAGCTGTAATTTGGCATGGGTATACATATTAATCACGCCGACAAAGTGGTAAAATAAAATCAAGAAAAATAAGGAGGAAACACACTCAAAACGCACACGCACTCGCACTAAACGATACGAAACTTGTCAGTGTCACTATCAGCCAGTGTCATGCAATGCATGTCATGTCAGCACAGACATGAAAATACAATAATCGATTAGCAAGCGTGAATCGATTTTAAGATTTATCTTTATTATGTAGATATTTAATTTGTTTAGTACCCCTACGTTAATTCTAATAGATTTAATTACTTAATGTAATTGGATAAAATCATCTGGTAAAAACATTTTTTAAATAGTATGAACTCTGTCACGTTAATCGATTATAATTTATTCGTAACCATAACTAAATTTTTGAATTTCTCATTTTCCAGATTGTATATTGGGTTGTTTTTTCTCATTTTGAATTAGAAAAAAATATTCCTTTTTTTAAACCATACCTCAACAGGCCCAGAAATCCTCGTCTCCTTTGCAGTTTGATAAACATGATCTCCCATACATTCCGTATGGGAGAAAATGTTTTTCAACTACAATGTTAAGTTTGTGCTTGGGATAAATTCATCCCAACTACGGAACCCTTCATTGTGCGTGGTCCGACACGCACTTGGCCAGTTTTTTATTTATAATTTTTTCAGGAACTCACAAACTTTTTTATACAAAATACAATAGACGACGTATACTGTTCTTAAAGAGTCATAAAGAACCCTCTAAGAAATCGGCACGTATTTCACCTCTCAACGAGGCATTCTCAGGAAGGCGATTGACCTGTTGCGAACTCGGACCCGACGTGTGGACGCGTCAAGCGTCGAGCGCAGTGTCAGCCACTTCGCCTACCAACCCCAGTTATATAGGATTACTGCCCCGCCCACCTTGGCTAGAATCGTTATCAGCGCGATAAGAGGCTGCGAATAATCGCAATAACGGTGACCTTGTATTTAATTAGTACAACAGTGTAACGTTCCCTGTATTATTTTTTGTAATTTCTAAACTCTCTAGTACTGACAAAAAATACTACTAAATATACGTCGTCTATTGTATTTTATAATGGATTACCGCAAAGTCACGCCTGAATCAATTAACTATTTTTAATACAATAATAAATGGGAGAATGGATAATTTTCCGATTTAGTCAATCACTAGCGTATGTGTAAAATAAATGGCTTTTGCACAGCACAACGATACCGATCGAGGTTTTCGTGTGAGTGAGTTGTACGGTGCATGGTTGCACGCTGTGTTTGATGGGATAAGGTTTATAATTGATTGTGTAGTACGTTCTGATTTATGAATTGCAAGTGTGGGCTCGACATTGCATCTATTGGGTTACTGATCTGCATGTGTAGTTGTGGAGAGGTGGTGGGGACCAACTGAAGACATTGGGTTTCGATACTTTTTCAACTACCGGTAATAAATCAGTGTGTGATGTGTTAGTTAATGAATAATGCTAATATGTATGAGTGCCAACGCTCCTGGGGCCGTCGCAAGAAGGCGCGGGCGTCGAGTGCTGCCCGCGCGTGTTCGAGTCACACAAGTGAGACGCGAGTGCACCGGGATCCCGGCCTACACCCCACCCGAACTCACATAAGTCACATAGCGTTAATACAGTCTTTCCCATACACGTGTCTATTATGCGGAGAAATCTGCATTACAATAGTAAATGCCCTTCGAATGGATTGAAAGGAGCATCATATCTAATCAGACAAAAGTTTAGCCACACAGCTGGCTGTCAAGTAGTGCTCAATGACCCGCAGGCGACAGTCGACAGTCGCGGAGTGATATTATCACGATGTTGATGTTCAGGAGGTCAGTGGCGGTGCGGCCCCTGGAGCGATAGCCTTGTTGTTTGTCACAGCTGGCGTTCTATAATATCTACTAATTTTATTATTTTATTTTAATTAGCAAAGAGATAGCACCTTTCAGAATAAGGAAAATATTGTTATCACTATCGTTAGTCATTCATAAAAACAATAACAACACCTACTCATAAGCCGCTGCAATTCTAAAGTTTCTGTTGGTCCAGGGTCAGGGCTGCCCTATCCGGTTTCTTTTCTTTCATTCGCATAGGTATCCTTAAAACCCCCAAACCCATAACTTTCGTATAAGTATCTTACGAACGTACCTACAGCAACGAAGTAGTGGAAGGATCACTTGATCTATTAGTTGATCGCAAACCGACTGGTTTGATCGCGAACACAAGTCAGTTGTGCCTGGCGCGGCGGCAGCGCGGGCGACGCGTGCGGTGCGATCTCAACACAGTGTTGTTACTGAAACCATACTTGATAGTGGTACACAACACGCATAACTTGACACAAGCTAAGGCTAGATAGTCAACTCAATACAATGGCGTGCTCTACCAGCTGGCGCGCCGCGCGACAGATCCTCCACTGGCAGCGGCTGTAGTCTATTCATGAGTTGCAATTACAAGAACTGATTCCATGAAAGACCTGGGAGTCATATTCGACCGTAAGCTCACTTTTCACGACCACATCACATCAACTGCAAAGGAGTCCTTTAGGCGCCTTGGCTTTGTTTTAAGGAACTGTCGTGACTTTCACAACCCCCACGTTATCAAGGTTGTTTTTGGGGCATTGGTCCGTAGCAAACTCGAGTCTAGTTCGTGCGTATGGAACCCTTTTGAGAAGCAGTATGCGTTAGCTTTGGAAAAAGTTCAGAAAGCATTCCTTAGATACCTTTACAAGCACTTGTACGGGTTTTATCCTCTCTTGTATCCCACTAAATTCCTGGTGGGTTGCTTAAGTTTCAATTCTCTAGAAGTAAGACGGTTGCGCGATCAGATGACTGTAATATTTAAAATTCTTAGGGGTTTATTGATGTTCCTGATCTGCATAACGAAATCTGCAATCTATTTGTCCCAGACAATTACTGTCGTGGCAAGAAACACCGCTTACTGGCTGTTCCAACTTGCCGTACTGTTGCACACTCCAAGTCACCTATTCCTCGGACATTAGCCGCTATTAACGCTCTCCTGAACTCAAACACAGATATTGATATGTTTGCGGATGAATGGAAGGTGATGCTGTCAGAATGTTTGAATTTTTGTAAGAAGAATACATGACTGTGTTAAATAAATAGTGTAATTGGCTTCGGCCGTTCTATTTAAATAAATAAATAAATAAATGAGCATTAAATAATAGAAACAGAAAAAAATACAAAAGTATAAAAAAACAACCCTTTTTTTTTTTTTTTGAGGATGGGAAATTATCAAATAACTTCTCCCGCTCTGGGTGGAGCGGGAGGGCGTGTCAGACTTTTACTGACTAAAACCCACCCGTGTTCCTTCCGTTGCATGTGTGCCGAGGTCGCGATATCCCTTTCAGACAAACCCGCAACCCCGGCAGGCATTGGCCCTTCCGGACCCCGTCAGTTGGTGCTGACATCTCTTTGAGGCGCGCGTGGAACACAACGCGCCGTCGACCCGGGCCTGGTCCCTATCGGACGGCGAGCTACCCATTGCTCACCGTCCGCAAGCCCGCGCCTACGGTGGCCGGAAGTCGGCTCGCGACTCCCGACGCCCGGGGCGTCTCCTGCGGCGACTAGGGGCGCGAGGGGGCGCATTTTGCCTCTCCCTCGCGCGCTCCGCCTCCTCCTTCGCGAGCATTACTGCTTCGCAGAAGGAGGTGACGGCCTCCCATGCACTCTCGCTCCGGACCATGGCCTGAACCAGGGCCGGACGCGAGAGATCGCCGCCGCCGATCGCCTCCGTGAGGACACGGCGGTGCTCCGCCCAAGCTGGGCAGACCTCCACCGTATGCTCCACCGTGTCCTCCGGGCGATCCACACAGTGGTGACACCCGGGCGTTTCCTCCCGCTTTATCCTGAACAGGAACCTCCCGAAACAACCATGTCCGGTGAGGACCTGTGTCAGGCGGAAGGTGAGGACGCCGTGGCGCCTCTCTAGCCACTCCTCAAAGAGGGGACTTATCGCCACAATTGTGGCGTGCCCAGCGCTGGGTTGCGACAATCGCACTCTCCATGCCGCCATGAGATCCCGCCGGAGCTCTGTCCGCTGTGCCGCGATTTCTCGCGGCAGCGGAGTTACGCCCCGGCGTTTCGCCTCCTCGCGCAACTCCCACATGTGCGCGAGGACTTTTGCCTCCAGATCCCATGGCGGTAGTCCGGCAAGGAGGCTCGCCGCCTCACGGGAGACCGTGCGGTATCCTCGTACCAGCCTGATGGCCATGACCCTTTGGGACGCGTTCAACCGCTGGGCTGGTCGCAGCCTCAATGAACGCGCCCACACCGGTGCCCCGTAAAGGGCCATGGACCGCACGATCCCCGCATAGAGCCTCCGGCAGGAGGCGTTTGGACCCCCTAGATTGGGCAGAAGCCGCTTCAAAGCAGCCCCTGCCCTCTGCAGTTTGGGAGCCAAACGTCGGAAGTGCTCCACGAAGTTCCACCGGCTGTCGAGGACGAGTCCCAGGTACTTCATCGTCGACTCGACACCGATGTGAACCCCTCCTGCCGTTATCCGGGAACCCGACAGTGGCGCGTTCCGAGGACCATAAAAACACATGGCCTCGGACTTGTGCAAGGCCACCTCGAGTAAAAAAAAAAAAAACCCTAACAATATTATATAAATGCGAAAGTGAGTTTGTTTGTTTATTTGTTACGCTTTAACCTTTAACGCTAAAACTGCTACAGATTTGGATGAAATTTGGCACATGGGTAGACCATGACTTGGATTGGGACATAGGATATCTTTTTATCCCGATATTCCTACGGGATCGAGACTTATGCGGGTGAAACCGCGGGGCGCAGCTAGTATTCAAATAGAACCGTTTTCCCCCCGAAGGGAAGAAAACGAATATTTAGGTTTCAGCCGTAGCTCGACCCACTGTGAGATTACCCCCTTAAACTTTGCGCGTTTGCAGTGTGTTTGTACCATTATTTCCCTCACTTTTTCGATGTGACAGGTGTCAGGTACGTGCTTAGCTAGCTTGTCATGTCAGTACTCTCACAATCACAAGCCGGCAAGAACGGCAAATAGTGGGTCGAGCTACGGCTGAAACCTAAATATTCGTTTTTTTCCCTTCGGGGGGAAAACGGTTTTATTTAATCTGGATTTGGTCGCGATTTGCAAAAAGCAATAACATTGAACTTGCCTGGGAATTGAACGCGATATCTGCGTGTCACTGATTAAATACGCACTAAATAGGATACACGTATTATCACACTCACTTTTACATCCTGTCCGTGTTTCTAAACTTTTAAATACACCAGTGGCGAAGGGTGAGTTTATGAGAAAGGTAAGCCGGAGCAAAAACAAAAAAAAACAAAAAAAAAAAAATCTGCCGCGCCGTCGTAAGACTGACCAACTAACTTATTCCTACAACGATACTGGTCAAGTATTTCTAACAACTGTTTGTATAAAACTTCAGCAGTTCGACTTCCGCTAACATCGTAAAAACCTAGGAATCGTTCTTCGATTCCAGTTTCAGATAAATATCGAAAAATTACAGTCAATTGCTCCCTATGACTGACATCGGGAGTTTCGTCAATTATTACAGACAGAAATGGAGCTTTATCTATCTCGATTCTAATGTGGTCTCGTAAAACGGATGCAATACTATGTATTAAATCATTTTGAATATCACTTGAAAGACCAGAAAACGCGGGGTCCTGAACTGAAGAACATAGTTCCAAATGAGAGTCCATTACGGTGTCATACTTGCTCAGATATAACAAGGTTTCAATATAGTTACCGCGGTTATCAGAATTCGGACGTTCATCGTGGCCGCGAAAAGCTACTTCTTGTTTACCTAACAAAATAACGGTGTCAATAAACCGTTTCATTAAATTCCTATTTCGAGCTACTTTCCTATTATGAGCTTCAAGCGAATTAGTGAAAAATGGTTCTATCCTACTATTCCCGAAGTCATGTAAATCTAAACAGCTACGAATATGCTTTTCAGTCTGCACATGTTTTTTTGATGAATTCGTCAGATTATTAATATCTGTAAAACCCCCTTTATTCCATAAACTACTAGAATCTGAGAAAAGTAAACATGGAAAACAAAACATCTTATTTAATTTACAACTACCAGTCAGCCATTGATATTTATCGTAAAGGGAAACATTAAAATGTTTGAAAAACCCATCACGTCGTCTGTAGTTTATAGTCATATCTGGTCGAGCACGACCTAGCTTAATTATGTGTTTCTTATTTTCAAAACTTAACCTTGAAAAGCATGTTTCCTCACGAAGCAAATAATCTGTCACACAACAATCTAAAACTATTAATGCCGCCATCCTACTAATAACTTTTCAAATCTACTCTAAAAAAGTAATTTCAACTTGCTAATCTATCGACTTACCACAAATTCCTAATTACAACGACGGCGAACGCACAATTTCACAACAAACTCACGATTATCCAATTCTAATTGTTACACTAATACTACACTAATACCTAACTTATATGAATACCTACAACGAACAAAATGCTAATTAACTACAAGTATCAACAAAATTAAAGGTTATAAATTCTATTAACTATTTACGTCAATCGTCAACAAACATTTAAAATTATTGCGTGCGTGGAGCGTGGAGCTTGTCCCTCCCCCCGTCCCGAACCAAACCGACCGCTTACGAAATTCAGCGAATGGATTCCTACACTGCTGTACCTATCATAACTCGACTTTTTACGGCTTACTATTGCCTCAAAAAACAGCGTGTCACGTGACCTGAAGTGACGTCATGACGAGATTATTTTGTATAGAAATTTAAGTTTGCATAACCCGGGCGGACAACGAGTTATACCTACTGGAGGCACTAGAGCAAAATTGGCGCGCACTTTAAATGTTTTGTTTTCGTTGGAATATAAAGACAATTTTTTTAATGTAGGTTAGGGTTTTGTAATACTTTAATTTTATGGTGTAAGTATTAAATAATACATTCAGTGTGATTATTAAACACTGCTGAGAACTACTGACTGTCATAATTTCCTAAGGGAAGCCGACAGGAATCGGGTTATTGGTTAGCTGCGCCCCTGAAATACACTATTATATCTATCAATAAAAGCGAAAACTGGGATGGATTTTGAAAATTTTCAAACTTCAAACGGCCTTCATCCTTTTTTACTTCATCTAAGTTTATCTTGTCATTGAAATGCTAGTGATTGACATAATAAATATCGACTATTTAAACAAGGAGTATTTAATACTTTTCGGCTAGGATCTTCAAGATGCTGTTGGAACTAGCCCGCGTTCTACTTAATAAAGACGCTGCCTTTTTTTCCTTATTAAATAATGTCATAGGTTTATCATCGACATTATATCAACACTGACAAGAAGTTATTAAAACATCATCCACATATAATATGTGGAAAAAATAAGTATTATTGAAGCTAACTCAAAAACTACCCTTGCAAAGTTAATAACATAATACGGCTCAGTATTACGGAGAAATCGATGAATATACATTAAAAATACATACAGACGAACCTTTTTTGAAGTCGGTGAAAAAAACAAAAAGCTGTTATTTAGCTATGTCGAATTTTCATGTCTTTTGCTGTGCGTACCTACAATATTACATTATTTTTCTTATATATTTTTCGCAACATGATCGAGTCCTGTTGCGGATAACTGATGCCTGGGTTATCGAGTTTCCATCTCCTTTAATTTTTAAAGGCATTCTTTTAAGAAACGTAGATAACTAACACCAATTTCAAATTTGGTATCTCTATTATTACAAAGTTGCCTTGACGGACGCACTGACATTAAAGATGATTAGTCTTTGTTCCAATAAGTGCACTGGTTTTCCTATTCCAGTGCCGGTGCTGGTTCAAAGTACTTAGTTGTTTGTCAGCAGTCAGCACCTGCACGCGTAGCATGACAACCACATAAACGGGAAGAAGTGAGTCTTGCCTACACTGCTCCTGCACGCTTAGCATGACCACAATTAATTACGGGTTTTGGCGACGAAAGAATAGAGTAAATTACTGATTGTGGTTGTTTATCTGTCATTTTGTCTATTCTTCCGACGACAAATCCCATTTTTTTTGTGGTCATGCTAAGCGTGCAGGAGCAGTGCAGGCAAGACTCTCTTCTTCGAAGTTGAAAAAAAAGCAGCGAGCGCTACTTAAAGTTCAAACGGCCCTACCGGTTCTCGACTGGCTCTCTTTCACGCCAGCTTTAAATTCTATCGGTTTCTATAAAAACAAACAAAATTAAAAAAAAAAAACGGGTTCCCTTCAATTAAGGGTTAATAGTAAGTATCCCAACACCTGACAACACTTCATTGCTAGCATATAACCGGACCATTTAGGCTTGCGCTTGAGCTTCCGTTTTACCGACGGAGAAGACCAGTTTGGGGCTCACTGGCCTTATAGTTAGGTATTAATTCTTGCAAAAAGTGCAAAATATGATTGTATATTTATTATAACTTTGTTCGTTTTCACGGTTTAAATTATGGACATATTTCAATGGAATTACAATAAAAATTGTTTTTGATTTGAAAGTTACTCAATATAAAATATACTGATGGAACACTTAAAAAAATCATAACATCGATAGCACCAAAACTTAAAAGTTATACGACCGCATCTCTAAACATAGACAATTTCGAGCGGCCATTGTTGTTTACATCTTATGCAAATTTTGAAAAGCCAGACCTTAGGTGTTCGAGCCTACGCTCGACCCACTGTGAGATATAGAGATAGACTTAAAAAATAGAGATCAAGTTGTAGAAGTAGAACATTACAATCATAAATCAAAAGAAATAGAATTAATACGTTCCCAAAGTATACCCATAAACGCTTCTATACCACAAGGAAGCGTAACAGGGTGCCTGCTATTCCTTGTTTACATAAACGATCTTCCCAACCACATCAATGAGTCATGCGTATTATTCGCCGATGATATATCGATCTTAACTTCATGTGATAATAACATAAATTTAAACCAAAAACTTACTTCTATACTTGACACTACAACACACTGGATGAACGAACACAACCTCGAAATTAACTTTAACAAGACAAAAATAATAACTTTCCACCCACGACAAAAAAAACCCTTTAACTATTAGCTTCAAATATAACGATTTAAAATTAGAAACTGTAAATAAATTCACACTTTTAGGCCTTGACATAGATTCACACATAGATTGGAAATCACATATTCTAAAAATTAGAACGAAATTATCCAAGTTCTCATATGCCCTCCGAGAAGTTAAGAAAACAACCGACCTTAAAACAGCACTGGTTACGTATTATGCGTACGCATTCGCGTGGCTAAAGTATGGAGTTATATTATGGGGAAATAGCACAGACGCACCGACACTATTCACTCTGCAGAAAAAAATGATTAGAATTTTAATGAATATCAAAGTAACTGACTCCTGTAAACCCCACTTTAAAGACCTTAAAATATTAACCCTGCCTTCCCTCTACATACTTGAAATTTGTAAATTTGTACGAAAATATCCTCAATTCTATACTAAAAGAGGTGATATTCAAACTAAAATATCACTCAGACATGAAAATAGACTTAACATACCCACTTCACGATTAAAAATGCATTCTTCCAGTGCATTTGTTATGTCTATTAAAGTATACAATAAGTTACCAGAATACATTAAAAATACTAATAACAATAATATATTTATCAATAAATTGAAACAATTCCTAATAATTAAAAGCTACTACACTATTGACGAATACTTTGACGATAAATTTCAACAACAATAAAAACATTTTGACATAATACCGACATTTCCTTTTAATTTTCAATTAAAATTAATAAATTAACTTATTTTAAAAACGCGTAAATACTATAAATTTAAATTAATTATAATAAATAACTAATTAAATCTCATTTCAATAATAAAGACACACTAATAATTTGAATATTTTTATAATTTTAGTATAACCATGCAATAAATTAAACCCAAATATTAAGACTCATACAAATAGGATTATAATTACGCAATTAAATATAATTATGATACAAAATATAAATACCAAAGAAGCTACATAACATTTTAAAGTAATATATTTTCATTTAATTCTTCTAAACAAAAAGCGCCTTCATCCTCTCTCCTATTATCATTTAATTAACTTTGCTGTGCCCGACAGGGTCCATGATTGATACAATGTCTAACATACCAACTGTTTTATCTCACATTATGGAATGCAATAAAGTATTGAGTATTGAGTATTGAGTATTGAGATGTGTTTATAATCTGCCGGCGATGGCTAGACGTACTGTGTTAGAACAGGGAAATGTTGTACATAATACGTAAGTAAGACGCAAGTAGTACTTATGAAAAATAAAAGTTTAAGCAAAATAACAAAATTATCAGTCTTCCGTTATTAACAAATTATCAGTCTTCCATTATTAACAAAATATCAGTCTTCCATTATTATATTAATTAAGCTTAGATTGGAGAGAATGATTCACTTGAACTATCCAAATTCCCTTTTGATTGATTCGGGATTTGTTTAAAGTAATATGTTAAAAAGGTATCCCTTGATCTCCAATTCCCTCGTTTGATTACTTCATCAAGATTAAGGTTTCTATTGATCAAATTATCTGAATTGACTGCTGCCCTACAGCTTCCTGGAGACGCTTTGATTTGTGCATCCTTGAATAGCGTTTGAATCCAACCAGCAATAACGCTTCTGGAGGCTTCCTTTACTTTACCCCTGGTAGATATGAATAGGCTAGTCAGGTTACCCCGTCTTGATTTGCTAATGGTAATCAGTCTGTTAACCCAGTATACTATATTTAATCTTTCAGCACCTTTATCATATAACGGCCAGCCAGATTGTCTGTATTTAGAAGAGTCGGTTTTTGAGCCGAATCGTGGCCAAAATACAATATAATTGATATGGGACTCGAACAGTTCTGGTCCTATATCCAGAAGCGTCAGGTCATGAATTCCTCTCCCCGATGATAAAAGAAGCAATGCAGCTACGTGCCGTGATATTTGAAAAATAGTATTATTGTCAATATCATATGTCTTTAAGAAATCTACTACTTGTGAGACATTCCACGTTTTTGGTTTTGGCAGTGGTGGTCGTGCCATGAAGACTGCTTTTATCATCTGTTGTACGAGTGGGTGACTGCTAAGTTGATCACTTATCTCCGGATTTGCAAACGTGGTAACTACGGATTTGTGGACTGCTATGGTTTTAGCTGCTAGTTTTACTTCTTTGTGAAGGAAATAGATGTATTTCGCTACCTCTTGAGGTTTCGGGTTATCCATTTGGTAATTATTTTTCAAAGCCCATGACTTCCAGCGCTCCCAAGCGGAACTATAAGTTCTTAATGTTGATTTCCGCCACGACGTTTCCAGAAGTTCTCGGCTCTCACTTGGCTATGATTCTACTACACGAGACCAGCCCGTACCCTCCAGACCTGCAAACACAGGTCTTTTATCTCGGGAGGGGGCGTCCCGTTCTCAGGTCTACTAAGTTCCTGCGCAAATTCGGAATCTTGAATGATTGGCCAAGAGCTCGTTTCTCGACCTCGGTTTTCCAAAAGGTTCGCTCCCATTGTGGCTTCACCAGGAAGTAGGTTCCTGGGCACCTGTTGAGGTGCTGTAGAACGCGTGGTATAAGACATGGAGGAGGAAATATCCACCCCAGCTTGAAATTCCATGGCTGGCTGAAGGCATCCACAAATAGGCAATTGGGGTCTCTGGCATCCTCGCTGACATAGTTGTTCATGATTGCTGAACGGGCGCTTGCAAAGAGGTCGACTGTCGGGGTACCCCACTTCCGGAATACTGACCGCAGGATTGACTCGCTCAGCGTCCACTCCGGTATGCTCTTCGCTCTCGACAGGCTGTCGGACATCGTATTGTATCTTTCGGGGAGGTAACGGGCTACCAAGTCTATCTGATGACGTTTGGCTAACTGTAGAATTTTTTCGGTGATTTCCAAAAGCTTTGGGGACTTGGTTCCGCCTTCCTTGGTGATATAAGCGACTACTGACCGGTTGTCTGACTGAATCATAACGGTTTGATTTTTTATTTGGACTCCGGTTCTTCGGAGTGCCTCCAAGACAGCCCAGAGTTCTTTTCTGTTGCTGTGCCAAGATGTCTGAGAATTGTCCCACTGGCCCTGTAGTTTTCGATTGTTGATTGTTGCACCCCAACCGGTCCTGGCAGCGTCGGTGGTGATAAAGGTTGTGGCAGACTTTTGATGGATTGGTGATGGCTGTCGTATGTTGCGGAGCCACCATTGAAGCTTCTGAACAACAATTTTTGCGAGAGGGAATTTTGTGTCTTTGTCTCCTCTTGGAAGCCGGTTGGCTTCTATTTGGATGCGACGACAATGTAGCCTCCCGAGTGGGATGACAAAGGTTGCGAAGTTTAGATTCCCTAACAAGACTTTGGCTGTCCACCAAGACCACGTGTGATTTCGTAGGGTTTCTCGAATCAAACGTTTTATTTTTTAAATTGTTTGGTTCGGTAGCCGTTTTATATTTGTATTCCACAGAATTCCAAGATATTCCACGCTTTGACAGGGGATGAGAACTGATTTCTGAAAATTTATGCACCAGCCCATTTTTGTGAGATAGTCCTGAACCAGTTTGCTCTGTTGCAGAAGGATGGCAGGATCGTGATGCATTACCATGAAATCGTCTAAATAAACTACCACTCTGATTCCTCTTTCCCTGAAAATGTTTGCAATCCAGTTAGTTATCTTTGCACATATGTAGGGGGCTGTTGCAAGGCCAAAAGGTAAACAGGTCATTTGAAATATTGTTCTATTATAATAGAAGGCAAAAAATCTGCGGTGAGATTCTACAATCGGAATGTGAAAATAGGCCTGCGAGAGGTCTATTTTGATCATATAATCTGATTCGCCTAAACGGAGTGGAATTTTGTGGTGGTTTATTAAGCGAAATTTACGGGGATTCAGATATTCATTTAAAAACTTTAGATTAAATATTGGCCGGTTCGAGCCGTCCGATTTCTTTCTTAAAAACACGGGGGATAAGAATCCGGAAGGACTCTTACATATTTCAATTGCACCACACTCTAACATTTTTCCCACTTCTAGCGTCATCTCCGTAGAGGACTTAGGCGCTAGCCGAGTACCAATATCAGCATTGAACACTTTTAATGGTGGGGTGCATACGAAAGGAATTCTGTAGCCAGATAATATAGACAAGAGATTTTTTGAGGCGCCTAGGTCTTCCCAAACTAGTAATTTATTCTTTACCTGTCCTGCCATAAAATTAGTATTTCCTTCCTTCAAATTTAGTTTTCTTCGCTTTCGCGGTAGGTGTTGTAGCAGGGCGCTTTCCTGAGAATCGGCCCGAGAATCTGTCTTGTCTAAAGTTAGATCTTCTGGCCTCATCACCGGTTCGTGCCTTCGTCCTGGTTTCCTGATGGGTGACCGGTGTCTTAAAAGGCCTGGGTTTATAGGAGTTTGTATGGTTTCGTTGTTTTGCAGGAAAAAACTTATTTGGGCCTCCTTGCTCCTTGATTAGGTCTGATAATTGAGATTCCGAAAAAAGGTGAGTTGCTGATGGCGGAATTGAGTGTAATCATTCATTTAAAATCTTATTGGCGGGTTTATAAACACTTCGCCTATGGTGTATTATCTCCGCTCTTTTTCCGCATGTGTATTGAAGGAGTGCATCAGAGGTTTTACGGAAATGACATTCTTGTCCCAAGAAATTCTTGCTAATATGAGATTTCACCTCCAGAGAAGCATTTTTAAAAGTTTCCATGAAACATTGCCTCTGTTGAAGGAGGCCATGGGAGACTGCAGCTAAACACTGATCCATATTTTCTAGCAACGAAATCATTTGCCAAGAAGGTGTTGTGCTTGCAAGAATGCTATTAACCTTTAAGGAAGTAAAAACCGGGGTTGCGGTAAAGTGTTTTTGAACATCTGCATATCGGATGTTCTTCCACTTCTCGCTATTTAATCTCTGAATTTGAATGCCTTGCTTCGCGAGAGATTCATCTGCATCACCAACTTTTGCCTCTGATTCTTTGGTTTCAGGGTTGAAGTTGTTGAAATGTTGTTCTTCACTATAAGAGGTATTTGCTTGCCCCGCTACAGTTGTCATACGAGACGAGAGATTTTGATGTGAGTCTCTTTCTTCTAATGCTAATGGTGGTGCAGCCCAACAACCGTCTTCACTATCGTGTGAAGACTCTGGCTCATCTTCTAATGAATCCTGATGAGGATGAGTCTTACTATTAGTTTGCAGAAAGTGCTGTAGAATTTCAGTTTGCTGTTCCATAAGACGTTCCAGTGTCTCTATCCTGGGATTTTGGTCCATCTTTGGGCTATGAGGCCTTTTGCGATAACTCTGTTTAGACGATAAGGGTGAAACTGATTTTTGAGCACGGGACTTAAGAAGTCTAGACGCTTCAGTTTGTGAGATTAATTGAAGCTTGATTGTTGGTAGAAACTCGTAAACTTCGTTAAAGGCGTCTATTGGGTGGATCATTTTCATTGTTGCGAGAGGCGCATAAATAAGAGCGCGACCTATAGGCCAGTTAATCAGCTTCCTTTTTATAGCTTTATACTTTCGCTCACTTTGGGATGTCGGGATACTATCGCAAAAAACGTAGGCAAGCTGAACCGTGGGCATTGCGAAGCGAAGTCGGCACTCATCATCCGATGATATTTTGCTTCCGAAGAGGTCCTCGTAATCGACGCAGTTAACAACCCAGGATCTCCAATCTTCTGGGTATATTTCATCAATCTTGTTGACAAATTGGGTGTATACTGTCTCCTCATCAGGGGGAGGTTCCCAGTTGGGGAGTTCGCCCATGGTAGTGCGTTCCAAGGTCTGTGGGCGACAAGATAGATTTAGAATACAACCCTAGCATACTTTATGCAACTGAACGACCGCCTTATCAAAGTAAGATGTTGGCTACTCAGCCGACATCTAGTAGACAGCGTAGCCGATGTCTCGATCTAAGTGTCGGCTGCACAGCCGACGTTTCTTTAATGTTTTGCTGACTGCGCAGCCGACATTTAGATAATCATTATTAATGCCTCAAGCTGTGAGGATATTATTGGGGGCTTACCCCATTGCACATATAATAGCGAGTCTGCCGTCCTGGGAGCGGGCATTCGCAACAAGTGCACATCCTATCGATGGTATTTTAATCACTTTTATCACATTCACTTATTAAGAGGAATGTCCTTACGTCATTTACTTCGCGAAGAGCCATTTTAAATGTAGTTCACTAGAAATTTAATATTATTTTCCTAACACACTGCTCACTGCAAAGTTTAAAGACGTACTGACATGACAAGCTAACCGGCGATGACAGCTAATCACGTACCCGACACCTGTCACATCGAAAAAGTGAGGGAAATAATGGTACAAACACACTGCAAACGCGCAAGTTTAAGGGGGTAATCTCACAGTGGGTCGAGCGTAGGCTCGAACACCTAAATAGAAAATTTCCTTGGCAGCACGTGGTAAACGTGGGGGCCTGCTCAGCACAGGCTCAGCAATAGGCCGGACGGCCTTCGTGAGACCGCTGGTAGTGAGCGTCGGTAGCACACTACGTGGAAGCCGCCTGTCAGTACAGGCTCGCGGCGCGGCGGTAGGCCGCAGGTAGGTGAGGTCAAGACCTCGGTAGCGTGCAGATAGCTACGCTCTAGCAAGCAGCGTGCAGCATTGGGCAAGGGGCCTTCAGCCCGTACGGAGAGCCCTTAGATTTCAATAAGAGAATTATCCGCTAGTATAGCTGGTTGCAGATCAAATGCTAGAGTATCTATAGCTAACCAGTGTTATACTACGTTTTTAGGTTGTGATATTTTAGCATCACTCGACTATTTACAGTTGAGACTGCTCACAACGCTATAGTACTTCGGACTCCACAAGCTTGTATTCCAAGGCATGTTGCTTATGGATAATCCTAGCCACTAGATTGTGTCTGTGCAAGTACTCGGCGTTAGCAAGACGAGAACAACCGGAAACAATATGTCGGATTGATTCACCGGGACGGCGGCATGCCCTACAGAGATTCGGGCAGATGTGAGCGGCGCGGGTGCGGACACTGCATACATGTACTGTGATGTGTGGAGCTTTCGTAGCAAGTATTTGCCATTCAAGTGCTGGAGAGCAGTTCGGTGGGGCATAGCTAGCTCCGTTCCACTGGTTTTTCCAACTGGTACACCGCTTCCTTTCTGTTAATCTCTAGCACGCCTGGCTGTGCTTTAATGTAAATGACAGTCGCAGACGTAGCATCCGCTCAAGCTTTTATGTACGAATGTGCGGCGTAAGGTGTGCTGCACAATCGACATCAACAAAGAGCTTGTGATATTAGTGCAGAGCGATAAATATGTGTTGGCGTCGAATATTATGAAATGGGCTAGGTATAGGACCACCTGGCCGTTGGTGGACCGTGTCGTGTGATAATTCTGGCCCGACTATCACACCCTATAACACACTATAACACGCTGTAATATGTGCTTCAGGAGGTCAGCCGCCGGCGGAGTTCACGAGCGAGGCGAGCGCGGCGGAGGGTGGTACGCGCGCGGCGTGCGACACGCGCCAATTCGCGTGCGCCGATGGACTGCGCTGCGTGCCGCTGGACTGGCGCTGCGATGGTCGCGCGCACTGCGCCGACGCCTCCGACGAACTGCACTGCAGCTTCCCCAACCGTAAATACAATCATACACAAACTCCAACCAGGGTGGGGCAGATGCCCCATCTTGCTCCATCATGAGTCCATGTTTACACAGTGCGAGCTAGCGTGCGAGTCGGCCTGCCGAGTAGCTCTCAATCAGCCTATAATGTTTCCATTGCTGGGACACAGGCCTCCTCTCGGTGAGAGGGAGGGCGCTACATTCACACCAATCATACATATGTTACTATAGAGAGGTCACTTTAGCACTTTGTCGGCGGGAGATGCTGTAGCGATGTATTGTGTTGTGCAGCATGGATGACGTCATGTCGCGGCGACGAGTTCCGCTGCGCCGTGAGCAACTTCTGCCTGGCACCCAGCTGGCGCTGCGACGGCGAGCCCGACTGCGGTGCGCACGACGCCTCCGACGAGGACCCCTACATGTGTACGTAAAACACTCGGGCTCGGAAGTACCTCGGAAATGGTTCAAGTTTGAACGTGGTCACTTGCCCCGCAGGTCAGAAGGACTTCAAGTGTCCCGGCAACAGCGCACGCTGCGAAACGCCGGTGGAGGGGCAGTTCACGTGCGTGGCCATCGAGCAGTTCTGCGACGGCGCGCGCCAGTGCCCCGACGCCAGCGACGAGTGGGACATCTGCGACAACTGTGCGTGCCAGACTATCTGCACATGCTGGCTCTGGTAAGTGCTGTCCGTACTCGAGATAACGTGCGTGTTTGTGGGCAGTCACGGCGAGCCAGTGCGACGCGCTGCACTGCGAGGTGGGCTGCCGGCCCACACACGCCGGCCTCGCCTGCTACTGCCACCAGGGCTACGAGGCCGACGCCGACGGTCGCTGCGTCGGTGAGTACTCAACATCTCTGCATAATCAATAACTTGCTTTTGATAAGCCATTTTATTTTATAGACCTCTTAATCACCTGCAGCCTGTAATAATTTTATTTTGGCGGCGTGTGTCGATCACACACACGTAATCATGTATGTGGGTTGTGATTATGGTGTGTGTGTGTGACCGTGCAGACACGGACGAGTGCTTGTGGGAGGACGCGTGCGCGCAGTACTGCCACAACTCGCGCGGCTCTTACGCGTGCGCCTGCGCGCCCGGCTACACGCTGCACGACGACCGCCGCGACTGCATCCCTGTTAATGGTGAGTACACTGCTACTGTGAGTACTTCGTTATGTTACTTAGTGTCAAACAACCCGCGTGCATTGAGGCATGTGTATAAAATACAAGTAGGTGTCAAAAGTCCCCGTTGTTCGTTCGCTGAGTGCGCAACTGCACAGGATTTAGGTGAAGGAG
The DNA here is from genome assembly GCA_914767755.1 of Agrochola circellaris. Lineage (NCBI taxonomy): Eukaryota > Metazoa > Arthropoda > Insecta > Lepidoptera > Noctuidae > Agrochola > Agrochola circellaris. Next base: position 19,622,874 of record OU611850.1, on the reverse strand, counting down.
AACTTGCCTGATTGGCACGACACATTAGCATATTGGCTACTATCTTCAATTACTTGTAAAGCCGAACAGTGATTCATTTTTGTTTCAGTCCTATTAAATAATATAATATGGAATAGACATGATAAAATGTCGTAGGGTTTCACTATCCTCAACCTTCAAGTTCTCTAACTACTAACGAAAAGAGCTCCCTCTGATGTCATGGGTGTGTTGTGTTTCAGAGCCGGTGACAGAACCGCTCTCGCTGATCGTGGTGACGGCCGGCGACGTGCGGCGCGCGTGGCCTGACGGGCCGGCGCGCACGCGCAACCACTCCCTGCCCGCGCTCAACGTGCGCGCCATCGATTTCGTCTACGATAACCGGTACGTGCCCCACCTGCCCCCTCCCCCCTTACAGCACCGCACCGCCGGACTAACGTCACGCCTTGTGTGTGCAGGAGCATCTGCTACGTGCACCACAACATCAGCAAGTCGGGCATAGTGTGCGTGGACGCGGATGACTTTAGCCGCCGCACCGTGCTCGGCGTGCCCGACTTCTTCCCCGACGTCACCGGCGTGAGTCACCTGGCCATCGACTGGGTCGCCGGCAACTGGTACCTGGTGGACGGCGGGCGCGAGGCGCTGTACGTGTGCTCGCGCTCGCTGCGCCACTGCCGCCTGCTGCTGGACGCGGCGCTGGCCAAGGTGCACGGGCTGGCGCTGGACGCGGGCGCGGGGCTCATGTTCTGGTCGGTGTGGGGCGCGTCGCCGCCCGGCGTGGAGCGCGCCAGCCTGGCGGGCGCTGCGCGCGCGCACGTGGCGGCGCACAAGCTGGTGTACCCGAGCGCGCTGGCGCTGGAGCCGGCGGCGCGCGCGCTGTACTGGGTGGACGCCTACCTGGACTGCGTGGAGCGCGCCGACTACAGCGGCGCCAACCGCCGCACGCTGCGCCGCGGATACGCCGTGAGTACCCACGCGTCACTGAGCACCACGCACTTCGTGAATAACATAATTAATTTTTAAATCCTGTTTGTCAGTTCAATGAAAGTGAATACTCAATATTTTCGTTTGTGTATAGTTTTGCTAATTTATTTTATTTATTCAGTACTAATACACACTTACATTTATACATTTAAGTTGGTGACAACACAAACTCATTGGATTTTTACCGGGCACCAAAAAGTAGTATTAAGTAGGCCTATGCGAAATAGATTACAATTATCTGTAATCGATCTCGGGATTGAGATTATGGTTTCCCACATTTCGGGTGGAGGAGTATGAACCCCCAACCCCCCCCCCCCCCTGCCTACGGCCCTGGTGACCGATCTGGGGATCTAATACACATAAAATGAAATAGTTATCTATTACTACCGAGCGAACATCGGTGACCGATCTGGGGATCTAACACCGTACCGCCACTGCGATGGTGGCGCACTACAGACCAATACGTGCTGTGCAGTGATTGGTCTATTCAAAATGTTATGTTTTAAGTTGCCCGCAATGAGGATCTGTACTGCCATTTTATCACGATAGGTGTCGCATCGTCGACATGGCCATTGAAAGCTGTCAATTCCATACATTTTGTAACCAATTCAGTCAGTTAAAATTTTCTCGTAATATGCTGAAGCGTGCTGTAACAGGTCGTACTATACTACTAACCCCGGTGCTAATTTATTTCCTAAAGATACTACGCTAAAAAAAGTGGGAAACTAAAAGAGTACAACTAAAAGTAACTTTGATTATGGTGATTGATAAACTTCGGCAATATGGTGGAGCTCTGGTGGAGCTATTACCGTCTTGCTAAAGTTCTACAGCAGGAACGTCAAGTGCTTGTCTTTCAGAAGCTTGAGGGCTTTGATTGCCGAAATTAAAATTTCGGTCATAGGTAACCTAAAAAATAAAGAATTAACACGTTACAACAAAAAAATATCCAAATCTAGAACCTAGCACTGATGAAAAATAAACCTAATCTAAAATTTTATGAATACCATTTATAATTAAAGTAGTGTTCTCTCAATTTTCGTAAATTTTCCTACCCTGAGTCAAGTAAGAATTAACACGTTACAACAAAAAAAAAATCCAAATGCCAAAAATCAAAAAAAAAATCCAAAACCTAGCACTGATGAAAAATATTTTATTACATAGAAGCCTACTTTTTAATAAGATCTGATATCTTTCCAGTAATCCTTGCTTCTCGTTTGTTTAGTTCGTCATTAAATTCTTTAAGCTTCCAGGAACAATACATGTTAGCAATAACGATGGTGGATCGGTTTCAACACAAAAAATAACAAAAAACACTGATGTAAACAAAGCCAAAATGATTTGATAGCAGCCATCCCGCCGCTGGCGACATCTGCGCTGAGCTTTGCGCGTGGATCCCCATTACAACAAAAGAGATCCAATTATGTCATAGACGGATATGACACTATGTACTGAATAAATAGACAAAACCAATGAGATCGTGGCTCAAGGCACCATTGACTATATAACTACACAATTCATAAGGACAGTATGCCACTACATTGACATCATGTTCCCCAGCCGATTCACTGAGTTACTCCACTGACGTGCAGCTCAGTGAACCGCCTGAAGATCATGCTGTCAAGTCGTGCTGAAAACACTAACTTTAAGGTGTTAGGGCTTTTCCATAGCCTGTGTACGACAGAGGCCACTTTTTTTCTTATTATAGCATAGAAATCGCATGTTTTAGCTAGAATAAACGTACCAGAGGCACTACAGTATCTAGGAAGGCTCAGCAACGCTCTGAACGCGTTGTTATACTGAATACGTAACGCATTATAGGCTTTCTGAGTGAAGTTAACCCACAGGCTGCTGGTATAAAAAGGTTGACTGAAGGCCTTGAATAACATCTACTGAGCCGGTACTTGCCCGTGGTCCCCCAGTCTTGTTCCCCTTGGGGTACCATGAGCAAATATTTTTGCCCGTGGAACTCCCTGAATAACAATCTTCTTATTAAACACTTTGCAAACCTGCGAGCCAACATGTTTCCCCTTACAGCTAACGCCCTGCGTTCTCTTTCAATGTTGATATCATCTTTCAAATCTTCGGTGACTATATCGTTGGCGTAGGTGGAGAACTAAATAACAAATTTCCTGTTTAGAGAAAATTGCGATTTATATGCGGCATGAGTTACAAAAATGGTGAAAAGTCAATTTGACCAACATCGCAGTTATTTAGTTCTCCATCTACGCCGACGATATGACCTAAGTACTTAAAAAGCTTGACTCTTGATAAAGCTGAGCCACCCTTCATCACCGGGGATACATAGTGTGGGCTCTGTGTTCCCCAACCAAGACCAGCAGTTCACTCTTAACAGTTATGTCTCAGACCATGTCTTTCAGCATATCCTTCAGACCACTGAGCAACACCATGTCGTCAGCGGAACTGATGTTGTTACCGCATGAGTCATCAATGTGACATCCAACATAAGTGTTACTCAGCTCCTCGATTAGTTCATTCACATAAACATTAGATAGCCTAGGTGAGGTCAGACCTCCCTGCCTTACCCCGCATTCTAGTTGGTAAGGGTTTGAGAAAGTATCTCCCCACTCGACACAGTTCATCTGATTTGCACTACTCACTCTATTACTCCCTCTTTCTGATTTTTACTATAGTTCTCATAATTAATTAGCACTTGGTAATCCTTTAACCAATGTTCAGTAAAACAAACAATGTCAAACTTTGTTTTTTCTAAAAACATTTTAATTTCTAATAATTTGGAAGAAAATACCTTGAATATTTTAATGAAATAATTTCAAGGCATTCTGCTGATCTCCTTTTAGATAATTATTTATTGAAGAGCAAGAAGACACCTTGTTGTTGTTAGGTATAAGAATATTATTACTGGTACCTGCTGTTGTCTTACAAACTAGTTTAAATGACTATCCGGAGTTAACCCAAGAGTTCAATTTCATCACTAGGCAGTGAGGTCATAGTGAGTGAGGGACATGGACTTGGACATGACATGGACATGTTAGTCAATTTATAATAAGTTTATCCAATGTATGTGGGAATGGTAGGTAAATAAAATTCAGCATTTCTCGATAGAACTAACGGTATATTATTTTAAAATATGTACATAAAGGTAAAAAGATAAAAAACACAACTGTCATATGTCATGGCTCATATTTAATGTGCCAAAAAGACCAAATTATTCCTCCAAAATCAAAAGAATAAAGTAAACATCAAATTACTAGAGTATCCTGCTTAAAGGATCTACACATTTCGTACATGTATATATTTTTTTAACGTATTAAATTGTTTTGCCTGATTGGTCTAGTGGCCGCATGCGCTACCTATGAGCAGAAGGTTCAATTCGCTCCCATAGCTCCAATAGACTCGTCCCGTATTACATGGGACTTCAACATAACTGGCGAAATTTGGGTGTACTATCGATACACATCTGCTTAACCCTTCAGGAATTTTAGGCGTGATGTTATGTTATAAATTATTATAAAATATACTCAAACGAGAGCGCTTACTGCAGGCTTAAATTAGGCAGGCATATTTATAGTAGTAGGGGTTTTATGGCACGGTGATCAAATGCAACACTCGTACAGACACAAGAACTGCAACACATTTCGGTGCTGGGCTCGACGCTGTACCTGCCGGTGTGGCGCAACAGCAGCGTCGCGCTGGTGCCGCGCTACTCGCGCACGCGCCAACCGGCCGCGCTGGTGCTGGACGCGCGCCCCACGGCCGCGCTGGTGTTCCAGCGCCAGCGCCAGCCGCGCGTGGTGCATCCGTGCGCGCGCGCCAACGGTGGCTGCGCGCACATCTGCATCACGGCCTACGTGCGCGGCGCGGCCCACGCGCACTGCATGTGCCGGCACGGCTGGCGCGCGGCCGGGCGCGCGTGCGAGCGCGTGCGCCTGGACGCCTACGTGGTGCTGGCGCGCGGGGCCCCGCCACTGGTGCAGGCGCTGGCGCTGAGCCACGTGGGCTGGGAGGCCGCCGCGCCCGCCACCGACGCCGCGCGCCCCACCGCCGCCGACGTGGACGTCCAGGGCAACTACCTCTACTACTGCGACGTGCACAGGTGCGCCCCGTCCCACCCCGCCCCCTGTAACTAGTAGCGCGACTGACGCCTCGCTCGTGTGCAGGTACGAGATCGTCCGTCAGAAGCTGGACGGCAGCGGGCGCGAGGTGTTCGCCGGCCGCGACGTCGACAACTGCGAGGGCATCGCCGTGGACTGGATGGGTGAGTCCCGCCACGAGCCGCGCTCGACTCGCTGAGTAGCACTGTATCTGTCATTGTGTGTGTGTCAGGTCGCAACCTCTACTGGACGGATGATGCGCTGGGCACGGTGAGCGCGGCGCGGCTGGATGCGCCCGGCGTGCGCCGCGTGCTCGTGCAGGACAAGGACTACCAGCACTACCACCCGCGTGCCATCGCGCTCAACCCCAGCAACGGGTAGGTCGAGTCATGTATCATGTCATATGGAGTAGTGTGTGCGGGCTACAGCGTGGTTGTTGCAGCACGATGTACTGGTCGGTGTGGGCGGCGCGCGACGCGGCGGGGCGCATCGAGACGGCGCACATGGACGGCTCGGCGCGGCGCACGCTGGTGGACAAGGAGCTGCACTGGCCCGCCGGCCTCGCGCTCTCCGACTCCGGCGACCTGTACTGGTGAGTGTGCGGCGGCGCATCTGCTGAGCCTGTGGGAGATGATGCTGAGCGCGTGGTGACATGTTGCAGGTGCGACACGTACCTCAACAAGATCGAGCGCCTGGTGCTGGCGACGGGCGCGCGCCTGCTGGTGGCGGCGGACGCGCCGCACGCGCCGCTGCTGAAGCCTTACGGCCTGGCGCTGTACGAGGGTGAGTGAGAGAGCAGCCCATACATAGATAGAGACAGAAGGTCGGCTACATACAACGACCAAAATCGCACACACGTGTTCCATTTTCAAATCCTTGTCGATGTTATTTCTCAGTAGCAGCCCGGAGTCTGGATTTGTGCCCGGTTGATGATAAAAGGCCCGCCCCTGTTACATGGCACTTAACTTAATAGGTGCCCCTCTGTCTAGTCCTTCGGGGATTAGAGGCGTGATGTTATGTTGTGTGCGTGTGTATGACTATGGAAAAGTCCTTTTTTTTTGGGTTCCGTACCTCAAAAGGAAAAAACAGAACACTTATAGGATCATTTCATTGTCCTACTTCAGTCTGTCTTTCGGTCTGACTGTCCGTCTGACAAGACCCATTTCCTCAGGAACTCGTGGAAGTATCAAGTTGATATTATTATCAAACACGTAGGACTTCGGCCCATAAGAGCTCAAAAAAAATTAAGCTAAGTAAACGCAATAAAAAATACGACCATTTATTCGTCATATGTATTTTTAAACTCGCAAATAAATCAAAACCTAATAGGGTACTTCCCGTTGACCTAGAATCATAAAATTTGGCAAAAAGCAAGGTCTGACAGGACAAGTAAAGGAAAAAAGTCCGAAAATCGTAAATGTTTAGTTTTGTCACAATTAAAATAAAAAAACGATTATAAAATTAAATTTGCAGTTGGAGAATTAACCGTGACGTATATCGATGTATGGGAGAACATGTTTTTCAACTAAAATGTCAAGTTTGTTTTTGGGATTGTTCACACGCGCTTGGGCGGTTTTTGTTAATGGTAGCGCAAACCTAACTTCATGTTTGAGTTCTAAAGTTATTTCTTCGAAAAAACATAATATTTGTTTAAATTGGAAACTAAATTACGAACGCAGGATACTTACTTTTAGCGGCCCGTCTGTCTGTCCATCATTAAAAAGCAAGTTCGGGTCTCATTTTCTACGAAATGTATGGGAAAAGATTTTTGCGATTACTGAATTTTCTAGTACTCAATCCTCAGTTGGTCTGACCAGACTTTTTTGATCCTTAAGAAACAGGATCGATTAGAATTAAAAACAGTTTTTGTGAAAATTGGCAATTTTCTGTATTTTTTTTTTCAAAATCTTTTAATGCAGTTTAAGGGGCCGTGCACGAAATCGACTGATTTTGATCTATTTTGTTCATTCGTTGTGAGAAAGGGAAGCAGAATTTAAACACAATTATTTATGATTTGTAAAGTCTAGTTCTTTGTCTAGCATGTGGCTGAAATGGATTTTTCAAATAAATTAAGGATTCATGGAAAATCACGAATATTCGCAACAAGTTTTCCGAAAAATGACGCGAGACTGACGTTTGATCGTTTACAAGAAACTACATTTGATTTTGAAAATTAAAAATTCTCATCAACATCATTATATGGTCTACTTGCATGTGGCTGAACCACTTTCTTACTTTCCATACAAAATATAGCAGAAAAAAAATGTTGAAAAAACTTAATTTTCAAAAACTTCAAGACCTGTAAGACGCCTGTAACAGCGCCTGTAAGACGCTCCGTGGCGCTATTGAGGCTCCTGATCTGCTTGATTTGCTGGCGCGCTTCTTCGTCCCAGACAATTACTGCTGGGGCAGAAGGCACAGGCTGTTTGCCGTGCCTCCATGTGGTACTGTTGCACATGCTAAGTCGCCAATTCCTCGCACCGCGCTTAATGTTCTCTTGGATTCTAACCCAACAGGCGACCTGTTTGCGGATGGATGGACGAAGATTTTATTGGTACCTCAGAAGTACTGTGAGAGGAATTTATGAAATTAGTGTCGTTAACCTACTTCTAAAAAAATGTTTTCATGTTTGTGTTATAATTGTCTCTTTAATTTTTTTAAATTTAGCTACTGTAATTTTAATGGTTGTAGCACAACCGTTGTAGCTAAATAAATTAATAAATAAATAAGACAAATAAGTTTTTTTTTCTAATACTTAGAAACACTTTTAAGAAATTTTAAAAATTATGTATTAATCTTAAGATAACCATTTAATAAAATCGAAATTTTATTTTATAAATAAACAATTACTTCATTTCGTAAATAAATGGCAAAGTGAACTAAATTAACGACCGCGGAAAACCCATCCCGTCAGTAGCGAACGGGCCTTCCCAGCGTGAGGACGTATCACTTTGCGTCGTAGGCGCGCACGTGTTATATGTAAACATATTCCAGAAATTGTACGCTGACTACCACATTTTGACCCGCATTTTATTTTAAGTACTTTGCTTGTTTTGTAGAACATTAATTTAAGCATGCCTGGCAATAAATAAAATACCGGTGTCCGTGTGTTCGTAATTCTTCATAACCTAAACTGCTTGACTGATTTAGATGTTTTTTTTTTAAATAACTCAAAAAGATTGTGTCACTTGGATGGTTCTTAGCTATGGTTGTACCCGGGTGGCGTTGTTGTCGCAAGACAACGTCTGCCTACCGAGCCCGCCAGTTATACTGGCGTACTCGGTAGGCAGACGTTAGCATGGTAGATGCTGAAGCCGATAGTGAGGTCAAAATGTAAATCCAAGATGGTGGCTGTGTGAGATTTCTTCATAACATCACGCCTTCCCAACCCTTTGAAATTGATCTAATTTCTGCAACTTTAACCGCGCAAGTGGGATAACGCAAATGTCTTTCGCGGAAATGTCTTTCACGCAAATGTCCCAGATCCATATATGGATCCAATGCCAATTCCAATTCAATAAAATTCACACCAACACCCCGACTTCAGATGCAAAAACAGTACTGTATATATATTTTTTTGGGATATTATAAATTGCATATCAAATAAATAATCGCCTATCAATACATACTCATCATTTATATTCTTATTTACATCTAATAACTTACTTCACTACAAATAAACTAAATGTTTAACAAAACTCAAACTGCAGATAATTCGAAATTATACATCAATATAACATTACTTTTTTCCTCATAATGCAATACAGTTAAATTTATTTTTGTACAAAAATACTACATACATAGCATAAATACTGACTGCACAGCAAATTTTCCATATTTCATAGCAAAATAACTATCCCAGTCGCATATTAACCAGTAAGTACAACAAAACCTGTTCATCATATTTGTCGTAATTTTCAAGAAGCCATGCTCGGCAAATTTAATGATTATTATAAAAAAAAATCCTTTTACATTGCATTATTTCTAAAAGCAGAACAAATTAACTGAATAAAAGGTTGGCGGCTTCGCGCGCTTTTTCGTCACTGGAGTGCAGAGTGGCGCGAGCGAGTAAGATAGAGATAGCGCTAGGTGATGTCGTCGGGAGTTAGCCGTATATCTCGCGCGTAAGAGCGAAATAGAAATATTTCGTTAGTGTAGGTGTAGTTTTACACAATCCACATGTATTTGTTTGTTTATATTCATTCGGTGTTACGTTGCGCCGGCGGCCCGGAAAGATAATCATATAAAAACAATAATTGCAATATTTGTGTGTAATTAGTGTGCGTAATTGTGTAGTGTGTGTAATTAGTGTGTTTGACTTTTGAGTTTATCTAATGTTAATTTAAACTGATGATATACCATGGAATTTCCGACATCAAGTAATGTATAACAACAAAGTGACGTTCCTGTGTATTGTTCGGACAGTGAACCCGAGTCACAAGTGGAGCCATGTACCAAACGAACGAGAAAAGGTGGCCTAGACTGGATATGTGTCAAAAAGTTCGTAAATTTTGACGAAGCACAACAATTTCTACGAGATGAAAAGATTTGGACTGCTAAATTTACTCACACGACAGAAGAAGGTAAAAAACAGTATTACCGTTGCAACAAAGTTAAATACCGAGGCCCTCAGTGTGCAGCACGAATTTATTTGCTTTTTGAATCAAACTCCGATGCTGTCTTACTGTACCGCACAAGCAGCGATCATGATCATGAGATTATTGGGACCAAAAATGATTATGGCATAACCCAAGAGACAAAGGACGAAATTAATAAGCTATACGCATTGCATTTAAAGCCAAAAGCTATTTTAGCACGTCTGAGTGAAATAAATGGTATTAAAGTTCCCTCAAAAAAGCAACTAAATAATTATCTTTCTGTCCGTCGCAGAGTTGTTTATGGACCTTCTACAATCAGTCTGGGAGAGTTAGAGCAATGGTTAATAAATAAATCCGTAATGCCTGAGGACGATAATGAACCATATGTAATTTATTACTACGTGTACGAGGAGGATGAAAATACAACCTTTCGTTTTGCGATCGGAACAAAATCTTTGTTAAAATTAGCAACTTGCATGCAGACGCCACGTACAAACTTACATGGCAGGGGTTTCCAGTATTAGTGGTTGGCACAACTGATAAAGCAAAGCGATTCCATCCTCTTTGTATGGCGATTTCAAGTTCGGAGCGTAAAGAAGATTTTGTAGTGCTGTTCGATGCACTCAAAAGGGGCGCTTTAACTCTTTATGCTTTTAATATAGAACCAAAAGCACTTATTTGCGACGCAGCAAAAAGCATTCAAAATGCTTTTCAAGAAGTGTTTGGCACAGAGGCTACTATAAAAAATGTGTTGGGCACACGCAAAAAAAATATACAAAAAAAAGTAGAAAAATTGGTTGAGAAGGAAAAACAGAAAGAATTGTTGGATGATATAGATTTGTTGCATTCAGCTACCTCTCCTACATTATTTCAACGAGCGTTAACTGCGTTTTTACATAAACACGCAAAAGAAGAGCAATTCATATCATATTTCAAACAGGAGTGGGTTTCGCTCAATCCAAATTGGTATCTTGGATCAGCCGAAGGTTCGCCAGTGACAAACAATGCACTAGAGTCATTCAATAGAAGTATAAAAGACAGCCACACATTACGAGAACGACTTCCTTTGTCTAGATTTATCTCAGTCGCAACAAATATGGTCAAGGAATGGTCGAAAGATCACAAACCAGAGACATTTAAAACTTTACCTCCGATAGAACTGAAAGACTGGACTCTTGCGTATCAATGGGCGAAACTTGATAAGAATGTAAAATTTTTAGAATCTGATTCCGGACTAAATACTTATATAGTTGGAAGCTCAACAGCAAGTGACATGACATTTACTCAAGATTGGGACACTTTTGATGGTTACAAAAAAAACGCTTTCGCATATTGGAGAGTTGCTTTGCCCACCCAACAAACCGCCTGGGTCAACGGAAAATGCACCTGCCCCATTTTTTTTAAGAACTATATGTGCAAGCATATCATCGGACTTGCGATCCGACTCAAGTACGTGGCGCCACCTGCAGAAGCTAAAAATGTGCCTATAGGGCAAAAAAGGAAGCGTGGACGCCCCGCGAAAGCAAGACCCGCTTTAATAATTCAATAAATTACAATTTTGTATCTAATTTTATATTTTTTTTGCTGATCTCATTATGTGGTAATTAATAAATAATAAGACGACTGTGACTAATAAAATGCTGTTTTATTTAGAAAAACTGCTGTACATTATATAAAAATAGAAGCTATATTTAAAAGAAAAAGAGTTAACATGTATAATGTGCATTAAGATTATTAGCTGTGCATTGATGAAAAAGCTTTTGCTTTAGGAAAAATCGCTGTACGCTGCGAAAATAAATTGTAGTGTGTTTAGTGATATTTTGAGTTGAATATTTTGCTGTGCAATCAGTAATTTTGATGGGAATTCGGAATCTTATTGCATAGAAAAAGGATATTTTTTGATTTGCGTTTAAATACTACCCTTTTTTTTTTGCTTATATCTCGAAAATGGTGTGTCCGATCGCAAAAATAATAAAAATTACGACCCCCTTTACCTTTACGACCCCCTTTACCTATAAACCCCTAAAACTCAACATGTAGGTAAAAATTTTTGAAAAAACGTGAAAAATTCCATATAAAACAGGTGCGCGCCTCCGGCTTTAAAAAAAATTCACGGGGTAAGGAAGAACAAGTACCACGTGGAGTCGCGATTGTCAAAATCGATTTTAATTTTGTCAAAATTATTTTTAAATTTAGTTTTTTTTTTGCAGAATAATAATAGCTTTAAGATTCTCATAGCCAAAAGTAAGGAATTTTAGTAATAGTTTAGTTCGGTGTACAAGGGAATCGGCACCACTACTCGTATTTAAATAAAACGTTTACATCAATGTTATTGAATGTCTAAATGTATCTAAATACATCTAACACCAAATTGTAGCATTTTTATGTTGATATTTGTAAATATTCTAAACGAATATACACAAACATTCCAGACTATTCTTAACGGTGCCTACGTAACTTAAGAAAATGTCATCTATAGGATCAAAACTGTTTAAGCGATCACTACGGTTGAACGGTGCACGTGTGCACCGTTCATGCAACAGCATCGGAATGAATTTACCTAAATTCTGGCGAGTGAATTTTGTGCACGGACTCTTAACATTTCTCAAAAAGTTAAGGACAATCTCCTAAGACCGTTTCCTTATAGCTACAGCGGTTAGGGTTCTCACCCTTACTGCTCCGGCTCAAAAATCTATCTGCAGAAGGACGGCTATTTTAGTTACCTCTAAACAAAGCAATTAGGTTGGCGGTTCGACGACTGCGTCGCTAACTTACAAAGTTCGATTCCCAAATATTTAGGTATATTATTTGTTATTATTTTGTTTTTAGATTTTGTTATACTAATATGCTGTTCCAAGTACGTTGTGCTTATAATCCTTATCCTTACATCCTTACATAATCATAAAACAAAGTCCCCCGCCGCGTCTGTTCTGTCTGTCTGAACGCGATAAACTCAAAAACTACCGAACGGATTTTCCAACGGTTTTCACCAATGGACGGAGTGATTCATGAGAAAGAGTTTGGTGTATAATTAGTTAAGGTTTTGTATAAATTGGCTGAAATATGACGATTATTGTTGAAGATGATGTTAGTGACTAACCTGGTGTCCGAGTTTTAAAGTCGCCCATGGGCCTCTGATGATGTTTTGTTTACGTGATGAATTTTGAATCCGCGTGAATTAAGTTAACGACAATCGGAGAGTTTATAAAAATAACTTTATTTAGCTGACAGTCACAGTAAATAATAATGATCTTAATCCCAAAGATACAAAGTACCTAAACTATGCTAGTATGACAACTGTGGCGTGACGACAAAGTCCTACATTATAATTACTTACTCACTAGATTTGGAAGAAGCTGCACTGCTGACAAAGCTAATTGTAGTAGGGCTACCACACTTAACTCGCGCCACTCACATGCCACACACTCATTCTGCTACTGACGCTGCCCGGTTGGGCCGCCATGTATTACATATTCACCAAGATATCTCTCGTAGTCTACAAGTTAACGAAGTCATTGAGGAACTTGTGGAAAGTAATCCGAGGAGGCTTGCTATGCGCTATGCAAAATAAAGTGTGTGCTTTTTTAATGTTTACTTTACTAAAACCTACCCTTAGCGGGGTCAAGCCCCCCCAAAGGACAATCCTGGATCCACCACTGGGAATTTTCAATGTACAGGTGTATGTAAGTGGTTCTGTATCTATGTTACGTACTTATATTGATTACAAAACAAAGTAAGTAACTCACTACTAACTAACTATAACTAGAATGTTACTCTGTTCGTTTTTCGTAAATGTTTCCTCAGGTTAATTTTAAGAGTCTAAATTAGGCCTGATCGATTTGTGTTGATAAAAAATTAGATAAATCGTTCAAAGGAAAAAAGAAACAAAAATTTAAAACAACTCTGGCCAAGATGTTACGCCTCATATGCGACTACTGTAAGGGTCGCTCGTTTTTTTTTTCATTTGCTAGAAGAAGCCTGCGCGGCGCTCCCATATTGTATTAACTTTACTAAAAACAGCTTTTGAGTTAGCTTCAATAATACTCATTTAATCCATTTAACTATGTAATAACTTACACTATTATTTACATAGCAAGGAGTATATGAATTTTTGTGGGGTAGGAGGATCCACAACAGAAAAGTGAAAAAATTATAATTATATACCAATAAAAAAAAACAACCATCTTCCAAAAAATACACTACAAAGTATAAAATAACTTAATAAATACGGAAGTCGGTGTATCTTTGTTTCAAGTTTTTGTGGCACAGCACTGACCTCGCACTGCCCGCAGGCGCCGTGATCTGGAGCGAGCACGGCACGGGCGCGGTGCGGCGCCGCGACGCCGACGGTAACGTCACCGAGCTGTACCGCCTGCCGCCGCCGCTCTACGACCTCAAGCTCGTGTCCGACACCGAGCGCCAGGGTGAGCATATTCCCCCGCACCCCCGCACCGCATTCAAACGTAATTGATCTATGACCTGCGCCAGGGTGAGCGTGTACTACATCAAGGGATACAGTCTGAACCCTTTGCTCGTTTACAGGCCACAACCAGTGCTCGCTGAAGAACGGCGGCTGCGCGGAGCTGTGCCTGGCGGTGCCAGGCGGGCGCGAGTGCGCGTGCGCGGACGGGCGAGAACGCGCGCCGGGCGTGCCGCACGCGTGCGCGCCAGCCCGCGCGCCCCGCCCCGCCGCGCCGTGCCCCGCCGGCACCTTCGCCTGCCAGCAAGGGTGAGCGCTTGTACACCCGTGTCTACGCCCTAAGTAGCACATTAGCGATGAATTAGGTCATAAACATACATACATTATATTACAATTTACAGCTTTTATGCAGATGTACTACAGGATAGGACGAGTCTTTTCACTGTATTAAGGAAAGATTATACACTGTTAAACAGCATATCTGACTAATAACACTAAGAACGACTGTAAGCCCATAGTTATTTTAATTGCACACACTCGCGGGTTATCACTTTGTAAGACCGACACATTTTGAAAAACTCCTTTATTCCAAAGAAGTGCAACTCCTCCGTAGGGCCGGCCGCGAAGCATTCCGGCGGTGGTATCCACCGCGGATGTACCGGTGCACCCGAAGTTGTCGTCGATTTCGCTCAGAAACTGTAAGTCGCCGGGCAACAACCACGTTTCTTGTAACGCAATTATGTCCGACGACTGGCATAGCTCTCTAATACCTTGAACTGCTCGTTTCACATTTTTACAATTGAAGCTGACTAATTTGTATGTATCATGACTGTTGACTATCATAATGTTCCGTGGCAGGGCCGCTTACAGTGTTGCCTCCACCGTTCGCATTCTTTTGCTTAAAGTTTGTGAATCGCCTAAATATAACGCCCTGGGGCCACAGTTTGTCATCCAAGAACGTAGGTAACTTTTGTTCCGAGATGAAAAACTTGTACGCATTATGATATTTATCTCGTAGAAATGATATTTTTTCTAATTTAATCATTTCGTTTGTTTTTCGATAAACGTAATCTGTTATATCACTTTCCGTTGTATCTTTATGTACTTTGGTAATAAACATTGGAACCTGCCTGTCTGCGGCTTTGAACTTACAGTCCGTATCGTTTGACATTCCCATTTTGCCAAGATATCGATAGTTCACCTTTTGTTTTCGACGCTGTACCAATTTCCAGTCAGTATCCACACCTGTTTTCACAGTCTCCGCAAAAGATCTCTTTTCAATTTGTTTATCGGTAATAATCACACTCTCACACGGCACGATCTGCGACTCGTTATCTCGACACGCGGGCCCTGGCTGCGGCGCCCCTGCCGCTTGCGTCGTCGTCTCTTCGCTGACCGCGCTCACTTTTACAACTTGCGGGTAATTTTGTGTTGACCGCGCGCCTTTCGGCGCTGGGGTCTCTTTAGGTGAAATCGATATCGAATCAATAATCGTGTTATTTTGATCCGTAACTGTCGCGTCTAGATGTGAAAGTCCCATAGGGCCACTATCCAGATACGCACCACGCTTCGTATTTATCATATTCCGATATTGATATTTATTCGGGGTTGACTGGTCCGATGTAGAAATCACATTTCCTATCACCAACTTGAGATCCTGTAGCTGATCTGACGTAACATACTTAGTTTTTATGTCTTTCACTTCTGTTTGGAGGATCAAAATATCCTTTAACAATTTCGTGACATCTAGATGGTCGAACGTCACCGGTGGAAGTTTTTCTAAATCACGGGCTACAAACACGGGCATCACTTCTGGATCAGTTCCCTTGAAAAGAGATATGATGTCCTCAACGTCACGGTTTTCTTTCCCTTGCCTTTTACGCGCGATTTTTCGCTTCCCCGTCGGTAGCGATTCAAAAAGTAACGACTTTGATCGATTTATTTCTTCACTTTTAAACGCCGACACACATATTCTAATCAAACTGTCCTCATCAATTATCGATATTTTGTTTTGCACATAAGCTAACAACTCGTCTATCACAATATTGCATGTAATGCACTTCACCGTCGAAGTCATTTTTTTAACGAAATTATACGACCCGCGCTCGAAAGTACACACACCTTGCGTCGACAGGTGCGCGCGCGCGACGACGATCTAATGACTATAATAGCGAAAAATTGTACTAAAAGCATTTGAGTAGAACTTTAAAATGGTCTAGTTCAGCTGTTGGCTGCATCTGATACTGCTAGCTAGTTTAGAAGTCCAAAGCTTGTTAACAACTGGTTATTACGAAAAAATCATCTTCCTTATTGCGGGCTGCATTAAAGTATCGAATATGCCACTGGTTTTTATTTGGTGTACACTAATTCTATTCTAAAGCTACTTCAACAAGCTTGTTAATAGCTGATTAAAAGAGGATATTGAATCTACAAATGCCGTTACATTTATAAGAGCATTGGATTTGGTGTACTCCATCCTAATGCCAATGCATAAAGTAGCTGTCAGCAATTTTACAGCTTTCGGCGTGATTTAAGAGGCAATCAAGATTATTGGTGTTAAAACGAAGTCAGATTCGAAAAAAAATTGCATAACGGTGCGACGCGACCACAGAGTTACGCGTACGTTTACTAAATTTTAAATCAAATATACAGGGTGGCAGGGACGACGCGAAAACTGTTACCATGGATTCAGAACGTGATTCTGACCACCCCTTTTTAGGGTTCCGTAGTAAACAAGGAACCCTTATAGTTTCGCCATGTCCGTCTGTCTGCCCGCGGCTTAGCTCAGAGACGGTTAGTACTAGAAAGCTGTAATTTGGCATGGGTATAAATATTAATCATGCCGACAAAGTGGTAAAATAAAATTTTAAGGTACCTCGCCTACACGTAAAGTGTAGTAATTAATTTGGTTTTAAAATAATGTTTAATGGGTATTAACTGGGTTGAAAAGTACTGATTTTGAGCGAAACAGCGCACGGATGGCGTAAACGCTCTTAAGCTTTTGTTTATACCAGTACACTACACAATCAGAAAGATAATTTAAATTCTTTGTCCAGCCAGCATAATGCTATAAGCTGGTACATAGACTTTAGTAACACCATTGTACAGTAAATATCTATTCAAGAGAGTTTACGGAGAATTTTTGCTGAATAACAAATAGACGCCATTTTAGCATTACAGAAACGATTTGTTATTCCATTCCATTCCATTTCCATTATGTCCAAATTATATCTTATAGATTTCAGGATATTTGATATGTTGAATTCAAACAATAGATTTTCCACTTATTTCCTAATAGAATACAAAAAGCTAAAAAGCAATAATTTGAGTGATAAATCTATCTACTATTTGTACACCATTTATCTTATGAAATATTTTCGTTAAAGCGATATTATTCTGATGGCGCGTGAAATATTTGATGTAATTAGTTAAACACATTTACAGGAAAATTGTACTCGCAACTCAATATCTTTATTGCTTTACCATAATGTGAACTTAGTTGGTAACTATATCATTTAGATCATTATAGGCCCTGTAGGGCACAGCAAAAGGGAGAGAGGAAGCCCTGTTTTAGGAGTTGTTATTGTCAGAACAAGTTTTAACTTTCATATAATCTAAATCAGGAGATCGCGAATAAGATACCAACATTTCGCTTATCTATTATTTATGTATTATTTACACATACAGGGACACGCAAAACTAACGTTAAAATTATATTAAATATCCCTTAAATATGTCCGCCCGCGCATTATAATACCAGCCTGTTACTGTCCTACTGCAGGGCAAAGGCCTGTTCTCATATAGAGAAGAGAAGGCACGAGCATTAATCACCATGCTTGCTCAAGACGGGTTGGTGATTTCAGATTTATATTTACTATAAGTCCTGGTTTCCTCACGGTGTTTCCCTTCACTGATGCCCGCGCATTAATAAACCATAAATGTCGTCTGTCACCTATATTAATATATAAAAGAAATAAAAAATATTTGTTTGTTTTTTGGTTATTTACACCTTAATAAAAGCTGTTGCCAGTCCTTAAAACATTTGAAAGCTGTTGAAGAGAATTAAAGTCGCTGAATCTTAGGCTGTAATGGCTGTGGAATAGCTGTTTAAGCCATTGTACAGCCGTTTCAATTATTATACTGCTGTTAACCAGCCACTGTAATGCTCAATGCTGGTTAATTTGGGGCCCAGTTTAGAGTTACAAGGACTGTGTAGCCTTATGCAGGAAACTAAAACAGCCTTGAGTGGTAAAAAATCTGGAGTCAGTCAAGCCACTGTGCAGCTGTCATTTGCTACTTGGGGCGTGTTCACTCAGTGTATGGAGCCGAATTTCTGGATCTGTCGACCTCGTATTACTATAGCGCCCTAAAGTGGAATGTCTCTTGCACTTCATAAAATGTCAAGGTGTAGTTTTGCCGTAAGACCAATGTTATAAATAATAATGGTCGGTTATTTATAAAAGGGGCATATTTATAATATTTATCTTAACAGTTAAAATAGGTTTCCGCAGTTTGTCCGTACACTGAGATGTAGTATATCTGTTGTTGACGGGGACAAATCACTTGGAATGCTGATAGGAAACAAAATCACTGTTTTGTGTTCGTTATTGATTGACCGCTTTATTAGCATAACATTAAATAGTCAGGGTGAATTTCTGATCCACAATCACAGATATAAAAAAAAATAGTCGTGTTGTAAAATAAAGCAGATTACTTGTGGTGGACGCAATAGCCTCTTCAGCGAATGTGAACAAGTAATCGGTAACTGAGCAAATGCTTGGTGCTATGGTTAAAACTAAAACAAAACATTTCATGTGGCGATGCTCGTACAAGCACAGCTGCATATTTGCCTGAAATAGGTTGAACTTATGCTTTAGGCTAGGAAGTGCATACATAATTGTTACGCCTTCTTTCTTTGTAACTATTTTAATGGACTGTGTCTGAATTAAAGATGAATTATAAATAAATATTTGATGTAATACATTAACATTGAGAATAAAGTATAAAACTAAATTAGAACTTAGGTAAACAAAAGTAAAATAGTATGTTAGCGGTTCTGTTTGCAGACAAAAGTTGATCTTCTGTTTGTGATATGCGATGGTTTGTAAATACATATAACGGAGACGGGTATGTGTCTCTTTCGTTATTATCAGGCATATTTTAACTACTGTGGGCGTACTGTGGGCAGTGTTGGTTATTGCGCAATAGAAAAACCGTTTGCAGTTTAGATCACAAAATTCACGATCTCATTAATCACAGTAGCATTTCACACACTGTATGTACACGACACAACTATTCAAACCGTGTGAAAGTTTCTAAACGTCTTCACTGCTTGACCGCCATCCACGAAGTCTGCTCAGCTCCAGCCGGTCCGAGCGTTATGTTGTAGACTCTGTCGAACGCCGCTAGGCAGCGCTGGCGTCCCGATTAGTAAACTCAATAACGTATTTCCGACACATACATATTTAAATTGAATGCCAGAAATCACAAGCATCAAACTATTTAGATATAAAATAAAATTATGACGCGTATTCATTCGAAATTCGTACGTTTTTTTTGTTTTTTGTTGGGCAGTCTTCGTTGTGGCGGCCAAACTATCGACCATCTCCACCATCAAAAAGTAAATTGAAGTCTCACTTCCTACAAAACGGATGGGATAAGATTTTTACGATATCTGAATTTTCTAGTGTCTTGGTCTTGATTTCTAGTTTTTTGATCCCTATAAGAAACAGGATCGATTGGCATCAAAAACAAATGTTCTAGCCGACTGTACATTCAAAATCTGTGAATGCAGATCAAAATATTTCTAAAAGACAGACAAAGAAAGGACAGTTTCATAAGACCATTTTCTTGTCATGTTCAACAACGGTTAAGGTACCTGCCCTTACTGTCCCATCTCAACAATCCACCTGTATATTGTGCGACTTCGAAACTAATGTACGTCACGTGAAGCAGGCGCTGCATCGAGCAGCAGTACGTCTGCGACGGAGATCTGGACTGTCCCAACGGCTCCGACGAAGACTCGTCGCCCACCGGGCCCTGCGGTGAGTAGCCTACGACCAGCGGCTCCCGCCTCTACGTCATGACCTGACACCTGTGCTTCCTCCGCAGCCAACGTCACGTGCGGCGAGGAGCAGTTCATGCGCTGCGACACCAACCGCTGCATCCCCAACTCGTGGATCTGCGACGGACAGAAAGGTGAGCCCCGCCCAGCGCGGCCCTGAGCACTGTGAGCGAGTAGTGACGCACGCGTGTTACAGACTGCAACGACGGCGCGGACGAGGGCACGGCGGCGTGCGCGCGCGCGTCGTGTCGCGCGCAGCAGTTCCAGTGCGCGGCGTCGCGGCGCTGCATCCCGCTGTGGTGGCGCTGCGACGGCGCGCCCGACTGCGGCCGCGGCGACCGCAGCGACGAGGCCGACTGCGCCGCGCAGCCCTGCAGCGCCGCCATGTTCCCGTGCGACAACGGCGCCTGCCTGCCCTGGGACTACTACTGCGACGGCCGCGCCGACTGCGCCGACGCCAGCGACGAGCGCGCCTGCGCCGGCACCACGCCCGCGCCCCCGCCACTCGCGCCGCGCTTGAGGGACCCGCACCGACAGGGGTGAGTGAAAATTAATGAAAATGAAAAAGTTTTTATTCACAGATATCATATTTTATAGAATACATAATTACCTCTGCCAATCTGCAAAGTAGTCTGTTGGCAGACGTAGCTCCCTCATTAGTACTTATTTTCTAATCACACTTTATCACCTATGAACATTTATGTATATTATGTATACACGGTGTTCCTTGGTGATTCGGTCGTCGGACGTTTTGGAGCATGGACGCTCCCAATTGTGCTCCGCCAAAGTTTTTTTACTATACCGGTAGTGAAATGTGCACAACACATGTTGCAAGTTTGAGTTACAAGCCGGGCATCGAAATCAAAGGGTTTGTTTTTTTTGTTTCGCTGTGTTTGTGAATTTATGTCGCCAAAAATACATTAAAACAGTATCAAAGTGGGTGGACTAAGCGTTCCTGATCTCAGGCGAGCGGTTCAGTGCATAAGTACGAGGGAATAACCGTCGCAGGACCCAGTGACTAGCAAGCTAATCTGGTGGGATCTTTCCATATTTTTCAGGGATCTGCTGAAGAGGTCCGCCTAAAGTCATGAGCGGATCTCATTTTAATTTCATACATCTTATATGCTGTATTTAAAATTTGTTCGACTAACTTAAAACTATAATACGTGTTTGATTATTTGTCAAATGCAGTGTTCTAAAATGGTTTGTTTTTTGCGAGTGCGCTTCTTGCTTAGGAGTGAGTCAAGGGTCGCAAGTAGTTGTTGACCAACAAAGCATTCCTTTTAGATTTTATTTCTCTTGGCTGTGACATTGGATTTTGAGCCGTATAACTTTGAAGCCAAATGTAGTTTTGTGTTTATTTGGGCGGTAAAGTTATTTCTGTTAAAAGAAGTGTTTAAGTTTACATATTTAAATATTTGTGAAGTTGAAGATGGCTGAAGATCGAGATAAGATTAAGACGGTTGCTAGCGAGATTTACAAAAAACTTGAAACGGATAGTAGCCAGACGAAGACAATTATGGAACCAGCAACGTGCAACACAGCGTAGCAGTGAGTGACATAGAAAAGACTCCACCCCGCTTCATAACCGAGGAATATTAACTTTCGCTGATGACACTGCGCTCTCGTTCTACGGAAATAGTTGGGACGATGTTTTTCGTAATGCGCAGGATGGATTACAGACCGTTAGCACGTGGCTGAGGAACAATACTTACGCTAAATACCACTAAAACGAAATACATAACATTTGCTTTTAGAATAAACCTTCTTCCTCCTACGGCTCTATCTATCACTGCTCATTCACGTCACCACCCGGTGTTGACCGGCTGCGACTGTCCGACCCTTCAACGAACGGATCCTCTAAAATACTTAGGTGTCACTATACACCAATCTCTATCATTCAAATCCCACTTGGGGGTTCTTGTTACCAGACTTCGCAAGGTAATTTATATATTTAAGACACTCTGACACACTGAGCGTCAAACAATCAAAATTATATATGACGCCCTTTGCCATTCTCTTATTAACTATTGCGTAGCCTCGTGGGGAGGGCCGCATGAATTCACATTTTGGAGGTTGAAAGAGCGCAGCTGACAATCTTTAAGGTTGGAGCTGGTCTTCCTCTTAGAGTCCCTATTGCACAACTTTACAAAAAATGAGATGTCCTGACATTCAGACAGACGTTTCTAATAAACATAATTATAAAAATCCGGCCAAGTGCGTGTCGGACCACGCACAATGAAGGGTTCCGTGGTTGGGATGAATAAAATGTATTCCAAGAACAAACTTAACATTGTAGTTGAAAAACATGTCCCCCATACATTCCAACTGCAAATGTAAGTTTGTACGCACAATATTGAGTGATTTACCATGTTATTTTAAGACCATAGACTTCTTATAGGTTTTCCTGTAATCTATAAGCATAGAACTATTCTATGTTTTTTTTTTCAAAATTTTGAGGATCAGTAGTTTCGGAGATAAGGGGGGGAATGGTCAATTTTCATCTATTATCTTAAATATCTTTAAAAGCATTTATTTTGAAATGATTAAATAGATGTATTTGAAATCCTCGCAATAAGTCCTTTCATTTGATATGTCACACGGTACAGTTCGCAATCCTTTTTTTTTAATTTTCTTTGTTTGCCCCAAAAGTGACCTCCATATTCAAAATTCATTTATTTATGTAACACGTCCGTGTTTGGGTCGCAGAAATACATATAATGTGTACCAAATTTCAACTTAATCGGTCAATTAGATTGGGAGCAAATTGGCTGTGACAGACGGACAGACAGACAGACACACGAGTGATCCTATAAGGGTTCCGTTTTTTGCTTTTGAGGGACGGAACCCTCAAAACACTCCCAGTTGAAGTACAATAAGGACTTAACAAAAGGAAAACGCCGGAAGGGTACAGTATGTCATAACCCCTTATTTAAAACCAGCTTTTCTCACAAATTCTATTGCTTCCTTGGTTCATTCATCTACAACAAGGTAAACACCGCTCTTTCCATCTACCAGAAGCCCAAAAGTGATTGTACGTCTTGTATGAGTAAATGGCTGAAAATTATGGATTATGAAGCAACTGAAAAATTATTGATTCCTATATCTTGACATCACATATTTACCAAACATTCATCAAAATAATAGAAAATCGCATATCTGCCGGCCTGGCCTTTCTACGACAGATCATCTGCATGCAGTTAACCACCTCATAGAGAAACATCAAGTATATTAAATCCCGTTATACCTTGCTTTTTTTGATTACTCCAAAGCTTTCGACAGCATTTCACACATCCATTTTTCACGCCTTAAGCAACCAAAACATTGATTCTATATAAATCTATTACGCAACATTTACAAAAATAGTACCGCCGCAATATAACTTGAAACCACAGGTCCAAAATTTAAAATAGAGAAAGGAGTCAAACAGGGCGACCCGCTATCTCCTAAACTGTTCACCAGTACTCTAGAAGAAATCTTCAGGAAGTTAGCAGCCGAATGGAGAGAAAGAGACATTGTCCTTGGCGAAGCGAGACTGACAAATTTACGTTTCACCGACGACATTGTTCTCTTTTCTTCCTCAGCCACTGAACTTGAACAGATGCTCCAAGAACTAAGTAATCGAAATCGAAGACCAAAGTTATGTGCAACGAAACACCTGGAAGCATAAATGTAGACGGGGAGACAATACAACATGTCCAGGAATACCTTTACTTGGGCCAAGTAGTCTCTTTCCAGGCGAGGCAAGATAAAGAAATCATAAGACGAACGGAAAACGCCTGGAAGAGCTACTGGTCCATGAAGGAACTATTCAATGGTGAGTTGCCAATGGCACTGAAACGCAGGCTCATGGACATGTGTATTCTTCCCGTCTTATCCTATGGTGCACAAACTTGGTCTTTGACTAACATCCAGAAGTCCAAACTCAAGGTCTGCCAAAGAGTAATGGAGCGCAGTATACTAGGAGTTAAATTAACGGATCGTGTTCGAAACACTATACTGCGCTCCAAAACAAAAATAGCTGAAGTGGTTGAGCCACTTCAGCTATTTTTGTTTTGGAGCGCAGTCCAACTTAAATGGGACTGGGCAGGGCATGTCTGCCGCATGCCGGACAAACTGTGGGCCCAAATAGCACAGAACTGGTGCCCTGAGACAGTGAGGCGGGGTCGCGGCAGACCACGTAGGAGATGGCGGGACGAGCTGGATAGGTTCCGTCAAAACTGGAAGGAGGACGCGCGGGCTCGCGAACGATGGAAGGAGTGGAGGGAGGCCTTTACCCAGGAGTGGGACAGAGTAGGATAGTAAAAAAATAAAATAAAATATCTTTACACTTTTACTTACACATTATCACATTATCTCACATAAAACTACAAACTATACCTATACAAATCCACTCACTTACACTTACACATGCACACAACACACGGTCAAATTCACTCTTGTAGGTTTCCATTTTCGTTATGTTATTTTAATTAGCTACGTTACGTTTTTTTCTTAATCTTACTTGTATTTTTTATTTTATTTTAATTCTCTTCTCTTTAAAAAAAACACCCAATTTAAGCTTTTTCTTATGAAGCGTCGTGGGGCCCTGGTGACTTGTATCACTGGCGTTGATTGCAATGCCTATTTCAAGCACCAGTCTCTCACAAATGTAAACTATCCTTAAGCTAGTTTTAAGCACTACTACTGTACATTGGTGAAGAGAAAATAAATATACTTATACTATATTATACACTATATAGAAAAGAGTCGAGAAAGCAGTTAACCTCGCCAAAAGATGCACGGGTGAAGCTGAACATGAACCAATCCGGCGGCAACGTCGTTAAAAGTTGCCCATCCATAGATAACTATCACCCGTCTCTCCACTAGTCCATTGCCTACTCATGGATGCATATCCGGTATGGCTCGCAAATCCATCCATATCCCAAAGGCACGTCTTCCTTACTGTGCCACCCGGTCTACTCCTTGATATGCAACATGAGGCTCTAGGGGCTAGTGCAAATCTTAGGCTTTATTCGATTTATCGAGTCTGGTTAAACCACGCTGGGATCGGTGCATTTCATTCATGATGTATACAAGATGTTCCTTTTGATAACCCATATTTCTAGAGTATTAATGAGACCATGTCAAAGAATCAACTGGCATATGAATTTAAATGATGTTAAGCGATTCGGTTACTAAATATACGTGCTCTATTGTATTTTATAATCGATTTCCGCAGTCACGCCTGAGTCAATTAACTAATGAGACTTTGAAAAAGAAAAAGGTACTTAAGATGTATTTCACTTTTAAAAGATGTTTTTGTTATGCAACTGCTTCCTATATCGAAAAGAAGGTTAACAAAAAAATAAAAAATTGGGAGCCCTCGATACTCGTCGAGACCTGCTAGAGCTGTTAGACGCTAAAGTTAATGAGACTATTGTTGTGCTACAGTCAACCTCATCACGATAACGGCGCGTGTGAGGAACACGAGTTCCAGTGTAACAACACCGAGTGTATCCGGAAGGTAAGTGAGCGGAGCAGCCGGCTCCTATCATAATATATTATTATATCTGTAACACGATGGTGACCTGTGAGTGTGGCGTAGGAGTTCAGGTGCGATGCGCACGTGGACTGCCTGGACGGCTCGGACGAGGTGGAGTGCGGCGACACCACCAGCACCAGCAGCACGAGCACGAGCACGACGGCGGCGCCGGAGCACTCGGGCACGGCGTGCCCGGCGCCCGCGCTGCGCTGCGACAACGCGACGCGGTGTGTGCCTCTGCAACAGCTGTGCGACAACATCGCCGACTGCGCGGACGGCGCCGACGAGGCGGACCGCTGCGGTACGTGCGCCTCACCTGCTGCCTGATCTAAAACTTAACAAACCTGGACTGATCGCACGATTAGCTGTCAGTCAGATAGAGGCACAAGTATTGTTGCAAACAGATCCTCACATTGACACGATCATGATTGCAGTCGTTCAGTTTTAGATTAGACAATCTCTACAGAGTCAAATGAAGCTAGCGAACTCAACTCCACAGACGTTACGGATATCGTTATCTAAACCTGATCAAATTAATTTGACCCTGTATAATGTGTCTGTGTGTTCCGCAGGCGAGCCCATGTGCGCGCTGTCGCCGTGCTCGCACGCGTGCCACGCGGCGCCGGCGGGCCCGGTGTGCGCGTGCCCGGCCGGCCTGCACCTGCAGCGCGACGCGGCCACGTGCGCGGCGCGCCACGCCTGCGCCGCGTGGGGCGTGTGCGCGCACGCCTGCGCGCCCACCAAGGCCGGCTACAAGTGCACGTGCGACCCCGGCTACAGGCTCGCCGACGACGGCTTCAACTGCAAGAGCACCGGTGAGTGGCGGCTCTGGCGAGTCGTTTCCGGTCTGAACACACAGAATCACTAAATACGTTTAGCACTAAACATTGTTTAAAACACCGTTCTGTTCTGTCTGTGGTTATATGTAGGTACATACCTACCTACCTCCCTACCTACCCTACCTATCTACCCTACCTACCTATCTACCTACCTACTACCTACCTACCCTACCCACATACCTACCTACCTACCTACCCTACCCACATACCTACCTACCTACCTACCTATCTCCCTATCCCCCCTACCTACATACCTAACTACTTACATACATCCTACCTACTTGCATACCTACCTACCTACCCTACTTTCACCTCCCTATCCTAAAAACCTTGTCCTGAGAATAACACACAATACAAAAAGAATTATCCAATTGGGTGCAGCCGTTCTCAAGTTATGGCGTCATCAGAAAAATAGAGATTCATTTTTACAATAGGACAAACTGATACAAATTTCAACTTAATCGGTCCATTAGATTCGGAGCAAATTGGCTGTGACAGACGGACAGACAGACCGACAGACTAGTGATCCTATAAGGGTTCCGTTTTTTCCAATTGAGGTACGGAACCTTAAAAATAGGAAATAGTCAATCGAACCGAAGAGAAGAAGAAGTTGACGTCCATATTCTGAATTATCGTCATTTTCAGCATCAGCGCGCCTAAATATTACGAAAATAACACCTAAGCCTAACGGTTAGTATCACTTGTGTTTCCGAGACACTGCCATCTTGGATTTTAAGGTAAAGACATAAGCTCCGCCCACTTTGAACGATCGCTTCGCGACAACGCTAGCGTAAGGTAGTGAGGTAGTCAGTAACCGCTGCGCCCGCAGACGGCACGACGCCGCTGCTGGTGTTCAGCAACCGGCACGAGGTGCGCGGCGTGTCGCTGCCGGCGCTCACGGCGCGCGCGCTCATCTCGTCGCTCAAGAACACCATCGCGCTGGACTGGCGCCGCGACCCGCGCTCGGCCGAGGTGCAGCTGTACTGGACAGACGTCGTGGACGACAACATCTACCGCGGCACCATCGTCGGCAACGGTGAGCGACACACTATACTATACACCCTGTGGTTAATATTCTCGGCGGTTCATTGGGATACATTACATACATATAGGACGCAATGTTGGATTTGGAAATAAACTGGACTACGGTATCGGAGTATGAGAGTCACATTGTTTTATATAAATGTTATTCGTAGGTAGAGTCAATGAGTACTGAAGATTATGTTTGTAACTGTGTGCAGCTCTGAGCGGCATCGAGGCGGTGGTGCGGCAGGGGCTGTCCACGGCCGAGGGGCTGGCGGTGGACTGGGTGGCCGGTAACCTGTACTGGGTCGAGAGCAGTTTGCATCAAATCGAGGTACGAACAGTGAATAAATGTCTTAATGATTAGTTATTCATATGGAATTATTCGTCAAGCAAAACGATTCCATCTATTTATGTAAATGGAATGTAATTGAGGGTTCACTATCCGACCGCAAGTGTGTGAGACGCGGTATACCCAGTAGCACTAAGTTAAAGTGCGCCTTATGTCGTTATGCCAGTCTTTATCAGCTTGTTCACTGTGCAGGTGGCGCGGCTGGACGGGCAGTTCCGGCGCACGCTGATCGCGGGCGACATGGACAGCCCGCGCGCCATCGCCGCCGATCCGCGCCTCGGTGAGTACTCTCTCTCTCTCACACATATACCTGTATGTACATGTTTTTAATGTTATGTAATAAAATAAAAAAATGGTTCAATATAATAGAATACCACTTACAATCAAATCTAATCTATTTTATTTCAGGAATACACCTGTATAATACATATTTACACCAGATTACAAACTACTCTTTAATTATGAATGATTACAATACAATCAATATTACATTGTATTATTTTAGCTGGAATATAACTTGCCACATACGAGGAAATAGTGTACCTCGTATATGGCCCTGAATATACCATAGCCAGATTAATGTATTCGGTTCATATAAAAGGCCTGCGACTTTCCATTAAGGCGCTGACAACAGTCAAACGGTAAAGGTAGGCTTGACTTTAACAAAACAATTGCCAAATCTAAGGTCTGTTCAAATCCTTGTTTCCAATTGATTTTGTGTCCACTTAAACAAACATCAACTTTATGCTAGTATAAATAAAGTTGATTTTAGACTGACTAGTACTGTTGAAAAAGTCATAAAATATATGAAGTTGTAGCGCAAACTGAACCTTATTTGTAGGCATTACAGTTGTTTTTCCTAAAACTCATGTTTGTTTATATTTTTGGCAAATAAATTGCGAACGCAGCGTATATTGTTTGTGGAAAGAACGCCAAGAACACGTAAAAACGTCTTGTTTGAATGCAGAATTACCAGCGATGTGTCACCGCGCTTCTTTTTCTTTTCTATGTAGTCCGACAGTGACCGCGGTTTAGCTGTTGCTGACAGCATCTTAACCAGTCATTTACCCTGTTTTGCGGCATTACACCACCAACAGACTGAGAGTATATAACATTGGAGAAGCCTTATGCATAATAATCCGAACAAAAAACTCTGTCACTTTTGGCGGGGGAAAAATTAGGACAATTTAATTAAAAAAAAAATATATAATTCAATTCAATTCAAAAGTCATTTATTCAAACTAGGCTGAGAATCAGCACTTTTCGAACGTCAAAATTACATAAGACAGTCCCCCAAAAACGCCCGCCCTTCACCACTTCCTAGTGCTTGAGCTGGGAAGAAGAAGTGGCGCAACAAACTCCCCAGCAGCACAGCTGTCATTTCAGTTGGAAAAACTTGATTCTATATAATAATGCTTTAATGCAAAAATAATTTACATTAGCACAAATTGCAATCAACTCATAAAATAAAACAATGCAACAATGAGTAGATATATATAAGAGAGTATATATATACATATATAACCACTTCAATGGACATATAAAAGTTATAAAACATTGAACAATCGAAAAATTTCTCAAAAATAATTACTAAGTAAGTAATTAATAATAAGAAATTATCGACATGTCAATTTTGGTTTCAAGCATGACCTCAACCTTACCTACGGTAGTCTCGTTAACATTTTTACTAAAGGACATAATCGCATGTCAAGTGCGTGTAAATTTTGCTGATTTGATGTATATTTTCGTAATGCAAAAGAAAACTATTTTGATCTATGAACATAAAAACGGATGTAGCGAGACTCGGTGACGTCACAGAAGCAATGTAAGGAAAATACTCGATTCATGCTTCGTTTAATATTGAATCAAGTTGAGAAGAGAATGAATGTAAGTTTGACGCACTTTTTACAGAATTTAACAGCACAGCTAGGCATTTTCACGGAGCTCCGCGCGCCTTTAAAACGATTTACGAAGTGCGTTAGAATCGATTTGAAAGTAGTTTTTATGAACGTACTAGAAGATTTGTTCTTGTACTTTTACAGAGGGGAAGTGTTCGTAAGGCTTCTCCAGTGTTATATACTCTAAGCCAACAGACAATGAAAGCTAAAGTCAAAGAAAACATTACACTACATGCCCTAAAAAAAATTAACACAGCATGCATAGAATATGGGCTAGTTACTATCTAATTAAGTAACCCGCCCTCCATACAGGGTGGCAGGGACATCGACACGCAAACAGATATCATGGATTCAGTACATTATTCTGAACGCCCCCTGCGTTGACATTTTTCGTCGGGTATTTTTAAAGAAATGTGCTGCTTCTTAGAACAGTGCAATACCCACGCGGTCAAAATGTATGGAACAGCCCGTTTTTTTTAATAACCGTAAAATTGCACCGCAGGGGGTTCAGACTCTGCCGGGGTCGCAAGGGATAACGTGACCCCTGGCAATATACAGGCAACTGAAGTAACACGGATGGGTTTTAGTCAGTAAGAGTCTGACACGCCCTCCCGCTCCGCCCAGAGCGGGAGAAGTTATTTCCCAACCTCAAAAAAAAACAGACTCATGTACTGAATCCATGGTACCCAGCTTCGCGTCGATGTCCCTGCCATCCCGTATGTATATATTAATTTAACCTTAAAAGTACAAATAAGCTAATAATATGTAGCCATGACTAATTGTTAGTCTAATGAATGACTATACAAGCTCGTCTTAGGGCCTGTTTCACCACCTACGATTAGGTTCTCGTTAACTTACTTGGCAGATAATATCCTACAAATTCTGTCCCATTTTGAATTTATTTGGTTAGTAATGGCTATTCGGTCATCGTGAAATGGGCCCTTAATGTTAATGTTGGTTGTTGTTGGAGATTCTCTTATTAACGGTATTCTCCGTATTCGATTATTTAAAAAAAAACCGGCCAAGTGCGAGTCGGACCACGCACAATGAAGGATTCTGTTGTTGGAATGAATTTATCCCACAAACTAACTTAAACAAACACAGACTGCAAAATTAAGTTGGTCGATTATTACTCGTTAACCTGTACAGTTTACTTAGCTGTGATAGTTTTCCTTTTAATTTCGTTATATATACTACTGCTGTGAATTTTTTCACAAATCCAAGTACAACAATTTACTCTAAAAAAAAAAAGCATTTAAAAGCTTAATATTTCGCTAACGGATCCCTGAATCCAAAAATTGTTTCCACAAACTCACGATATTTTTGAACGACCTTTCTAACGATGCCCCACACCATGGGATAGATGAGAAAAAACAAATATCCCAACTTTACATGTAGGGGAGGTACCCTAAATATAGTAGATTATACAACAAGTGAAAAAAGGGAATTTAATTCGAGGGACTAAGGTAGATCCCGAGAGCAACGAAGGATTCAAGAGTAGAATGAATCCTGAGCAGAGTGAGGGATACAAGGACCGAGAAAAAATCATTTTTCACGAGTTGTGTACTCTACATTTTACCATTGACTGCGAGAAAATTTATAGTAGGATAGTATTTATATTTATCTGTCTTAGTTGTATTATTTATATGACTGCCTCGTTGGCCTAATGGTCGCAAGCGCTACTGCTGAGCATGAGGTCCTGGGTTCGATTCCCAGGTCGGGCAAAGTATTATGGGGTTTTTCCAACCGGTTTTCCTCAATAGCAGCCCGGAGTCTGGAATTGTGCCCGGTTGATGGCAATAGGCTCACCCCCTATTTCAAGGGACTTATAAACATAACTGGCGAAATGTGGGTTAACTAAAAGTACACCTCTGCCCAACCCTTCGGGGAAACAAGGCGTGATGTTATGTTATTTATATGTATCACATTTTTGGCGGTAACAAAAAATTTGTTACTACCATAATTGCTGCTTCAGAACGAAATAATTCCGAAGTCAGTGTTATTCAGTGTCTCATTTTCGTCAAAATTAAAATTAAAATGAAAACAACCACGATTACAGATTGAAAAGAACCTAACGAAAGTTGGCGGGATATTTTTTTTTAAATTTTATTGTATAGCTTCTAAGGAATAGTTCCATCTAGCCAGCCAGTAGGTATTTTCAGTACGTTTCATTTATTTTTTGTACATAGTTTGTATAGTTCGTGCTTGTTCCAAATTCAATTTTTTTAAATTCTCTTGTGAGTAATAGAGAGTTTTACCCCTGTTATCGATGAATAAAATGCTCCTTTTCGAGTGGCAATGGTAAAATAGTATATTATGCAATTAGTGAATAAAGAAAGGATTTAAAGCGAGGGCCATAGATGAATCACGAGCAAGTGAAGGATTCTAACAACTGAATCACAAGCGTAGCAAGTGATTCAAGTGTTAGAATCCTGAGCGACGCGAGTGATTCATGGCCCTCGATATAAATCCGTTTTATTCAAGAGTTGCATACTATACTTTATACCATGACTACGACAAAAAGAAAGATTTAAGCGAAAATAGACATTTATTGAAGAAAAAAGGAAGGTTAAATTAATTAAAATGCACATTAAAATTGGAACAATTACTAAAATTAAGAGTATTTTTTTATTATTATTATTAGGATGGTCATCTTGTGAAACGATATTTATTTCCTGTTGACTTGGAAGGACGAGTATTTTTTCGCAAGGAGGTTGTATTAGCATTGAGACGGAGATCGAATATATTGGCGTGTTCTAAATTCAAACACCAAAATAGTGATTAAAAGTACTTTTTATTCACTGTTTTCAGTGAATAAAATAAGCTTTTTAGAGGGGGAATGGTATAATAGTATATTATGCAATTAGTGAATAAAGGACGGATTTAAAGCGAGGGCCATAGATGAATCACGAGCAAGTGAAGGATTCTAACGACTGAATCACGACCGTAGGGAGTGATTCATGACGATTGAATCACGAGCATAGCGAGTGATTCAAGTGTTAGAATCCTGAGCGACGCGAGTAATTTATGGCCCTCGATATAAATCCGTTTTATTCAACAGTTGCATACTATACTTTATACCATGACTACGAGAAAAAAAAAAGATTTAAGCGAAAATAGACATTTAATGAAGAAAAAAGGAAGGTTGAATTAATTAAAATGCACATTAAAATTGGAACAATTAATAAAATTAAAAATAATTTTCTTATTATTACTAATAATAATCAACGTGTGAAGCGATATTTATTTCCTGTGTATCGAGTATGTTTTCGCAAGGAGGTTGTATAGCATTGAGATGGAGGTCGCATAATATAAATGTGTTCTAAATTCAAACACCAAAACAGTGATTAAAAGTGCTTTTTATTCACTGAAAACAGTGAATAAAATAAGCTTTTTAGAGGGGGAATGGTATAAAATATATTTTTCTTGATTTAATTTTACCACTTTGTCGGCGTGATTAATATGCATAGGTACCCATGCCAAATTACAGCTTTCTAGTACTAACCGTCTCTGAGCTAAGCCGCGGACAGACAGACAGACGGACATGGCGACACTATAAGGTTTCCTTGTTTACTACGGAACCCTAAAAAGCACATTTTGATTGGAAACGTTGCACATCAGACCGGTGAGTGTCATTCAATGTTAGTGGTAGCATACCCGACTTCTGTCCAGGGTATTGGAGGAGTACGGTGACACGCGATATGTGCTTGCAGGCTACCTGTTCTGGAGCGACTGGGAGCAGGCGGCGCCGCGCATCGAGCGCGCGTCGCTGGCGGGCCGCGAGCGCGTCGTGCTGGTGCGCGTGGACGCCGTGTCCGACGGCGCCTGGCCCAACGGCATCGCGCTGGACTACCGCGCGCGCCGGCTCTACTGGGTGGACGCGCGCTCCGACTCCGTGCACACCACGGACTACGCCGGCCAGGACCACCGCGAGGTGCTGCGCGGCCACGCCGCACTCTCGCACCCTTTCGCCATCACCGTGTTCGAGCAGCACGTGTACTGGACCGACTGGCGCTCCAACAGCGTCGTGCGCGCCGGCAAGTGGAACGGCAGCGACGTCACCGTAGTGCAGCGCACGCTCACGCAGCCCTTCGACGTCAAGGTGGTGCACCCCAGTCGCCAGCCGCCCGCCGAGCACAACCCGTGCGAGCACAACGGCGGCTGCTCGCACCTGTGCCTCATCCACGCGCCGCGCGAGCGCGTGTGCGCCTGCCCGCACGTCATGCGCCTCGCCGCCGACGCCGTCACCTGCGAGCGTACGTATCCTTGCGCGCCACACAGTGCGGCAGTGCTTCGCGTGTCGCGTGCTCTCACCGCGTGTCCTCCGCAGCGCACGAGAAGGTGCTGCTGATCGGGCGCGCGGGCGAGATCCGCGGCGTGGACCTGGAGGCACCGCTGGTGCACATGATCCCGACCGTGTCGGGCCCGCACGTCACCTCGCCCGCCAGCCTGCAGTTCGTCGCGGCCGAGCAGAGCATCTACTGGGCCGACAGCGAGACGGGCGAGCTGAAGCGCGCCGCGCTCACGGGCGGCGGCGCGCGCGTGCTGGGCGACGCCGGCGTGGACGCGCCGCGCGGCTTCGCGGTGGACTGGGCGGCCGGCGTGCTGTACTACGCGGCGGGCGGCGCGCTGCTGGCGGCGCGGCTGGGCGGCACGCACACGCGCGCGCTGCGGCCCGCGCGCAACGTGTCGGCGCTGGCCGTGGACCCGCGCCGCGGCCGCCTGTACTGGGCGGCGCGCGAGCCCGACGCCGAGCGCATCACGAGCGCCACGGGCGCCGCCGAGCACGCGCGCGCGCTGCTGGACTCGCTCACCGAGCCGCGCCTGTCCGGCGTCACCAGTACGTACCGCCCGAGCGCCCGCCCGCCCGCGCCGCTCGCTCTCACGCTGCCGTATGTTGCAGGCATGTGCGTGGACCTGGACGCCGACCGGCTGTACTGGGTGAACGCCGGCTCCGCCACCATGATGTACCTCGACGTCGCCACCGGGAAAGTTACCACGGCAAGTCGCTGGAATAGAATAGGATACTCTTTATTATGTACAGTCACATCCAAAATATGTTCGCCACCTAAAGAGTTGTTTTTGTCTGTAAATTATATGATAGAATCTGCAAAACGCAAAATCGACTCAGAATAATATATTGCGTCGTAATGTAAATACCGCGGTCGTATTCTTTACATGTCAGACCGGATAAAAAATCTGACACTGAGAAACAATGACTTTCGTAAAATGGCCATTACAAAGGTTTGGAAATGAAGATCCACTGTAATATTGTTTATTAGTGTTATAATAAACAATATTACAGTGGATCTTCATTTCAAAACCGAAGGGGTTCAAAACTGTTCCTAACCGCGACACAGAGCCTACTGGCTCAGGCTACGAATGCAACATGCATGGTATGCAAATAGCGTGCCCTTACAATGTCATCTCGACATTGGTGTATTAGTGTATACTATGTTGATCTTTGTTAACGAGTAATTAAACATTTTTTATGTAATAGTCTGCTCGGTGTCGTAGCTTCAATAGGTAGTATAATGTCCTGACTTTGTAAACGAAAAATGTTGAGTCAATAGGTGTGATCTGTGTGCGTCGCAGCTGGAGACTGAGGAGGGCGCGCGGCCGGCGGCGCTCGAGGTGTACGGCGGCGAGGTGCTGTGGGCCGACGCGCGCGCCGGGGCCCTGCGCGCCTGCCACAAGGAGAACTGCGCGCCCGCTACTGCGCGCCTGCTGCGCAACAACACCGGTCAGTGCATGACGATGTCTGGAGGTGTACGGCGGCGAGGTGCTGTGGGCCGACGCGCGCGCCGGGGCCCTGCGCGCCTGCCACAAGGAGAACTGCGCGCCCGCTACTGCGCGCCTGCTGCGCAACAACACCGGTCAGTGCATGACGATGTCTGGAGGTGTACGGCGGCGAGGTGCTGTGGGCCGACGCGCGCGCCGGGGCCCTGCGCGCCTGCCACAAGGAGAACTGCGCGCCCGCTACTGCGCGCCTGCTGCGCAACAACACCGGTCAGTGCATGACGATGTCTGGAGGTGTACGGCGGCGAGGTGCTGTGGGCCGACGCGCGCGCCGGGGCCCTGCGCGCCTGCCACAAGGAGAACTGCGCGCCCGCTACTGCGCGCCTGCTGCGCAACAACACCGGTCAGTGCATGACGATGTCTGGAGGTGTACGGCGGCGAGGTGCTGTGGGCCGACGCGCGCGCCGGGGCCCTGCGCGCCTGCCACAAGGAGAACTGCGCGCCCGCTACTGCGCGCCTGCTGCGCAACAACACCGGTCAGTGCATGACGATGTCTGGAGGTGTACGGCGGCGAGGTGCTGTGGGCCGACGCGCGCGCCGGGGCCCTGCGCGCCTGCCACAAGGAGAACTGCGCGCCCGCTACTGCGCGCCTGCTGCGCAACAACACCGGTCAGTGCATGACGATGTCTGGAGGTGTACGGCGGCGAGGTGCTGTGGGCCGACGCGCGCGCCGGGGCCCTGCGCGCCTGCCACAAGGAGAACTGCGCGCCCGCTACTGCGCGCCTGCTGCGCAACAACACCGGTCAGTGCATGACGATGTCTGGAGGTGTACGGCGGCGAGGTGCTGTGGGCCGACGCGCGCGCCGGGGCCCTGCGCGCCTGCCACAAGGAGAACTGCGCGCCCGCTACTGCGCGCCTGCTGCGCAACAACACCGGTCAGTGCATGACGATGTCTGGAGGTGTACGGCGGCGAGGTGCTGTGGGCCGACGCGCGCGCCGGGGCCCTGCGCGCCTGCCACAAGGAGAACTGCGCGCCCGCTACTGCGCGCCTGCTGCGCAACAACACCGGTCAGTGCATGACGATGTCTGGAGGTGTACGGCGGCGAGGTGCTGTGGGCCGACGCGCGCGCCGGGGCCCTGCGCGCCTGCCACAAGGAGAACTGCGCGCCCGCTACTGCGCGCCTGCTGCGCAACAACACCGGTCAGTGCATGACGATGTCTGGAGGTGTACGGCGGCGAGGTGCTGTGGGCCGACGCGCGCGCCGGGGCCCTGCGCGCCTGCCACAAGGAGAACTGCGCGCCCGCTACTGCGCGCCTGCTGCGCAACAACACCGGTCAGTGCATGACGATGTCTGGAGGTGTACGGCGGCGAGGTGCTGTGGGCCGACGCGCGCGCCGGGGCCCTGCGCGCCTGCCACAAGGAGAACTGCGCGCCCGCTACTGCGCGCCTGCTGCGCAACAACACCGGTCAGTGCATGACGATGTCTGGAGGTGTACGGCGGCGAGGTGCTGTGGGCCGACGCGCGCGCCGGGGCCCTGCGCGCCTGCCACAAGGAGAACTGCGCGCCCGCTACTGCGCGCCTGCTGCGCAACAACACCGGTCAGTGCATGACGATGTCTGGAGGTGTACGGCGGCGAGGTGCTGTGGGCCGACGCGCGCGCCGGGGCCCTGCGCGCCTGCCACAAGGAGAACTGCGCGCCCGCTACTGCGCGCCTGCTGCGCAACAACACCGGTCAGTGCATGACGATGTCTGGAGGTGTACGGCGGCGAGGTGCTGTGGGCCGACGCGCGCGCCGGGGCCCTGCGCGCCTGCCACAAGGAGAACTGCGCTATGTCATCGGAGTAGCCTACAGTGAAGTAACCTTTTTCGTTGAGTGTTTTGAAGAGGCTGTCTACTACAGGAGCGGCGAGAGGACGCCCCCTTGCGGGCAGCCCTTCGCAACGATAGCCCTCGAAGTATCATTTACTGTGACTTGTACAGCTCTCAGTTTGAGCATGTTGGTGATCCAGCCACTCAAGGTCGGGTCTATGTTGTGACTGTTGAGTGCCATGTTAATGCTGTTGAACATGGCTTTCTCAAAGGCGCCCTCGATGTCAATGAAGGCCGCCAGGCGGCCAGTGCTGAGTATTTGTGGTCCACTGCGCATTCACGCTGTGTAGCGCGGATTCTGTTGATTTGCCTTTGGAGTACGCATGCTGGTGTTTCTGGAGTGGTTTCATCCGAAGAGGTCCATCTTGGATGTGCCTATCACAGAGTCTCTCGAGGGTTTGACGCTTATAGGTCTATAAGCCTTGGGTTGCGTGTAATCGGTTTTCCTGGTTTCGGTATGAAAATGAATTTTACCTCGCGCCATGCGAGAGGTATCCGTCTAATTGCTATGCAGGATCGATAGATCTCCACTAGCCACGGTGTCAGATAATCTACCCCCCGCTGCAGCAAGGCTGGGAAGATGCCACCCAGCCCTGCCGACTTGTATGGCTGAGAGGTGTTGATAGCCCACTTTAATCGGTCTTCTGTTACTATATTGCGGGCTCTTGACCAGTCTTGATCCGTTGGGGTCCATTCTGGTTCAGCCTCCCACGTCCTGTCCTCCAGGATTTTACAGTCTGGGAAGTGAGTCTCGAGAAGGACCTTACTGGTTTCAAAGTCAGTTAGTGTGTATGAGTTATCGGGTTTTTCAGCGCGCCAAGAGTTCGGTCCTGATCAGCTGATAGGATCTTCCTTACCCTTGCGGCTTCATTATTAGTCTCGATGGATTCACAGAATTTACGCCAGGCGGTCCTCCTGGCGGTTCTGATCTGCTTTTTGTATGTATATTGTGTATCTTTGTATATCTCCCAGTCGTCCGGGAGCCTCGTGTTGTTTGCTCTGTTAAATTGCTTACGTTGCGCATCTCTGAGTTTACTAAGTTCAGCGTTCCACCAGGGGCTTCTCTCGTTCTTGCTTTGTGGCGCTCTTAGTTTACAGCATGCGTGGTATGCTTCAGTTAGGTATTCGGATAGTTTTGTCGCGGTGTATTCTAATTGTGCTTTGTCCCTTATGGTTACTTGTGCCAGATGTCTAGCTAGAAGTGAGGCCAGAAGGCTTTTGTACTCCGGAACATTAATGCGCCTCGGGTGTGTGTCATGCCAGTGCATGATGTTGTCTGATGTCACCGGTCAGTGCAGTCGCAGACACCGTGTCGAAGGCCTTGGTTGAATCAAGGAAGCCTCCCAGGGCCTGGTTTTCTTTCCCGAGTTATTCTGAAATGTAATCGGTCAGGCTATGCACCGCATCGGCTGTGGATAATTTGGGGGGTCTAAAACCAAATTTCACAGGGGATAAGAAGTTAGTAGTCTCCTCCGTTCAAACTCGCACCGAGAACAGACGTGTTTCTAATTACTCCTCAATACAAAATATTTATATAACGCGATATTAGTGCTATTTCTAAGTGTCCTAATTATCAAGTTTACGTACTTACGCTATTTAACACCTACATTGCGGATTTGCACCTCTGCTCACCCGCACCCCGCGAGGAAAAGGAATGGCCATAATTGCCGTCCTGCTCACGCAGGACGCGGAATCGCACGAAATGTCATCCGATCACGCCGCGCGAAGTCACCAGTGCATGCTACGTACATCGTGGGAAATGGAGAGGGTTTGGATATAATTGCTGTCTCACTCACCCAACGTTGCCCCACTCCGTAGCACTTACTACAATACCGGTTTCCGCTACGAAGCTGGTACGGGACAACCAACACATATATCGGCTACGCGAAGTTATTAATACATACTTGCTACAAATCTCACGGAACGGCTGCATAATTATAATAAACTTGACATTTATTAAATTCTACATCATCGGTGAACAAGTCTGCCAAACTGTCAGTATCACATACATACTCCACCTAAAACAACTAAATCAAATGTGGATGATCCTTTGTATGTTCTTCAGGATCCTAAAACTATATCCTTTAGCACATTTACAATGTAAAATATCGGTCACCAAATGGCTCCTAAGCCTTGATTATATCCACACTTCATCCACCACACACATGCACATCCTATTATTACACTACACACTTACATCACTCACTCGTCAAGTTTTAGACATAGTTTCTGTCATAGGCAGTCATTTGATTTAAAATGTATGTGATTTGTACGTTTTTACACCTAATTTAGCACGAAAGAGTACCTATTTCCAAGATACAGGTACATTACCTAGAAATTCAGAGTTCATTTAGTTTTAGCCGTCTACTCACTTAACCATATTATTTGTACCCTAGTTTATAGGAATATAACTGTATTAGGCTATATTTTATTGAGTCCAAATAAACGTTTATTATTAAACGTTTATCAGTTATTTTTTTCTAGATAGTTAACACGTCTATTGTTTAAATTTTCTCTAATATTTTTCATATTGAGCAGAGGCCTGGTAACGGTATTGGTCTATAATTATTAACTTAGTCTTTACTTCTAGATTTAAATAATACATAATGAAACTGGTAGGAAAAAACAGCGTAATATTGAATTTAATTTAGAGACTGCACATGGCCCCATCAACTCAGATGTAGAAATAGCTCAGGAATTTGAAAACTTTTTTGCTAATATTCCCCATAAAACTACTGAAGCTTTAATTCAATTCCCCCCCCGCACTTGCTGCTGCCTTACTTAGAAATAATGTAAAGGCATGCCCTTTGGAGTTTAGGTTTCAGCATACAAACCCTCAGGCTGTTATAAAAGCTTTTAAAGATCTTAAAATTAAATCAACAGAAGATCTATGGGGAATGTCTGTAAACGTCTGTAGATCTATCATCGAAACCATTGCGCCTTATTTAGCTTTCATATTGAACACTAGTGTAGACCGAGGAGCCTTTCCGGATCTCATAAAACACAGTAAAGTAGTTCCTTTGTTCAAATCCGGTGATAGCAAGGAATCCAACAATTATAGGCCTGTGTCAATTTTGCCAGTTTTCAGTAAGGTAGGTATTTGAAAAGTTGATGCTCAATCGAATGTTACATCACTTTAATAAAAAAATCCTTCTTTCACGAACAACAGTACGGTTTCACCAAAGGGCGTTGTACCACTGACGCCGGTGTTGTTAGTAATAACCAAA
Organism: Agrochola circellaris; assembly: GCA_914767755.1. Classification (NCBI taxonomy): domain Eukaryota; kingdom Metazoa; phylum Arthropoda; class Insecta; order Lepidoptera; family Noctuidae; genus Agrochola; species Agrochola circellaris. The sequence goes on along the minus strand of OU611850.1, from coordinate 19,582,286 downwards.
ATATGTAACTGCTAGCGCCATCCATTAAACATTGTAGTAAATGGCAATAAAAGTCAGTCTATTGTAAAACTAGAAAATGTCTTTTATTAGATTTGGGCTCAGAGACTATATATATTTTTTTTTATATGCGAAGCGTTAAGTATTGTGCGGTTCTGTAGTAAAAATTATGGCCAATTATATAGCTTACGTTAATAAGTTGCGCGGTCGTGAGAATTATGAGGATTGGTGTTTTGCGGCTCAAAATGTATTGGTGTTGGAAGGCATGGTGTCTGCCATTTAAGAAAAAATACCAACAACGGCAACTGCGGCGGAGAAAGCAGAAGACGCCAAAGCGAAGGCAAAGCTCGTGTTGACAATCGATCCATCGCTATATGCTCACATCAAGCAAGCGGCGACAACTTATTTTTTGAGTATGCAATGTGTTTCAGATTACATAAAGATTGTAAGTTATGAATACATTTTTTTAACATATTAGAGTATTCCTTAAACCTAGTTTTGTTTTCATTGGTTTTGTTTAGATAATATTTAAATCTAAATGTACGTTTAGTGGTACTACTCTTTTTAACTCCTTTTGATATCCATTTTAATTTAATTTACAATACGACGCCCGCTACATAAGAGACTACTTTATCCCCTTAGTGCATAATATATACATATATATATATATATGTATATATATTATATATTCGATAGGCGAGATTGGTGTGGATGTGCGAGAGTAACGGCTTCTTTTATATGATGATTGCACTGATTAAATGCGTTGATTGCTTCTTCGGTCTTTTGACGCATTGTTCGTCGTTGTATTTCGTGGCATTATCCCCATAAATATGTGATAAAAACACTTACAATCCTTGTGTCCCGATTGCGCTGTTTGACGCCTGTATTTGTTCTGTTTTCAAAATACCGAGAGCGCGATCGTGACCGTGATCGTGACTGGTAATGGCCACGACTCTTATTATTGCTCTGGCGCGTGTTTTGTAAATCGCAAATTTTTGAGTTAAACACTGCAATTTATTTACACAAATTATTTAATTGTTGAAGAAGTTCTATTTGTTATGGGTAAGCCGTGTGTAGACTGAAGGCGACTTCCTCAGTAGGGTCAAGCCGGTGGTTGTCGCGCTACGTCTGCGCTGGTGTCGCGCGGGAAACGCATGTAGTCCGGTGGTCGCGTGTGCCATGTTGTCTTTGATGTGGTGCAATTCAGAGACGGCGGCACGCCCGAACATCCTCCGCGTCAAGTTGGTGCAGAAGTCTTTGATGCTCTTGACAAGCAGGTCCCTGTGGATTACAGAATTCCTCACGAACCGAGGAGCTTTGGTTATATGACGCAGCGCGGTATTTTGCTTCGTCTGGAGCTTCTTCTTGTGCGTCTCGGCCGTGAGAGCGAGCCAAGCCGGGGTGGCTGTCTCAACACACAGACGGGCGACGTCTTAAGTACTTGAGTTCCAAGTTTGAGTGCATGTGTGGGTTACATACCACTAGAGCATAATTCATTTATTGCTTCATTTTTCATTATTTTTACTTACCGTGGCATAGTAATCTTATTCCAGATGCATCGTCTTTACGTTATATAATTAATGTATGCAAAATATTGTGAAATCATTTTATTTATTTATTTTGGCAAACCAACTAACTACACAAAGACATTCAATGTACATATCATTTACAAATACAATAGCATTGCATGCATCTTAATTAAAGGTAAGCACAGCATTTTATTTAGATCTCACTTTTAAAAGAGTAACGGTGGAGTTTCATGCCCATTCTTCTCCATACGAAAACTACCTTTTGGAAGGGGCGACTAGTATCAATTCTGTTTTTTGTAAAACATTTTATTTTAAGATAACTAGGAAAAATTCCTTTGGAATGACCGATTCGAAATATATGCATTAAAGGAGGTACCAAAATATGCTGTTTAAGAATCTTATTGCTTGTATTAACCCATCCAACTGCACAGTCATCTTTAATCCAGAAATGAAGTCATGTTTATAAAATGCTTATTACAGTGTATAATGTTACAAAACAATTTCCTATTCACTTAAACTTCTAAATAATAACTAATGTAATCTAATACAAACAGAGGGCGTGCTGGCGCTGCGCGTGTACGACGCAGGCACACAGCGTGCGGTGCGCGGCGCGTGTGCGCGACGCGCTCGTGCGTGTGCGCATCTGTGCCTGCCCGTGTCCGACGCCCACAGCGAATGCCGCTGCGCCACTGGCTACGAGCAGCACGGCGACAACTGCACCGGTACGAAACCAACGCGAGCACTCGCGTTTTTCTTAATTTTAAATCTTAAGTATTTGGAATAATTTTTGTTAGCAAAATAGGCTGATTCTAAATTTAATTTTTTACTTGCCTGGATCCCCCATTATTATAAATGCTAGCAACATATTGTTAGTTAAAGATGTTTAAATAATAAAGAGGTAGGTAATTGGCCGTGTGGTATTATTGTGGTTGGCAGCCGTGGACGAAGTGGTGGTGTACTCAGTGAGCTGGGAGTTGCGCGGCGCCCCGCTCAACGCCAGCAACGAGACGCAGGTAAACACTTCTGTTTAATTCTGTGATTCTTTTTTTAAGTTTCGTGTGCATGCAGAACGTTTTATTGTTGTATTGTGACAAGACAACTTGTCAATATACGCAGCGTTTAAGCATGTGTAAAAATACGCTTCCTAGAATAACTTATTCTTGCCGTCATTGGACCTTACCTGTGAACTTTCTGGTTATGGAAAGGTCGCAGTTCCAACTTTTTTTGACGATACTAAGAGCGTTTATTCTAAAAGTTGGCAACGTCGCAACTAGCTGTCAAATATTTACCTGTTTTGATTAGTTCTGTATGGAAATATGAAATATCGCTAACTAGTGACCAGTGAGTAGTGTGATATTAACGGCGCGTTTGCAAATCGGACAAAATTATACTGTTTTTCGGTACATTTTGTGACAAAACTAAACCGAATCAAATATAACTAATAACTACCACTTATAGGTTGGTTCTTCATCTTCAAATGAAAGGAACTTTTTTTTTCAAAATTATTGTTTTTTATATTGTAAAAAGGATCTTCCGTTGCCATGTTCCACAAAATTAACGATACCGGGTTGAGTTTAGGTACATTTTTTGTACTATTATCAAAATATTTTAAGATTTCTAAAAATACTATTAGTAGGCAGACATATTCAATTCTAAAACTTAGAAAAAAAATGTTTCAAAATGTCGCAAATAGTCGCAAAAAAAAATATAAACAGAAAGTAACTTTTTCACATATTTTGCTATAACGGATGAATCTTAGGCGATTGCATTAAGGGTTATTTTATTTTTGGTCTGTTTTGATTTATTGCACAAATATTTCTAAAGAAAGATCAGTCCGCGCTCGGCCGCTGTCGTAAGTGGACCCTGTGTTGCCTTTTTGCAGCGGCTCGTGTGGAAAAAGATCGCTGTACAAATACAAAATATTCGATAAACCAAATTTGATACTTGTTACGGTAAGATAATTTTGTATTCGCGGATTTTTATTATATTGATAATTTTATTTCGGTATAAGTAAGTACGGTTTATAAATGCCTATTCGTCTGGGACTTGATGGAGTGACCTGCCGAGTTTACCGAAGTACACCCTGAGGTCACTCCATCAAGTCCGGAGGTAAGGTCTCATCAAACCTGACAAAACGAGCCCAAACTCGGCACACCTAGTTCTACTCGTCGAGGAGTTCCAGTAACAGTCACCGAAGTACACCTGCAGGTCGCTCCATCAAGTCCGGAGGTAAGGTCTCATCATAACTACCAAAACGAGCCCAAACTCGGCACACCTAGTTCTACTCGTCGAGGAGTTCCAGTAGCAGTCACCGAAGTACACCTTCAGGTCACTCCATCAAGTCCGGAGGTTAGTAAATATATAAAGAACAGTACGAAATATTTTTCGTAGGTACCAATGTTTTATAAAGAAATATGAAAAAAAAAAAAACTTCCAAAGTATCAAAATTAGTTTAAGTGACTACTATTCCCGCAGCTAACCGTGCGTACACTTGTGTGTGTGACCCGTGTCAATGTAGTAGTTCGATTTTATACCTATCCATTTTGCAAATAGACCAGGGTAGAAGCCTTTAAAAATAATAAAAAGTGAAAAAAAAAAATAGTAGGATGAAACGCATTAGAAAAGGAGGGAAATATTATAAAAATTAAAGGAAAAATAATTTACGGGCGATCTGAGGTCGGGAAGGTTATGGGGGTGAGTTTTTAAGGGTAAAAAACGGTTTTTCTCGATTTCCGGCAAAACTAAAAGTCCTATCGAAAAAAGTCAAATGGCAAAGTTGTATGTAATAAAAAGATCTAAAACTTTTATATTTACACTTTTTTCATATAACCTCAAAATTTATGTGAAAAATTCAAAAAACCAAGTTTTTGGTTTTTTATTTTTATCTTTTACAATTTCTTTTTTTTTTTAACGAAATTTGGTGAAAACTTACCTTTTTATGTCCCAAATACGCTGTAATTTATTTGATTAAAAATATTTATTTTTTCACCTTATTTTGAATTAATATCGAAAAAACACCCTAATTTTCAATCGAAAATTCACCCGTCAAAATATCAGCTTTTTTCAAAAAGTTGGTATGGTTTCTGTTCGTTGAAATCTCTACTTTCCTATGGTGAAAAAAAATATATATGTTACTACAGTAAATCTTCTCAGAAAATGCAAAAATTCAAAAAAAACTTGAATTCGTTTTTTTTTTTTTAATTATTATAAATAATTTTGAGCTATTTATTAAAATTTACACTTTAATTACTCGAAAAACGTTAGATTACATGTGACATTGATAACAACGAAATTGCAAATAAAAATATACTACTATAATTAACAAACAAATAAGTTAAACAAATTAATATTTAATAAGACATCTACAATATTTGGAGAAAGTTGTCGAATCTTCTTTAAATTATATGCGTAGATGCCTATTTATAACTATTTTAAGATAAATTATATATACCTGAGTAGATATACCTGAGTGACCTACGAAAAATTGTAGCCCATCAAAAGGTATTTCGTGGAGAAGTGGGGAAGGGGCTAGGCGGGTCTGGGTCTTACTACATACATACCTACTATTATATACTATATATTTCGTAGCAGCTGTTACAACCGTTAGCCTAACCAGTATTCGAAATACAGTACAGTATACAACATCGTTTATAAAAATACACGTGCACGCTGAGTTTCTTGAAGAAAATTGTGACAAGTTTACTTAAAAAAACAAAAAATCTTTTCGAATCTGCATAGGAAGGTAAATACTATCTCTATTTTTATCTGTATCAATCAACTCAAACATAAAAATCGTAATATTTTCTTTAAAAAATAGTATGCTTAACGTAACATAACCTAAAGATTGAAATTTAATAGATTTATAATATATTTTTTATGTATTTTGAAATATTTTTTTTTTTTCATGGGATTAACTAAATTTGTTTGTGCAAAATTAAGGAGATTATAATTTTTTTATCTTGTACTAAAATATTATTTAATTTCAATCTTTAGGTTATGTTACGTTAAGCATACTATTTTTTAAAGAAAATATTACGATTTTTATGTTTGAGTTGATTGGTACAGATAAAAATAGAGATTACTTATTTACCTTCCTATGCAGATTCGAAAAGTTTTTTTGTTTTTTTAAGTAAACTTGTCACAATTTTCTTCAAGAAACTCAGCGTGCACGTGTATTTTTATAAACGATGTTGTATACTGTACTGTATTTCGAATACTGGTTAGGCTAACGGTTTTATTATATTCCTGAATGATTTAGTTGAGTACATCAAAAAATGTATTAATGACGCACAACTAATTATCTTTGCTGACGATACAAATGCAATAGTTTCGGCAGACAATACACTAGAATTAGAATGTAAGATCAATGCTCTTTTGAAAGCTTTCGAAATCTGGTTTAGCACAAATAATCTGAAACTTAATGTAAGTAAAACAAAATGTGTCTTATTTAAGCCCACTGTACGGAATGACATTAAGTTGGACATTGTTTCTTGTGAAAACAGTGTGGAAATAGTTGATAGTGTCAAGTTCCTGGGTGTACACATTGATACATTATTAAATTGGAAGGTTGAGACATTAGCTTTGACTAAATCAGTTAGCTCGGCATGTTACGCTATCCGAACTCTGAGAGAAGTTTTAACGTTGCCTCAACTTAGAAGTGTGTACTTTGCTTTGGTAGAATCCAAGCTCAGATACAGCATCGAATTTTGGGGCAACAGTTACAAGTACAATGTTCAAATGGCATTTGTCATTCAAAAAAGAGCTCTTAGGACAATGCTCCGCATGAAACAGACGGAATCATGTAGAGAGCATTTCATAAGACTAAATATTTTAACAGTGCCATGCCTCTATATATTGGTTTTACTGACTAGCTTTGTTAAAAACTTGAACAAAATTGAGAACGCTGAGCAGAGAATTACTAGAGCTAGTACACGTAGGAAAGATGTGCCCAACAACATTCAACCGAAATTGCAAGTTGTGCATCACAGCCCACGATATCAATCAGTAATTTTATATAATAAGTTGCCCATAGAATTGAAAAGTATTTACAGTGTCAACTTATTTAAAAATAAATTGAGGGCCCATTTATTGAGGAAAGGCTATTATGGTATCAATGAATTCATGGAAGACATTTGACATTGTAATATTATTGTAAAGTTGTATTTGATTTAATTTAATTTGACATTTATTATTTATAATCTTATTGTATTTGAATTCTCAATTGACTATTAGTGTTTTTATTTATTGACATTTCTAAATATTTTAATCTGATTTAATTATAATGTTTTATGTTATGTAATTTTAATCTGATTTCACTGTAATTCTTTATATTTTGTTATTATTGTAATTTTAATGTAATTTAATTGCCATGTACTGTTTTATATTTTCAACGTATTAATTGTTATTTTTAATTTAATTTCATTGCAATTTGTTATTTTTATATTATTTTCAACACAATGTTTCCATATTGTTATGAAATAAATGACTTATGACTTACTTATGACTTATGTAACAGCTGCTACGAAATATATAGTATATAATAGTAGGTATGTATGTAGTAAGACCCAGACCCGCCTAGCCCCTTCCCCACTTCTCCACGAAATACCTTTTGATGGGCTACAATTTTTCGTAGGTCACTCAGGTATATCTACTCAGGTATATATAATTTATCTTAAAATAGTTATAAATAGGCATCTACGCATATAATTTAAAGAAGATTCGACAACTTTCTCCAAATATTGTAGATGTCTTATTAAATATTAATTTGTTTAACTTATTTGTTTGTTAATTATAGTAGTATATTTTTATTTGCAATTTCGTTGTTATCAATGTCACATGTAATCTAACGTTTTTCGAGTAATTAAAGTGTAAATTTTAATAAATAGCTCAAAATTATTTATAATAATTTAAAAAAAAAAAACGAATTCAAGTTTTTTTTTAATTTTTGCATTTTCTGAGAAGATTTACTGTAGTAACATATATATTTTTTTCACCATAGGAAAGTAGAGATTTCAACGAACAGAAACCATACCAACTTTTTGAAAAAAGCTGATATTTTGACGGGTGAATTTTCGATTGAAAATTAGGGTGTTTTTTCGATATTAATTCAAAATAAGGTGAAAAAATAAATATTTTTAATCAAATAAATTACAGCGTATTTGGGACATAAAAAGGTAAGTTTTCACCAAATTTCGTTAAAAAAAAAAAAAAATTGTAAAAGATAAAAATAAAAAACCAAAAACTTGGTTTTTTGAATTTTTCACATAAATTTTGAGGTTATGTGAAAAAAGTGTAAATTCAAAAGTTTTAGATCTTTTGATTACATACAACTTTGCCATTTGAATTTTTTCGATAGGACTTTTAGTTTTGCCGGAAATCGAGAAAGACCGTTTTTTACCCTTAAAAACTCACCCCCATCCCCTTCCCGACCTCAGATCGCCCGTAAATTATTTTTCCTTTCATTTTTATAATATTCCCCTCCTTTTCTAATGGGTTTCATCCTACTATAATTTTTTTTGGTTTTAAAAATTATCGACCCTGGTCTAAAACGCGTCCTTAATAACTAGCTTCCGCCAGCGGCTTCGCCCGCGTGATATATTTATAAATTACAGCCTGGTACTCAGTGATAATATAACATGCTACTGGTGCAAGAATGTTTTAAATCAGTCTATTCGTTTTTGAGTTTTTTTTTTAAAATTATATTCAAAAAATCATAATCTTTTCTCTTTATAATCTTACGTTAGATTTAGATGAATTGCAATTATAACACTGAATTTGCACAAACACGAACGTGTTACGTAAATAAATGAATTTTGAATATTTCACTTTTGGGGGAAAAATAAGAAAATTATAAAATAAAACGTTTTGCAAATTGTACCGTATGACATCAGTGTTAGTTTAATGCAAGTAGACCCATCACCACGCATTCTCTACATTGTAGAGAATGCTTGGTTGACGGTTATGTGATGGATCTCACCCTGTATGTAACACAAACATACTAGCTCCGTCTGAAGTCGTGAGTGTTTCAGGAGTTGGACCCGCGCGGCCTGCTGCCGCCGGTGCCGCAGCTCAGCATGGCGTCTGCCATCGACTACGACGCGGGTGAGCCCTGGCGCCGAGTGTGTGTGTGTGAGAGACTCGTGGGCATGTTATGAATCTTAGGGCGATAGAGGCAGGTTAGCTCGCGAAATTCAAACGTTCTTAAGTTTTTTACAATTTACAGTTCAGCATCAGGTTGTATGTTAATCAAAATATGATTTACAGAATTACGATCAACGAAAAGACGTCGTGTTGCCTTTATATTTGATACGGTCGCGAATCATTTTTGATCAACATACAACCTAACACTGAGCTGCAAATTAAGAACATTGGAATTTCGCGGGCTACGTTAGCGCGTCCCCTTTACTAACTTCACATAATGCATGCGTGTGTCGCAGAGGGCTCGTGGATGTTCTGGGTGGACTCGGAGGCCGCGGGCGTGTGGCGCGCGCGGCGCGACGGCTCGGCGCGCGCGCGCGTGGGCGCGGGCGCAGGCGCGGGCGCGGGCGCGGGCGCGGCGGACTGGCCGGCCGCGCTGGCGCTGGACTGGCGCGCGCGCAACGTGTACTGGTCCGACCCGCGCCGCGCGCTGGTGCTGGTGGCGCGCCTGGACGGCCGGCACCGCTACGTGCTCCTCGACACCGACCCGCTCGCCGTCACCTGTGAGTCGCCTCCGTCCTTTGTTCCACAATTTTGAGAGCGAACTTGTAACGCTCGACGATCTTCGGTCACTATCTCTTTATTTACGTTCACTAATGTTTCACCAAAACACCATTGACAAATTTTTGGTTTACAACCATCGTTTCGTATTCTATTTATTTTACTAACAACTTATTCCGCAAATATTTTACAATAATACGCGAATACGCGTCTCAATCGCGGGCGCGAGAGTCGAGTATCGAGCGTTCGCAGCGACTTGCTGACTAAAATTTGAGAACTTCCCAAGTCCGCGCACGAGAGTCGAGTACAGAGCGTCTGTATTTTTTTATAGCGATATTAGTACAGTAGGTAGGTAGGTATGGTAGGGTAGGTAGGTAGGTATGTAAGTAGGTAGGTATGTAGATAGGGATGGTAGGTAGGTAGGTATGTTGGTAGGGTAGGTGCGCCGTATATAAGTACTTAGTGCTACCCGTGCGAAGCCGGGGCGGGCAGCTAGTAAGTTATAAGATGCGAATCACAAGGAAGTGCAACAACAAAAAACCAAGACATACGCTGCGAACAATAAAGTGAAGCATTCCAAAACTACACCTCCGCTCTGTGCATACACGCTGACACGCTACACTTACAACTATTTACAATCAAACTACACCTCACTAAGTGCAGACATGTGTTCGAAACCGGCCTCACGTCACTGTTGTCAGCGCTTTGTCTTTGTTTTTTAATTGGTCTGAGCTGTCTTGGTTTTTTAATTGGTCTGAGCGGCGAGACGGACGCGAATGTAATGGGTGCGCTCGTGGCACGCCTCGTAGCTCGTCTCGCAATTCGCAGCGGTTGCGTCAGAAGCGGTTCTTTGGGCACAAGTCAAAGGAGCCCGCGGACTCTTCGACGTCTTCCATAGTTGATAGTTCGAAAACAACTGACTGATTCTCGGTCGTAATTATTATTTATTTAAGCATGTATTGTGGGTTCAAAAAAATGATTCTTAATAAAAATAATTTAGTGTCTTTCTATCTTTATGGATGAATAACTTTTTTCCCTTATTATTCACACATTTACTGCCCTATAATAAACTGATGTATTTTTAAAGCTCTTTCATTTGATATATGAGAAAAGGTGCTACAAGGCTGGGGACGCTTATTCCCAATGTTCTTTGTCACAGAATACATAAGTTGTGTTCAATCTGGGAGCAAAAATTCATAGGCCGGATCTTGTAGTAACATTTAGTCTGTATTTCATTACTCTATTAAAAGTTATTTTTCAATTGAAAAGTTAAGTTTGTCCTTCAATCCAGGTATGGAAATTCGGGCGGTCGAGCAAGTACAGCTTTGAGACGTAACCCTCAGGGCGCAAGTCCTACTCATTCTTTTCCGGTAGTTTTTAAATAAATAAAACAGGTTAATATTTATTTATTTATTTATTTATTTACAACACAAACTATCTCTACAGGTTAACCTAAAGTGATAGAGTGGTACAGAACACAATTAAACTAAGATATAATCTTAAAACTAGGTACTTAAATCTAACTATACATGCAGATCAGAATAACACAATACTCTAGTGGTCGCCAGAGTAAAATCGTTCAGTGCACAAGAGAACAGGTCCAAGCTCATAGCTACCGCGTTGAGAGTGCACAGCGCACGTGTGCACGGGCACGGCGGAGAAGGTTGGTGCGCGCTCTCGGTCCCCCAGCAGCCGCGGCCGCCGGCGCCTGTTCACGTACTCGTCAGGTACCCACAGCTTAATTGTCTGTAAAATGTCAGGATTGCAAATTTTTCCCCTTATTACTTTAAATAAGTATGTGGCTAATGCAAGCTCCCTCTTTACTTCTAATCTAGTATAACCTACCATGCCTAATACAAACAAGGTAGGATACAGCAGTGGGTATCCCGGATACACTCCATACATCTTATGGTACATAAACCTGATATATTTGTTTTGTATCCGCTCTAACATTGTATTGTATTTGGCTTCGCTAGGACTCCAAATAGCTGCATTGTACTGTAGGTGGCTCTTCACCAGTGCTTCGTACAAAGCCCTTAAAGCACTCATATTAGTAAACTGGTTGGCCTGCCGTAAAAGAAACCCAAGGTTACGGTATGCCTCTTTGCAAACCGCAACAATATGTTTTCTAAACTGCAAATCTGCGGCGAAACAAACACCTAGATCTTTGACCTCCATGACACGCTGCAGCGGTTCACCTCCCATAAGGTACTGGTGGCGACGCGGGGTGTGCGCGCGGGATATGATTCTAGATGCCTTAATTAAAATACTAATTATTCATTTTACTTTTATTATCACCATAAATTTGTAATACCTATTCTCGTGCCGCCATTGAACACATAATATAATACCTACATGTTAGAAAGGTTAGTTTATGACTTTAAATAGTAATAACTTTTGACAGAGCGGGCCGATTTTAATGAAATAAACACTAAATATTAGTTCAAGATACAGACTATTGCTATATTTCCAATCCCTTAAATATCTTGAAAAGAAGACAAAGATTTTAAAAATCAATATTAAATATGATTTTTAAAATCAACCCCTATTTTACACCATTGGGGGATGATTTTACAAAAACGCTGAAATGCGTAATTCTTTATTTCTTACCAAAAGCATTAATTTGAATTTTCATATCCCTAACTTAAGAAATGCTGGTTTTCCCATTCAAACTTTCATCCCCTATATCGCCCCTTTAGGGTTATTTTTGGGACAAAAAGTACCCTATGTCCTTCTCCAGGATGCCATCTATCTGCTTGCCAAATTTTATCGAAATGATTTCAGTGGTTTAGCCTTGAAAAGTAACAGTAAGTAACATACAGACAGACAGACAGACAGACAGAGTTACTTTCGAATTTATAATATTAGTATGGATGGATTCGTCTAGTTAGCTCGGAGGGTTTAAGATCACTTTGAAGGGGATATGATTGGAGTTTCAATTCCCAGAAACAGTCTTCCTTTTGACATTCGGTATTGAATGGCCGGCAATACGTCGCCAACCCGTGCTCTTTTTGAAGGTAATATGATTTACGTTACGTTATGATTCCTAACAAATTCAGTATTAAAGCAGGTTAATATTCTAAAAGTTGAGGGGTCCCTATATTACATATCCCCTTACCGCATAGCTATCCAAAAATAGGCACTTATTTTCAAACGTTCAGAAATAAAAAAATATGTTATTTTACCCTTTACTGCATATTAGGACAGATCAGGCAACGTCTAAGCTTCAATAAACATACATGTGCTGTCATCTAGTGTACCGCGTAACAAAACTATAACCTGTCAAAATCAGTCGGCGGCAGTTGAAATTTTTCGTTGGTGTGTGCAACTTTTTGAAATTAATTTTGTGATCGTGTGTCGATTTTTCGTTTGATCTTCGTATCGTGGTGCTAAGAAGACATATCAAAGGACTCAAAACACTAAAAACATGTAAGTAAAACGTAATACTTTAGCGACAATCATGCCAAACCTTAGCATGACAATTATGGAATATTATGCAGTAACGTGAAAAGTTCCATAATTGGCATTGTATGCATTACTAGTTATTTTTGGATTCGGCCAGATTTGGGAATGTATGCAGTGAAGCATTATTTGATATTTTTTCAGAAAAATGGATCCAAGAAGATTTTACGGGCTTGATATCCCAAGCGAAAGCGAAGATGACGATGAACTAGCGGGGGGTGATCCTGATGATCAGGACTATCAACCCAGTGGGAATTCTTCGACGAGACGAAGGAACATTATTATTTATCCTTCGGATTCGGATGAGGATTCTTCGTCAGATGAAGGTGAGCAGGCCTCTGTTGATCCGTTAGCTGCTGGTCCATCGCGTTCGCGGTCTAAACATAAAAATATACCTGTTTGTTTAAATTGGCAAGACAAAGCTCTAGATTATAACGAAGCTGATTGCGCCTTTTTGGGAGACCAAAATATTCCTCAAGAAATTAAAGATTTAGATACCCCTCTTCAGTTTTTTTTATATTTATTGACTCCAGAAACCATTGAATACATAACTCAAGAAATGTGTCGTTATTCAGAGTAAACGCGACGGTCGGCATTAGAAATGACAGGCAAAGAATTTGAAAAGTTTATAGGTGTACTAATTTATATGTCTATCATGCATTTGCCCACTACTCGTCATTACTGGAATACCAGTTCTAGTTTCACCACAATTAGTAATGAAATGACATGCAATCGCTTCGAAGAACTGAAGAGGTTTCTTCATTTTACGAATAATGAGGACACTGTGCCTATAAATGACCCCAATGACGACAAGCTGCAACGAATAAGACCGCTGTTAAATAAGATTCGCGAGAGATTGTTGCGTTTACCAAGGGAAGAGTACTTGGCTATTGACGAACAAGTTATACCAACAAAAGCTAGGTCTACTTTAAAAAACTACAACCCTAAAAAGCCACACAAATGGGGATACAAGGCTTTTGTGTTGAGTGGTGCGTCAGGGCTGACATACGATTTTGAGCTCTATGCAGGGGCACAGTCGAATGTTGTTCTAGAAGGCCAACCTGACTTGGGAGTAAGCAGTAATGTAGCCATGCGCTTATCAAGCAGTATTCCAGAAAATATGAACTATAAATTGTTCTTTGATAATTGGTACACAAGTTTGCAACTTATGGCTGAATTACATAAAAAAGGTATATTTCCGTTAGGTACTGTAAATCGGAAACGCCTCCCTAACCATGATCTACCAAATGCTGGACAAATGACAAAAAAAGGAAGAGGTTTCAGCGTTGAAAAAGTCGTAGAGGTAGAAGACGTAGATATATCCGTGGTAACATGGCTGGATAACAAAGTTGTCAACTTGGCATCAACCTACGTTGGAAAATATCCAGAGGGAGAGGTTCAGAGGTTCAACAGAAAGAAAAAAAATTTTCAGACTGTTCCTTGCCCACAAGCTGTGCTTATATATAATCGTTATATGGGAGGTGTTGACCTTCTAGATTCCATGCTTGGTTATTATCATATCAAAGTGAGGAGCAAGAAGTGGTATCATAAAATATTTTTCCATATGATCGATTTAACATGCGTAAATAGTTGGATTTTGTGGCGTAAAATGAAAACTACATGCCATTGCTGGATTACAAATTAGTATTGGCCGAAGCGCTAACAAGAGCTAACCAAGCATTTTACACGCCGACACGAAATCGCGGAAGACCTGCTGTCGAAGAACCTAAAAGAAAAAGAAAACGACGAATAGATTTACCTCTACCCGAGATTGCCAATGACGGTTTAGATCATTTGCCAGCATACACACTGGAACGACAACTCTGTAAGATGTATGGTTGCTCGGGCAAATCCTACATCAAATGTGAGAAATGTAACATACACCTTTGTCTAAATAAAGAAAGGAATTGCTTTAAATCGTTTCATCTTTCGGAATGAAGAGACGAGACTACTGAATCCACGCTACGCCACTGGTGAATTGTTAGCCTGTAAGTCGCTATAGATACTAAGTTAAGTGTAAAACTTCCTAAATGCAACAGGTCTCAATAAATGTATCTTATATTTTCATTAAATTCTGAGTTTTATTTTCTAAATCTTATAATGTACTGAGGATTGACTTTTAAAATTACCTTTATAGCATGCGATGCCAAATATGTCAATTAGTTTTAGTCGCCTTTACTGCAATGCATATTATGCCATATTTGTCAAATTAGTTTTAGTTGCCTTTACTGCATAATATGCCATTTATGGGAAATAGAAGTTTATCATCATATTTAAAAAAGTAATCGGATTTTGTAAAACTGCTTGAACTAACTTAATAGTATGTGTCAAGAACTATCAAATATATTTTTTCTGGAAAAAAATAAAGACCCATGCGGTAAGGGGTAGACCTACGACATGAATAAATAAGGAAATAGGACCGCATCTTTAAACGCCGGCTAGCTCCAACAGCATCTTGAAAAAAGATTGTTGTAGCCGAAAAACACGATTGTGGTCGGTATAATAATTATCGTAAAAATCGTTTTTTTTTCAATAAAGTAGTATTAACAAACTCCTTGAACAAATAGTCGATATTTATTATGTCAATCACTAGCATGACAAGATAAAATACGAGTTATAAAGGATGTCGGTAGCCTATGGTCGGTTGATTGACGTTTGTAAAAATTCAAAATTTATTCCAGTTTTCGCTCTTATTGTTAATTAAAATAGTTTAACTAAAGATAAGGATGTTAAAGTGGGTGTGATAATACGTGTATCCCATTTAGTGCGTATTTAGTCAGTGGCACGTAGATGTCGCGTTCAATTCCCAGGCAAGTCCAATTTTATTGTTTTTAGCAAGTCGCAACCAAATCCTGATTAGTTATCTGTAGCATTACAGCACTAGTCCGATAACATAAAGTAAAAAGCACGCGTTTTTAATACACTGCATTCTGAACCTAAAAACGGTTCAATAAGAAGTACTTTAAGAGCAAGTGTGTTGAAAAATAAATTTTCTAAACTAGTCACAAAGGGATCATGGTTAAAATTTCCATTTGGGTCTGAAGTTCTTTAAACCTACCAAAGTTTTTTTTTCTATATATTCTAGTCGTTTCTGGCACTCGTCGGCCTCTACCGCAGCACCGCTCGCTCCGCTCGCTCGGCTCGTGCGTAGGGGGTCACAGTTCTAACCTGACCTAACCTAACCTTTTTTGCGAGTAAAAATATTTAACCTAGTATAACTAGTTCGGTTCCGGGTAGCTAGGTATATTTTTTTCTGTAAAAAAAAGTTTATCGGATAATTATTTTCATAAGTGAATTATTTGGTAAATTTGTTGTAGAATGATGAAGTAACAAATCATGTTTTTGTCAATCGTTACTTGTCTAGTGAAAATTTGTAGATGGTGGAATGACTGGACACCGTTAATTTATATAATACACCAATAACAGTTGGTACAAAGAATGAACTGAAAACAGTAAAAAAAAACGTTGCAGCCTTTTTACATGGTTAATGTTTTTATATTATTTTTAAAATGATTGTAGGTAAAGTTCGTTTTTAAATCCTGTCGACATATTTGACATTTCATTATCAAATTAGTCTACGGGATTATGAAACAAACTATAGTTATTCTTTTGACAATAAAAGAGATGTGTCAACGATTTGGTGATTTAATTAACTAAAAATACAGTTCACTAGATTTACCATTACAATGCCTATTACAGGTATACACAGCTTTCACCAAAGACAACAACGTAAATATGTTGCTTGTTTTGTATATGTCGTAGGTTGATTTGATAATTCGAATTTTCGCGAAAGCTCTAGGGATACCCTAGGGATATTGCGAAAACACGGATAATTAGACAATGTTGAAAACATTTCTGCGGGCAACTTGGAAGTAGCGCTCGCACACACGCACCGCTCGCTTTGCTCGCCCGGCACGCGCGCGGTTGGTTAGTTCTAACCGAAGCTAACTTAGGGTTTTCGCGAAAATTCGATTATCAAATCATCCAACGACGTTTACAAAAACTGTGATGTCAGTTATTTTAAATCAAATCAAATCAAAATCAATAATATTTATTTGCCGCCATCTTAGGCCGCCATCTTTGTTTTTGATTTGAACTAACTTGCAACTACACAAATAGTCGCCCTATTTGATAAGTGGTTTAATCAATAATAATAAAATTTCAAGGTATAAAAATTTGTAGAGTTTTGCTTAAATGTAAATTATATTCCTAAGACTTACGTAATAATAAACCGGATACCGATAAAGTACTTAACGTTATTACCTACAACGTTCGTACTCTGAAATCTGAAGATCGTCTGCTTGAGCTTGAAAATACACTGACTGAGATCAACTGGGATATTTTTGGCTTATCGGAAGTGAGAAGAAGCGGTTAAGACACAGTAGAGAGAGAAAACACCATATTCTATTTTAATGGACAGAGTGGAGGACTCTATGGGGTAGGATTTTTAGTTGGCAAAAAATTGAAAAACAATATTTCGGAATTCATATCTTACTCTGACAGGATTGCAGTCTTAAAATTTCAAGTTTCAAGCACACAAACATTATCCATCATCCAAGTGTACGCTCCGACGACATGCCACCCAGACGACGAAATAGAAGAATTCTACGATCTATTAAACAAAGCCTGCGACGAACATCGAAGCACTTGGACGCCAAAAGATAACGTCGAAAAAGCGGCAGATTTTAATTTATTTAAACACACTTCGCCAGCACAGGTATAATTTTCCATTATTTTTACAATAAACTTACTAAATGATTACTTAGACAGTCAATCACTTGCGCCAAGAAAAACAATCGAAAGAAATATGGCGAAAAAACTTGGCATTTACGTTTACGAACTAATATGAATTACAACGAATTAATTAGTCGGTCATTTGGTCAATCCGACAAAAAAAAGTCGGCCCTCTGCAATCAACAATTAAACAGTGCTTGCTTTTACGGCTTCTGAATTTGGACGGGTTGCAAATAAGCTATGCTTCCAAAACACGAACATGCGCGCACATTTTCACGCACACAGTCACACTTTTGCTGTGTACTACACGAGAA
Organism: Agrochola circellaris; assembly: GCA_914767755.1. Lineage (NCBI taxonomy): Eukaryota > Metazoa > Arthropoda > Insecta > Lepidoptera > Noctuidae > Agrochola > Agrochola circellaris. The sequence goes on along the minus strand of OU611850.1, from coordinate 19,564,552 downwards.
TTCCTGAGATCCAATGTATGAGAAATAAGCAAGTCGTAGTACTGCTTTTGCTCACGACTCACGAGAGCGCTGCCTGCGCGGTGAATTGGCTGCGCGCAGCCGCGGCGAGTGTTCGCCGCTTCAACAAATTAGTTTAAAAAAAAGTACTTAATAGATGGCGCGTAAATCTCGTCAGTGATATTTTTATTTTATTTTATTATTTATCTTTTAAATCGGCATATATGTATGGGACTACAGGGTATGTGCAGAGCTTATTTGCATGTATGGAGTGCACGCCATTGCCTCTGATACCCTATGGCTTCAAGCTTGTGCAATAGAATAGGAATAGAAGCCGTATCAAAAGGTTTGTCGAGGTCTAGGAAGATTCCTACTGTTTGGTTACAATTATCAAGTTCTTGTGCTAGATAGTCAGTCAGATGGTGCACGGCATCGTCTGTTGACATTTTAGGCCTAAATCCAAACTGCCGTTTAGATCAAATTTATTGGCAGATGCTAACTGTGATGAGTTTGGTGGTAATAAACCTGAAATGACTGATTTTGTTTCGAGTTTTGTGTGTCTTTTTACATTTTTTAGAAGATTATTACAGAAGTTACGAAATCGTTTATACGACAGTTGCAAAATTAAGTTATCTGGATTAGATTTAGCTTTCATATACAGTTTTTTCAGGGGCCATAGTCCTTCCATAGTTCCAGGTCACCAGTCAACTTAAGCCACCCAAACCCATAGTCCAATATCTTTGTTTCCATATCCTGCAATAGTCCTACACCAACCGGGGGTTATCCTTGGGTGCACTTACATAGTGCATACAGGGATAATCGTCGGTTGGTGCCTCATTTCATCAAAACTCCTAACGGGCCTCTGCGAGTTGGCTTCGGCCCCTCGTACGCCTTCTAAAGGTCCGGGACTCCAGGTTCCCGAGAAATGTCAAACACATAATAATAATTGCTTTATTTTCAGGCAACTAAGGCCCATAGACAAAATACACAAATTAATCATAGATAATAATAAACTAATACATAATAATTTTATTTAAAAAAAAAACATCACTGCAAAATCTTTGTTAGTACGAGTACGTTGGGTCGGCGACGTATTATTGCGCTGAGTCGTGGTGTCATGTAGCCTTCCGCGAAAACGCCGATACACGCCACCCGTCGGCCAAAATTCCTCCTTCATGAAAGTCTCCAGGAGATGAGTCGGAACCCGCACCACAAAAGATTTGAAGTTAATCCTATGGCGCGACTCCAACTTCTCGACTCTCAAGGTGAACTTGATCTTCATCCTGATATACTCCACGACCTACTCTACCTTCGTGGTGTGATGTAGACGTGACACGTACAGCTGCGTCGATGGAATAGCAGGACGCAGTAACATGTCTGGACCAGTCATTGCGGTACCGCACAGATTGCGACAAGCAGGCTTCTTCTTCTTGTTCTTCTTCTGCACGCGAATGAAGCTTCATCGGCCTGTCCTTGGCTCGTTACCGGCGGCAACGAGCTTCGAACTACTTCGGAGGGCCGCTGAGCACCCCTCGTATTATTTGATTAAGATTGCTAATTAAGATTGCTATTGGAACTACCGGAAAGTATTGTCTAGGAACCCAGCGTTCGGATGCCACCAATAAACGAGGATTGAACTCCGGTATTGGAAGCCGGAACTTTGCACCCCAATATGGTTATTCTTATTCTATGGTTTTCACTGAGTTTAATAGACTCATGACTATATACTTAGTCGATTGGAAAATAAAACCGTTACAACGGCGACAACTGTGGCTGAAGGACGAGACACGTATATAGGGTAGCGCTGCCCGCTGAGGATGAGCAGCGTGAATACATGTGCCCGTCATGCCAGCATAGGACGGTGTGTCTTGCCACTGGCGTGTGTGACGACACTCAGGGCTTCAGCCTGGCAGGTTTGAAAGGGGAGGGGGAAGAGGGGGTCGCAACCGGACGAGTTCTCCTGTCCCAAGGTCCCGCGCATTGCATTCAATTTTGATATGAAGTGTGTGGGTTGCGGGCAGGCAAACAAAACACGTGTTTTCGATACGAGAGGTTTATTCCGACTCCTTAGCACTAAAACATTATGCTTGTAACTACACATATGTACTTATACACTACAGATAATTAGGTTTTTGGTTTTATATACGTTAACAATTAGAATGCTAAAGGAGCCTAATCTAATGTTAAAATCGTTATTTAATGCCTGCCTAAACCTTCGCCCTTGAGCCCACACGACTGCTCAAACTGCGCAAACACGCTCGCGTGGGTCGAGAGTAAGGTACAACGCTAAAAGATTCTTTTGGCGCGTGGCTAAAAACGGAACTAACGCCGCCATCTTGTTTTCTCAATACAATCTCTGTGAAAATTTCACAAATGTTTACCAGCAACGCCCCCCTGTCAATGTCATTCAGGCGCTTAAAGGTTCTTGTAGCACTGTAGGTAGGTTGTGCTGACGTGATTTGTGTGCGGCAGCGATGGCGGTGGACCCGGTGGGCGGCTGGCTGTTCATGGCGGGCGGCGGTTGGATCCAGCGCGCGCGGCCGGACGGCTCGCAGCGCGACCTGCTGTACAACGGCACGCAGGTGGCCGACATCGCGCTCGACGTGCAGGTGAGTGCGTGTGTGATCAGCTGTGCCTCAGGACGTCTGCAATACCAAAGGCTCCGAATTCTTCAAAACCGCTTAATTCCGTGCTACCATACACCGCGATTTTAAACTGACTTCCTGTGGCTGGTGTGCAGACACAGCACGTGTACTGGGCGGAGTCGCTGGCGGCGGTGCTGTGGGTGGCGCGCTACGACGGCTCAGCGCGCGCGCAGCTGGCGAGGTTCGCGCCGCAGCGACACCACCCCGTGGCGCTCGCGCTCTACAACCACACGCTCTACTGGCTCGACACGTGAGGACAAACTTAACATACTATACTTCATACTTCTTACGTTATAAATCGTGTAAAATATTTTCAAAAATACGTCGATATGATATTTTTTTGTGTTTGTGTTTTTTTTTGCGTCATATTTATAAATATTTTCTTTCTTTCTAACATAGCACGGCAAACCGCGGCGCCGTGCTGGCGGCGCCGCTCAGCAACGTGTCCAACTACCGCGTGCTGCGCGACAACGTGGGCGACAGTCTCAAGGACATCACGGTAACGTAACATGCGGGAGTCTCACAGGCTCGGCGAGTAGTGGCAGTCGTGTGAAGAGCGCTATGTTCGCAGATCTGGTCGCGGTCCGCACAGCGCGCGCCGGTCGGCGCGGGCGGCGCGGCCGGCGCGTGCGGCGCGGGCGCGCGCTGCGAGGCGCTGTGCCTGTCCGACGGCCAGCGCGCGCGCTGCGCCTGCCCGCACGGCCGCCTCGCGCCCAATGGACGGAACTGCACGCGTCAGTACAACAGACACCTATACACACACACGCACACGCACCCGCGCGGCACGCTCATAGTCTATCTCTGTCCGCAGCGTACGACTCGTTCCTGATGTACTCGCGCGTCACCGAGATCGACAGCATCCACTTGCTGGACGAGAAGGACCTCAACTCGCCATACAAACCTATTGAGAACAAGTAAGGAAGCTATTTTCCTTGCAATAACCCGCGATCTGCCGATACTGAGTGTGTGTATGCGTGTGCAGGGAGCTGATGCGCAACGCGATCAGCCTGGCGTACTCGTACGAGGACGCGCGCCTGTTCTATTCGGACATCCAGCGCGGCTCCATCAATACTGTGCACTTCAATGGCTCCGGCCACGAGGTGCTCCTGGAGCGTAAGTCTACAGTCATTTAATAAGTATTTCAACAAAATCACAGCCACAATACACACATTACACTAATGCTAAAAACAATCTCAATAACTAAAGGACTAATGCGCATGACAATTAAGGCGTACATAGCGTTCACCACAATATACAGGATAGAATTTTTGAACCTCACTAGTACTTTCCCTCCAGGAAAGTACTCCAAATACTGGAGTTAGCAAATTTTACTCAAAGGAAACATTCCTTCATTTTTTTAAAGAAACAAATCTGCATTCAATGATTTTCGAAAATTCGCTTGCCACATTATCACGAATCGAACCGGCTAAAATCCGAAAAAATAACAGCCTGTACTTTTATGGCATCAATCGATAGGGTCAATCATATGGATCAAATCTCTTTAACAAACATGATAAATTAAATTAAAAGAAAACCATACAATCTTAACTTATTGTATAAACCTGTACCTTCCCCCGGACCGCCGCAAGGTGTAGACGTGTACTCAGTGCCATATTCCATTTGAATAAAAAGTTAGGAATAATTTAAGTCAATTTAATTCCATAATAATAAAAATTGTAGTATAAAAAAAACTAACCGGTTTGGTACTTATATCGTAACTAGTACAAATCAATTAAATTATTTTATCATTTTTAGTTCGTGTAGAAAGCGTGGTGTTTAGTTTTTTTTAAACTACAGTTTTTATGTTTTACTTTTTAGTCTAGTATATTCTTCATTTTGTTAATAAGTCTAAAGTCAACGAAGTTATGACTCAACCGGTTTACTCGTTAAGTAGCCCCTAAAGAAATCCACTATCCACCTCCTGACTCCATCGTCAGATCCTCGACACTAAATGCAACATATTGAAGTCGCCAAACCGAATCATATGAGCCCAAACTCTTACTAGTAGCCACTGAAGAGTTCCACTATCCACCTCCTAGGTCCATCATCAGATCTTCGACACCAAGTGCAATATATTGGAGTCGTCAAACCGAATCATATGAGCCCAAACTCGAGGGGTTTACTAGTAGTCACTGAAGAGTTCCACAATCCACCTCCTAGGTCCATCATCACACCTTCGACACCAAATGCAACATATTGAAGTCGTCAAACCGAAACATAATGAGCCCAAACTCGAGGGGTTTACTAGTAACCGCTGAAGAGTTCCACTATCCACCACAGCTCCAAGATACAAAATTATTGTATTGTCATCGGTCCTTGATACGTGTGCAAATTTTCAAGTTAATCGAAGGTCTTGAAGTTGCTGAAAATTACGTTACATAGATAGATAGATACAGGTCAAGCTAATAAAATCGTATTAATGTGAGAGACTCTATCGATTGATCCCATAAAAATACAGGTCGTTATTTTTTCTGATTTTAGCCGGTTCGATTCCGGAAAGTGGGAAGAGAATTTTCGAAAATCTTAGAAAAAAAATAAAAGAAAATAAAGAAGTAAAATCACTCACCATAGTACTGTGCTAACTGCTAACACCCGTGTGCGGTAAATGTGGTCTTATTCGTCTGTGTGTGCAGAGGTGGGCGCGGTGGAGGGCATGGTGTTCGCGGCGGCGGACGGCATGCTGTATTGGACCTGCAACAGCCGCGCCGCCATCCGCGCCGCCAGCGTGCGCCAGCTGCGGGCCGCGCCCGCGCGCGGGGCCGGGCCCGCGGGCGGGGCCGGGCCCGCGCGCGGCGCCGGCGCGCGCACCGTGCTGCGCCTGGCGCGCGGCACGCGGCCCCGCGGCATCGACTACGAGCCGTGCGAGCGGCGCCTGTACTGGACCAACTGGAACGAGTCGCAGCCGTCCATCCAGCGCGCCTACGCCAGCGGCCGCGCGCTGCAGACCGTGGTTAACACGCACATCCTCATGCCCAACGGGCTCGCGTTGGACCACGCCGCCAAGAAGATCTACTGGGCCGACGCGCGCCTCGACAAGATCGAGCGCATGCACTACGACGGCTCGCACAGACACGTGAGTAACGCAGTAAACCATTTACAGGTCATTTTGAATTGCCAAATAGTCTTTTTAGGGTTCCGTACGTTACGTCCTATCGAAAAACGAAACCCTTGTAGGATCACTCGTGTGTCTGTCTGTCCGTCTGTCACAGCCAATTTGTTCCGAATCTAATGGACCGATTGAGTTGAAATTTATGCATTAACTACTGTGGGCGTACTGTGGGTATTGTTGGTTATTGCGGAATAGAAATACCGTTTGCAGTTCAGATCAAATTATAATTTAAAATCAAACTATTTACATTAGCAATTCACAACCTGTATGTACACGACACAACTATACGGAACGCGAGACAGTTTCAACTCAAACTCAAAGCATTTATTTCAAATAAACCAATTACAGGCACTTTTGAATTGTCAAGGGGATCGGTCAGTCAGAAAGATGAAGGTAGATGCCCATTCCAAAGCGCAGTAGGTACCTATGGAGAAGAACGGGCAAGAAACTCTACGGACACTCTTTTAAATCATGATAAATATGGTTACAAAATATTGGTTACATCATTCATGTTGAAGTACATGTGAGAACGATGCAAAACGTGAAAAGCATCCGTAACAGAAATAAAAAAAATAAACAATCCAAAAAATTAAATTAAAATAAGCCGTGGTAGCTAAGAGATGACCAGTCCCTACTGACGGCGCCCGTTCACGAACATGACGCATGGATTAGCACCATTCAGCTCAACCATTTCGAAGGGAGCTAAATGATCCAACACACGCGCACACTCTAATGTCTCGCTGACGAGACATTAGAGTGAGCATGACGTACTCTTAGCCGCCAGGACATATTCAAGTCAATGAAAGACATACCCTGTACCTAAATGGTAGCTTTATAGTCGGTACATAGTACTCACACATGTTCTATGCAATTATACAATGCTATATACAATGCAAAGATAGTTTTTAAAATCTTCAGCAACTCCAACTGTATTTTCAAATGCTAATCAATTAGTTTATGCGCCCTTGTGGAGCAGGACCAGCGTTGGGCCAAGCATTTTTATCAGCAATATAATCTCCCAACTTATAATATGCTTGGCTGCATAGTGTGCGTTTAATATAAGATTTAAATTTCGTTTCATTCAGTTGAAGTATGTGGGGAGGTATTTTGTTGTAACACTTTAAACAGTACCCCATGAAAGACGAGTCCACTTTAGCCAGCCTGAAACCCGGTTGAACTAATTGGTTCCTATTCCTAGTGATATAATTGTGTCTCGCACCTCTTTTACTAAAAAGATGTAGATTCTTCCTTACGTACATAATGTTTTCATTGATATATTGAAAAAGTACCGTCATGATGTTAATATCTTTAAACAGTTCCCTTAAAGGGTCGCGCCTGCGGAGGCCATATATGGCTCTGATGCCTCTTTTCTACAGAATAAAAATAGACTTGATGTCTGCAGCCCGTCCCCATAGTAGAATACCGTACGACATAATACTATGAAAGTAGCTAAAGTAGACTAGCCTCGCGGTACCTACATCTGTAAATTGACGGATTTTTCTCACAGCATTTGCTGCTGAACTTAATCGTCCTGAAAGGGATGTTAAATGAGCGATCCAACACATGTGACATTTTTGTGAGCAGTTACAAACGCCAAGGAACTATTGAGCCGATGAAAAAAAACATAGTACATCAATACATATACTATGTAGTTTTTATTACTCGCAGCGAACCCACTCACTTACTCTCTCTGACCGGCAGGTGGTGACGCGCGCGGGCACGGAGCACCCGTTCGACGTGGCCATCAGCGGGCCCTGGGTGTTCTGGACGGACTGGCTGGCGCACGGCGTGTTCCGCGCCGACAAGCGCGCCGGCGGGGCCACGCCGCTGCGCCGCGACGTGCCGCGGCCCATGGCCATCGTCGCCGTGGCGCCCGCGCACCAGGCCTGTGAGTCCCGGGTGCCTGCTCCACTCTGTCTGCTGTTACAGTAGAATAGTACACCATATGAATTACAGATATAAATGTAAAAAAATTACGTACGGTGACTTTTATCGCTAAAAGCGATCTTTTAAAGACAACTTTTGGATGGATTCAAAGATTAGATTTGTTTTGATTTAGATTTAATGTTATAGTCCGCGCCACCGCTGAAGTTCATTTGCGCATGCGGCGCTAGTGTCGATGTCATTGCGTCACATTGCATTAAAAAAAACCTTGTTCTCAATTTTCCGTAGGCCTTCATTCCTGGCGCGCACTCTTGTAATAACCTTTCACTTTTATATATTTGATATGATAATATTGGTTGCCGTCCACCGGCGCCACGTCCTTCGGCGCGCGCTTCTCGGTAGTGTTCTAAGCGCGGCAGTATATATAAAAAGGACGGTCGGTCGCAGGCTCGCCCGACCCATGCGCGAGGCTGAACGGCGGCTGCGCAGACCTATGCACGCTGGACGCGCACGGCGCGGCGGAGTGCTCGTGCGGCGCCGGGCGCACGCTGGGCGCGGACGGGCGCGCGTGCGGCGCCGCGCACGCCGCGTGCCCGGAGTCACGCTGGGCGTGCGCGGAAGGCGCGTGCATTCCCAACGAACTGGTGTGCGACGGCGTGCCGCACTGCAGCGACGCACCCACCGCCAGCGACGAGGACCTCTACTACTGTAGTCAGTACACACACACACGCAAACTACTGCGATTGCTAACCATGCCAACCAACCGTAAATACAAACGGAATTATAGCTGTTACAACAAGGTTACAACATTCAATTTTATTGGGTATTATTAATAACTAGCTTTTGCGGCGGCTTCGCCCTCGTGGAGGTCGCAAATATAATAATATTTCACAGGAACGTACTACCGGGATTACATACCTAATAGCCGAGGAAATGGTCATTGACTCCTACCGCTGCGCCCGCGTAGCCGTCAACCATAATTATATTGTTACGCGTAATTTTGAATCTGTGATATGTTTTAAACTATTCATTAACATGATATGATGTCAAGGCACATTTTAATCCAAATTAAATGCCCAATTTAAAGAACATATTTGATTGGATAAGGATTAATATAATACCGGTCAAAATAGCTTCGGAAATAACAATGAAATTTTTATTAAATTCTGAGAGGTAGTAGATTATAAAACAACTCAAAAAAAGGGAATTTAATTCGAGGGACAAAGTTAGCTCCCGAGAGCAGCGAAGGAGAATCCTGAGCGGAGCGAAGGATACAAGGACTGAGACAATTTTTTTTTTCATAAGTTGTTTAAGTACTCTACTTTTTATCATTGACTGCGAGAAAATAAATATTGGTATAGTATTTATATTTATCTGTTGTAGTTGTAGTTTTTATATGACTGCCTCGTTAGTCTAGTGCTCGCAAGCGCTACTGCTGAGCATGAGGTCCTGAGTTCGATTCCCAGGCCGGGCAAAGTATTATTGAGTTTTTCCAATAGGAATTTCTCAGTAGCAGCCCGGAGTCTGGAATTGTGCCCGGTTGATAATAGTAGGCTCTAGTAGGCCCTATTACTTGAATAAAACGGATTTATATCGAGGGCCATGAATCACTCGCGTCGCTCAGGATTCTAACACTTGAATCACTCGCTACGCTCGTGATCCAATCATCATGAATCACTCCTTTCGGTCGTGATTCAGTCGTTAGAATCCTTCACTAGCTCGTGATTCATCTATGGCCCTCGCTTTAAATCCGTTCTTCATTCACTAATTGCATAATATACAATTTTTGTACATAATTCGTGCTTGTTCCGTATTCAAAATGTTTTTTTTCACTCAGTGAGTAAAAGATAATTTTATTCACTGTTATCGATGAACTATAGTATATCACGCAATTAGTGAATAAAGGACGGATTTAAAGCTAGGGCCATAGATGAATCACGAGCAAGTGAAAGATTCTAACAAATGAATCACTTCCTACGGTCGTGATTCAGTTGTTAGAATCTTTCACGACCGTAGGAAGTGATTCATGATGATTGGATCACGAGCGTAGCGACTGATTCAAGTGTTAGAATCCTGAGCGACGCGAGTGATTCATGGCCCTCGATATAAATCCGTTTTATTCAACAGTTGCATACTATACTTTATACCATGACTACGAGAAAAAGAAAGATTTAAGCGAAAATAGACATTTAATGAAGAAAAAAGGAAGGTTGAATTAATTAAAATGTACATTACAATTGGAACAATTTCTAAAATTAAGAGTAATTATCTTATTATTGTTATTAGGATGGTCAACTTGTGAAGCGCTATATATTTCCTGTGTCTCTGTGTGTTTTCCTGTGACTCTACGACTTTCCATTAAGTTGAAAAATCAAAATTTTAATGACAGAAGATGACAAAGCACGCCGGCCTAACGTCGGTAGCCAATTTATAGCCAGTCGGAAACACGAAGATGTTACCACGTGTCTTGAACCGTAATATAGTGCGTGTCCGTGCTGACCGGGGCCGCGTGTTGCAGCATCGCGCGTGTGTCCGCCCGACACTATCCGCTGCGGGTTCGGCGGCCGCTGCGTGCCGCTGGCGCGCGCGTGCGACGGCCGCGCCGACTGCGACGACGCGGCCGACGAGGCGGGCTGCGACTGCCCGCCGCAGCACTACCGCTGCGACGACGCCGCCTGCGTGCCGCTGAGCGCCCGCTGCGACGCCGCGCAGGACTGCGCCGACGGCTCCGACGAGCGCGACTGCCCCGCCTGCCTCAACGGAGACTGCACACCTGTCACCGGTAAACATTACAATAATCGTAGAACAATCCTTCCACAATTATTTTACCTCTGACAGCAGCAACCCAACACCGACCTTATTTTAACAAGAAATTCAAAAGTCATTTATTCAAACTAGGCTGAGAATCAGCACTTTTCGAACGTCAAAATTACATAAGATAGTCCCCCAAAAACGCCCACCCTTCTCCACTTCCTAGTGCGTTAGCTGGGAAGAAGAAGTGGCGCAACAAACTCCCCAGCAGCACAGGTGTCTGTTTAGTTGGAAAAACTTGATTCTATATAATAGTAAAGAAAGAAAGATCATTTATTTGTCAAACATGCGTATACATAAACTGACAAGGCAGACATGCAAGGTATTGAGTTAATATTTTGTTGTGAGCGTCCATGTTTTGCCAATAGCGGCGTACAAATTGTGTAAGTTGCAAGTTATTAGTTAACAATTTCATTTAATTTTATTAACATTCATAATCATTTCATTAATAATTTATGTCAAGATTTAAAGTATATTCTGGTCAAAAATAAATTAAATTATGTCCAGTATATATTCATTATTATCAAAACGATCTTTACATTGTATAAAATCAATCTCCTTTGTATTAGTATATAATTGCAGAGCACAGGTGTGAGTACTATATAATAGGTCTTTACCTATGAAATTGCCGTTTTGTATGAAAAAATTTAAACGAATTTTTTTCATGTATTTTTTATTTGTATTAATCGAAGTAATCACCCATGCAATCAATGCATCTTTGCCAACGCAGTGGCAGTTTATTGATGCCCTTCTTAAAGAAATCAGCTGGACGGGAGGCAACAAATTCTTCAAAGGCATTTTGTACTGCCTCTCGGGTATTGAATTTTTTCCCGCCAAGAAGTTATCCAAATTCTGGAAAAAGTAGTAGTCTGTAGGCGCAAGGTCTGGTGAGTAGGGCGGATGACGGAGAGCTTCCAACCCCAGTTCTTGCATCTTGGAGACCGTCTGCTGTGCAGTATGAGATCGCGCGTTGTCGTGCAGTAGCAGCGGAGACGAGCGATTGACCAATGCTGGTTGGAGATGTGCCAGCTTCTCCATCATTGTGTTCAGTTCTTCACAGTACACATCTGCAGTAATGCTCACCCCGTTTGTTAAGAAGCTGTGATGAATCACACCGGCGCTAGACCACCAAACAGTGACCATCACTTTTCTAGGGGTAAGTTTTCGTTTAGGGCATTGTTTAGGTGCTGAACCAGGATCCAACCAACTTGCTGAGCTTGGTTATCAAACAGAATCCATTTTTCATCGCAGTTAACAATGCGGTTCAAAATTCCTTCATTTGTGTGTCTGTTGAGCAGTGCAAGGCACGTCTCGACGCGTACTTTGCGCTGGCGATCATTGAGTTCGTGGGGCACCCATTTGTCAAGCTTTTTTACCTTGCCAATTTGACGCAAATGGATCAATATTGTTTTGACGCTAACGTCGAAAGCTGCTGCTAATTCAGCCGTAGATTGTGTATCATCAGCTTCCACAATCGCCTTTAATTCGTCATTGTCGACCAAAGTCTTCGGACGACCGCGAGGTTCATTTTTCGGGTCGAAATTTCCAGAACGGAAGCGAGCAAACCAATAACAGGTGGTGCGTTGGTTTGTAGTGTTAGCTCCGTAAACGTCGTTGATGTTGCGTGCCGCTTATGCCGCGTTGCTGCCACGACGGTACTCATATTCCATAATTACTCGAATTTTTAACGTATCCATGATGACGAAAAAGATTGAAATGCGATGAAAATGTAACACTAATCAATAAACAAATGACTACATTTGGAAAAAAAAAAACATGTTTTTAAAATAAAATTAATTTGAAATTAGAATTCTTAGCCAAACAAAAGTTATTTTGATTTGAAATGGCCAGTACTGCAGAACGGCAATTTCATAGGTAAAGACCTAATACTAAAGAGCTACCATTTACCGGGTAATACGTCTTTTATTGACTTGAATGTGCCCTGGCGGCTTGAATATCTCATGCTCACTCAGATGTCTCGCTGCTGGTGGCGCGTTTGTTGGATCATTTAGTTCCCTTCAAAATGGTTGAGCTGAATGGTGCTGATCCATGCATCATGTTCGCGAACGGGTGCCGTCAGTGGAGACTGGTCATCTCTTAGCTGCGGCTTATTTGAATTTATTTGAATTTTTGAATTGTTATTGTTTTGTTTTTTATTACGGAGGCTTTTAACGTGCACGTCTTTCTACATTGTTCTCACATGTATAATTACAACATGAATGATTTAACCAATATTTTGTAAAAATATTCTGATTTAAAAGAGTGTCGTGGATTTTCTTGCCCGTTCTTCTCCATAGGAACCTACTACGCGTTGGAATGGGCAACTAGCTTCATATTTCTGACTGACCGACCCCTTGAAAATTCAAAAGTACCTGTAGTTGGTTTATTTGAAATAAATGCTATTAGTTTTGGGTTTTTTTTCATGTACTAGTGGGGTGGGGATGTGCTAGAATAAAAAATATAAAAATTAAAAAGAAGTACAATCGCTCGCTCTGATCTCGAGACCCTGTCACACCCTATGTCTCGGGATCAACCAGGTGTCCACGAAATTTTCTTGCAAAGTAACTTTATTTTTATTTTTATGGACTTTATTTCCTGCGCACTGCGCAGACTGGCGGACGGGAAGGCAGAGGGTTTTAAATTTATCAGTTGTATTTAATACTTATCCAATCGAAATAAGGTATATATTTCAATGCTTTTTGATCGAGCTTGGAGCATCTCAGCGCAGTTTTCCGTCGATCACCGAGCATTGAAATATATACTTAGGCCCTTATTGTTTTAAATTTAATAAAATGTAATTATTTTATAACAGCTGATAAATGTGTCTTAAAAACTCAAACTCAAAGCATTTATTTCAATTAAACCATTACAGGCACTTTTGAATTGTCAAGGAATCGGTCAGTCAAAAATATGAAGCTAGTTGCCCATTCCAAAGCGTAGTAGGTACCTATGGTGAAGAACGGGCAAGAAACTCCACGGACACTATGAAATAAACAAAAAATTGTTACAAAATATTGATTACTTACATCATTCATGTTGAAATTATACATGTGAGAACAATGTAGAAAGAAGTGCACGTTAGAAGCGGCCGTAATAAAAAGATATAACAAAGAACAATTCAAAAATTAAAATCAGCACCATTCAGGTCAACCATTTTGAAGGGAACTAAATGATCCAACACACGCGCCACCAGCAGCGAGACATCTGAGTGAGCATGAGATATTCACAGCCGCCAGGGCACATTCAAGTCAATAAAAGACGTACCAGTAAATGGTAGGTAACCGCAGAGATACTTAGTATAGCGACAAGCCCGCCTGAAAACACAATTTTCCTTCGTTTTAAAGTGCTTTATATAACAGGGTTTCAAACCTAATACTGGTGATCCTCGTTGAGGGTTAACTTTAGCGGAAAAGTAATGCCGGTGACCCTCCCGGAGGATCAATTTGCAACATCTATAGCGGCATAGCGTATGAGCTTCACGAATAGCGGATAGAGTCGAAAGTGTTAAATAGATTTATGAAATTTAAAAAATGTATTCATTCTTAGTTTGTGTGTTAGATTCTAACGCGATAGAGACGAGCACGGCGCCCGTGCCGCAAGTGGACGCGCACGACGACGGGGCGGAGCAGGAGGACGCGCACGACGCCGCGGCGTGCGGCAGCGACCAGTTCACGTGCGGCGGCGGCGAGTGCGTGCCGCTGGCGTGGCGCTGCGACGGCCGCGCCGACTGCCCCGATACTAGCGACGAGACCACGCATTGCCGTACGTACAGTCTAGTCTTTTATATCTTCTTTGTTTTCAAATTCTTTTCTTTATCAAGTCAGGGCAAATAATACCTTTTGAAGCTACGGTACTGAACAGAATATTGCATAGAAAACTATATTTTATTATTTGATAACACGGATCAAAATAGCAAGCACCTTTGATCAATGTCGAGTTGACATCAACCTCAAAGATACAGATACCTTCCCAGAAACAGTGGGATGAGCCGCTCTGCAGTTTGGTACGGAATATCTTATCAATACATCCACTGATACTGCTGAGCGTGCCCGCCTGCTTGCGATGGGTGAGTGGGAGTTGGGCATCTGGCTTCAAGCACTACCGTCACCCAACATAGACACTATACTGGGTGACACCACCGTCTGGCTCGCTACTTGTCTGCGCTTAGGCACTCTTTGCGGTGAAGTTGTCGACTGCCTCGGCACCATGGTCTAACTTGCAGTAAGAGCACAGGCCCGATAGCACGGCACGCCAGCATTAATGACATCGTCCGTCGTAATCTTGTCACCGCTGGGGTGCCAGTTGATTTAGAACCCAACGGCTTGGCACGCGACGATGGGAAGAGACCAGGCGGAATGACCATAATGCCTTGGAAGTTAGGTTGGCCTTTGAGGTTGGATGCAACATGTGTCGACACCCTTGCGCCATCCCATCTTCCTAGTACGGCGGGCTGTGCTGGGGCGGCTGTTGCAGGTGTGGAAAACCTCAAACGGCGAAAATATTCCAATCTTATTAGGGAGTTATTGGTTCGAGTCGTTTGGGGTTTGAAATATGGCCATGGGGTCCGAGTGCCCACTTGGTGTTTTAAGACATTGCCAAGCTGTTGGTCGACTCTTGACCTGACCAGAGGGCTGGCCTATTTTTTGGCCAAAGGATACTACGTGGCATCGCCATACAACGTGGCAATGCTGCCAGCCTTTTGGACACTTCCTGTTGACAGCGATGCGGACGATTTTTTTT
The DNA here is from genome assembly GCA_914767755.1 of Agrochola circellaris. Classification (NCBI taxonomy): domain Eukaryota; kingdom Metazoa; phylum Arthropoda; class Insecta; order Lepidoptera; family Noctuidae; genus Agrochola; species Agrochola circellaris. The sequence continues at coordinate 19,549,366 of OU611850.1, read as the reverse complement.
GATGCCTCGTTATTCTCTCTCCTGCTTTTTACCCGACTGCCAAGGAAGCATTATAGTTTTCGCGCATATCTTGTATATATGTTTGTAAATTTCTTTATGACCTCGTATTTTCCAAACGGCTGGATGGATTTCGACAGTTAAGGTATCGTTATATTCGTCTTAAAACCCCAAGTGTCTCTAGAATTGTATGGTTTCGCAGGCGGGGGACAAACAAAAGTTACACCATATTTTCAAGTTATCCCCCGCCTGCAATACCATTAAATTCTATACAATGTAATGCTTGTTTTTCTCTTTTCAGTTATGTGATTTTGCAGCTGGGTTTTTTTTTTTTTTTTATGTCTACTGTACATTGTAACACTGAATCAATTTCACGCCTCCCCCTTAAAAGCGTTTATTCTGAAAGTGGACAATGTCGCAATAAATATTTCGCTGTTTTGATTAATACGGCAATATAATTATTTGACAGTTATTTGCGACGTTGCCAACTTTTAGGTTATGCGCTCTTAAGAGCTTGACCAAATATTTTTTGATATTCGGCATAAAGAATATGAATTAAAAATCTCGACTGATTAGAAAGTTATGTAACAACGCGAAATTTTCTACATGTACGAGTACCATCAGAGAACTTCATATTTATACACCGTAAGGACTATTTTTGCTCGGTGGCTATAGAACCGGGGCGGTAACAGATATGGCCATCGTATTCACGGGATTTTGTTTTCAAACTGCTTAGATATGAAGTTGTTCGATACATATCTATAGACTATTAATACGTGAAGCAAAACTTTGTCCCCCTTTTTACGAAAATTACGCGGATGGAGGTTAAAGTTTATATGGAGAAGGAGTGCAGAAAGCTAATATTTTTATATAATATGCATTAGAATTAAATTAATAAAACAAATATTACACACACTACCATGCGTTTGACAATACTATGGTTAAAGATGGCTACTTTAGAATAATGACATGGCATCATGGAATTAGTATAAACTATCCTATCAAACTTGAAATTTTAATGTCAGAAATCGCGAAAACCTTTTCTATACATTTCATAGGAAATTACGACTCCCAACTTACTTTTTTAGGGCTCCGTAGTAAACAAGGAACCTTTATAGTTTCGCCATGTCCGTCTGTCTGTCTGTGGCTTAGCTCAGAGACGGTTAGTACTAGAAAGCTGTAATTTGGGATATGTATCACAACACCACGTCCACGTCCACGTTTTTGTCGGCGTATTAATCACGCCGACAAAGTGATAAAATAAAATCAAGTTTTTGTTTTTTATGGTACCTCCCCTACATGTAAAGAGGGGATGTTTTTTTTTTTACTCTTATATCCCATAGTGTGGGGTATCGCTGGAAAGGTCGTTCAAAAATATTGTGGGTGTGTGAACACCATTTTTCAATTCGGGGATCCGTTTGCGAAATGTTAAGGTTTAAAGTGCAAATTTTTGTTAGAGTCAAGTGTCCCCCCCTGCCAGCTAAGTGGTTGTACTTGGATTTGTGAAAAAATTCACAGCAGTAGTATACAGTGTGTTTGGTCACCGGTGTCCGACCCGTTAAGGCGAGGCAATATGATCAATTTTATCGACTAATCCACCATAATATGGCCCATAATTTTGTCCCTACTGTTTTGATATGGGTGGTTAATTTAAAAAAAAACAACCAAAATTTTTCACCCTTTACGTTTTAAGTAGTTTTTTAAGGTTTTTATGGGAGTTTTTGATAAACCTTTTAGTATCAAGTTATTGCCTACTTTTGTAGCTGATGAACGAAACTACTTTTATGGCTGTAGGACTTCTACATCGATAGATATTGCAAAATAAATGAACCCACCCGTACTCAGTAGAATAAAAAATTAAATTGGCCGCCATTTCAAAACAGTAGCGGCAAAATACCTTATTATGGTGGATTTGTCGATAAATTTGATAATGTTGCTTCCTCTTAACAGGTCGGACACCGGTGACCAAACAGACTGTATATAACGAAGTTAAAACGAAAGCTATCACTGCTAAGTAGGCTATAATCGACCAACTTAACTTTGCAGTTTGAAAAACATGATCTCCATACATTCCGTACGAGAGAAAATGTTTTTCAACTACAATGTTAAGTTTGTTCTTGGGATAAATTCATCCCAACTACCTTGGTCCAACACGCACTTGGCTGGTTTATTATAATGGATAGACCACAATGAAATCTTGGCCGAAAGTGATAAAAAAAAAGTTCTAATTTCGAACGAATAAGTACACGTTATTATTTGATTTGCTTTGAGAACAGAATTTAGACAATTTGTTACTTGTGATTTCTGACATTCTGAAAAAAAAATGTGGGAGCTAAAACATGTTCTTTGCTGGAGAGAAGCGCATCGCTTCCGAATAATGGCGTAGAAATCATCAACCCTCGCATCGGTAAACGTACCCGAAGCGCTACAGAACCGCGACAGCCCCATAAGCATTCTGAAGGCATTACGATATTGTACACGCAGAGCGCTGTATGCCTTCTGTTTATACTTGACCCAGAGGCTGCAGGTGTAGAAAGTCTGACAACAGGCTCGAAAAAGCGTCATTTTAACCTCACAAGTACACCGCGCAAACCGAACAGACAGCGCCCTACGCTCCCTCTCTATGTCTAAATCATCACATAGGTCCTCGGTGACCCAGTGGCCTAGGTACTACAATTTTGAGACTCGCTTCAAGGGCTTACCCGCCTTTTGTGCCTGCCCAATTATTTGCTGACTGTAAAAAAATTCAAAAACTGTGAATACAACTCCAAATTTCTCAAAAACGTAAGGGCAGTCTCTTGAGACGGTGTTCCTGTAGCTACAACTGCCCCATCTCAATAATCCAGCGTGTATAATGCTGCTATCGTACAACAAACAGATAAAAAATAGCCGGATAAGGTGAAGAAAATATTTTGGCTGTGACTGTAAACAATGGATGCTTTGCCTATGTGTGGCTCGGCTGAGTCACCCTAAAGTGACGCGTGTGTCCCAGGCCACATGAACGCAACGTGCACGGCGGAGCAGTGGTCGTGCGGCGCGTGGAACGTGTGCGTGCCGCTGAGCGCGCGCTGCGACGGCGCCGCCGACTGCCCGCGCGCCGAGGACGAGCTGGGCTGCGCCTGCCCGCCCGGCGCCGCGCGCTGCGCCGACACGCAGCTGTGTCTGCACCCGGTACGTGCCACACACCTGGCTCCTCCCTGTAGTCGTAACGCGCCATCGTCGAGCTGGGCTGCGCCTGCCTGCCCGGCGCCGTGCGCTGAGCCGACACAGCTGTGTCTGTGTGATTATCCCGGTGTTATAAGTGGTATTCCCGCAGAGCTTGTACTGCGACGGCGACGCGGACTGCGCGGACGGCTCGGACGAGCCGGTGGGCTGCGCGGGGGGCGCGGCCGGGGGCGAGGGCGCCGAGGGCGAGGGCGCCGGGGGCGAGGGCGCCGGGGGCGAGGGCGCCGGGGGCGAGGGCGCCGGGGGCGAGGGCGCCGGGGCCGGGGGCGCGCTGTGCGGCGAGGCGGGCGCGCTGCAGTGCGGCGGGCGCTGCGTGCCGCGTGCCTTGCTGTGCGACGGCCGCGACCACTGTCTGGACGACGGAGGCAGCGGCGCCGGCAGCGACGAGGACCCGCTCATGTGCTGTACGTATTGATCAATTATCTATAGGTTACCCAGGCAGCACACAAGTCATATAACTGGCCAACAATTTAACCTTATGCAGGGTTAAGCTTTATTATATAACAGTTATCGAAAATAATTATGTTGAGTGCAGACCACTTTTAACCAGAGAACAATTTAATAAGTGGACACATAAGGTCTGTTAAGCAGACATAACACGATACGCCGCTGTGCAATCAGATTTTATCCAGAATGAGCGATATAATAGGTTATGTCGAATAACATAACCTATTATAATTATGTGGAATTTTATACTCAAATACTCAATTTTAATAACGAAATCGGTATAATATTCTTATAAAAGTATTACAAGGTTATTTTTGAACCCTTAAATTGCATAAAACATAAAAACAATATTTCACACGTAAAACAAACCAATAGACGAAATGTTGTTTATTTCTCCAAAACCCGGCTTATCAGGTAGCGCATGAAAATTTTATACGAGATGTATATATAAATACACAGTAAAGTTGCGCGCACCTACAATTTCCTTATATAATCATAAATAATTAATTACGATAAATTTGGCCATATTATATTTCAATGCCGCAGTTCACCATGATGATACAACGCGTACCGCGGGTGTTGGATTTGTCAATTTCAATTTAATTTGATTAACTTCTTGATAAAATATACTTGAAATATGCTAAACGCTGTGTATGTTCTGAATATCTGAGCTTTGAAGGACTTAACTGTTCTCTCGATCATCATTCATTCATCATCTGGCTAACAGAGCTGTAATACTTGTATAAAAGAACATAATGCTTATATGCAGAATATACTCAGCTTGTCGTACAATTATTCAAAACTTATTCATCTGTTACGTTGCTATTAAACAGCTATTAGCAATTTAATTTTTTGCCCAAATTGCTTGAATAACGTCTGAGTAAGCGCCAAATCAGCTAATTACGGTAGTCTTATTCAGTAATTAGTTTCTATGACTGCTGTTGAACAAAACTTACTCAGAAGGTTTGTGCTGCCTGGGTAAGTAATTTGTCTAGAATTTATTTTTAGGGTAAATATTAAAAAGTATGCCATTCTAGGAATTAGGTAGCAACAAAAATTCAAATGGTTAATTAATTCCTTACGACAAATATGGGCACCACCTCAGCGTACCTATTGTGCAATGTTATTTGTGTCTTATATTATAACTATGCTTTTTGTTACATCATTAGTTCATTACTAAATAAATCTTTATCTATCCACATATGTACTAGCTGTCTGTGTGACTATTTGTGTGGTGTGTGACAGCGTCGTTCGAGCGCGCGTTCGGCGGCTCGGCACTTTCGGGCGGAGCGCGCGGCGCGTGCGCACGCGGCGAGTGGGCGTGTCGCAACGCCGCATGTGTGCCGCACGCCGCGCTGTGCGACGGCGGCGACGACTGCGGCGACTACTCGGACGAGAGCCACTGCAGTAAGTATCAGTTGCCCGCGCGTGCTGCTGCCGCTCCACGTGTAGTACAAGTGCATGTGTGTGCAGACGTGGACGAGTGCGCGGCGGGTAACGGCGGCTGCGCACACAACTGCTCCGACCTGCCCGTGGGCCGCGCGTGCTGGTGCCGCGCGGGCTGGCGGCGCGCGCACGACGCGCGCTCCTGCGCCGACGTGGACGAGTGCGCCGAAGACGAGCCCTGCGACCACACCTGCAAGTGAGTACCGCGGCACACCTTACTGAACGAAAATGTTGTGTTAAATTCATACAAACACCAAGGATAGGTTTTTTTTTTCAAATGACCTTTTGAGCAAATTTTTTAATGCTTACCAAGAAAATTACCAATTTTTTTATTTAAGTAAACGATTGTTATAATATTTCTTTCGGGTTTTGTAACTTTTAAATGAAATCAGCCAATCCTGATGTTGCATCTTCAGGAACACGATAGGCAGCTACGTGTGCTCGTGCGCGGAGGGCTACAAGCTGATGTCCGACGGCGCCGCGTGCACGCCCGACTCACGTGAGTGTACTGCACGAGCGTGCGAGTGCGCGAGTGCGCGGCGGGCCTGTGTGTAACTGTCCTGTGTGTGCAGCCGTGCGCGCGAGCCTCATCTTCACGAACCGCTACTACATCCGGCGCGTGCCGCTGGACGCGGGCGGCGCGGGCGCGCTGCTGGTGCACGACCTCACCAACGCCGTGGCGCTGGACCTGCAGTGGGCGGCGGGCTGCCTGTACTGGAGCGACGTGACGCGCCTGGGCTCGGCCATCCGGCGCGCGTGCGGCGCGGGCGGCGCGGCGCGCACGCTGCACGGCGCCACGCTGCAGAACCCGGACGGGCTGGCCGTGGACTGGGTGGGCGGCAACCTGTACTGGTGCGACAAGGGCACCGACACCATCGAGGTGTCGCGCGCCGACGGCTCGCACCGCCGCGTGCTGCTGCGCGGCCAGCTCAGCGAGCCGCGCGCGCTGGCGCTGCACCCGGCGCAAGGGTGAGCACTCTTTATCGATACGATATCGACAGAAGATGATGGCTATGTAAAGTAGCAAGTTATTTTTTAGGGCTCCATAGGCCAGATGGAAAAATGGAACCTTTATGGGATTACTCATGTGTCTGTCTGTCCGTCGGTCACAGCCAATTTGCTCCGAATCTGCTGGTTCGGTTGAGTTGAAATTTGATACGCACATGTATTTCTGTGACCCAAACAAGAACGTTTAACGTAAATATTTTTTTTTTTTTATTGCGGTTCACTTTGGGAGGCTAATTAGAAAAACAAAAAAAGTTTTGCAAAGTAACACAGTAGTGAGTGCGTTTTGTAGTAGTGTGACATATCAAATGAAAGTGCATTTTTGTGAGGATTCAAATATACTTATAGTCTTTTTATTCCAAAATTTCTAACATTCCATTTAGCACGCTAAAGACATAACACCCGTCTGGAAGATCCTTTCGTGAACTTTACACCTTGTAACTCTATACCGAGATGAGAATATTACCGTGGTAATTACTTTATTGTCTGTACTTTAAAAATGGCTTTCCTTTGCGTTATGCTCGTGAGCGGGTGCAGCTGGCTATGACTGGTCGTCTTGACCATGGTTTTGTTAATGTTATCTCGTTAATTACATTTTTAACATATTGAAGACATTTTAAATATTTCTTAAAAAAATACAAAAATATTTGCAAATATCAAAAAATTCAAAATTCAAAAGTCATTTATTCAAACTAGGCTGATAATCAGCACTTTTCGAACGTCAAAATTACATAAGACAGTCAGACAGTCCCCCAAAACGCCCACCCTTCACCACTTCCTAGTGCGTTAGCTGGGAAGAAAAAGTGGCGCAACAAACTCCCCAGCAGCACAGCTGTCTGTTCAGTTAGAAAGAAAAAAAAAAAGACTCTATATAATAGTATTCAACATAATTTAACCTAATTTAAATTATTATCCATATGTTAGCTAGCACACGCCAATATACCATACAAAATCATCGAGAACTATACTCGGGCAGAAATAAAAACTAAACGTAAACAAAACTTAACGTCTTAATAAAAGCCTCCAGGCATAAAGGGCGTGCCCGCTCATATAAAGCTGTAACAGGAAGTTATAAATGATAAACTAGGACCATCGAGGTAAAATAAAAAAAAATAGTTAATTACTAATAACAATAAATAATATGATCTATTGTCGAGGTCACTAGTTACATATTGCAATACAACTCATTAAAAAAAACATTGTAATGAGTAGATTATGTCAACAATAAATTAAAATAAACAATTATATGAACTCATATAACCTGTCAGTAGGTAAGCTAATTCTGGTGAAAGAACATAAACATTGTCTTGAGTTAATCACAGCGACCAACTATTCTTATCATTTAAGTAGTCGTTGATAGAATAGTATGCCTTTGAACAAAGGTTGGATTTTACTTTCGTTTTAAACGCATTAAAAGGCAAATCTAGCAAAGAAGAGGGTAACTTGTTATAAAAGGTTATACCAAGCCCAACAAATGAGTTATGAACTTTATGAAGCCGGTGAAAAGGAACTCTTAGTTTTTCCTTATTTCTAGTGTTAACATTGTGAAAATCACTGTTTTTTGTGTATAAATGTATATTTTGCGAAAATGAATTGAGATGACACTGTGAGGATACCAATATCTTTGAAAAAATCTCTCAGAGAAACTCTGGGGCCTAGCTGGTAAATAGCTCGAACAGCTCGTTTTTGAAGGACAAATATATTTTGAATATCAGCAGCTTTGCCCCACAGCAGAAGACCGTAGGACATAACGCTATGAAAATAACTAAAATAGACTAATCGAGCTGTATCGACGTCAGTGTATTGTCTTACTTTCCTGACGGCGTAGGCGGCAGAACTGAGCCTTCCCGCTAGGCTCGATATATGTGGGCCCCACTGAAGTTTGGCATCTACTGTTATGCCCAGAAAAACTGCCGAATTTACAGATTCAAGCACCTCTTTATCTAAGACGATGTTGGGTCCTAGATTTGTAACATTTGGTAGGGCGAACTTAACACATTTCGTTTTCTTGGCATTGAGAACTAGGTTATTTGTCGTAAACCAATCCGTAACCATTGAGAGTGCACTGTTTACATCGTCAAAATCTTGTCTATTCCGGTCTACTTTAAAAATAAGAGAGGTATCGTCTGCAAAGAGTACAACTTCACAGATACCCTTTAAATAGAATGGTAGGTCATTGATATACACTAAGAACAAGAATGGACCCAGTATTGAGCCTTGAGGTACACCTAACTGAACTGGTAGCCCGGAAGATTTCACACCATTAACATCTACACATTGGGACCTATTATGTAAATAAGAATTTATAACGTTGAGAGCTTCGTTTTGCACACCGTAATGACGCAATTTACGCAAAAGCGTGTCATGGTGCACGCAATCAAATGCTTTGGAGAGATCACAGAAAACCCCAATAGCATTTTGCGAGTTCTCCCACGCGTTAAATATGTGTTTCAGCAGAGCAATACCCGCATCTGTAGTCGAACGACCTTTTGTAAATCCATATTGCTCATTATGAAGGAGGCTATTTAAATTAAAATGTCTTAGCAGCTGCTTGAGTATTAACTTTTCAAATATTTTGCTAAATGCTGGTAAGATAGAAATAGGCCTGAAATTGCCAACGTCATTTTTATTACCTGATTTAAATAATGGTATGACTTTACTATTCTTCATGAGTTCAGGAAAAGTTCCTAAATCAACACATTTATTAAAAGTAACAGCTAGATAGGGGGCTACGATGTCTATTATATTACTTAAAAGTTTAATGGAGATGCCCCAGTAATCACCAGTGTTTTTAGACTTGAGTGTGTTAAAAACATTAACTACATCACGAGGCGTTAAATGTTCGAAGCTAAATAAGCGACTATTTTTAGACACACTACTAAGCAAAAGGTTTTCAGCTTTAGACGGGGATGAATTTAAGGAGCGAGTCGTAGTTACAGGTATGTTTGCAAAAAACTCATTAAACGGCTCAGCTACGTCAGCTGCTTTATCAACTAATTTATTGTCGACCATATCTCAAGTTGTTTATCTTGTTTAACCGACTTACCCGTTTCATTATTAATAATTTTCCAAGTGGTTTTAACTTTATTATTGGAATTTTTAATAGAATCACTTAAAAATTTAGATTTAGCAAAAACACTAACCTTTTTAAATAATTTTGAATAATTTTTGACATACTCTAGGAAAGGAGTATCAAACCTATATTTTTTCAAACCATATAACTCGTATAGTCTCGCTCTACTTTTATAAATTCCCGGAGTGGCCCATTGGTTAAAGCCAACTGAGGTGCCATTAATTTGAATAGTTTTGGTCTTGAAAGTAGATTGGTACTCTTTTTGCACGACATCAAAAAGGGCTCCATAGATTTCATTGGGATTCTCGTGTTCTACTATAGATGGTGTAATTCTATGAGCTATATTATTTTTAAACTTATTGCAACTAGTAGCTGTATAAGGCCTGCATTCTATTTTATGCGGCTTTTTATGTAATGGCATGGGGAAGCTAGCTAATAAACCACGTTAAGTCACTTAGCACTATTTTATTTTTGGCATCACAATCACTAAATATATTATCAAGACAAGTTGAAGAAGATGCCGTGATCCTAGTAGGTTCAAAAAACAAGTTAATTAAATTATAAGACCTAAACAGATTAAGAAGTCTAATGCTTAATGGAGTAACATCTAAAATATTAATATTAAAATCTCCACATAAAATTATACTTTTATTACTTGATTTTAACCTATTGAGTGAATCCTCCATTACCGATTCAAAACTAATAAAATCACCTGAGGGGGGCAGATACACGCAAATTATAACGTATCGCTCGAGTTCAACACAAGACAACTCAATAGTGCGCTCGATGGAAAGATTAACTAAATCTAAACGTTGTTTACATTTCAACTTGTTTGAAACAAGAACTAAAGATCCACCGCGAATGGCGCTTTTCCTTACAAACGCACTTTGTACAGTAAAATTATCATCATTGATAAACACTACTTCATGTTCTTTCAACCAGTGTTCAGTCAAACATAACACCTGAACATCATAGTTCTCTATAAACAAACTTAACTCTACCTCTTTGCCGGACAGACCCTGCATATTTTGATGAACAACATTACACTACAGGTACCAGTGTCACTGTGTAAATTGTATGCTAAGATTAGCAATTTGTCTTCTACAACTAGGTGGCAAATACATTGTATAATTTGTCAGTTTGTAATCAGTAATAAATTGATTACAATCAAAATATAAAATAGCGTCATTGCGACGACATGTCCTATTATAAATTAACATATTTAAATTATAAATGTGCCTATTTTGCTCATCAGACAAATATTTAGAATAAGGCAAGGCACAGAAAATAAATTTGCAACTATTGGTCTCATTGAGATGTAACATCAAATGGACACATTCAATTATGTCCTTTTTTCTAACAGTTAAACTATCCCCGAATAATAAAATAACAGTGGAACTGGGGTTTATTTTTGTCAATTTAATATTATGAATTAATTGGCTAATACTGGCACCGGGTAAACAATTATTAATTACATATTGTTGCGAACACTGATTAAATATACAAAAAAAAAAAAAAAAATGTGTTCCGCCGGTGTCGGGAGCAGGGTTCAAACTACCGGTGGTACTACTCCGGAGGGGCTTTGTCCCCACGGGGCGTTTGGAACTTAATCAATAGCAATAGGTTGCCGCTCGCTCACTTTCGCGCGTCTACAGCAGTTTTACGTATATTCGCGACGAATATCCGTACAATTTGGCAAATTATTTAAACCTGCCATGCTATTCTGTAAACATCTCACCGTGAAAATTTGGGTGAAGTGAGCTGTCAATAGTGTCAATCCTTGTGGAATGACAGCTCACTCCACCCTCACTTCACCTAAGTTTTCATGGTGAGATGGTTACAGAATAGCATGGCTGGTATCATTTTAGAGCTGGAAACCCTTTATTGACGTGACGTGGCACTCAATCAGCCAATCAGGAATTGAGTAGTGCATGACATATTAAAGTAGCCAATCAGAAACCAGAATAGCGCCTAGAAAGAACGACACACTTTCGAGAATATCGCCATCCCTTTTCCTCTAACGCTATCCCATAAGGCTCTCCTCTCCCACTCTAAACAGCTGTTTATAGATAGTAAGTTCAACGGGTATTCTATAACTCCTTTATTTAAAAAAAAAACGATTTAATGTAGTTATAATAAATTATTAAACTGACAACAATCGTGTTTTTCGGCTAGGATTTTTAAGATGCTGTTGGAGCTAGCCCGCGTTTAAAGATGCGATCCTATTTCCTTACAATAATGTCGTAGGTCTATTTATGTTATATGGGGACCCCTCAAGTTTTAGAATATTATACTGCTTTAACACTGAATTTGTTACGAACCATAACGAATTTATTACCTTCAAAAAGAGCACGGGTTGGCGACGTATTTGCCCGCCGTCCAATACCGAATGTCAAAAGGAAAACTGTTTCTCTGGGAATTGAAACTCCAATCATATCCTCTTCAAGTGATCTTTAAGTAAATCCTTCGAGCTAACTAGACGACCACCAGGAACACCAGGGATCACCAATTAGTTTTATTTAGAGTCCATATAAAAAAAAATATGACTCGCGGTCCGTTTGGAAGACGTTACCTACTAGCAACCAAGATTAAAAGATGTTCAAGAACCTTGCGTATTTTTTTGGAAATCGATCATTTCGATTTGTACCTTACCCAGCTAGCTCTATTACTCCCGAAAACATTTGCAGCATCATGCGGCTTGCGTCTCGCGTCGACCGTTGTCGTGGCGACAAAGCGTGGGCAATTATTTTAGGTACTCAAAAAAATTTGATTAGATTTTTGTTATTTTACTTAAAGTCCATACAAAATAGGTCGGCGGTCCGGATCCGGACCGCGGTCCACCATTTGGTGACTCCTGAGCCATCTGTAAGTTAGTCTCGTATTATTTTTCAGGTAGGTATTAGGTTAGCCTAAGCAATTTTTTTTTAATCTTAGACATACCAAACGTTCGTAAGTACCCGTGGTATCTTGTTCGTTTTAACATATTTCAGTGGATTTGTTTTTTATGTGAAAGTTACTCAATATAAAAAATACTGATGAAACACTACCTACCAAAAAAATCATAACATCGAAAGTACCAAAACTTAAAGATCACATACGCACACACGCAAATCACTAAAACCATAGACAATTTCTAGCGGCGATTGTTGTTTGAAAAATTTTGAAACGCGACGTGGCAGTATGGAATTAGTAAGTACTATCATGGCAGCATGGAATTTGTTTAAAGAAATTGACTTTGAATACATGGAACTAGTATGAACTATCATCCTATATTAATTACATGAGCATTATCTATTTTAACCCGAGCAGAGATTTGTGCTTTTTTTAATCTCATCAAAGACGTCTTGCCTTCTATGTTCTATGGGGTTTGGTTTCCACACTTAGTCCTTGAGGTGGACCATTGTGCGTGGGTACTTCTTGCCTTTTTTATGCATAGGTACTGTGTAAATAAATAAAATATGATACATTAACCTAATATTTCATCAAATTATTTATTTTTCACTACATATATATCATATTTTAATTTCCGTATTCAAATTATTATTTTGTGTTTATTATATTTTTATATAGGCTGCTCAGTGGTTTTGCCTATGCCTTTATTTACACATGCGCGCGCATCGCTAGCTAAAAAAATAAAACCACCGTTCCATTTTCCATAATATTTGTTATCGTTTTCGTTGTGTGGTTACTTACTATCAATAATACGAAATTTAAAGTATTGTCACCAAACGACGTAGAAAAGTTTTTAAAAGAAGCTCCGGTTCAGTACCTGGCAACAAAGGTCAGTTGAACTTTATAAATCTAAATGTATCATCTCTATAGTTACGTTATTGTAGCATACGTTTGTACAATAGGTCTGTCGGCTACATTATAAGCGCAACCAATGAGCAACGCAGCACACTCGTATCATAATGTACTATTATAGCATTATTTTGTTAGAGAAAAAGTGTTATAATAAGACTCTATTTTTACATTTCGGTATTGTGTTTATAAAGTATGTCAATAGAAACTCGTTTTGAAGTTAATAATTCGAATATTAAGATATGAGAGTAGATAAATTGGCCATTGTTCATTCCGCCATGGATCCCATTTCCAAGATTTTTGGGGATGCAAGAATAACAAGTTTTTTCAGAGTCAAATATATTATTTAAATAAGGCACATAAAGGCAGAATTGATTCTAATTGCCGCTTCCAAAAGGTAGTTTTATATGGAGGAGAATGGCAAGAAACTCCATATTTACTCTTAAAATGTTTTACAATGTTGTCTAGTACGCTGTACTGGTCGGACTGGGGCACGGCGCCACACATCGGGCGCGCCGGCATGGACGGCTCGGCGCGCCGCGTGCTGGTGCGCGCGGGGCTGTACTGGCCCAACGCGCTCACTGTGCTGCCCGCGTCGCAAGAGCTGTACTGGGCTGATGCGCGCGAGGACTACATCGCCGTCGCTGATCTAGACGGCAATAACGTGCGCGTGCTCTTCTCTAGAGGTGAGCCCGTCTGCCCGTGCACGTGTCACGCAGTACACGTGAGCCTTTCGGCGTTTGACTTTGGTTAAGTCCTTGACCTTAGATATAGCATTAAGACTGGTCTACATCGCCATATGCGAACTACACATGACAATGACGTCACGCGAAATCCTGCATCGCGCAAGCAGGGATTACCGCGCGATCAGCATACATGTAACTTTCCGACATTAATCGTTGGGCAGTTGATTCTCACTTTTCTGTAGAGGATGCCCCTGTTCCTTATGCCTTTAAAGACCCAATAAAGACCGCTAGTCACTAAATCTATTTAGCGATGAACGAATTTAAAATATCGCTTTGACGACAGATGCAGAATGATGTTATGAATACGTTTAGCGTTAAATGCATTTAGTAATTTGTGGTGCAAGTTGGATTGAAAAAATGGCGGAATTTGAGAGATAAGTTGACCTTTTCTTTTGGGAGGTCGATCTTTTACCTTGGCGCGTGTAATGAGCTTGACCTTCGAAACAATAGTAAACGTTGGACATGTGTTGCTATATTAAATAGATAAAAAGTAAATATCTTGACTTTCGAGGGACTGACTTTGACCTTGACTAAGAAATTGAACAATCGAGGAATGTTGAGCCGTTACTGCCACCTGTCCCCCACAGAGCGCATGCCGTGGCTGCGCCTGCACCACGTGTTCGCGCTGGCCGTGTGGGACGGGCGCGTGTACTGGTCGGACTGGGAGACGCGCGCCGTGGAGTCGTGCCGGCGCCGGCCGCGCCTGCGCGCGCCGCCCGGCGGGGCCGGCGGCGGGGCCGGCGGCGCCTACGAGTGCCGCACGCTGCTGCACACCATACACAAGCCCATGGACCTGCGCGTGTACCACCCGGCGCGCCAGCCGCCGCAGCCCGGTCAGTACTGCACAGTGCACACACAGATACACCACATGGTACTCAAGCCGTCCACGCACTAACAGACCCTAGTCGATAATCTAGCTAGATAATAAAAAAAACAAATTTACCTAGATTTAGCTTAATTATTTCTCCCCCACATCAACTATTCATAGACAATTTTTTGACAGAACACATACTACTATAGTAGATAATTAGAATGAACTTCTTAATCAGTACGGAGTTCTACAGGGCGACATCCTCCGTACAACATTATTCTTAGTTTATAGAAACGATTTATATGACATCATGTGCAGCACATGATGGCAATAGCACATCCATCATTCTATTTATTAAAGAAATAAAGATGTCTAATATTTATACGGTCATTATAAAATGTTGTTAGTTAACTAATTAGGTAACAATTTATGACGAAGTTGTTGGATAGATGCTCCCATAGATAGGTAATGAATAAATTAACCGACTTGGTTTTACATTCAATCTCGTAACGTTTTGCGGTAGAAGAACTGCGTTGCGAGACTTGCATTTTATTACATGTTATGTTTTTAACGCATAGGGTCGCAGCATTATGCTGAGCGATGGCCGTTCTGCGTGGATGTGACGCATATTTTCCCCCAAATTGTTTATTTTCGTGTTTTGTTCTTTCCTTGCATCATGTGTACCGCAAATAAACGTATTTTCTTTCTTTATATTCCATTAGATAGGTACACCGGGCACCTAGTCCCTCTTTATATTCCATTAGATAGGTACACCGGGCACCTAGTCCCTCTTTATATTCCATTAGATAAGTACACCGGGCACCTAGTCCCTTT
Organism: Agrochola circellaris; assembly: GCA_914767755.1. NCBI lineage: Eukaryota > Metazoa > Arthropoda > Insecta > Lepidoptera > Noctuidae > Agrochola > Agrochola circellaris. The sequence continues at coordinate 19,533,981 of OU611850.1, read as the reverse complement.
TTATATTCCATTAGCTGCCCGCCCCGCCTTCGCTCGAGTAGCACTAATAATAATAATAATAAAAATCTTTATTGTTACAAAAACCTTAGACATTGCTTAAAACTAGGATACATAACTTGGTTAAAGGTCATACTTATAATTTAAACCCTGACTCCTAAACTAGGTGATCCTGTGACTTAGGAGTCAGTGTTCTGCTGTCACTGTGATACTAGAAACCTTTTATGTTGTGTTCCAACATTACAAAAGCAGTCACAAAGTAAGTATATAAAAATTAAAAAAGTAAAAGTAACTATGTATAATTATCAAATTTAACTATGAAGGTACTAAGGATATTGAAAACGACTTCTTAAAAGTGTATATGTGTGTGTATGTTAGAGTAAGGATGTGTATGTTAGAATGAGGGATGTATGTGAGGGTGTGTAAGTAAGAGTGTGTTTAGTAGTATTTAGCGTTTGCGTGAGGGTGTGTTGAAATGTTTAAGATTATGTAGTGTATATGTACTGCTGATAATTATGTTCCAAAATGAAGAGAAAAATTGCAAACACCAGTAAAAACAGGTTACAGGCCTACTGCTGGTGGTGCAATAGTTCCTCTGTTCGAGCGTAGTCTTGATCCTGCAGCCAACTTTGTACTTTAATCTTAACTTCGTGGTTGTTTAGCCCAGCTAATTGAATGGCTTTATGTATATTCCTATAAATTAATGTACTTCGAACGTAGAACTGGCGCCTAGCGAATGCAGTTTTGTGGCTTACTGTCGGGCATACATTTTTTGCTTTGCGCTTAGTAGGACCTGATGGGGGAGTATATTTATGCATTCTGAGAGTGGCTCGAAGGACAAAGAGCTGCCTCACAGTAAGTAATTTGCAGTCTGCATATAATTTAGTAGTAGGGAATCTGTATGGTCTTCCAAGCATAACCTTCAGGACAGCTCTCTGTGCTCGCTCCACTACAATAAACTTGGTTTTAGCGGCCCCTCCCCATACCGGGAGGCAGTAGGTGATAACGGACTGACAGAGTGCTAGATAAACCATTTTTAGGATATTAATGTCTGCGCAATGTCTCAGAGATTTAAAAATATAGATAAGTCTTCTGACTCTCGAAGCAGTGTTATCTACTTGGTTGTACCATCTCAGTCCGTCATCAATCACTACACCCAGGTACTTCGTATGATTAACACGGGTAAGCGTCGCACATGAGCAAGAACTGAGATCAGAGCACGTGAGTGCCGTGATTAAAAATTCTGGTGGAGCTTTGTTCCTATAATTCATAAAGAAGGGAATGAAGTTTGTTTTGGCCACGTTTAGGGTAAGTAGGTTGAGTAGCAGCCAGTTCATAACAGTCTTTAAGGACTGCTCTGCAATATTCTTTACCTCGCTCCAGGTATTACCATAGACCACAATCGCGGTGTCATCAGCATAAGTGAAGATTTGTGATTTATGTAAAGGCAGCGTGCATAAGTCATTAATGTAGATCTGGAAAAGCGTAGGTCCCAGCACGCTGCCTTGGGGGACTCCATATGTGACAGTTTCTTCGTCACTTAGGCATGAGTTGATTTTAACAGCCAATTTTCTATTTTTAAGGTAGGTAGTCCTTGAATAGTTCAAGAGGCTTGCCGCGAATACCTATACCCTCCAGTTTGTAGAGAAGGTTGGGAACAGAGACTGTGTCGAACGCCTTTTTTAGATCCAGGAACATACTGACGCATTTTTGTTGCTCATCTAGTTTTTTTGATACAAACTGAGTGAGGTCGATAACTGCATCTTCGGTAGAAATTCCTTTTTTAAATCCATACTGGTTGGATGCTATAATTTTGTATCTGTTAAGATAATTTACTAGTCTACCGTTAATTAATTTTTCCATAACTTTAGAGAGAGCCGAGAGTACTGATATGGGTCTATAATTGTTGACACAGTCTCTGGCCCCGTTCTTATATATCGGGTGAACTATGGCCCTCTTGAAAGGTTCTGGGAACACTCCTTTTGTAATAGAAATGTTAATAATGTGTGTGATTAGAGGGACAAGGGTGTTCCGACAAACCTTCAACAGGGTAGAGGGTATTCCATCCCAGCCAGTCGCACTATCCTGCCTAAGGTTCATGATGGTGGACTCCACCTCTGATTCGTCACTACTACTACGCACACTAGTACTTATCTACGGCGCACCTACCTACCTACCCTACCTACTCTACCTACCCTACCTACCCTACTAAAAATCCTCCGTATCCTATGTCCGTCTCCTGGTTCTAAGCTACCTCCCCACCAATTTTCAGCCAAATTGGTTCAGCTGTTCTTGAGTTATAAATGGTGTAACCAACACGACTTTCTTTAATATATATAGAAGATTAGATAAGTACACTGGGCACCTACTCCCTCTTTATATTCCATTAGATAGATACACTGGGCACCTAGTCCCTCTTTATATAATAGTAATAAAAACCAATACAATCTCGCTGATAAATACAATTATTCTGCACTTACCATTGATCTCATATATGTCACCGAGCTAAACTGTGACGCTTGTTAAACTATTGTGACATTATAAAAAATACTTTTCTAAGTGATTCCATAGATACTCCTAAGAAATATTAAAATGTACTTGTAATCAATCCACACACATAGGGAATCCTAGTGTGAGTTCCAGGAATCAACGCATTCGAATGCAATTACTTATACAATAAAATTATTCTTTATTCTTCTATATCAGTATCATTCATTATTTACACCTACTTACCTGCCACTCTGATGATTTGATAATTCAAATTTTAGCGAGAACCGTAAAATCCCTAGATTTTACGAAAACACGGATAATTAGAAAATAGTGAAAACATTTCTACGAGCAACTTGTAAGTATCGCGGTTTGTAACAGTTCTAACCTAACTTAACATATTTCAACTTGTAAGTATCGCGGTTTGTAACAGTTCTAACCTAACTTAACATATTTCAACTTGTAAGTATCGCGGTTTGTAACAGTTCTAACCTAACTTAACATATTTCACCCAGTTGCTCGCAAAAATGTTTTCACCATTTTCGCGAAAATTCGAATATCAAATCATCCTACGACCAAAGCAAAACGTAAACAAAAACATGAACGAACGAACGAAATGATAAGTCGAATGTGAGCGCGCCTATCGCTCTGCACCCGTACGCAACCGATGTCACCCGAAGTACGCACGAAGCGAACGCGCGACCGGCAAGTAGTTATTTTAAAATTGAGAGTTAAAAATGTTAGTCTCTATCCAATATTAGAAATTAAGCTGGTTTCTATAGAGCTTAAGAAAATAATATTATTTTAGCAGAACATATGTTTTCGGAAAATTAGTATTTTTTTCGGAAGTTTGGTTTTAGTTTATTATTTGAAAGTACAGATTATTTTTCGTAGAATTGTACTCGTACTTTGAATAAGCTAATGTTTGTTTGTTCAATACAACATTTTTTTTCGGATATTTTTGTATAATTTTTTCGGTAATTCATTTTACACAGCTTAGTTAGTATTACAGTCAACCACAGATCGTCATTCTATTCATATATCATTCGTCATATATCATTTTATCAACCAGTGTCTGTAATGTAATATGATGTTGAGTGTGTGGATGTTCCGTGACAGAGCTGTCGGCGAAGTGCGAGGCGTTGAACTGCTCGGGGCTGTGCCTGCTGACGCCGGCGGCGCCGGGCGGGGCCGCGGGCGCGCGCTGCGCCTGCCCCGAGCACTGGCTGCTGGGGCCCGACGGGCGCTCGTGCACGCCCAACTGCACGTCGGCGCACTTCGTGTGCGCGTCCTCGCTCAAGTGCATCCCATTCTGGTGGCGCTGCGACACGCAGGACGACTGCGGCGACGCGTCGGACGAGCCCGACACGTGCCCGCCGTTCCGCTGCTCGCCGGGACAGTTCCAGTGCGACAACGGCCGCTGCGTGCACCCCTCGCACATCTGCGACGGCGCGCCGCACTGCGGGGACGGCTCCGACGAGCGCGACTGCGATAAGGTGAGGTCATGACTTGTGACTACTCCCGCTGTCCGCCACCGCCGCTGACCGCTGTGTCCTCCTGCAGTTCACGTGCCTGTCGTCCCAGTGGAAGTGCCGCGGCAACTCGTCGGCGCAGGTGTCGGCGCGCTGCGTGCCGGCCGGCGCGCGCTGCGACGGGCGGCGCGACTGCCACGACGCCGACGACGAGGTCGACTGCCCGCCGCGCACCTGCCCGCCGCACCACGTGAGTAATGCAACATTATCTGACCCACAATTTAGAATTTGAATTTAGATCTTATTGCTATCGTAATTAAGCACTTTTTCACTATGTTGTACATACATACATAATCAGCCTTGCATGTTCCCACTGCTGGGACACGGGCTTCCTATAATTATGTTGCAATGCGCCTGATTATACTGAACAAAGCCGGAAAAGGTGTTTAAAGGGGTACCTAATAGCTATAGGAATAAAAGAAAATAATTAAAATGTTTATCTGTATATAATAACAATGAAATGCTGTTCGTTGGTAAGTGCATCACTTCAGAACGGCTGGACCGATTAGGCTATTTTTTGTTTTTAAATGTTCGTAATAGTCCAAAAGTGCCGGTAAAATTTGATTTAGAATTTCAAAGGAATATTGTATGAATTATTGAATTTTGAAGGGCAACGTCTGCGTCTGTCGGTTTTATAAAATACAATCGCGCCCGATGGGCTTTTCTGTCGGCAACAATGACAAACTTCCATACAATATTTAACCCCTTTACGAAAAATCCGATAAAAAATCCTCTTGAGTATTAATGTTCTTTGCAGTAGACCCTGTGTTGATAAATTAAAAATTTAAACGTGGGTTCAGTTCTATCTGTAAGATGAAATGCAGTAATGTAAAAAAGAAACGCATACTTAATGAATAAAACTATCTTACCTAACTTAATATTTACAAAATACTAAGATACCAAAAGAATGGATCTAAATACTAGATACAAAATTTAAATTTTAAAAAGTATTTCTGATATATAAGATAAAAATACGTATTTTTATCTTGTATCTCTATTTTAAATACTTGTATCTAAGATAAGTCACATCTCTGATGGAGCGCCTTCGCGTCACAAAACTAGAGAATTCTGAAAATAATGGACAGAAGTCTCTGAAACGTTTTAAAATATGGTCACTATATACTGTGCACCGCTAGATCGCGCTGTTGTTGCAAATGGTTAGGTCCCGTCGAAATTTTGAGTGACTGAGTTTTAGCTTCAAAAGTAAAGTGTCGTGTTTAACAGATAGTAGTTGGTTGTGCTTGTGGATTAGTTTATTTCTGTTTAATTATTATTTAAAAGGGCATATTAATTGTTGCAAAAAAGTTTGTGCTCGCGTGGTCTACTGTTCGCAGAACTGTCGTTGTTCGTAGTAGCTAGTAATACGATAAGGTCCAAATTCTTTATTACCCAAGGGCTAGATAATGTTAGAAACCCCCAGTATTATACTAACACTCATGATAGGGGTCTGTCTTAGGCCCATTGCTTTTTATCTTGTTTATAAACGACATAAAATCGTGCATAGTCAGCTCTAAATTCCTAATGTACCTACGCCGATGACATTAAAATCTTTAAGGCTTGTGCAAACCCTCAAGATTGTTTGCTACTACAAGACGACTTATGCCGGCTGTCTCAATACTCTCTGGTCAATAAACTTCATCTTAGTCTTCCAAAATGTCACTTCATTTCTTTTACTAAAAACAGAAATACTATAAACTTCCCATATACCTTGAACGACACACAATTGAAAAAACTGAGTGCACACGTGATCTTGGCGTGCTGCTTCATTGCAAATGCTGGGCCAAAAGCTGGGTACGCCCATCAAATCAAATTATTTATTTGCATAATACAGGTAGCTATGAACAGAATAGATGTTACAAATAAATATAAAGTACTCTGTATCATTACTTAGTATGGTGTGCAAATATTTATATTATTGTTAATTTTATTTAATAATTATTAAAATAACATTACTAAATTATTAAACCTACTCAAAAAAAAAATGAAACAAAAATGAAAAAAAAAAAAAAAAAAAAAAAAAAAAAATGTATTTCAGAACATTCAAAAATTCAAAAGTCATTTATTCGAACTTAGCTGAGTATCAGCACTTTTCGAACGTCAAAATTACATAAGACAGTCCCCCAAAACGCCCACCCACTACTTCCTAGTGCTTTAGCTGGGAAGAAGAAGAGGCGCAACAAACTCCCCAGACGCACTGCTGTCTGTTCAGTTAGAAAAAAAAAAAAACTTGATTCTATACAATAGTATGCAAAATAATTTACATTACTCAACACAAAACAGTACTTAAATAAATTTATTTGCCATAATGACAGCTAGCACACTCCAATATCCCAACAAAACAAACGAAATATATACTCAAGCAAAAATAAAAACCCAAAAACATAAACAGAACTTAATACCGGAATAAATGCTTCCAGGGATAAAGGGCGTGCCTGCTTACATATAGCTAATAAAACTGTACTACAAATGTTAAGTTTAAAAATTAAAATTAAAATTGTCATATGCTTTTTACGTGTCATAGACTTATCAATCAATTAAATTAAATAAAACTATTGGTCCAAATTAAAATAAAATTATACAGATGTCAAATTAAATTAATATGTCACACTATTTGTATTGTCATATTATTCAATGTCAATAAATTACTGTTACTATACTCGGAATTTTAATTCGATTCCAGATTTGACAATTTCAGTGTTGCAACGTTATGACAAGTACTAAATAGTGACGTTGCGAAATTATTCGATATGGAAATGGAATATTTCCAGATCGATTGTTCTCGTTTATAATTTTACTCTCGTAAACTAAGTATATCAGGAAATTAAATATTTCTGAACCGATAATTTAGTTTTGACGATTAATTAACGATCTGAGACTTTTCTTTTAAAATTGTGTGTGAAATAAATAAAAAAATGTGATCATGAAGGAACATGACAAATAAAACAGATAGATGTATTATGGTAATAATTTATTTTATAAATTGTCGCCGTCATCGCTATCGCTATCGCTGTCACCATTTATTATAAATGTGTCTGTGATATTGTCAATTAACATATCTAGCCTACCGATTTTTTCCTCTTCTTTTAATATAAAAACAAAAATATTAACTTTTTATAAAATAGAGCAGCGATTACTAATTAATAAATAATTATTATGAATAATTATGTATTTATTTAAATAAAAATCAATAATTTAGTCTTTAATTGGCACACTGATGGCACACACACTGATTGTTTATCGATTTTTATGTTCATCACTACACTATTATATGTGGTATCATTATTTCACAAAATGACAGTAGCTAATGTCAAATCTGGAATCGAATTAAAATTCCGAGTATATACGCATATATCTATATTTTTATCCTGTAATGTAGCAAAAGAGGATTTATTTATTTTTTTGCAGACATATTCTAAATGTGTTTTCCGTGTCAGTTGATTGTCAATATGAATTCCTAGAAACTTTGTATCTGTCACAGGATGTACTATTTCGCCGTGGTAACTAACGTTTATATTTGTCAGTTGAGTTCTCTGGTGAAAGTGTATAATTTTCGTTTTGTCCATATTTATTTTAAGACTATTTTCGGTTAACCATCGTATTTAATGTTTGGTTGACTACGTGCTCGTAATCATTTTCTTTGTCGCTTTTTATTATAACTGTGCTATCATCTGCAAATAGTACCATTTGTTGGTTGATATGTTTAGGAAGATCATTGATATATATCACGAACAGTAAAGGGCCTAGGACACTACCTTGTGGAACTCCAAATTTTATAGTTTTTTAATTTGACTTATGTTTGTCTCATTTCGTGCTTTCTGACATATTTGTGTTATTTCAACAATTTGTTTTCTATTATGCAGGTATGAAAAGATGAGATTTAGCGCTTTACCCCTTATGCCATACATGCTTAATTTTGGATGGACACCCATGGACACCCATATCGACAACATAAATAACAAAGCCTTTCAAAGATGTATGGTTTTGTCATGTGGTCTTGTAAAGACTTCAAAAAGCCTTCTACTTTTCTCTTCTTATATATAAATCACTAGTCCGTTCACAGTTGGAGTACGCGGTACACATCTGGTGCCCATATTATTATAAATATAAGCAAGCAATAGAAATGGTTCAGAAGAATTTTCTTCGTGCCACGTACTATAAGTGCTTCCGTACAAGGATTCCCTATGCAGATTTGCTAAAGCATTTAAGATATTGAGCTTGGATTCCAGACGTCCACCGATCATGGTTGTGATGCTGTACGGTATATGCAATAACAAATTTAATTGTACTGAGCTCTCGAATGGATTGTGTTACGTAGTACCTAGAACTGTTATTCGGCGGGAGGTGCGCGCTCCTCGACTATTCTACACTGCGCGATGTAGAACGAAGGGTGGGGTGCGAGACCCTCTCTGCCGACTTTTAGAAACAAATAACTCACAACCCCTTGCAAGTCGCCTATAAGACGGATTCTCTTGTCATCCGTTTCCTTCGATTCGTTGGTATATAGTGTTTTTCTTCTAAATATGTAGTTACCTCTTTTTTTTTTTTGTCTTGCATTCTTTTTCATACTCCGATGTCTCTTCGTGGACAATAGTGTGGGTTATACGTTTTTTCGACTGTAATATAACTACTTTTTGTAAATACTGTAATGTATAACTGTTTTTTGTCCCAAATAAATAAAATAAAATATTCATGTGCCCACGTGCTGACGTGCGAGATTGTGCGCAGTTCACGTGCGCGAACGGCGCGTGCGTGCCGCTAGTGTGGGTGTGCGACGCTGACTCGGACTGCGGCGACGGCTCGGACGAGGGCGCCATGTGCGCCACGCGCACGTGCGGGCCGGGAGAGTTCCGCTGCGGCTCGGGCCGTTGCGTGCCGCGCGAGTGGCTGTGCGATGCCGAGCCCGACTGCCCCGCGCGCGAGGACGAGGCGGCGTGCGGCCCGGGCCGCGCCCCGCCGCCCTGCGAACCCACGTACTTCCGCTGCCCCGACGGGCGCTGCGTGCCGGGCCGCTGGCGCTGCGACCTGGACGACGACTGCGGCGACGGCGCCGACGAGTTGGCGTGCGAACCGCGCGACTGCTCTGAGTCCGAGTGGCGCTGCGGCTCCGGAGAGTGCGTGCGCGTCGCGCTGCGCTGCGACGGCGCGCACGACTGCAGCGACGCCAGCGACGAGATGGGCTGCGCGCCGCACTGTGGGCTCGGCGCGCGCGCATGTGCCAGCGGTAATGCGTGCGTGCGCGCCGACTGGTGGTGCGACGGCTCGGTGGACTGCGCCGACGGCTCGGACGAGGCGGCGTGCGACACGCCGGGCGGCAACAGCTCGGCGCGGTGCGGCGCGCGGCTGGACTGCGGCGGCGCGGCGGCGTGCGCGCCGGGCGCGTGGCGCTGCGACGCGCGGCGCGACTGCGCGGACGGGCGCGACGAGGAGCCCGCGCTGTGCAAGCGCCGCGTGTGTCCGCCGCCCATGTTCCGGTCAGCGCTCGTTCTCTCGCTCACTCGCCGGCTGCTGTCGGCCATGACTGATGTGGATGTTGTGTGTGCAGGTGTAACGACGACACGTGCCTGCCTCCCAACCTGGTGTGCGACGGCGTGGTGGACTGCGACGGCGACGAGGACCCCGCCTTCTGTACGTACCGCTGTGTTCCGTGTGCGCTGCGTGTTGCGCAGTCCCGTGCTAACGCCCGTGTGTGCAGGTGCGCGGCGGCGCTGGCTGGGCGAGGAGTCGGCGTGCGCGCGCGACGAGAGCATGTGCGACGACGGGCGCTGCGTGCCCGCCAACTCGTCGTGCGATGCAGGTAATAATAATCGTTTATTTACGAAAGGGGCACATTTACAACAAATACCTCAACAATTTAAATTAAAATGCCTAAACTAGGTTGAACCTGCGCTTCAGGTTAGAAATTGCCTAAATAAGTATTCTAATAAATTAACAACGAGTATTGTGGGATAGCGGAGTGGACTGTAATAATACGCTAGTTGTAGAATGGAGATAGGTATAGTTCTGTACGAACGGAGTTCTTCTCGTTCATCCAATCGAGGAATAAATTCAACAGAGAAATACGTAACAACGGCTCACCCTTTTTCTCCTTGTCGGCGCTTGGCGCTGATTCCCTTGTTCTAAATCGCCTTTGAGTGGCTCTTTAATCACGGAGACAGGCACGAGTAACAAAACACTTTTATCAATTTTCACTCTCGGAGTCAAAAATTTGATCGTATTTGGACAAACAATGATAGAAGACTAGTTTAGTTCTGCGCGCGCACAAACTTCTTCGTTGATGGCGCTCTTGTCGCGTTGTTGCATCGGTCTGCGTCACGGCGTGAGTACGTCACAGCCTATCGCGTGCCGCTTAGCGAGCTCCCACAGATATTCACCATAAAATTGTCCAATCATGGGCTATATAGAGAACAAGTATAAAATTAAAACTTAGGTAAATATAAGTAAAGCAGTATGTTTGCGGTTGTACTTGCAGACAACAAGTGATCTTCTGTTTGTGCATAAGCGATGGTTCGTAAAGATTTTTTTTTTTTACGGTTAATGTAATTTAATTTGCCGGTAGATTGTTGGCTTTCTATTTCATCTATTGTACAGAAATGGGTCTAAGAATGTAAAAAAATCATAAGAATGTACAAAGACACGTTTTGAGGTACGTGTGACGTCACGTCGTGTGTGCGTGTGTAATGTATGTGGGTGTGTGCAGGCGGCGCGCGCGCATGTCGCTGGGACACCTGCTCGCAGCTGTGCCTGCCCAAGCACCTCAACCACACCTGCAAGTGAGTCTACTTGTACTAACTTCAACTCATCATTAACGGCATTTTTTTATGGCTTTTGTGGTAATCATGTCATTTGGTTTATATCGTTTTTGGAACGAAGTTCCATAACGCGGATTGCGGTAGGAGAGTTGACTGTTAGAAATCATCACGTAAGGAAAATGCGTTATGCCCCCTCTATGCAAGTTTCTCTCTCTCTGTGTCTCTTTTTATTATACGAGTGTGTGAGTGCATGTGAGTATCACGTAAAGAACTTCGTTCCTGATCGGTCCCCCGACCGCACACGTTTTTTTTATTTTATTATTATCCACTTTTTTTTTTGTTTTTCCTTATTTGGTTCACAAATTTCTATTTTGTGTCTAAAATGAGATACTCGTTGACAAACAAATTACAGTGTTAAATTAGGTATGGGAGAACAATGTAGGCCACATTGTTCTCCCATACCTAATTTAACACTGTAATTTGTAGAATCCCATATTTTTGTAACCAACCAGTAACCGAGGAGGTTTTTGTTGCCGGCTCTTCTCTATGGGAAACGGTCAATTAAAACCGTGCACTTAGCTTCTGACGTTTCATAAGTGCCCATAAAAAAAAAATATAAAGGATGGATGTTTGAGAGAGAGAGGGCAGTTACTTTAACCGCTGCAGCAAAACGGTCTTAGGAAACAGTCCTTAATTTTTTTGAGACATTTTGATCACATACTTTGAATAATATGTACAGTCAGCAAGAAAATAGGCACTTTTCACAAAAACTATTTTTGTTGCCAATCGATCCTGTTTCTCATAAGGAACAAAAAACTTTATCGGACCAACGGAGGTTTGAGTACTAGAAAAGTAAAAAAAACGCTTTCGATACTTTAGGCGGGAAAAAAGTCCAACTTACTTTTTTATGATGGATAGATTTGCCGAAAATTAACAAAAAAATAAACATCGAACGAATACGCGTTATAATTTGATTTGCTTTGAGAACAAGATAGTTGTGTTGTTCTTGTGATTTCCGACGTTCTGAGAAAAAAATGGCCACAAATAATTTTGAACTTTCAGAATTGTATGGGAAATGTTAAAAAAAATGTCCGCTACAAAAGTAACGAAAAAAAAAAGGTTTTTAAAATGCAACAAATTTTGTTCTCATATCAAACGAAATAAAACGCGGAATCGGTCGTCGGTCGTTGAAGAGCACGGACGCTCCTAATTGTGCTCCGCCAAAGTTTTTATTATAATTTTAGTGAAATTTGCACACCAGATGTTACAAGTTTGAGTTACAAGCCCATCGAAATCGAAGTGTTTTTTTTGTTTTGCTGTGGTTGTAACTTTATGTCGTTAAATTAAAAATTCTAGAGGGGCTAGTTTCTCAGCTAGCGCTCTTATTTCCACGAGGATAACCGACTCCGATTCTGGCCTTGGCGAAACTGGGGGTTGATTAGTGGCACTTATTTTACATTTGCTGCAACGCCACGTTATTTTTCTGTCACCCAGCTTCCGATACCCGGTTTCCGTTCTTCCGTATAGTGGAAGCGTAGTTCCTGATTACACACTGTGCAGTGAGCTCCATCGGATAATGGTTCTTCACAGGCGCAACACTTGTAGAAAGATTTTTATGTTCGCAAAATGTTTGAGATACGCTGGAATTACGGTCAAACGCAGTAGATGCGGGTAGCGAAAGTGACCGTATGGCTCAGAGCCTACGATACTACTAATACACTATAACTCAAATCAAATCAAATCAAATATATTTATTGTGGATCATAGGTAGGTACAGTACAGTTCTTAAATATTTGAGAAATCTCGTTCAGCTATGTCCCGCCCGTAGGGCATACAATAATTAAACATAAATTAGCGACTAATAAAATTAACATTATTACTAATTATTTTCACTTTCCTTCTAGCACAATAAATAAAAAGATAAAAAAACCAAAAGGGAACATTAAGGGAAATGTCAAATTCAATTTGTAGAATATAAAATTAATTTACATATATGATTCAAAAAATTTAAAACAGAGTCAAACATCACAAATTAACATAGGTAGGTACATGTCAAATTATACAAATAAAAAAAAAAAATAATAATAATAATAATCGTAACAAATTAAAATGTCAAATTGCAAAAATCATACATAAAATTAAACATAAATAAAAATAGATTTTACGGTAAAATTTTAGGTCATCGAACGCATCATGACTGGGTACTATATTTAAGTAGAGACTTGTCGGACAGAAATTATTTTACAGAGTAGTAACTTTTGTTTACCAACAGATCATGGAGAGTCCTTTTAAAGTTTTCATTTTTGACAATCGTTCTAATAGGCCCCGGTATATTATTAAAGATGCGAGAAGCTGAACAAAAGATGCTCTCATGCATTAGATGAGTTTTACTGGCTGGTGTACGTAATTTGTCCTTGCGCCGTATACGCGTGTAGAAGCTGAACATGTGGATATTGTTTTTAACAAATACTGCTGCCTCAAGTATATATATTCATGGTAGAGTTAATAATTTATTATTTTTAAAGAAATGCTTACAGGAGTCAGTTTCACATAAATTAAATATAGCCCTAATGCAGCGTTTTTGAGCAATGAAAGTGCGCTGTTTTTCCGTACTGTTGCCCCAAAATATTACGCCGTATCTGAGAATAGAACCAACGTAACCATGGTAAGCTGTTAGCAAAGTACTCCGATTCGCTATTTTCCCTAATCTATACAATGCATATGAAAATTGACCCAGCTTTTTGCAAACGTGGTCAATATGAAATTTCCAGTTAAGTTTGTGGTCAATATGTAGTCCTAGAAATTTCGTTACTTCTGTTTCCTCAATGTCACTATCTAGGTAATTAAATTTTAAAGCACCTGTACGTCGGGTTCGTATTTTAAAATCCATTATTTTAGTTTTATCAATATTAATCATTAAATTATTTATTCTAAGCCAGTCTATAATCAATAATATTGTTTGGTTAATGTCAGATTCTAAATCAGCTGAATTATCATTAGTAAATAAAACGGTGCTATCATCAGCAAACAGTGTAATGTCATGAGTTGTTACCGAAGGCATGTCATTTATATAGATGAGGAAGAACAGAGGGCCGACAATAGTCCCTTGAGGAACACCGAATTCAACTATTCTAGATTCAGATACATATGGTTCTTCTGTTTTAGTGCTAAGATTTATCCTCCTTACTTCTGTGAATTGTTGTCTGTTGCTAAGGTATGATTCTATGAGTTTGTACACATTTCCTCTTACACCATATGCATACAACTTTCTTAAGAGGATTTTGTGATCGACACGATCGAAAGCTTTCGACATGTCCATGTATAATGCGACAGCTGACAACCCTCTATCCAAGTTGATCATTACCTTCTGTAAGAAGTTATAAACTGCTACATTTATGGATTTGTTTTTTCTGAAACCATATTGATTGGGCGCTAAGATGTTTTTTGCCTCAAAGAAATTATAAAGACAGTTAAACATTACCTTTTCAAAGATTTTCCCAAAAATAGGTATTAATGCAATGGGCCTGTAATTACTTATGTTAGTTTTGTCTCCCTTTTTAAACACTGGCTTTATAACCGATATTTTTAGTTTTTCTGGGAAAGTGCCTTCTTCTATACATAAATTTATAATGAAGCTAAGTGGTTCTGATATAATATGGGCTACATCTTTAACAATATTTGTCGTAATGTTATCATAACCGGCACTGTTTTTATTTTTTAGAGCAATTATTATTTTGTTAATGTCATCAGGGCTAGTCGGTGTCATAAAGATTGAATTGGAATTATATGTCAATTTATTGGATGATTCTTGGGGAACACTAGTATTATTTTTGTTGATGTCAAGAAAGAATTCATTAAACGAATTAGCAATGTCTTGTGGATTATTTATGGTTACGTCATTTATAATTAATTGAGCCACACCTTCATTTGAGTACTTCCCTTTGATGTTGTTTATTACTTTCCAAGTAGCCTTGTTTTTATTTAGAGCAGATTTAATAAAATAGTCGTTTTGAGATTTTTTAGTAAGCCTAATTATAGTTTTATATCTCTTTGCATATGCTTTGAAAGCAGTTATAACTGCCGCAGGACCCAGTAGCAAGCTTACCTGGTGAGATCTTTCCTTAAAGTGTATAGTGGATCTCAATATAAATCCATACATCTTATATGCTGTATTTACAAATTGTTCGATTAACTTTAAACTATAATAATACGTGTATTGATTATTTGTGTAGTGCACTGTTCCAAAATGGTTTGTTTTTTGCGAATGCGCATTCTTTTGTTAGATATTTGGTGTGAGTCGAGGGTCGCGGGTAGCTGTTGACCAACAAAGCATTCCTTTTAGATTATATTGCTCTTGAGTCAGACATTGGATTTTGAACCCTATAACTTCTAACGTTTTTTTCTCGTGAATCGTATATGGCTACATTTATCTACATTAAGTTTCATGTGATTAAGGCTGCACCAGTGATCTATTCTATCAAGAGGACTAAGATAGAATAGATCACTGGTGCAGCCTTAATCACATGAAACTTAATGTAGATAAATGTAGCCATATACGATTCACGAGAAAAAAACTTTCTAATACTGTCTCATATAACATTAAAGGAGCTTTATTGGAATCTGTAAATGAGGTTCGCGATCTTGGCATCATCATGGACAGTAAAGTCAACTTCAGAAGTCACATTGATGACATCGTTACGAAATCGGCACGGCTACTAGGATTTCTTAAGAGAAGCACTAAAGGGTTTAGACTTGTGAGAACAAAAATTTTGCTGTATAATGCCTTAGTTCGGAGCCACCTTGAGTTTGCCAGCGTAGTATGGAACCCGCACTACGCAGTGCACTCACAAAGAGAAGAAAGCATACAAAGGGCCTTCACAAAACACCTAGCATATACCTTCGGTGATATATCTCCACGATGTCCGTACGAACAACGCATTGAATGCTACAAAATGATAACTCTGCGCGACCGTCGACTGGTGCAGGATCTCATGTTCCTTTTCAAATTGGTTAACAATAAACTGGACTGTGACAAATTAGTAGAACAAATTGGAATAAAAGTCCCCCATAGAATACCCAGATATCCCATTACCCATCTATTCCACACTAAAGCATCCAACACAAATATAGGAGAAAACTCACCTCTCAATAGGCTCAGTAAAGAGATGAATTCATATATAAAATCCAATTCAGACGTTGACATATATCATGACTCCATGAATATCTTTAGAACCCACATTTTAAATTCTAAAGTCCCAAAGGATACATCTTAAGATTAGATTAATTGAATTAACTGTGTTAGTATATACTCGTAGATATAATTATCTTGCAACCTTTTTCTTTGTAACTTTTATTTATTAGTGTTATTCGTTTTTTTTATTTTTTTCTTATTTTTTGATCGCATTAATTTAATTTCGAACTCATGATTGTTAATTTAATATAATATTTTGTTTAATTAAGCATAATTGCAATTTTTGTTATTTCTTTGTATAGTTTATTACCACTTATATTATGTCCATTATTTTAAGCTTAAGTTATCACTATTATGTTTGAATGTTGGTTCACCTGTTATTGGCAACTGTATAAGCCTAATACTTATTACTACTTTATTCGATATCTATATATATAAAAGAAAGTCGTGAAATCGTGTTAGTTACACCACTTATAACTCAAGAACGGCTGAACCGATTTGGCTGAAAATTGGTGGGGAGGTAGCTTAGAACCAGGAGAAGGACATAGGATACTTTTTAGTAGGGTAGGTAGGGTAGGTAGGGTAGGTAGGGTAGGTAGGGTAGGTAGGGTAGGTAGGGTAGGTAGGGTAGGTAGGGTAGGTAGGGTAGGTAGGGTAGGTAGGGTAGGTAGGGTAGGTAGGGTAGGTAGGGTAGGTAGGGTAGGTAGGGTAGGTAGGGTAGGTAGGGTAGGTAGGGTAGGTAGGGTAGGTAGGGTAGGTAGGGTAGGTAGGGTAGGTAGGGTAGGTAGGGTAGGTAGGGTAGGTAGGGTAGGCAGGTAGGTGCGCCGTAGATAAGTACTTACTCGAGCGAAGCCGGGTCGGGCAGCTAGTTTTATATACAGAAGCTGTTGGTGTACCTTTATTAATAAATAAAAATAAATAAATAAACTTCGAAGCCAAGTGTAGTTTTGTGTTTAGTTGGGTGGTAAAGTTATTTTGGTGAAGAAGTGTTTAAGTTTACATATTTAAATATTTGTGAAGTTCAACACGGCTGAAGAACGAGATAAGTTTAAGAAGGCTGCTAGCGAGATTTACAAGAAACTGGTAGTAGCCAGACGAAGACAGTGGGAACAGCAACGTGTAACACAGCATATAGCAGTGACATTGATAAGAGTCGAAAAAGCAGTTAACGCGGGCAAAAGATGCACCGGTGAAGTTGGACATAGGCTGGACATAAATCAATCTCGCCAGATTGGTTTATGTCCAGCCTATGTCGACTTAGTTAAAAGATGCCCATCCATAGATAACTATCACCCGTCTCTCCACTAGTCCATTGCCTACTCAAGGATGTATATCCGGTATGGCTCGCAAATCCTTCGATATCTTAAGGGCATGTTCTTCCATTATCGCGCCACCCGGTCTACTCCCTGATATGCAATTGCCCCTGTAGCCCCATGCAACATGAGGCTCCAGGGGCTAGTGCAAATCTTGGGGCTCATTCGATTTATCGAGTCTGGTTAAACCACACTAGGATCGGTGCATTTCATTCATTCATTCAAATCAAACAAAATTATAACGTTTGAAATACCATTATTTTCTTTATTTTCGGCCAGTCTCCCCAGTCCCTTTTCCATATTATAAAGTAGGTTGGAATCTCATTTCCTACGAAATGTATGGGTTTTTTTTTTTGCGATATGTGACTTTTCTAGTTGGTACTCAAAGCTCAGTTGGTCCAATATAGTTTTTTGATCCTTATAAAAGCAGGATCGGTTGGCATCATAAAAAGTTTCTGTGAACATTGCCCATTTTCTTGCTGACATTTACAAGTAATTTTTTTTCAAAGTTTGTGAATGCAGATCAAAATATCTCAAAAAGTTAAGGACAGTCTCCTAATAAGACCGTTTTGCTGTAGCTACAACGGTTAAGGTAGCTGCTCTTACCACCCCATCTCAAAAATCCAAAATATGTTGAGTTTGAAGTCGCCACTGTATGCTGCACTCGATACAGTTCGCTGTACCACCGTCATGAATGTGTCCGCGCAGGTGCGTGGCCGGCTTCAAGCAGCGCCAGCTCCCGGACGGCACGCTGACGTGCGAGGCGGCGGGTGAGTGCGCACGCCGTTATCAACTTATTTTGTATTCTGGAGCTTCTTGTTTTTCGCCTTATGATCGCTCTTGTCTATATGTTTACATCTATACTAATAATAAAGCTGAAGAGTTTGTTTTTTGTTTGTTTGTTTGAACGAGCTATTCTCTGGAACTACCCTACGGATTTGAAAAATACCTTTGATAGCCCAATTCTTGAGGAAGGTTATACATTACGACCCTAAGGAGTCGAGCAAAAAGAAGGAATGTTTGAAAAACTCTAAGCGAAAACGAAGTAATAGCGCGGGCGGGCGATGCGACGCGTTTGGTCAGGTGAACAATACATTTGACGTGGGTGAAGTCGCGGGCAGAAGCTGGTATTTCATAAAACCGTAACGTTCAGGTTAATTCAATGTAAAGTTTACTCATTTCTATGTTATTTGAATTTGATCGAGCACCCAATGTGTGTGTGTCAGGTGACAAGCCACTGGTATTGATCGCGTCGGGCGGCGCGCTGCACGTGTGGGAGGCGCACAAGGCGCACGAGCAGGCGGCGGCGGCGCGCGAGCACGACGCGCACGACGCGCCCGCTGTGACGTGCGCTCAGGGCGCGCGCGTGGCCGACACGTGGTGGCTGGTGTGGGGCGACGCGCGTGGCCGCGTGCTGCGCGCAAACATCTCCGCGCTCATGCGCCCGCCCGCGCGCAGCCAGCGCGCCGCGCCCGCGCCCGCTCTTGACGTCACCAGGAACCAGGAAGTTATCGTAAGGATCTCACTCACTACCATACTAAGTGCTTATTTCATCAACGAGACTGAACGCGATCAGCACATCAAAACTAAGTTCAAAAGCTGTCAGTGTCAATATTCCTCAATAATGATGACATTGCCGTCGCATTTGTACGTACACCTTGTAATTTTTTGAATAAAATATTATTATTATGTTTCTTCAAAACATAACATTTGATTTGAAGAAGCTGTCTTAAATTTTACCGATAATAAGCATAAAACGTACTTACGGGTGCCAAAAGTTACCTGTGGACATTTCACTCAAGCAGGAATCGCGGCTGCCAGCTCGATCTGTCACTCATGACAAGTGTCAATCATAGCGTCTAAAAATTTTGCCGCCAACGTACGGAAAAATTTTCTTTCGATAATTTTCTTTAAAGAAAATTGTAAAGTTTCAGAAAAAACTTATAGAAAGTGAATAATAGTGCTTGTGGTAAGTGATATATAGTGTTACGCTGATAGTTGAGCCAGCGTGATGCCGAAATGGAGATCGAAAGGTCACATTAAATCTAAATTGTCACCGGTGCCTGCGGATTCTCCTAAGTGCGATAGTGGTGAAGAATGCTCTTATCCTCGGAGGAAGAAGGCACCTATTCCCACTGCCGAACAACGGCAAAGAGGTCGAAACGATTTCCTGTAAGTCGGGCCCACGCATTTACAATTGAACGAGTAGACAAGTAAGTGTTAAATCTGTTAACAATGACACAATTTCTACATTATATCACTAATCTTACTCAGAAACACTATCAACAAACTTCTAAATTGCTTCTTGCTAGTATCTACTTCAGAAGCGCATTGTTGTTTTCTAAACAAGCCGGTCATGTCTAAAGAGTCTTGAAACACTACAACTTAAAGGTTTCAGTGTAAAATATTGTGATTAGGTAATTCCTAACGCAAATACAGATTGTCTTGAGGAGGCAAAACTACTCAAGCAGTTTTATTTTTATTTTGACATCCCATCTTATAAAACAATCCGTTATAAGAAGACCTGTAGGTATGCTCACCCAGCCCATGTGTTTCACACACTGAATTAGAAGTAAATGAGTACTTATGCCACTAAATAAAACTAAAGACTATTTAGCCCCTGCGGAGGGGGTTTTGGCTGGGATCTCTAATATAGGTCTAGTGCAGATGGAGCTAGCTGCTAAAGCAACGTCCACAGGGACTTGTTAATTGGGCAGCAACCTACCCACTGAGATAGTATCCTACTTTCCATTTTGGAAATAGTCCGGACACACCCATCCAGAAGTGTATTTAAATTAAAATAGAGTGCAATACTCTCATGTGGTATGCAGTTGTTACATTAAAGAGGTTCAGCACCTCTTATGAACTCTAATTTGCATTCAGAACATTAAAATTACTAATTAAATATGACATTAAGTATAACTATTAGGAAATACTAAATATTTAAACAACATTATAATTTATAATGTTAATACTGTATTTTTCTTTGCTGTATTTTGTAATAATTAAGAAAATCTTATAGTTATGATCATCAGGACCTAGCTTGCTCTATCAAAATTAGAAATGGAACAAATACAGCCACTAAACAATTTAAAACTCACAATATGTATATTTAGTTAAAGCTGGTTTTATAAGAATTAGTTCTTTTATATTAAAAGACATGATAAACAGGATCATAGCAAGAATAACTAGGCCTAGATTCATATTGTTGACAAGATTCAGGCCGTCTAAAGAACCATGTAAAAGCTTGGGAATGATAAGATCCTAACAAGAAGTCGAATAAATAAATTAATAATATTCAGAACAATTCTATTTTTAGCAAATTCCACAAATTTCTATTGCTAAGTCAAAGAACGAAAATATTAATATTCAGAACAATTCTAGTTTCAGAAAATTCTGCAAATTTTTATTAAACGCAAAATATTACGTGGTTTTCTAATATTATGATATTATAATCAAATAGCCTATTGTTTATACTCAAGTAAGATGATGACAATTGAAAAGTAAAATGGAAGTAATGTTTTATTAATGAATGAAGGGTAGCTGTTCATGAAATAGTTCCCTTGTTAGATCTTTTTGTTTATAATATAATACCAGCCTGTTACTGTCCCACTGCAGGGCAAAGGCCTCTTCTCATACAGAGAAGGCACCAGCATTGATCGCCATGCTTGCTCGGGACGGGTTGGCGATTTCAGACTTATAATAACTATAAGTCCAGGTTTCCTCACAGTGTTTTCCTTCACCAATGTCAGTAATGTGCCAGATAAACTCAGAAAATACATATGAATTGAAAAAGTCACATTGGTACTTGCCTGAATTTGAAACCTCAACCTCATGCATGAGAGTCGAGGCCTTAACCACTGGGCCATCACAAAATTAGATTTTTGTTTGAATAGAGAATTTGCGAGCCTGTAAATTTTTTATTTCTATGTCTCAGAGACTGGAACTCCTAAAAAAGCTTGGATGAGAAGTAAATTTCCTAAGCAAATTCTAAATCTCAATCAGGATTTAGAAGATTTAGGCCTTTTTGTGTACTGATACTAGTCACAAGGCCCTGTCTGCAAAATAGTTGAAAAGGGCAGACCAAGAGAAATTAAAAAAGGTTGCTCCATTGGTTTGCCAAGAGTTAATGTGGTGGCCAAAGGCTATTGATAGACCACAGCTCAGTTCCTCTACACAGGGTAAGGTAACCCACTTCCTGTCCACACATGCCGTGGAGGAAAGGTAAGCCCACATAAATGGGCCACTCTATACATCCAAAAGATGCTTTTAGTGATAATACCGCCCATTGTGTCACCATATGTACAATTTCTACATTTATATCTGTAATTCGTATGGTGTAAATTATAAAGAGTATTCTACTCTTGTCAGGAACTTGACCAAACCAGAAAAAAAAATGGCACTCGAATTTGCGAGAGATGTTTGCCATATACGCAGTAATAAGCAGCCACAAAAGCCAGTCTTCAGAGTGCAAATATTCTAGTAATTTAATTCATTCCGACAACAGACCATTTGTCGTACATTCAAGGATGAGCGAGGGATACATTTTCCTAGCTCTCCTGAACCTATCTTGCAAAACGACGAAGTTACCTTAACATCACTCTGTCAGCGGTTTACCTCCCGGGGAGGTTAACTGTTATAACGGCTTAGCCGACCACTTTTAAGAACAGACCAGCCTGATTGGCTCCTGTTGCTCCAGGCCCCAGGCCTCGGAGGCTATGTTTCAAAGTGGGGCGTCCTCGACGTTTACGACCTTTTCGTGTAAGATAAGTCGGCCGTTGTGCGACAGTAAACTGGAAGAGCCGCTAGAGACAGAAAAAAAGGGTCTCTCTGTGAGAGAGGAAGAGGATTTATTATATGATAATTTTTAATCCCCTAAGAAAATATTAAAATTATGTTTGTGTACATGATTCACATTTCAAGTTAATTTAATTAACAAATGATGAGACTTCATTTACATGCATCACCACTTGACTAACCTATTGACCATTTTAATAAAAGGTCTTAATTAAATTTCAGTTTCAACGAAATTTTAACTTTGTCATGTATGTATGACATTGAGTTTGTGTTTCCACATCTTTATAAAATTGCTTACTATGACATTCAAAAATGTCTGTACATTTGATTGATCTCATAATTTCCAAGTAAGTAACTAAACTTATATTAATTAAGGATATGAGTGATCCAATTCTCCTTTATTGATGAGATTATTATTCAGTTTAGTCCCATTGATTTTCTATTATCAGCATACTGTAGCCTTATAATTTATATTCACCTTAAATAAGGCAAATAAATTTGCCATTAATCTTTAACATCATAAGGAAGATGTGTTCATTTCTGCATGTACTAAGATAAATATATTGAAAACACTTAATTGTTTTATTGGAACATTTAATTAATACAGACTGAAATATTCGTTCGTTCCATTTAATATTTAATTCACATAGCGTCTACATCCTTCGGGTACTCTTTCACCAGCAGATACCAAACAGGTCTTCAAATCAAATGTTATGTTTTGAAGAAACATAATAGAACTGTTTTGCATTAAAACAAAACAGTTATTATGTTATGAAAAACATAACATTTGAGCAATTTGCTTGCTGTTGAATTTTTGAAGACTTCTATGATTGACACTTGTCATGAGTGACAGATCGAGCTGGCAGCCGCGATTCCTGCTTGAGTGAAATGTCCACAGGTAACTTTTGGCACCCGTAAGTACGTTTTATGCTTATTATCGGTAAAATTTAAGACAGCTTCTTCAAATCAAATGTTATGTTTTTCATAACATAATAACTGTTTCGTTTTAATGCAAAACAGTTCTATTATGTCTCTTGACATTTCTCAGGACCCTGGGGTCCCGGACCTTTAGAAGGCGTACGAGGGGCCAAAGCCAACTCGCAGAGGCCCGTTAGACGTTTTTAATGAAATGAGGCACCAACCACCACCAATATTATTATTATTATTTAGATGTGATCGCGTTCAGTTTCATTGATGAAATTCGCCTTAACAGCTCGTGGCCTACCGCCACCTTTAATAGCAGTATTATTTTAATATAAGAAAGCCGTGGTAGGCTCGCACTCAACAGGTGTAGTCAGTGGTACTGTATGTGACAGATCAGCTCGGAGGGCGAGGTGCGCGGCGTGGCGCTGGACGCGGCGGCGGCGCGCGTGTACTGGACGGCGCGCGGGCCCGCGGGCGGCGCGCTGCGCGTGGCGGCGCTGGACGGGCGGCGCCGCGCCACGCTGTACCGGCGCGACGCGGCCGAGCCCGACGACGTGGTGCTGCACAACGCGTCGCGCACGCTGTTCTGGGCCGAGCGCGGCGCGGCGCCCGGCGTGCGCGCGCTGGGCGCGGACGGCGCGGGGCTGCGCTGGCTGGTGCGGCGGCGCGTGCGGCGCGTGGCCGCGCTGGCGCTGGACGCGCCCGGCGCGCGCCTGTACTTCGTGGACGGCTACTACGACACGCTGGAGTCCGTGGCGCTGGACGGCTCGCAGCGCGTGACGCACGCCACGTTCGCGCAGCGCCCGGAGCGCGCGCCGCGGGCGCCCACTGAATACGTCGACGGAGGTACGCCATCCGCGTGCGGTGTCCATCGAGATGCTATATCTAATCATAGACGATCAGTATTGTAGTACGTCACAAATCGTCTCAAAAGTTTCGTTAAAACAAAAAAGTTATGTTTATTTATTTATTTGTTCATTACCCAACTTATATTAACAATTGGCACCACACATACCAAAGTTATCGCTCAATACTAGTAGTTACACAAATCATACATTTGGGTTAATATCCTCCCTTGTTAGGTTCTTGGTTCGATTAGGTCGAATTTAGTATACTTCTTCTTTATTAATTCGGTTAGATTATTAAAGACTCCACTGCGTACACTTCAAATTGCACTTAAAGAGACTTGTTACATACCAAGGATTGGGTTTATATATATATTTAACCGACGCAAATAAAAAATAATTTTAATTATGATACAAGTGCGGTATGTTAGTCCTTACACTCAAAGCGGTATTACACTGAAAGAGGTATTATACAATACGATAAAGGAGCCGATTGTGTAATGATCAATGTACACGCGTTTCATATGACGTTTTTCAACACTCTTGTGAGGCAAACATTTTATAAAGTTTTATAAACTAATTATCTGTGTAAAAAAAGTAGGCCGGTTCCTTTTAACGAGGTGTCTTCACAGGTCCAAGGAGAAACAAAGGCACGAAGCCGTCGAACAGTATAATAGGTATTAAAAGCATAAGAACTGAATATTTTTGTATGTAGAACACCAAAGAATGTTATTTTTTTTACAAAAATGAATAATTTGATTAAATTTTATGTTAAGTACCTGGTCGACCAAGCTCTGCACGGATGAAAATAGATAAAGCTCATTTAATAGTAAAGGATACTTCATACTAATTCCATGCTGCCATGTTATTACTCCGACTAGTAAATAGTTATCTGTGGCGCACATTACCGGTAATATTAATTAAAAAGCATGCATGTTTAATACACTGCATTATGTACCTAAAAGCGGTTCAATAAGAGCCACTTTACGAGCAAGTGTGTTGTAAAAATATATATAAGCATCAACCTCTTTTTTTCGTCGGTTAAAAACATGAGTGTGATATAAATATCACAAGAATATTTTAATACCTAGCTAACAATTACATAAAAAATACTATAAATAATATCAATGTGAAAAAATATGGTCAAAATAAGATTTTTCGTTAATATTTGAGATTAGATACAGGTTCATTCTAGATCATGGTCTTTTTAATCACAAGTCTTTATTTGTGATTAAAAATACCTGCCATATAATATGATGCCTGCCACTAAAGATGAGACTTGACACGCCACGTGGTTTGACTTGCACAGTAGACGAATTATAGTCTTCTAGCGGTATGAGGCGCCGGGGCGTCATCGGGGTGGCGGAAAGAGCGCGGAAGGTCAAGTATCATCTTTCGTGGCGCGTATTGTACTGAGTTCTGATTAAAAATATTTCATAAAGCCGACCATTTCTTAAAAAAAATTACGTGAATTTTAAAAAAGTACTGCTGGAAGTGCGCCGTGTCTCGTCGTCTGTCAGTATCTAAGTGTCGTTCGTCGCACAGAGCTCCGGCCGGTGGGCAACTCGACGCGCGCGGCCGCGGTGCGCGCGCGGGCGTGCGTGCGCGTCGTCGTGTGGGAGGAGTGGCTGTGGTGCGGCACGCCGCGCGGCGTGCTGCGCCTGGCCAAGCGCCCGCGCGCGCCCGCGCCGCCGCCGCGGCCCGCGCGCGCGCCCGCGCGGCCGCTCACGGCGCTGCTGCTGCTGCACGCGGCGCAGTTCCCGGCCGGCGCCGACCCGTGCGCGCGCGCGTGCCACGCCAGCGCGCTGTGCGTGCGCAGCCCGCGGCCCGAGGGCTTCGCCTGCCTGTGCCCCGACGGCCTGGCGCCCGTCGAAGACGCCGCCACACAAGTGAGTGCCCTTCACCGACATAGACACTCTCTGTACGTTCATTAGATGTCAGAAGACATACTGTACGGTGTAAGTACATGGTTTTGAAATATGTATTTTTGATGCAATAAGTTAGTTAGTAGGTTCGCGTATGTGCACTTTGATCGCGACCTACATTTGGAAGTGCATTGACACACGGCGGAGCCTAGATGATGCATTTTTGTACATAATTTAATTTAGTGTTCAATTAGACGTGATTTGAGTCGGACAACTTGCATTTTATTTGGATTCATTCCCGTTGAGCATTCGTTGACATTCCTTGCATTTTATTGACATTTTCTGCATACTTGCATTTGCATTGACTTTAATGTTTGGTTGCAACCAACATAAGTTTTTTGGTCCTTCGAAACCTTTGCAAGTACCGTACAGTCCGATACATCGGGCAGTAATACGTCGCGTGTGAGCTGTGTCGTGCCGCGTCATACCGTGCCACGTGTGTTGCCGTACAGGAGCATTCGTGAAGGTAGCAGCGATCCAGGTTCCAGAGCGACGCTTGGCATTACGAAAGAAGGGAGAGTTCCTGAAGTTCAAGTAAGATCGTTCATTTTTTACTTACCACTTTGACAATGGAAGCTTTAATCGCGCGTCAAGCTGAGGTTCTCGAGGAGGTGAAGAGAATTCATTCTAATTTTAAGAAAGATTCAGCGAGCAGGAAGACCCCCGATTACATTCGACAAAGGCTTGAGCGATTGGATCAGTTATGGGCGGAAGGTGAAGAGAATAACCAGAAACTGAGCACAGTAGATGATAAAAATCATCAATATTTCGAAAATAACATTTATGAGGTAATCAAAAGTTGGTACCAAGGAGCTCGTCAGGAGGTGGCAGCATACGAGATCAAGCCTCAGAGCGGACCTACCAACGCCGGCCAGAGTAAGTTAAGCGTTGAGTTTGACAAGACCCTGTTCGATAAATTCCCAAAAGCGGAGGAGAAGCTACTCGAGTTACAGCAGTTGCAACAAGCTAATTTCCGTGCTTTTAATAGGTTAGTGGCGAGTAGGAACATTGACGACGTTAAGGAAAAATGGGAGATTGAGGATATGTTAAAGACCTTAGAGTCTCGGTGGGCGGCAATTGACAAGTTACATTTACAGATTGATGGTATACTAGAAGGCATACCTAACGAGTATTATGACGATTTTTGTCGTCATGAAATGGCATTTTCAAAAGTAAAACGGACGTTAAACATGAACCTAAACGCCTCTGTGCATCAACAACAAACTTTACCTAAAATTGACATACCAAGTTTTAACGGAAATTATACATCATGGCCTACTTTCATGGATCTGTACTTAGAAGCGATTCATAATAACCCCGCTATTGCTAAAACCCAAAAAATGCAACATCTTAAAGGAAGGTTGCGCGGTGAAGCGGAAAAGCTCGTACAGCATTTACACATTGCACCCGAAAATTACGACACGTGCTGGGAAATATTGAACCATAGATATAATAATAAATTTCTGCTATTCACCAAGAATTTTCAAGTATTTATGCGTCAACCTAATTTACAAAACCAATCTGCACATGACCTTAAGCGATTATATGACACTAGCAATGAAACCATAAACGCTATACATAACTTGGGCGTAGATACAAGCTCTTGGGACCCTGTACTGGTTTACGTTTTACGCGAAAAACTTGACGCCGAAACCTATTCGGAATACATGCAGTCCAGGTCAGATCCGCGAGAGATACCTACATTTAATCATTTTATGGACTTCGTTGAAAACAAATTCATGGCATTAGAACCTTTGCATAGGAAAAAGCCAGAAAACAGCAATAAACCTGCACAAAAACCTCAATTCAATAATGCGCCATATCCATTGAATAGAAATCATAAGCCAACCTATTCGCAACCTAATAAAGGTTCATCAAACCGGTCTCGTAACTTCCATGCATACAACGCTGGGAAATTTAACAAAATTATTTGCTCATTTTGCAATACCAACCACGCATTATTCCAATGTTCCAAATTCATTGAC
The DNA here is from genome assembly GCA_914767755.1 of Agrochola circellaris. Taxonomy (NCBI): domain Eukaryota; kingdom Metazoa; phylum Arthropoda; class Insecta; order Lepidoptera; family Noctuidae; genus Agrochola; species Agrochola circellaris. The sequence continues at coordinate 19,506,236 of OU611850.1, read as the reverse complement.
ATGGCAGGTTCGGAAAAGTTACAATTTATTGAGGACAATCATATTTGCAAAAATTGTCTGTTTATGCACACTAAGGGTTACTGTGCGTCACTAAAAAGATGCAGAGAGTGCAACGAACCACACAACACATTACTGCACAACGATATTGTCAAGTCAGCGCAAACGCCCTCAGCAACACACACTGTGCCTAAATCGTCGTCATCAACGACAACCAGGTCAACAAAAACCGTGCAAAATAACGATGATGACGAGATATTATTGGCAACTGCATTAATTCAGGTAGCGACAGCTAGTGGCGACTATATTACACTACGGGCATTAGTTGATCAAGGTTCACAAATTACCCTGATCACCGAGAATGCAACTCAACGACTGGGGATACAGCGTCAGCAGTTAAACGCAAACATAAGTGGTATCGGCACTTTATCCAATAGGAGTAAAGGAAAGGTCGAGTTATTCTGCAAGTCGGTACACAGCGATTTCCATTTTACAACGGAAGCATTAGTCATGACAAGGGTGGTAAATAATCTGCCTAACGTTACATTCGCAAAAAAGCCTTGGGCTCACGTGACAGACATTACACTAGCCGATCCAGACTACAACATAGCTAGGCCCATTGACATACTCCTAGATGCACACGTATTCTCTGAAATCCTGATGAATGGTCTGGCTAAGGGAGAGGTTAACGAACCTATGGCTCAACAGACACATTTAGGGTGGATTCTGTCAGGCAACGTCAACAAGACATTAAACTGCAACGTCGTCATAAATCAAGTTGATGATTTGACAAAGTATTGGGAAGTGGAAGACATCAACGGAGATACATGCAATTCAATGACGACACAAGAGAGATATTGCGAGGAGTTTTATATTGCAACAACAAAGCGCTTACGAAATGGCAAATATGCAGTTCGTTTGCCGATGAAGCCTAATTTTAATCAGTTGTGTGTTGTAGTGCATATTGTCATATCGAAATAAAAGAATGCGCTGACAAGTGGGTAAAATTACATAAGCAAAACACATGGTTTTATTATTGTTGTGACACGTGCGAAGTGCAACTAGTGTGCGGAGCTCAAATGACATCGGAGACGCTACGTCACTCGGGTCTGATAACACTCAAACGAGGTTGTAACCTGCAAGGTGATTCATTCATGCTTCACGCATATATGGAACACACAAGCGACATTTTTGTTAATGAACCATATGCCATGATAATACCCACGATTTCACCCATTAATAATATCATAAACACCTCGGTTCGTAACTCGTCTTTACACATTGAAAATCACGAAGAGTCTTTCAAGAAGATTGATAGTGAACTGCGCTCGATTAAAGAACAATCGAAGTTAGAAACCCTATCTCCCCATGACGTTCATCACTACATCGCGATCTATGTGGTCATTATTATTAGCATTGCACTGTTTGTAACATCGGTGTATTATTGGCGAAAGATGACAACCAAAAGACAGGGGGAGGGTCCTCAAGATGAGAGAAGCAGAGGAAGACGAGAAGAAGAAGATGACATCGAGGACGGGTACAGCAAGATCAACAAACGGGAATCGAAAGTGCATAGTGAAGTGAATACGGTGACAAAGGTTAACCCCTCCTGTAGTGAAGTGAAATTTGACACTGATAGACATAGCGACGTGTGCTAATTAATAAAAAAAAAAAAAAAAAAAAAAAATACTTTTTATTCATAAGTTCACATATAAATTACATAGAAGTGACATCAGTACAGAGTTACATATTAAAATTACTAAGCAAATATTAAACTATGCCTAAAATAAATCTAGTGTAGGTATAACTTATATAATATATTGGATAAAGGCCTAATGAAAAACAATAGCGACCTGCCTGATGTAGGTTTATTCAAACCTGTGTTTCAGGCCTTCACGTAACAACGCTGAGTGTTTTATTGGACTATTAAATTAATGTACATAGAGCTAGCATTGATACATAATAATTATATTATTAAATAAAAATTGCCTTAACATTAATAAACTTATTGCATGATTTCTAGCAATTTTTCAGTGTCTGAGTAATTTAATGTCGCTAAGTATTCACTTAACATTTCACTACATTTTTTACAATTTACACTATATATACTTAGAGACTTATTGATTTTATTATATAAGAACGGACCTAAAAAACCATAAAATTTATTTATAAAAGTATGTCTAGTTTGAGGCTTTATGCAAACTAAGTCTTTTCTTCTCTTATGTATAGGTATGGGGGTATAAGGGAGATTGCTATGCTGGTGTAATACTATCTTTAATATAAATAGTTGACGCACAGTTAAAACCTTACATGCCGTATAAAGCTCGTATGTGGGAAATCTAAATGGGCGAAAGGTGGCTACCTTAAGGATAGCTCTCTGCGCACGTTCTAATGGTAGTAGGATTGTTTTTGCAGCCCCTCCCCATGAAGTTATGCAATATGTAAGAATGGATTGACACAAAGCTAAATAGACCTGTTTAATTAATTTGTAGTCCGTTATATATCGTAAATTCTTAAAAATGTATATTAATTTACGCATTCGAGTGCATAATAAATCAATGTGTTTACGGAAGTTCAGATTTGTGTCAATCGTCACACCAAGATATTTCATATGATCGGCTTTTGCTAAAGTAGGACAATTACATGCATTGTCAGCGTACTTGCCGCACTTATGCGCATAAATGTTTATGTTAGTAGTTGGCAGGTTAGTATTTCTCATAGTGAATAAAATGTGTTTAGTTTTTTCTGCATTTAGTGTTAGGAGATTTTCATGTAGCCATTTAGACACTATATTAAAACCGTTCTGGGCTTGTTTATACACCTCCTCTCGAGACTTGTCTGAAAACAATAGAGCTGTGTCATCTGCATAAGACATTATGACACCATTTTGGAGTGTTAAGCTGCACAGGTCATTAATATATACTAGGAATAAAGTAGGACCCAATATACTACCTTGTGGTATTCCGTAATTACTATTTCGAAGCTCAGAACTGACGTACTGACCAATTTTTACACATTGTTCGCGGTCTCTTAAATAATCAGAAAGCAGTGTAAGCGTTGTTCCTCTTATTCCGAGTCTTTCAAGCTTGCCCAATAATAAAGGACAGGAAATTGTGTCAAAGGCCTTGGCGAGGTCTAGGAAGATCCCAATGGAGTGCATGCCCTGATCCAAATTAGTTGTTATATAATCCGTCATTTGATGTACTGCTTGATTAGTTGATTTTTTGGGCCTAAAGCCAAATTGTCTATCCGAAAGCAATTTGTTATCCTCTAGATATTTCATTAATCTAATATTAATGATTTTCTCTAAGATCTTGGAGAGCCCTGTTAAAACTGAAATGGGTCTGTAGTTGTTAACACATTTTTTGTCACCAGATTTATATACAGGAGTAACCACTGCTTTTTTAAGCGACTTAGGGAATACACCATTAGTTAAGCATAACTGAAAAATATGAGTTAGCGGCGGAGCAAGGAGGTATTTGAAATGTTTAAGTATGTTGTTTGATATGTCGTCCCACCCAACCGCGCAAACGTCCTTTAATCCAGAAATGATTGTTAATACTTCATCGACATCCGTATCTAGTAAGACAAAAGATTTGAGTCTGGGGAAAGATTTAGGTTGGTTTTGAGAGAAAGAACCTCTAGATTGTATGGTCTTTTCTGCTAAGGTTTTGCCTACGTTAGAAAAATAGTAATTAACTATATTTGTTGATTCTATTGGGTTGTTCTCTATAGTCAATAAGTCAAGTGGAGGTTCAAGTTGTTTTGATCTAAATGTATTTGTTTTTATAAATTTCCAAATAAGTTTACTATTTTTGCCTGCTTTCTGCAGTTCTTTTCTGTCATATTCATTTTTTATTTTTTTCAGAAGGTTGTTGCAGAAGTTTCTATATCTTTTATAAGTAATGGAAAGAATTTCATTTTCAGGCTCAAGTTTGAACTTTATGTGAAGTTTGTCTCTATGCCTAATACATCGAACAAGTCCGGGTGTAATCCAAGGTTTAATGCACTTGTACTTCCTTGGCGTTATTTTGGCGACTGTATGCTTTATTATTGCAGAGTGAAGTGAATTTATAAAATAATTAATAGCAAAGTTTGCATCGGTGGAATTATAAACTGGGTCAAAATTAATATTACGTATGTCTTTTTCGAGGTGTGTCATGTTGACATTGGTATAGCTGCGTAAACAATTTTTTCTTGGTAAAGAAACTTGTAATATTAGTAAAACTGCTTGGTGATCAGTAAGCGAAGAGTTAGTAACAAATGTTTTGGCTGGTTTATTTGTTTTTATAATGAAATGATCTAAGCATGAACCACTTTGATGCGTGGGGTGGTAATGAGCTGGCAAGAGTCCGTGGAATGAGCAGATATTAACATAGTTATGTGCATGAATGTCCATTTTCCCGGAAGCAATGTTGATATTAATGTCCCCCATTAGAATTATGTGTTTAAAAGTTGTAAGACTTTGTAACTGTACGTTTAGTGAATCTAAGAAATTTGCGACATTTTGAGAAGGTGGTCTGTATATAGCCATAACTACCGTATCTGTATTAATTTTAATGAGTAAGCAATTACAATTTTGTAGCAAAGGTTCTTCTACAGTTGTACTTAAATTATTGTTGACAAATACAACTAAACCATCATTCTGGTTGATGTTTCTGTTGGTTTTATGCGAAACATATCCGTCTAAAGATGGTAAAACAGTGGTTTGGTTTGACAACCAACATTCTGTTAGGACGATAATGTCGCAACTTATACCCAGGTTCTGTAGCAATATTTCAAAACCATTTATATTTCGATTTATGCTGCGAATATTTTGTGTGAGAAAGGTCAGCGGTTTCTCTCCCAAGGGAAAGTGGTGCTTACACTCATCAATATTACAATTTATAACTTCAGACACAGAAAATTGATCTAGGTCCTTAAGTAATTGATCAGTCATGATAAATAAACACCTAATAAATATAAACAAACAAAAACTACTACTAGTGTGCTTAAAGGATAGGTTAATAGGTAGCGCTCTTAGGCGCCTTCATAATCTATGGAATGGATATAGCTGTCCTCGGCATATTTCCGTGCAGGACAATTTACATCACCAGTTTTATGATCACTTTTCCTATTAAAACGTTTGCACGTCGCACAGTTTGGTGGACTGGACTTTGTGCAGCATTCCTTAAAAGTGTGGCCAGTCTCTCCGCAGTGATTACACGTCGGGTTAGTGTCACGGCAGAACTTGGCCGCGTGTCCAAACTGCTGGCAGTTGAAACACCGAGTAACGATCGTGAAATCTCGAACTGGGCATGACGTCCAATTGATGAATATTCGTCCTTGATTGACTAGGATCTTCCTGATGCTAGCTGGCACTTCTAGAATAAAATTGCAATTAGGGAGGTCTTTTTTCCCAGATTTATGGCTCAATTTTATTTGTTCTTCAAACGACTCACGAGTTGTATTGGTCAACTTATCTGAGAGGTTTTGCTCGTAGATGCAATCCAAAACCTCCTTATCAGTCAGGGCTACCGGGACTCCAATAACAGTGATTCTTGGGCGCCGCTTTGATGGTTCTTCAATCTTAAGGCCCGAAGAGACGAGTTTTTCTAAGCTTCTGAGCTTTTGAATGTCCTCTTTGGAGTCGGTACTGATAAGAACACCTCCATTTTTTACTTTCTTAAGGCCACGGACATGTAGTTTAAGTTCCCCGGGCGAAATAATTTTCTGTACGAGAGACTTGGTATCGTCACTAGATTTGGTTTTGTCGCTGGGATATATGGCAACTGAGCTTAAATTTGCTGGGCGCACAAAATTATCCGAGCCTTTTTTGACCATATTAGCGTACGAAGCGGGTTCTGTCGGCTTTGAAATGCCTTCAACTACCTCTTTGAACTGTAGGAGAGAGTTCGCGATGTTCTGTTGTTGCTGTAAGTGCTGAACGGAACTATGGGCTTGAATCGTTTTTTGCTTTAAGGCTTGATATAAGACAGCCATCTGAGATGCGCCATGTGAGACACTACGGCAAAGATTGGCTACACGTACCTTTTGGTCTGCGTTCATTTTTCCCTCAGCAACTAAACTGCATACTTCATTTAGGATTTTTTCTATGGACCCCATCCATTTCTGTACCTCCGGCGTAGAAATAACTTCGGCTGGTAGCTCATGTTCCAAGGGAGGTTGTGGCTTTGGGTCTACAGGCTGGAAATCTTGAGTTGGTGTCGGCGGAGGACTTCGCGTCACTAGCTGGCTACGGCCAAACGGGCTAGATCCAGTGTTAGACATATCTAACACAGAAACACTATATATCTTTAAAAATACTTTAGCTCATTCTTACACAACGCAAGTAACCTCGTAATGCTCACTCGTGACACACTTATATCACTGACGACGCAATTATTTCTAACAAATATATTTATAATTAATTAATAGTATCATAATAAGCTAAGCAAGATACGTCCGCGCGGTAAGAAGGCGCGATCGAATGATCAATTAAGTGATGATGAATTAAGTGTGACATTCTATTTATAGATTTTAGTTTACATATTATAGGAATTCAGTTTACATTTTTACTTATTAATGAATTTAGTTTACATTTTACATTTATTACTGCTCTGCATATATAAATTGGTTTTTCTACGGGCTGTAATTGTTTACATGTCTTGCAGTTAGTTACTGTCACCATTCTTTGTGGTGGCAATATGTACGGTGTAAGTACATGGTTTTGAAATATGTATTTTTGATGCAATAAGTTAGTTAGTAGGTTCGCGTATGTGCACTTTGATCGCGACCTACATTTGGAAGTGCATTGACACACGGCGGAGCCTAGATGATGCATTTTTGTACATAATTTAATTTAGTGTTCAATTAGACGTGATTTGAGTCGGACAACTTGCATTTTATTTGGATTCATTCCCGTTGAGCATTCGTTGACATTCCTTGCATTTTATTGACATTTTCTGCATACTTGCATTTGCATTGACTTTAATGTTTGGTTGCAACCAACACATACTTCTGCAGCATTTTCTATTCTAAGAACTTATTAAAACTATGCCGTGTCGTTTACGCTCATCGCGTAAACTGTAAACGATTATTATACACAGAAGTATGATAAATCGCCGACTGGTTCTCGCCTGCGACTGTCGCATGTCTCTCGTACGCACAGCTTCATCAACTAGGTCCCTAGCAAATACAACACACAACAACCTAAAATTAAAAGTGACAGAATGGCTACTTAAACAGGACTATGCCGCAACGGAGACTTTACTGACCTACATCGCCTAATAATAAGCACACACTCATTTCCATGCTCGCACGAATACCTTTATCATCGCTTTCATTCACATTCGCTCATACAACTCCCCCACTACTTACCCCCACTTACACACACCTGCATACCTTTAATCACATTCATTTAATCTCACATACCCTCACACTCACACTCTCACATACTCACACAAAAATTTAAAGCTGTAACGTAAACTATAAGCACTTTTTTTCCCTTCTGAATGTAACTTGACACAGTCCACTCATACATACGAATCCCTGTCTCTTACGATACAGGATACCCTAGTTTAAGAGACAGAGGTTAATCTATTGTGTACAGATTTCTGCAGTATCCAAATGTTATATGTTAATGTTCTCTATCTGTATTTTTGGAAATAAAGATATTATTATTATTTATTATTATTTATTATTATTAAATAACACGAAAGTTCAAATCTGACATACTCGTTATTGAATAACAGATTTTTGAAATTTTACAAAATCTTTTTAATTTAAAATATTCAGCTGCCCTACTCTACTAAATTCACATTCATCAAATTCTAGTCAAGTCTATGTGTTTTATGGTCTTTACCTATGAAATTGCCGTTTTGTATGAAAAAATTTAAACGATTTTTTTCATGTAGTTTTTATTTGTATTAATCGAAGTAATCACCCATGCAATCAATGCATCTTTGCCAACGCAGTGGCAGTTTATTGATGCCTTTCTTAAAGAAATCAGCTGGACGGGAGGCAACAAATTCTTCAAAGGCATTTTGTACTGCCTCTCGGATATTGAATTTTTTTCCCGCCAAGAAGTTATCCAAATTCTGGAAAAAGTAGTAGTCTGTAGGCGCAAGGTCTGGTGAGTAGGGCGGATGACGGAGAGCTTCCAACCCCAGTTCTTGCAACTTGGAGACCGTCTGCTGTGCAGTATGAGGTCGCGCGTTGTCGTGCAGTAGCAGCGGAGACGAGCGATTGACCAATGCTGGTTGGAGATGTGCCAGCTTCTCCATCATTGTGTTCAGTTCTTCACAGTACACATCTGCAGTAATGCTCACCCCGTTTGTTAAGAAGCTGTGATGAATCACACCGGCGCTAGACCACCAAACAGTGACCATCACTTTTCTAGGGGTAAGTTTTCGTTTAGGGCATTGTTCAGGTGCTGAACCAGGATCCAACCAACTTGCTGAGCGCTTGCGGTTATCAAACAGAATCCATTTTTCATCGCAGGTAACAATGCGGTTCAAAATTCCTTCATTTGTGTGTCTGTTGAGCAGTGTAAGGCACGTCTCGACGCGTACTTTGCGCTGGCGATCATTGAGTTCGTGGGGCACCCATTTGTCAAGCTTTTTTTACCTTGCCAATTTGACGCAAATGGACCAATATTGTTTTGACGCTAACGTCGAAAGCTGCTGCTAATTCAGCCGTAGATTGTGTATCATCAGCTTCCACAATCGCCTTTAATTCGTCATTGTCGACTAAAGTCTTCGGACGACCGCGAGGTTCATTTTTCAGGTCGAAATTTCCAGAACGGAAGCGAGCAAACCAATAACAGGTGGTGCGTTGATTTGTAGTGTTAGCTCCGTAAACGTCGTTGATGTTGCGTGGCGCTTGTGCCGCGTTGCTGCCACGACGGTACTCATATTCCATAATTACTCGAATTTTTAACGTATCCATGATGACGAAAAAGATTGAAATGCGATGAAAATGTAACACTAATCAATAAACAAATGACTACTTTTGGAAAAAAAAAACATGTTTTTAAAATAAAATTAATTTGAAATTAGAATTCTTAGCCAAACAAACATTATTTTGATTTGAAATGGCCAGTACCGCAGAACGGCAATTTCATAGGTAAAGACCTAATATATAGATAGTACTGGTATTACCAGAAAGGACATAGTGGATGTTGTGGACACCTTATTAAAATTAAATATAGGAAAACTGATGTTGTGTGCTTCTCCTTATTCTGATACTTTATCGTATGATGAAAATAACTATATTTATAAGTTGAATAATACTATTCACAGGCTGACATGTTGTCATAGTGACAAATTATTGTATTTTGACACTAACAAGTTTGTTAGTGGTTTTAAGTTAACTCAGAGAACTTTATCTCTGTCTTGGGAATGTAGACATCTGATTGCTATGTTAATAGCATATAATATTAATGAGGTTATAGCTAATATAACAAAGCAGGGCTCGGATAACGGTATATTTTTCGAAACGTTATCGTCTTAAAAACCTAAAGAACGAATTGTTTCGGTTACGTTCGAACGGAACGTTATTAAAACGTTTTTGAAGAAGAACAAAATTTAATTCGTTCTCGGTTAATAAAACGTTTTTAACCGTTTTTAATCATTATTGGGTTGATCGATAGGAAATTCGCAACACAACCCTAATCAATACGTAAGCAGCAAATGCATTGGAATAAATGAAGTTATAAAATGAAGATAAGGTACAATTTAACTAAACAAGTTCATCCTTGTCGGCGCAAGTACCGTGCGCGTTTACGTCCTGCGGAATAAACCGGTTTTTGAAAATGTTCTCATTTCGTTTTCCTTCCGAACAAAATGTTGTACAAAGAAGAACGAGAACTATTAGAGACGTTTTAAAAACGTTATTTTATATAACGTTTCCGAGCCCTGTAACAAAGTGTAGTATTAGTAACGAGTCTATGGTGTCTAGTTATACTAACAACATAGTGAGTAATTATGTATTAACATGTCGTACGAAGGAGGATCCACCTACAATACCAACATACTTGGAGGCCACTCAGACAGGGTATTCTCTTCCTGCTGGAGCTCATACGGGCATTTTAGACTCTTCTCTTGTATGTGGATGTTGCTCCGGATAATTCTTTAAACTAGGCAGTAAGAACAGAAGTTACCCCTTCAATTAACCAATTATTATTAGAGAATAATAAAAATATATCTTCTGGCAATATAACTCAAGATAAATCAAAGGGAGTGCAACATACTTTAAAAGTATTTAATCAAAATATCCAAGGTTGCTCTTCCAAATTACTGGAAATAGAATTGTTTTTGGAAAATACCAAATTTGATGTAATTTGTTTAACAGAGCATTGGTTAAAAGATCATCAAGTGATCTCAATTAATTATGAAAATTATTGTGTACTTAGCCATTTCAGCCGAAAACGTATGATACATGGTGGATCATTAATATTAATTAAAAATTCTATTAAATCGAAAGAAAGAAAAGACATCATCGGACTATCTGTTGAACATAATATTGAATTGTCCTGTGTTGAGCTTGATAAGCATGTTATAGTATGCGTATACAGACCTCCAAGTTACCAGAATCTATCCGTGTTTGATTCTGTATGTGTATGTATTATGTACTTAATAAAACACCAAATATCGTAATTTGTGTATTGAGCTAAGTAGCCTCGAAATACAAGTGGATAAAACTTATGAGTAGGGTAGGAACAATAATATGATAGAGGGTAGACTTAGAACTAATAAACACAGAACATAAAAACTACGAAGTATGTAGGTACCTATATACAACATACCTTTCCCCCAAGTATACAAAATATATTTAAACTTTAACTTATACTTAAAGTCAACAATTTTGTATCTATTTAAATATCTAACAATAACATTCTTCATTAACAGTCTATTCGATATACATTGAATTAGGCCTTTCATAAGGGCCTTTTGTATGGGATAAAACTTTACTTTTAATCTTACCCCCAGAATAGCCAGACTCATAATCACTGGGTATACCTAACATCTCCGACCATTTGTCCGAACTCGGTATTTCGATTATTTCCTCACTCGAACCTGTACCTCCCATTTCCTCATCTCGATTTTGTGTTTCCAAACTAGCCTCTTCATTATTTACTTCTTCCCTCTCTCCTCGGTATGCATCTTCTGTGAATTTTTTTTTAACCAGTTGGTCAATGTGTCGGTTGACAACATTACCATCACCAGTAGCAATTTGATAATTGGATGGCCCTTGCCTTTTTACCACCGTTCCAGGCAACCAACGAGGGCCACCACTATAATTTCTATACATAACACTTTGGCCCACATTAGTTGCTCGAGTTACATTATGAGCATTATTGGTAATCTGTTGATCAGTTTTATTTTTAACCGTTAAAGGCCTGATAAACAACTAATTAACGTGCTAATTGACGTGCTTGAGGGTCACCCAGGGCTTTACCGGTTAACACGATTATACGGATGTATAACATCTAACAAGGTACGTAGGCGCCTGTTCATCAAGAGTTCAGAGGGACTCTTGTTAGTTATTGTGCAAGGAGTTACCCGCAATCCTAGTAGCATTCGAGGAATCTTAACATCCCAAGAGATGCCATCCATCTTGCGCAATTTGTCTTTAACAGTTTGCACCATTCTTTCGGCCAACCCGTTTGTTGCAGGATGATAAGGCGCTGTCTTGATATGTTTTATTTTATTCGCATCCAAAAATTGTTTAACTTCAGCTGACACAAAGGACGTTCCGTTGTCGGAAACCAATGTCTCACACAAACCATGGATTGCAAATAAATTTCTGAGGTGTCTAATTACCGTTCCCGCTGTCATATTATTTACCATGATTACCTCAGGCCATCTGGAATATGCGTCTACAACGATTAAAATATATTTACCTTGGAAAGGTCCCGCAAAGTCCACATTTATTCGAGACCACGGTTTTGTAGGCGTGATCCACTCAGATTTAGTTTTCGGAGGCATGTGCCGATTTTCAAGACATTTGTTACATCCACCTACTAATGCCTCGACATCTTCGTTCAGTTTTGGCCACCAAACATAACTCCTGGCCAGTGATTTCGTTTTATGTGTTTTATGTAAAGCACGTAGTATCATTTCACGCAATGATGATGGTACCACCACTCGACAACCCAGTAAGATACAATCTTTATGCATAGAGAGTTCCGAACGATGTAACCAGTATGGACACAGTTCATCATCGGTAACTCTAGCTGGCCAACCGCTTAGTACATGATGACTAACACGAGATAATAGCCTATGTCGCTTCGTTGCTAATGCTATTTGGTCAGCATCCACAGGGAAGTCGGTAGGTGTCTCTGCCATCAGCAACACGTCATATAATTGCTGTTCAGGTTGGTCGGGAACTGGCTGTGGCCATCGGCTCAATCCATCAGCGTGACCAATCTGTTGTCCCGGTTTGTACACAATTTCGTAATTGTGTGACGTTAACATAATTGCGATCCTCGTTAGGCGCGGCGACAAGACTGTGGGCATAGGTCGCTTCGGATCGAATATTCCCAACAACGGTTTATGGTCCGTAATTATAGTGAAGGGTCTTCCGCTTACATAGTTATGAAACTTGCTAACTCCAAATGAAATGGCAGTGGCTTCTTTATCTAATTGTGAGTAACGGCGTTCGTGAATATGTAGAGTTCTGGAACTCATAGCTACGGGGCGCTCCTGTCCGTCTTCCATAACGTGGGATAATACAGCGCCGACGCCGTATTCTGAGCTGTCGCAGGTGAGTACCAACGGCTTATTTAAATCGTAATGAACGAGCGTCAAGTCAGATGACAGCAACCTTTTAGCCGTGTCAAAGCTTCTTTGCTCCCTCTCTGTCCATTGCCAAGATTGTGCTTTGTCGAGTAACCTATGTAGGGGCTCGAGCATGGTGGCTTTGCGAGGTACGAACCTCTCATAAAAATTATATAATCCCAAAAACGCTTGTAGCTGTTGGACGTTCTTTGGTTCAGGAGTGTTGACGATAGACTCAACTTTGCTAGGTGCAGGATGAATACCCTCAGCGTCGATGACAAAACCTAGAAACTCGACACGTTCTTTGCCAAACTTACATTTGTTCCGATTGAGCCGCAAACCTGCCTTACCGATACGTTCCAGTACAGTATCGAGGCGCTGCGTCATCTCCGTCATCGTCCGGCCACTGACGATGACGTCATCAATCAGTACCGCGACGCCGGGAATGCCCGCTAGCAACGCCGTCATCAAGCGCTGAAAAATTCCCGGGCAGGCTTTAACACCAAAAGCCAATCTGTGTACTGAAAACAAACCTTTGCATGTGTTTAAGGTTAACAGCTGTGCTGTGGCGTCTGTGACGACCACCTGTGTATATGCACGGTCAAGGTCGAGTGTCGTGTAATATTTGCCACCAGCAACCGTAGCAAACACTTCACTTGCAGTCGGCATAGGGTAGGTATCAGACTCGGTAGCCTGATTAACCGTACTACGGTAGTCACCGCAAAGACGAATGTCCCCGTTTCGTTTGGGTATTGGAACAACTGGAGTCGCCCATTCTGAAAAAGTCACAGGGCGAAGTACCCCTTCTCCCACTAGACGATCTATCTCTTTTTCAACGTTGTTTTTAATAGCATAGGGTACGGGACATGCCTTCAAAAACCTAGGAGTCGCACCTGGTTTCAAATGTATAGCCACAGGGTCCCCCCTGTAAGTACCGAGTCCGTCCCTGAAAACCTCGCTGTGCTTACTTATAACCTGATCGTTCGCAGACATGTCAAGTTCAGATATCATATTAACATTTAGAGTAATACCTAGTACCTCGAATCAGTTACGTCCCAACAGATTCGGTCCCGAGCCCTTAGCTACAATTACATTCAACACACACTTAATGTCTTTATATTGTACTTGCACTTGAGCTTGTCCCATCACTGTGACCGGCGAGCTATTCCACGTGCACAGGCGGTTGGGTACCGCACGCAATCCGCTGCGCGAGCGCACGCGCGCCCACGTCTGCTGGTTCACCAAGGAGAAAGCGGCGCCGGAGTCCACCTTCATCGCTACCTGCGCGCCGTCTAGTAGCAGCTTCACCTCGTATGCCGGAACGCGAGAGCTCGTCGTGCTCTCCATGTTATAAATGCCATTCAGCCCGTCAGTCTCGTTTTCTGCTAAGTTGATTTTTTCAGAACGACTTTTCGTTTTAGCGGTGCATATTCTCTCGATGTGACCTTTCTTCTTACAAAAGTGGCACGCGGCGTTTACGAAGCGACATTCGCCCGCGTGCCGGTCCCCACATCGATAACACAGCCGAACATTTGCTTTGGATTGCATAGTGTTGACGTCCATAGGTTCACATGACGGCGGTGAGGTCACCGCAGCGTCCACTGCCGTCGCGTCATAGCTGAAGGCGGCGCCAGTGACGGACGCGATCTGCATCATACGAGCGTGCCGCCCTGCACTTTCGGCCGATAGCATAGCATCCACTACGTCATGGTATCTCAAATGATCCTTCTTTAGCAGTTCGTATTGCAAATTGTGATTGTTCATACCGCATACCAATCTGTCACGAAGCATCCTTTCCAAGTCCGTAAAGTTACAACCGGTACTGATTTTTCTGAGTTGCGCTATGTATTCTGCGGCGGATTCGCTTTTTTTTTTTTTTTTTTTTGGATGGGAAATTATCAAATAACTTCTCCCGCTCTGGGTGGAGCGGGAGGGCGTGTCAGACTTTTACTGACTAAAACCCACCCGTGTTCCTTCCGTTGCCTGTGTGCCGAGGTCGCGATATCCCTTTCAGACAAACCCGCAACCCCGGCAGGCTGCGGATTCGCTGTGTAGTTGATCGCGCTTATAAAATTTGAACGACACAGAAATCTCATTAGGTTTTGGGCTGTAATGTTTAGTTAGGATCGCTTCAATTTCACTGAATGTTACTTCACTAGACTTTTTAGGTGTAATCAACGCTAGAAGAGTCTCGAACACTTATACGCCGCACACTGTATAGAAATTTGCCCTTTTTGCTGGATCTGAGGCGACGCCATTCGCCTCAAAACAATATTTAAGTCTGTCGATGTAATTGTCCCAATTATCACATTTCACATTGAACTCATGAAATTTCACAGATTTACACTCCGTCATGTTTTCTACTCGTCGCCAATATTATGTACTTAATAAAACACCAAATATCGTAATTTGTGTATTGAGCTAAGTAGCCTCGAAATACAAGTGGATAAAACTTATGAGTAGGGTAGGAACAATAATATGATAGAGGGTAGACTTAGAACTAATAAACACAGAACATAAAAACTACGAAGTATGTAGGTACCTATATACAACAGTATGGAAGATGTATTAAAGAAACTTAGTAATAGTAGTAAGTCAATAATCATATGTGGCGATTTTAATATTAACTTATTAGAAAATAACTCGAATACTGTCAGAGTATTAAGCCTTTTTAAGTCATTTGATTTGTCAAATGTTTTTATTGAACCAACCCAAGTGACAGCTTCCTCTGCCACCTGTATAGGTAATATTTTTTGTAATTGTGATTACTTACACAAACAAATTGTAAACAAGTTGCCATCAGATCACAGTGGCCAAACAATAACATTTTGCTCCTACATACCTTTACAAAAAATTCAAAAAGGTTTAGGTCAATTGCATGTAAAAGTTTAGAGAAATTAAATAATTCTTGGGCCAGTAAATTATGTGTTCAGAGTTTTAATAATATAGGTGACCCAAATGAGTTCTACGCCGAGTTCTTTTCACTATTAAACACGCAATTTAATGACACTTTTCCACTACAGACTAAAAGTATTTATACAAAGTTCTTATTTAGTGATTGGGCGACTCCAGGTATTCGTAAAAGCAGGGAAAAACTATTTGAACATATGAATAATACAAGCTTTCATAAGTATGTTGCAAAATATTCAAAAACTTTCAAAAGTGTGTGCAAAATAGCCCAAACTCTTTATATTAGCAAACAACTAAATGAAATGAAATGAAATTTATTTATTTGCCAGAATATAGGTACTTACTATAATAACATGGTAAAATATTTTTTGTCTCACTATATTCGACTTATCAGCCGTGCAAATATTTACTAGTACATGTTTTAATAATTATCATGAAAATACATCAATGTCATTAGTCACACACATCATATTCAAAATAAAAACAGTCTACATTAACATTAATTAGGCACATTCACATTATAAAATATATTAAATTAGTTTATTAGATTATATCTCAAGACAGGTTCTTCAATATATTGTTTAGATTTGTAAATAATGTCAATAATTATAATTTAAATAAGCATTCGTAAAATTATAGTTAGTATACATCATGTCTGTTTAAAATTTAAATAATCATCTATTGAATAAAAACATTGTCACAAACCCAATTGTTTAAAGTATTATTAAATTCCAAGTTATTAATTTTTCTTATTTTTTCCGGTAATTTATTATACATTTTCACCGCCATGGTGTAGCAGTTTCTGTTACATAACTTTAATCTGCTTCGAGGTACTATCTGAGGTTTTTGTACTATTTTCCTTTTAAATTAGGGCTTGTCATCCTGTTCAAATAGTGATAGGTGGTTTCTAACGAATTTACACATTTCAAAAACGTATAGGGATGGAAGTATAAGTAACCGTTTATCAGCGAATATTGGTCGGCACGAATCAGTCCACTTGAGACTATAAATTGACCTTATGCGTGTTTTCTGGGCTATAAAAGCTCTTTGGGCGTCTGTAGAGTTTCCCCATATGATTATCCCATACCTCAATACTGAACATACATGACTGTGGTATACCATTAATGCTGTTTCTTTATTAGTAACTTTCTTTATTTTACGAACTGCGTAAACGAATTTGTGTTTTTTTTACAAACAAGATCTAAATGAGATTTCCAGTTACAGTAATTATCAATATGTATTCCTAGAAATTTTATTTCATTTACTTCTTCAATTATGTTATTATTATATTTGATTGGCAAGTCTATTGTCTTTTTTATTTCTTTTGTTATTATATGTCAGGTATCTCATGAATTTAGTCTTATTGGTATTTATTTCTAGAATATTTACAATTAAAAGAGCTTCATTGGTGACGTTTATCGCCTGATCAATAGTAGCTAAAATAAAATCAGCTGATCATAAAATAAAAACAACCTGGAAAATAATAAATAATGAAACAGGTAGGCAAAAACAGCGAAATACTGAATTTAATTTAGAGACTGCACATGGCCCTATCAACTCAGATGTAGAAATAGCTCAGGAATTTGAAAACTTTTTTGCTAATATTCCCATTAAAACTACTGAAACTTTAAATTCCTCACCCGCACTTTCTGCTGCCTTACTTAGACAGAATGTGAAGGCATGCCCTTTGGAGTTTAAGTTTCAGCATACAAACCCCCAGGCTGTTATAAAAGCTTTTAAAGATCTTAAAATTAAATCAACAGATGATCTCTGGGGAATGTCTGTAAAAGTCTGTAGATGTGTTATCGAAACCATTGCGCCCTATTTAGCTTTCATATTTAACACCAGTGTAGACCAAGGAGTCTTTCCGGATCTCATGAAACACAGTAAACTAGTTCCATTGTTCAAATCCGGTGATAGTAAAGAACCCAACCATAATAGGCCTGTGTCAATTCTACCAGTTCTCAGTAAGGTGTTTGAAAAGTTGATGCTCAATCAAATGTTACGTCACTTTAATAAAAATTCCATCTTTCATGAACAACAGTACAATACTGACGCCGGTGTCACCCTAATAAAGAACATTTTTAATGCCTGGAAAGAAGCACAAGATGCCATTGGAATCTTTTGCGACCTCTCGAAGGCGTTCGATTGCGTAGACCATGAGAAACTTCTGCTGAAACTGGAGCACTATGGGATTAGGAATACAGCTCTTGATTTACTAAGGTCATACCTGAAAGATAGAAAGGTTAAAGTTCAATTAAACGGCGTAAACTCATTGGGGTCTGAAATGGAAATGGGCGTTCCTCAAGGTTCGATATTGGGTCCATTCCTCTTTTTAGTTTACATTAATGATTTACCCCAATTACTCCAAAATCAACTGAAGATGGTGTTATTTGCAGATGACACATCATTAATCTTTAAAATCAACCGACGGTCACAAAATCTTGACGACTTGAATAGCTCTATTCTTCAGGTCCAAGATTGGTTTACGGTAAATAATTTGGTACTAAATAAAAATAAAACCAAATGCATTAGATTTAAATTACCTAATGTTAGAAGTAGCGAATGTCACATCTTATTGAATGGAGAAAAACTAGAATATATTAATCAAACTGTTTTCCTAGGAATCACGCTAGACGAGAAATTACAATGGGGACCTCATATAACATCTCTTGCGGGGCGGCTAAGCTCTTGCGCTTTTGCTGTTAGAAACACAAGACAGTTAACAGATGTAGTAACCGCGCGTTTGGTCTATTTTAGCTACTTCCACAGTATTATGTCGTATGGCATTTTACTGTGGGGTCGGGCTGCTGACATTGAATCCATATTTATTTTACAAAAGAGAGCTGTCAGAGCCATTTATAATCTACATCGTCGCGAATCTCTCAGGGAACTATTTAAAAGGATTAATATTATGACAGTACCTTGCCAATTCATTTATGAAAATATTACGTATGTAAGAAAAAATCTACATATTTTTAATAAAATAAGTGATAGACATCATTTTAATACTAGAAATAAAGATAAAATAGATCAACTATTTTCAGATTATTTAAAGTATCTTCATCTTTGAAAAGAAAATTTAAAACTCATATTAAAAGTACACTTTGTAAACAAGCATATTTCATATTAGAGGATTATATCCAAGATAAGAATGCTTGAAAACATGCTGGTCCTGCTCCATAGGAAATACTAGAATCTAGACAAAATCAAACTGGTTGCCAATTTAAGTTGTATAAATTATTATTTTTATTATATGACATGGACTTTACTTTCTGTGATTACTTCCTCACACACTGACTTATTAATTGTAAAATTTTAGGAAAATCGTCTACTTTTACAATGTTTGTAAATATGTGAGAACCATGCATCTATCACAGAGATATCTTTTGGAGCCTTCTAATACAGGCATTGTTTGCCTAAAAGGAGGCTCCAAACACGATTCAAATGTAATTTTCTATTTACACAATTTCAATTCTTCTTTTAACCTATTGTGGTAACGTTTTTTTTTTTTTAACTGCTTCGACTTCCCATATAATTATGTAACTAATGTACCTACATATACAAAATATTGTAACACTTTTTAAAAGAGTAACGGTGGAGTTTCTTGCCCATTATTCTCCATACGAAAACTACCTTTTGGAAGGGGCGACTATAATTAATAATTTTTTTTGTAAATTTTGACGTTCAAAAGTGTCTTGTATGGGCCTATTTGAAATAATGATTTGACTTTGGCTTTACCAAGGTATGGGCAAGAAACTCTACACTTACTCTTTTAAAATGTTTTCACAATATTTTGTGTAATTATATTATTATATGTGAAGACGATGCAACTGGAATAAGATTACTATACCACGATAGGTAAAAACATGGGCGTACCCAGATTTAGGCCCAGGGGGGGCAAATCAGAACATCATCATTTATCATTATTCCACACGTGTTTTACATAGTTTGATATTGCTGCTGCGTTCGCGTATTTTTAACTGACTTAAAAAAAGGGAGAGATTCTATGGTCGTCAGTCTTTTTTAGGGTTCCGTAGTAAACAAGGAACCCTTATAGTTTCGCCATGTCCGTATATCCGTCTGTTTTTTAGGGTACCTCGCCTACACGTACAGCGAGAATGTTTTTTTTTCCTCGTCTACCCTAGTGTGTGGGGTGTCGTTGGAAAGGTCTTTCAAAAATATTGAGGGTGTGTGAAAATCATTTTGCAATTCAGGGATCCGTTTGCGAAATATTAAGCTTTAAAGTGCTAATTTTTGTTAGAGTCAAGTGTCCGCCCCCCTCTGCCAGCTAAATGGTTGTACTTGGATTTGTGAAAAAATTCACAGCAGTAGTATACAGGCTGGCAGGGACATCGACGCGAAAATTGATACCATGGATTCAGTACATGATTCTGAAAACCCCAGCTTTGAATTTTTTTTAAATTAATGCATAACTCAGTAGTACTTATGCATACATTCAGTACTTAGGCATATAAAATCCAGGGGGGGCAGCTGCCCTCCCCTGCCTGGGTACGCCCATGGGTAAAGAGAATGAAAAATGTAGCAATGACAGATAAAACAATTATGTGAGAAATACATACGTGTTCACTTAATTACAAACATTTTAAAATTATACGATATTTCTAACATTTTAACAAGTAATACTAATAAGTCAGTGTGTGAATTCAAGTAATCACAGAATGTAAAAACAGTGTTATAAAAAATATTAAATTACACAATTAAATTAGCAACCAGTTTGATTTTGTCTAGACTCTAAATTGTCCTATGGAGCAGGACCAGCATGTTTCTTTTGACAAAGTGTACTTTTAATACGAGTTTTAAAATTTCTTTATTTAATTGGAATATATCACAAGGTATTTTGTTGCAACATTTTACACAGTAACATAAAACATGTGACAACTGTCTGTCCTCCAGCACCGCGCAACTACCTCAGCCTGAGGTAGTTGCGGCGCGGTGCACCACGGAGAACCACCTGAGGCCCTCAGGTGACTCAGTTAAGATCTCACCTCGCAATACTTACGTACTATCAAAGACTTTTTAGGTTTGCTTTGTTTGTTGCTAGGCAACGGAAGAGGGTCGAAGTTGGAAATATTTATAGATATAGATATTATATTAGTTAGTTTTTTACTAATTATAATTAAACTACTTTGAATAAAAGAGCCATTTTCAACAGGGGTCCCATGGCTGAAACGAATCTATAAAAAAAAAAGAGTCAATTAATTGTTTTTTTTTTTTGCAAGCAATAATGTTTGCAGGTTTCATACTTGATTGACGGGAAAAAATTAAAAAAACGCGATGCGATGAACAGAAAGCGCCGCGTGGGGGCACGCACTTTTGATAAAAAGTATCTATATTTTTTATGACACTAAATTTTATATACGCTTTAATTATGATAGTCTGTTCTAAGGTCCACTATGACCTGGCTACTGCAGCCAGGATTGGCTTCAGACGAGGGAACTCCTCAACGGTCAACAGTACAGACACAACATTTGAGGGATGGCACGTAGTGACGCTGTCGGTAGTCCTGAACGTCACTACAGAAAGAGTCGTGTAGAACTAGACTTGTCAAATAAATATTTAGTATGACACTGTCTGCATGTCCAGGAGGAGCGCAAGTGCGTGATCCCGCGCGGCGCGGCCGGCAGCCCGTCGGCGTCTCCTGGGGCCCCCGGGGCCCCTGGCGTGTGCGCGCTGGCGTGCGGCGCGGGCGCGTGCGTGCTGGACGCGGGCGGGGCCCCGCGCTGCCGCTGCCCGGCGCTGTTCGCGGGCGAGCGCTGCCAGCACTACCGCTGCGCGCAGCACTGCCACCGGCGCGGCCGCTGCGAGCTGGACGCGCCCGCCGCACCGCCGCCGGACAGGGCCGCGCCGCCGCCGGACAGCGCCGCGCCGCCACCGGACAGCGCCGCGCCGCCACCGGACACCGTCGCGCCGCCACCGGACAGCGATGCGCCGCCGCCGCTCAAGGTACCGCGCTACTCACGTGGCGCTATGTCAGCCTACATAGCGTCACACGTGAGTAGGGAATAGGGAAAACAAAGGAGGCTCGAAGTCAATTTAGATGAAAACTATAATGGCTAGTGAAATTAATTATCCAAAAATCTAATGAAACAGTTTTAGTTTATATAAAAAAACAGATTTTGCAGATTACATACGAGTTAGTAAATAAAAAATTTAATTAAACTATTTAGCTCGATGTCTTTTAAAATGGTTCATTTACTAACAATGTTAAGTTTAATTTCAAACATACCGTTCAGAAACTCGTCCCAGTCTCGTCTAAGTGAAACAAATGGTATAACTTTTTGTTGATGTTTTTAACCATAAAATGGACCCCGAGTCACCTTTGAGTATTTTTCGCCATTACACAAAAATGGAAAATTCAACTTACAGCCAGACAACTTGTTCCTAGCTTTAATAATGTGTACTTGTGAGTGGCCCTGACTCCGGCGGGTCTGTTCCAGTGCGTGTGCCAGGCGGGCTACGAGGGCGCGCGCTGCGAGCGCGTGGCGCCGGGCGCGCCGGGCGCGGCGGGCGCGTGCGCGCGCGCGGCGTGCGAGAACGGCGGCGCGTGCGGCGCGCGCGCCGGCCGCACGGTGTGCGAGTGTCCGCCCGACTATACAGGTACGCACACATACTGCATACAGGCAAACCTGAAAAGGTGTCGCGCTTCAGCAATCTTTTTTTCCGAATTAACACGAAAGTCGCGCTACAGAGTAACCTCCCACAGAGGCGATGCATCAGTTTTGTACTATTGCGCTTGGTAGTAGTGCACGTTTGTATCATTGCGGGTTTGTATGTAGTTTTCTCTCTGGTGGATGATTACCTATTCCGGTCTTAGATCATTTGTCACTCAAAAGTTTGTTTATATAGAGTAGTTAATCTTTTATTTTGTAAACATGGTAATACAAAATAGACAAGTACTTCCATTGTTGTAACAGCTCTATATTAGATCTCATCATCGCGCGTTCGTATTTCCGAAGATAGACGACGATTCCCGAAGCGCATACTTTTCTTGGGATATCTGTACTACCTAGTAATAGTGAAGCCGTGTATCGCCGACTGACCGCGTGCCCGCAGGCGCGCGCTGCGAGCGCTGCGTGCGCGGGCCGGCGTGCGGCGCGGGCGGCGTGTGCGTGCGCGACGCCACGGGCGCGCACTGCCGCGCGGACATCTGCCGGTTCTTCTGCCTCAACCAGGTAAATGATACATCATTTTATTTCTAAGTTTGTACAAACACTTTAACACGTCAAAAATAGTAGTAGTTTATGAAACTGTTAAATAATGAGGGGTATTGTAATACCTAGTTATGTGCAGTTTCATACGCTACTTTATCTACTCTCATACATTGCGATTGAACCTACTAAATAAAAGATCAAGAACAAAAATTCCCACGAAATTCAGTACAACGTCACGTATGAGTGGCGCCGCCAGCGCGCATGCGCCGCCGCGGCTGGCCCGTCACGTCCGACACAAGGGGATGGAAGCTCCTGGTGATAGTAACTTCTTGGATCTGCCTTGTATCGTAATAGAAAAACAATAGTTTTATAGCATTCTTTTGTTACAGAAAAAGTGTTATAATACGACTCTATTTTTAAATTTCGGTATTGTGTTTATAAAGTATGTCAATAGAAACTCGTTTTGAAGTTTATAATTCGAATATTACGATGTGAAAGTAGATAAATTATGTTTTAATACTAGTACTAATACTACTATGAGTCTACTCTCAGAAGAAAGACCGTAACAAACTCAGAGGTCACAGTCTCTTAAAGTCCAGACATAAGCGTGGTCGGATCATGGTAACATCGCCGACCGCGCGACTCACTCTTTTGGCGCCTGAAAGACGTCGTTAGGGGAGCGTTTTTAGTAAATATTTGAGAAATTTTAAACTGTAATTGTATTGAATAAACAAGATGGCGGCGATAGTTCCGATTTTGGGCAAGTGCCAAATGATTGTTGTACCGTTGTGTTACCTTGTGTCGCGCAGGGCACGTGCAGCGTGTCGGCCGTGGGCGCGGTGTCGTGCGCGTGCGCAGGCGCGTGGGCCGGCGAGCGCTGCCAGCGGCCCGCCTGCGTGGACGCCGCGTGCGACACGCGCGACAACTCCGCGCTCGACAACGACACCCGCAACAACAGTCAGTACACTTCTTTCCTTTCAGTTATATTACCTCTGCCAGCAGCAACCCAACCGCAACCTTATTGTAATGACAATAAAGATCACTGTGATTTTGACAGTTATGTAAAATAACTGTGAAAGGACTGAATACTAATTTACGTTCGACACCTACGTCGTCATGTTCGACTGGAATAAGAAGCATCGCACATTACTCAAGTAGAAGCCACAATATTTTATGTTTAAACCGTTATATTTTAGTATCTGTGTGCGAACAAAGTTTACAGGAAATTACCCATCACCTGTACAAACCTAAATCTGCTAACTTATTTATTATTTAATTATATTTTATTTTATAAACTTGTTTACATATTATTCCATTAAAGTTTAATTTATAGCTTTACAGCGTGTATCAGAAAGGTGTGGTCAAATTGACCGGTGTGGCACAGACCGTCAAACTGAAACAAGAAAAATAATCAGCCATCCCATACATTTGGGTCGAGTAGGTATTGAAGTTTAGTATACCGTTGAGACAGTTGATCATTGTTCCGCGATTACGATATTGGCCCATGGAGAATGTTGTTCAGTGTAATTGTCTGTACTACCGCCATCACCCGTATAGCAGCTGTAGGCACCCGCGAGCCCGGCGCTCGCTGCCCACAGCCGGCGAGTCCGGGTGTCGCAGTCAACAATCATTTTAGGACCACTTATCGGCATCCGCGGTATTTACGAGGCTGCTAAAATCAATCGTAATGTAATGGGTTTTATCAACTAAAGTAGTACACTAACAGTTTTAATAACCAAACCCCGTATGAGACGTACTCGCTCACGACAGATAAACTAGCAGATTACTTAAAACGTGTCTAATCTTTCTTAAATTCATAAACTAATAGAGAACGCACTGCCTAAACCGTTGACTAGAAGCATGAAATGTTGCAGAAGACGTCCCTATATTTATAACGAGTGATTACTAAAAAAGGTAAAAAAAAAAACGTTTATTTATTAAGGGCACACATTTACAATAAGGGGAAGTATTTTTGGAAAAACGGACACACTCGTGTGTTTGTCTGAGTGCATTTGTCCAATATAAATATTGGACAAATATAAATATATAAATAAATATTGGTAATATATAAATATTGGACAAATGCACTCAAAAACACAAATATATCGTTAATTAATATTCCGACAGGACGTTATTACAATGTCATCTTTGGGTTCGTTGCAGTAGTGTTGTGACCGTTTTAAGCCGTTTTTTGACCGAATATAATCGATGTTCTGAAAAATCTATACTTTTGCAAACATTACATTTAGAAAAGAGAGAAATGTATAATTAGTTTATTATTAAATGTTTAAACATCTAAAAACAAAATATGATCACATATATTTTTAGCTTTAGGGTAGGGGTGTGCAAGATCCACAAAAATCGAGTGTATTTCTTGCAAAAACTGCTGGCACAAAAAATGCACAGCGTACGGCCATGGAAGCTTCAAATGTGACATTTGTAAATGTTAGTTTGCGCACGCTTGACCGACGTGCGCAAACTGGTGCTCTCTTGCCCTCATAGGTTGTGCAAAAGTGCGCATTAAGGATGCTGTAATTTTTTTTAATAGTTCCTAAACTGTTAGCTTTAATATGTGCACACGTCACAAAAGATGATTGGATCAATGTAGTACCTAGAAAGGACAAAGAAAATTATAACGGAAGACTTTAGAAGAGACGTTTTGACAATATGATCAAAAATGAATTTATTATAAGGGTAACCAACGAAGACAGTTCAACTGATGATATTTTTTCTGGATCATCCAGTGACAAAAGTGAATAAAAATGTTACAAAAGTGATTTTATTTCATCCATGTCCAGTACTGGACTGCTGTAGGCTGATGATGACGTCTAATAAAAAGATTTTCCTCGAGAATCAGTTTTAAGCAATGTAGATAAATTGTCGATTATAGGTAAGCTCTAAGTATGATAAATCGATATGTCTCAAGAATCGGTTATTAAAGAAACCGATATTTTTTTCCCATCACTACACAAAGCATAGTATAGTAATTAATTAGGACTATGAATTAGATTTTTCGTTTTCTTACGTAGACGTCATACAAAGTTATCGCGGCATGTAGAATGAGAAACGTCAAATCGGGCTTCTTAGATTGTCGCACGTTTAGTGAAGCCGCGAGCAGCCGGGAACATCTTTAAGACGGCACCTTCAGGGCTTAAAAAAAAATAAGCAATAGAATATACCTTGTGCTCCATTCTCACAAGCAAACCGGCGGACAGAGCAGTTGAGAGCGCGCCTCAACCTTGACTCCGCGCGTGCGGAGCGACCTCTGCTCCACTGTCAACTGGTCACTCTCGTCACACAGTAGACACAACAATACGACACAGTAATACAACTTTAGCAATCATATTTTCTCTTTAGTTTTAAGTTGGCTTGTAAACTGTACATGTACCTAGGCTTACAAATTACCATACGTTTAGTTCATGTGGTGTTTACCTTTAAGTAATTGTTACACTGTTCAAAGTTTTTAAGACGTTATTTTCATCAAGATGTTAGTGTAAACGATTGTTGGTGAACCAAATAAATAAATACAGAATAGGCAAAGTGCTGCCATTGATGTACCTAACTCTAAATATAATCACGGGTTCGTATTGCAGCAAATTGACTATGATTCCCAAAGCGCATAATTTTCTATGGAAAGCTGTACGTCTCATTCTATCTACAACGAATGCCAGTCGCGAGTACGCTTGCACTCGCTGTACGTGAAGCGTGTGTAAGCGAGCGTGTGTGTGCCGATGTAGTATGGAGCTGACCTGTACTGCTGTCTGTTGGCGGTCAGAGCGGTCGGAACACGTGCACTGATGCACACTACTTGTGGCGGTGAAGGGCACGCGCCGCGCGCCGCATGTTTGTCATTCGGGCGTTCACTAGAGCTGCGGAGTGGACTAACTGCTGAGTGCCGAAATACATAATAGATTTTATTTACTTTTACAAGCTTTCGCCCGTGGTTTCGCCCGCGTGGAAGTCGTTTAAAAAACCCCTTTAATAGTTTAACTGTCACTAACGAGACACTATAGAATTTTTATTGGTATTAACTTCTAAAGGCTATCGACAATCTTCTCTATGCAAAAAATGTGTGCCAACTTTCATAGTGATCAGTAAAACGGTGTTGGGGATTATCAATATCATATACTAACATCCATTTTTAGGGTTCGATAGTGAACAAGGAACCCTTATAGTTATGCCATGTCCGTATGTACTTCTGTCCGCGGCTCACCTCAGAGACTCGTAGTACTAGGTATCTGTAGTTACATGGGTCAACATAGCAATAAATTAATCGCCGACAAAGTAATAAAATAAAATATTTCAAAAAAGATACGCTGTTCAAAAATATTGTGGGTGAGTGAAAATCTGTTTTTTGTTTCAGGGATTCGTTTGAGAAATATTAACGCTTTAAAGTGAAAAATTTTGTCAGAGTCTAGTGTACACCCCCCCCACCCCTGCCAGCTAAATGATTGTTTTTGGATATGTGAAAAAATTCACGGCAGTACTAATAAACATATAACGAAGTTAAAAGGAAAACTATCACAGCTAAGTAGGCTTTACAAGTCAACGAGTAATAGTGACCAACTTACTTTTTCAGTTGGAATGGGAATGTATGGGAGAACATGTTTTTCAAGTTAAGTTTGTTCTAGGGATCAATAATTGTAACCCTTCATCGTGGGTGGTCCGACACGCACTTGGCCGTTCATTCGTTCACTGACAGACACCGCACAGCCTGCGTGCTGTTTTACGTATGGAATTTGGCGCGGACTTTCTTTATTAAACAAAGGCCGCGGGAACCCGTTGACATTGACAAGTGTAAAGTAACGTATAAATTAAGCGTGTAGTAAGAGCCGGCCGCACCGCGCATGCGTCACCGCGGGAAACACAGCCTTCGGGGCGGCACCGGGGCTCCGATACGGTGGAACATTAGCTACCACTCGAGATGATATCTACTGATTATATACTTTGTATTATGACATTTTCCTTGTCGCTTAAAGATGTCTGCGTTCGGCATGCGTAGCATGACAACCATAAAACAGATTGTGATTGTTTATCTGTAATTTTGTCTATTCTTCCGTCGACAAAACCCGTTCCTACGGTGGTCGTGCTAAGCGTGCAGGTTCTAATATTGAAGTAGGGAGACGTAATCGATTGTCGATAAGCCTGTGTTAGGCAAATAAATGATTTGTTTTGATCAATCAACGCAATCCGAATGCGACGCCCCACTGTGGATCGATCTGGATGATCGATGTCAACCATAATGATTTGATGATTGCGATACCGCAATAGTACCTATCGTGTAAACAAGCAACACAACAATAGCTTAGTAAGCCGGTAGGTAAGAAGTTTGAATGTCGCCTGGAGTCAGTACATATGTTAGCGAGGCGAGGCGTCGCAAGGCTTTCGCGACTTGGCGAAATATCGAGTTTATTTATTATATTATGTAAGTTTAATATAAACGTATTATATACATATGGAATAAATTCTTTAAATTATGGTGAAAACCCGCATGAAAATCCGTTGCGAGAAAAACAACGCGGTCTCACAGTCAGACACGAAAAGCTACTTTAATTTATAGTATGTGTAGAATGTTGTTTGTAGTCAGTGACGCAATAGTTCCGCTGGTGAATACGTACTAGACCGACTTACATACATTTGCGCACTCACCGTACACGTTGGGACAGGAACGTTACGTAGAAGTGCCGCGCCCGCGCCGCCGCACCTGAAGGCCGCGCGGGCGATCAGGAAAACGAACTTCTTGGAAAACGTCTTTATATAGTTTCGTAATCGATGTCTTACTGAGTACAGTTCAGGATAAACACTTCGTAGTACCTTAGTTTTTAGGGTTCGTAAGTCCGAATGAAAAAACGGAACCCTTATAGGAGCACTCGTGTGTCTATCTGTCCGTGTGTCATAGCAAATTTGCTATCTAATGGACCGATTAAGTTGAAATTTGGTATACATATCAATTTATGTGACCCAAACATGGACGTGTTCCGTAAATAAATGAATTTTGAATGTGGAAGTCACATAAGGGAGACAAATAAGAACATTTTAAAAAGTGCACCCTTTACCGTGTGACATATCAAAGGGCTTGTCGTGAGATATTTTTTTTTTTTTTTTTTTAATAATTTTGAAATAAATGCTTTTGAAGATATTTAAGAAAATACTTGAAAATCGACCATTATTTATACCCTTATCTCCGAAACTACTGAATCTACAATTTTGAAAAAAAGTGCAGTGAATAGTTCTTTACCCATATATTACAGGAAGACCTATAAGAAGTCTATGGTCTTAACATAACATTGTGAATCTCTCAGCAATCTGCTTACAAACTTACATTTACAGATGGAATGTATGGGAGAACATGTTTTTCAAGTACAATGGTAAGTTTGTCCCTGGGATAAATTCATCCTAACTACGGAACCCTTCATTGTGCATGGTTCGACACGCTCTTGGTCGATTTTTAATGTTTTGTTTTCTCAGTAAAACATGGCGTTATTTTTTTTTCCGAGTGGTTATAATTTTTCCTTGTCGATGATTACGGCATCGTATAATCAGCGCATAAATCGATTCGGACGATTTATGCGCTGATTATACGATGCTGTAATAAAAACGTTTATTTATACAAATACAGAGCGATTACCCACGGCCACCTTGAGTCGCCACATTGTATAGTTCAGTTTACCGAGCAGCGAGGTTGATCATCAACACTTATGTAATTAGTCTTAATGACAGCAATATTACGTCACCGACGCGCGACGCCGGCGGTACGCGCCTTGATATCAAACGCGACACAACCCGATCAATCAACATTGCTCTGATTGAGTCGCTTTAACCCGTTACATTAGCATTTTCTGCTTGATTACCAGGTTAACTCGAGCGGTCAGTTTTATTTGTGTACAATCACTGCTGACCATGTCATACGATCAATTAGTGATGTTGACTCATCATCATCGTCGGTCGGTCGATGACGTCGACTGCTGGACATACGCCTCGCTCAAACATCGCCACAACGACTGTCCTTGTCTTCCCGCATCCAGCGGATTCCTGGGACCTACACCAGCCGACGTATTCTGTAAATAAAAAACTCACCGTGAAGACTTAGGTGAAGTGCTGTCAATAGTGTCAATCTCTAGCATTAGGTGGAATGACAGCTCACTCCACGCTCACTTCACCTAAGTTTTCACGGTGAGATGGTTACAGAATAGCACTGCAGGTCATCGGTCTACCTTGTTAGAGTTATCAATGAACTGTAACATCACTGCCACTGGTGCCTCATGACCCTTCATAGTTATATGCCATACTATAACTATCTGCGCTGTGTAGTGTGTACACTACCGGGACGTGCACGTGCAGTTCATCAGAATCACTTTATTGAAGCGCTTCACTGATTGTTTCCGTCAACATACTATTGACCTAAATTGACCTGCCGCTGCACTCTATTCTAGTTTGTGCGCCATGACCATGAAGCACAGTGTTTGATTAAATGATGTATGTATGAGCACGTCAACGTGCCGGCTTCACCGTTGTGCTTGCCGTGGTGAGTGGTCTGCCCTCGCCAGTGATCCCCAGCCACCCGTGATCACTTGTGGTCAGCACCTCCGGCGTCTCGTGTGCAGTGGCGGCGGCGCGTGCGGCGAAATCCGAGCGCTCTCAGTACCTAACATTTATTAACATGAATAGTGAGACCGCGGCGTTGCTTCGCGGTCAGTGCTGAGTGCGCGGCCGCGAGCGCCGGTCACCCGCTTTAACTCGTGTGTTTCTGTCTGTATGTGTGTGATGACGCGAATAGTGACGTCAGTCAGTAGCGAGCGTGTTTACTAGTAGAGTGCCGTCATAGTGTTGCAGACAGTAGTGTTGTGAGTGATGGCTGGAGCGCGCAGGAGGCGCGCGCGGGAAGGTGAGCGTTCAGGTGTTTGCGAGCGAAACTGTGCGGATATACCTACCACCTGCACCGGTCAGAGTGGCCCTAGGATCGCTCCTTCGAGTTCAGTACGTACTGAATCGAATGGCAAAAGTTTCTCATTAAAGTTCTCAGACGAACAATGTGTGTCTCTTCACTTTGTGACTCTTACTGACTACACCACAGAACACATATACTGCTAATGGAGGACTACACGTTACACTTGCTATGGGATTGAAGCTGAAATCGTTTTAGTTCAAATTAGAAATACATGCAACTTTCGTATAGCCTATTTCAGCACTTTTTGAACGTCAAAACTTACAACAGAACGACAGCCCCTAAAACGCCCTTCACCACTTCCTAGAGTTTGAGCTAGTAAGCAGTAGCGCAACAAACTTCACATGTCGCTCATTCATATCATATGGGATTGGTTAATTACTACGTACTTACTTAAAACAATTTTTTTATTAGTTAAAAAAACCAGTTTTGATTCTTGGCTTATACCAGACACCGTGGGGTTAAAAGGAATGCCTTTCCAACAAACCAAAAAAAAAGAAACTGGGGTTAAATAAAAATACTAAACGGAAAATTATGTCATTTAGTAATGACGGGGTGAATGACCACTAACTACTAATAGTAATAACCATTAACTACTACCGATTACTTAATCGATTAAATATTCTTCGATTACTTTAGACTCCAATAATAATATAATCTATTGGGTTCATATATTGATGATGAAAATAATCACGTATGATCTAAGCAACAACGGTCTTTTGATGACGAGGATAACGGAGACAACGATGAAATACCTAAAAAGGGAAAATCTATAATAAACTAACAACGCACGTAACTCTGTTGTCGATGCCTTACGGGCGAAAAAGGATAACCGCCTCTTTTAAAATTTTACAGGGGAGTGATTTTAAGTTCAAAATAAACGAAAAAAATCATAAAAAATCACTCCCCTGTAAAATTTTAAAAGTGGCGGTTATCCTTTTTCGCCCGTAAGGCATCGAACTATACTACAATATTGTGCTGTAGTGATTAATTGTATGTGCGCTGAGGTGACATCCTCATTTCACGCAATGATTCTTGATTGTGTAGGTACCTACTCATAGTTGAAGAGCCAAAAAAATATAAATAAATAACAGCAGTAGGTAAAGCTAAGTTATTACAAAAAGTTTATACTTACGATGATTGTAGTCACAGGTTTTGTTTCCACCCGTTTCGCTATTGACTAAATCTTACCTTTGTTATTTAAATTCAGATAAACTGCCGTTTCTAAACACGTGGTACCTATTGAAGCTGCACAGCTCAACTCCGGTCTGCCCCTATTCAACTATGAACAAGGTGTTTTCGGACACGACCTTTAAGACGCATGTGAAAACATTGAATAGGTATTTTAAAAGTTTATATGCTGTGGGGTTCTTTTTATTTTATTTTGTTTGGGAAACTTACAGCTTAATATTTACGGTGTGTGAACATTTTTACAAGTTTCCGGCGATAAAAACCAAGCCAACCAACCAACCAACCAAAAGCCTACTTAGCTCTGATAGTTTAATTTCGTTATATATACTACGGCTGTGAATTTTTTCACAAATGTAAGTACAACCAAAGTTAAATATGAACACGCTAGTGACAGCATATCATGGTTTGGTTGCTTCATTACTAAGGTTCGGTGTTATATTCTGGGGAAACTGTAGTGAGAGAGATAAAATATTTAGGGCCCAAAAACGTTGTCTTCGATCAATGACAGGGCTTAAACCCATAGAAAGCTGTAAACCAATTTTTAAATCACTGAAGATTCTAACACTACCTTCTTTGTACATTCTTGAAGTTGCCTTATTTGTTAAGATGAACAGTAATTTGTTTACATCAATGATTGATAAGAGAATACGCAAAGGACCAATGAGGTCTCAATATAAAAGTCAACTTTATACAGGCGGTTACAAAACGTCCTTACTTTAAAAAAATATTTTTTCCATGGGTCCTCTCATTTATAATAAATTACCAATAAATCTAAAAGTATTACCCATCTCAGTATTCAAAAAACAGTTACCTAAATTGTTATTAGAAAAATGTTACTATTCAATTAAAGATTTTTTTGATGATAAAAGTTTTTCCTAATGGGAGTTTTGATTGTGGT
The DNA here is from genome assembly GCA_914767755.1 of Agrochola circellaris. NCBI lineage: Eukaryota > Metazoa > Arthropoda > Insecta > Lepidoptera > Noctuidae > Agrochola > Agrochola circellaris. The sequence goes on along the minus strand of OU611850.1, from coordinate 19,473,359 downwards.
AATATAAATTCATGTTATTTTTTTATATTTTTTTTTATATTTGATGTTTGACATTGATTTTTGACATTTTTATTCTTTGACATTTTGATTTTTGACATTTATATTCTTTGACATTTTTGGTTTTTTTTTTACATTTTGATATTTGACATTCTAATTTTGGTTCTTGACATTCGAATTGTAATAATAATATTGTTAATTGTAATGACATGTCAAATATTCTAATGATAATAATTTATATACATATTTTCTTTTGTTACACAATTTTTTTTTTTTTTAAATTAATTTGATAATTTCATCGAGTATTTCGGGACATCGCCAAGCGGTTGGTCGACTCCTCACGTGACCAGAGGGCTGGCCAATTTTTAGGTCAAAGAATCAGCATTGCCATCCAACGTGGCAATGCTGCCAGCCTTTTGGGCACTTTTCCCACTGACAGCGACGCCGACGAATTTTTTGATGCCCAATGAGCCTTTATTGTTTATAATTTATATATTTTAGTGTTAGTTGTATATTTTAATCTTAATGTTATTTTAATTTTATTTGTTAATTTGATAATTTAAATAATAATTCAAAAATTATAAATTGATATACTTAATTGTGATAAGAATGATATAAATAATCTAATCTAATTTTGCATGCCGATTGGTAAAATGTGGCTGAGCTATAATTATGTACTTAATCTTAAGACCTGTATGTATTACCCATATTTGCGAAATAAAAATTATATTCTATTCTATTCTATTCTAACCATTTAGCTGGCGGGGACACACACTTGACTCTAACAAAGAAATTTTGTTAAAAGCTTAATATTTCGCAAACGGATCCCTGAATCCAAAAATGATTTTCACAAACTCCCAATATTTTTGAACGACCTTTCTAACGATATCCCACACTATGGGGTAGATGAGAAACATAAACACCTCACTTTACGTGTAGGGGTGGTACCCAAAAAAAAATTTTTTCTTGATTTTATTTTACCACATTGTCGGCGTGATAAATATGTATACGTATGCCAAATTACAGCTTTCTAGTACTAACCGTCTCTGAGCTAAGCCGCAGACAGACAGACGGACATGTCGAAACTATAAGGGTTCCTTGTTTACTACGGAACCCTAAAAAGGTCGGCCACTTATACCTACACTTGTTATGTTCGCGACGTGCCGGTCAGTGTGCAAGTCTGTCGTGTGGAGATGTGGCCGTAGTGTGTGCTGCTATAGGTTAAGGTCGCGGAGGGTTGCGCAACCGAGCAGCACCCACCGCGCAGTGCATGTGCACCGCTCAGCTGACCATACTGTAAAGCCTTGGTCATACACAGCGAATACTCGCTATGATTAGGCACTCACAGCAAGAACTCGCTGTGTGAACTCGCTGCGAATAGTTTCTTTCACCGCGAGTTGAATTCGCCGCGATTTGAATTGAACATGTTCAATTTTACTCTTTGCGAATGCGGATTCGCCACGAGAGTTCGCTGTGTGGGTACTCGCTGCGAGTAGCCATTCCGTTCAGCGCGCCTGTATTGTCGCTAGGAACGTAAATATTTGCTCAACTGTACTTTATAGACCGCGCGTGAGAAGTTTTAATTTTGTTTTTGTGTTTCATCACCAATCAGAGGCCTGCACTATGCTGAAGTTTCTGAAAAAAATAATTTATTTTCATTTGTTATTGACATTTTTTTTTTTTTTTATGTGTTGTATTGCAATATGTGGTTAACTAGCGACAGTTGATCATATATTATTCTTGCCTAACTGTTGGGGGATTGTCTTATGTAATTTTGACGTTCTAAAAGTGCTGATTCTCAGCCTAGTTTGAATAAATAACTTTTGAATTTCCAAGGTATTGCTTGGCTCAACATGTTTGACCATGGCTGCTGTACAAATGAGGTCGAAAGACAATAATATTTCAAAATAAAAATACAATGAATAATTATATAAATAAATTAACAATTAACATTGATGTTAAATTAAAAAGTTAGTTCAACAGTCATGCGATTCAACATAAATAGAATGGATTCAGTTAGTATTGAAGATCGATTTATCATTTAAAAATTCATTAACTTTAATAGGGTTTTTCTGTCAGTATCTTTAAATGTTTTCTTAAACTTGCCTGTATTTAATTTCTTAACACAGTAAGGAATATTACTAAGTATACATTATTGGAGCTCTGCATACAACGCTTGTATACAGTAGCGCTGTCTGAGCTGAACACGAATGTTACTATTATCCCGGCGATGACGTTTTATAATGTCCGATATTCGAGGAAACAAATGGGGTTTTTTCTGACAAATAGGGCTATTTCCAAAATATAAAGTGACGGAAGTGTGAGTTATTTTATGCTTTATAAAAAGTGGCTTACAGCTCTCCGTACTCCGGATACCGAACATATCTTTATTTGATGAGTTGCCCCAAAAGATAATGCCATATGTGAGGACAGACTCAACAAGTCCATAATAAGTCGAGAGTAACACATCAGTGTTGATGGAGGGAACAAGTTGATACAAAGCATATGATTGACTACTGTTTCTTTACATAGTTCGTTAATGTGTTCTTTCCAATTTAGTTTAGTGTCTATAATTAAACCGAGAAAACGGGCATTAGTTACACGCACATTTTGTGTTTCATGTAAAATAGTATGTAACAGTTGGCTGCGATGGGTGTCCGCGTGAACATCAACATTTATTTATCAGTTTGCTGAATTGTCAATATTGATTGTATTAATTTTAAAAAATTAAATAATATTATGTCTTTTTTTTAATTCGCCGCCTCATTTTTTGTAGACGTGCCTAATAAGTACAAAATAGCCTTGGATACATATTCCAAATTAACCATAACAAGCGTTGGTATATTATTTCGCAAGTTGAAAAATAAATTATTGTAAAGTATCTTATCAGTATTGTTTCCTATCCTGTGTGGTATGCATTGTTTCCTAGTGTGCAGTGTTTGACGGTGTACTCTGTTGCAGCTCGTCACGGCTCGTGCGGCGCGGGCGCGTGCGCGCACGGCGGGCACTGCGTGGGCACGGGGCGCGGGCGCGCGTGCGCGTGCGCCGGCGCGTGGGGCGGCGCGCGCTGCACGCACTACGTGGGCCACGACCACGCCTGCGCCGCGCGCGCCTGCGCGCCGCCCGCGCTCTGCGTCTGGGGACCTGACCGTACGTAGCGCCGCTATTAGGCTTCGTCTCCATCAGAGACCAGCGAGGAATGTGTGTTAAATGAACTAACGCAAGGTTGCCTGGAAGAGATCGCAGAAAGCGATAAGGCCGCCCATTGTATGTTTTGTAGTGTTAAATTTATTATTTGCTATGTTTTTTCTGGTGTACCAAAAAGTATATATAAATATAAATAAATAATAATATCGCTTCATTTTCATATCGTGATCTAAGATAGCATACATTTTTCGCTACGCTTCCTTGCAGAAACGCACCCTTAGTGCTCGGCGACACGACGCCGTCGCCTCGCCGCGTAACCATGTAGACTGAGCCGTCGCCGTGCCGCCGCCGTTGGACTTTGCCATATCACTCTAAAATCCGCGGCGGCGGTGCGGCAGCGGGCTGGCACCGTGACATATACACAGCTTAGAGGCCAAATCAAGCGGCGGCGGCGCCGTCTACACGAGCCCTTAGACGGACCGTGCCGCCTCGCGACGCAAAGACTCGAACGCGCCACGACACACGTCCTCCAACTAAACGTTTTGCAACGTGAGGCAGCCTCACGTTGTGGCTCGGTCAGTACAAACGTGGCTTTGATGGCACGTAACCAGACGTCGCACCTGTGTCAGCGCGGACTATGGCCATCTGCAAAATAAGACAAAACAGATGCGCGGCATCCCAGCGCTATAATCACATGCATGCCCTATAAACCGGATCGTAGCAACGCTGCTTGGCGGCAGACATAGTTTAGCGCCAGTACTAACCCGGACGTTCTACACTACTTAAGAAACGATTCTATCGACACATATATTTCTCCTTATAAACAAGCGTTGTGTTAAGTTATTGTGTGTGTTTGTCAGTGAGCGCCACAGAGCCCGGCCCCGTGTACTGCGCCTGCCTGGAGGGCGCCAGCTGCTCGGCGCCGGGCGCGGGCGCGGGGGGGGCGCCGGAGGGGGGCGCGCCGGAGGGGGGCGCGCTGGGCGGCGGCGCGTGGGCGGGCGCCGTGCTGGGCGCGCTGTCGCTGCTGGCGGCCGTGCTCGCCGCGCTCTACCTGCTGCACCGGAGAAGACAGTCAGTACCACAGCACACTAACTGAAAACCAATTCTCCTATTTAAATCGTTCAAAATCTAGTCGAACTCTTTTGTACATGAACCCTGTCAGGGCACTTATTGATTTTCTGTCCCGGGAGTGAACAAAATTAGCATAAATTGAGTCAAATCATATCAAAACAAAATACTTAATTGTCATCTTATAATAGTGTTAGACACATTACAAATTATTATCGATAAAATTGTACTCAAGCAAGTAACTGCGAATCGTGTATAGTTTTTTATCGTAGTTTATGTAGAAGTTTTAATAAAACACATTTTACAAAAAAATAAAACTGATTCTTCCATGTTACTATATCCACTCTTCATCGAACTGTCTTTGACTATCATATCCTACATTAATAAAGACATAATAGTGTCCGGTTATCGGTTGGACATATATTAATATTTAAAACGACTTTTACTCTGGCAACTAAATGAAAATTTGAAAAATATTCCTGTTTCTAACAAAAGAGCACTTGTTTCTAACACGACCAAATGTATGGAACACGATAAAAATCGTAATGATATTTTTCGAATAGCGGATTTCTATTGCCACAATTAAAAAGCATTCAAAAGTCTTAACATAAAAAAACACTGAAGACTTTATGCCCCTGCCCTAACAGGCATATTTAATCAATTTTTAGATAGCGGTACGTTTCCTGACTAAATGAAACATAGTAAAGTAGTACCATCTTCAAATCAGATATAATTATAGTAAAAGTGAACCCTCTCATTATAGACCTATATCTGTGCTACCAGCATTGAGTAAAATTTATGAAAAATTAATTAATCAATTTAAAACCACCTAGTGTTTTTAAATTGCTAAAATAATTTAATCTTTAGTACCAAGTCGAATACACCGTTAACACACAGAAAATTTATTTGTAACTGATCCTTTTTAACTAAACACATATGGGTATGTACTATCAAGATAGCTACAAAAGACAACAAAAAAAAAGTCGCCATTATTGCTGACCATATGTGGATCTAAACAAAAGATAAGAAATCTCGTCAAAATGTCAAACATACGTTTTGTTTCTATTCTTGTATAACACGTTGATCTGTGCATTTCGCTTGCACATCAGAGTGTGAAGTTAGTTAACAAAGTCCACAGATAACTTTTCTTTCTTCAGTTATTATAAGATTGAAAACATGAAAATATGTATTCGCCTGATAAACAGCCAGATAATTTTATACGGGAATATAAAGGGATACTTGGTGCTTACGCATTATACTCATTGTTATAGTGTATGGTTAACACAGTAATTAATTACGACTATAAATTAGTCTTTTCGATTTCTTACGTAGACCTTCATACAAAGTTATCGCGGTATGTAGAATGACAAACGTCAAATCGGACTTCTTAGATTGTCGCAAGATTAGCAACACACGATTCTTTTCTTGAATCCGTGATTTTATTTTATTGGCTCTGTGTAAACAACTTTCACTTTTGAATACAAAAAGTCACTGTCACTAGCACTACTGTATACGATAAAATGTCGTTCAAAAACGGTCGATGTCCTAAAATAATAGATTCGATAAATAGGGATGTTGACAATTTTTGTTTTGTTTTCAATTGATTATTAAAAAATATTGGACACGTGTTTTTTCTTTTTTTACGTAATCAAAAGATTGTGGCAATACATTGAGTAGGCAATGCGTTAAAATGTGGCATGACGTCACCGGTGATTTTGTACCGACTTGTGACGTAGCGAGCCCCCACTTTAAAGCGTTTTACTTAAATAATTTTTTATTAATATGATAAAGCATAAAATACGTGTCTAATATTTTTTTATTATCTGACTGACGGACTATATAGTTTTTTTTTGTTTTTCCTCGTCTTCATCCCTATTATAGCTGTAGCAAGTGACGTACCTACACGTCACTTGACAATAAAGTACGGCAATTGTTACTTCATATGTAGCTGTCAATATTTACGGATCTTCATGAGCGGTGGGATGTACCATAACAAAAGAATATGGTCACAGAATAAGCGGAACAGTAAGACCATTTTAAGCCCATTCTACTTAATGAAAATCTCATTTTCGAGATTTTTGAAAATTCTGCCACTAAAGGGGTTAGGGGATGAAAGTTTGTATGGAAGTTCGACATTTTTGTCTTAAATTAGTATGACGAAATTGGGCCAAAAATAAAGTAATTTTCAGAGCCTTTGATTTTGGTATAATAAATTGTGGGCTTGAAAATAAATCTGATAAGTTTGAAAACTCAGATTTGGGCAATTTTTTAAAGGATATTCAGGGCGAATAAAAGTTATTCTGTGCAATAGTGTAGCCTATCCTGATAGTGAATATATAAATATTCACTCAAGGTTTAAGAACATATTAAAATTCCATGTTTACGTAAGTTTTATTAGGACTTATTAGGTACCTAATTAAAAGCTTGTTTTTAAAAAGATTTTTACTTATATTTTATTAATTTTGGTGTCGGTGTTATTAACTTGTTTTTGTTTCATCGGCAATACTTTTAATAATTATTTATAAATAATTGTTTATGTGCAGCGGCGCGTTCGTGCACGCGCGCCTGTCGGACAACGTGGAGATCAACAATCCCATGTACCTGGCCGGCGAGGACGAGCTCGACCCGCCGCACAACAACCACACGCACAACGTGAGTACACTATACATACATGTAACTGGCCGGTGAGGACGAGCTCGACCCGCCGCACAACAACCACACGCACAACGTGAGTACACTATACATACATGTACCTGGCCGGCGAGGACGAGTTCGACCCGCCGCACAACAACCACACGCACAACGTGAGTACACTATACATACATGTACCTGGCCAGCGAGGACGAGTTCGACCCGCCGCTCACCAACCACACGCACAACGTGAGTACACTATACATACAAGTAACTGGCCGGTGAGGACGAACTCGACCCGCCGCACAACAACCACACGCACAACGTGAGTACACTATACATACATGTACCTGGCCGGCGAGGACGAGTTCGACCCGCCGCACAACAACCACACGCACAACGTGAGTACACTATACATGCATGTAACTGGCCGGTGAGGACGAGCTCGACCCGCCGCACAGTGGTCTGAAAATCAAGCTCCATACTCATAGAAACTTAACGTCAGAAATTAATAAATAAAAATATGTTTTGTGTTTAGTATACCTCCCTTTGTTTTACTCATATAGTATGAAGGGGGATGAGTAGCTCCATGCGTGAGAAAAAAATTTTTTTTTTTTTTTTTGTATGGATTAAAACACTTAAAGTGCTTTTTTTCAAAACTGAATAGAACTGATGAGCTGGTACTCACATGAGCTATTGCACAATACACGGCGATCAAGATGACGTACAATTCTTGGGCCTTTCGGTGCCGCTTTGCATGTAGCAAGCTTTGGAAATTTTGAATTTACAGTTGGTAATCTTTCAAATCTTTGACATAATTAAATGAAGTAACCAACCACATAACTGATATTGTCGTTAGTTAATAACATTCTTTAGTGTTAGAAGAGCAGCAACCATGTTCCAGTTTTGACTTCGGTGTAAATGAGGGTGCATCAACATCATACAAACCGGAGACGTGCAGTGTTGGAACATCAACTGTTGTGAGTCCAAGAAAAGTGTTCTCGGAGCTAAGCCCGCTACAGAAGAGAAGAAGAGTGAAAGAGCTCCTCACGCATAGCACTGAAAGCCTTGCTTATGCAACTGGTTTAAGTGCAGATAACAAAAATGTAGCAGATATAATAAAATTGATCACAGTGCATCCCGAAGAGGCTACAAAGATAAAGGAATTGTTGAAGTCCAAGAAAGCTATGCTCATATATTCCGCTGATAAAGCTTTAGGAATTCTGACTTCATTGAAGCTTTCGAAATGGCAGTATACAACATTAAGAGCTTGTGCAAAAGAAGAAGGAATACTACTATATCCTTCATATACTGCTATCGCAGAGGCGAAGAAGGACTGTTACCCACCAAAAGACACCATAGAAATCACCGAAAGAGGGGTAAAAGTAAAGCTTCAAGCGGTTTTGGACAAAACTGTTGCTAGATTTGGGAAATTCCTACGCTTGGAATCTACGCTAGATGGCAAAGAGCTAACATTGATATGCAAGTGGGGCTTTGATGGTGCTTCAAGGCAAAGTTTGTACAAACAAAATATGGCGGGTGAAGATGATTCAAGCAATTTTATGTGTTCTTTTGTGCCTCTGCGCTTAGTTTGTGGTGAAGAAAAGTTATGGGAGAATCCAAAGCCATCTTCCACAATGTTCTGCAGACCGCTCTATTTTAAATTTGCAAATGAAAACCAATTAAATATTAAGGAAGAACATCTTTTAAAGACTTCAAGAAAATCCGAGAACAGCATTCGCGCAAATTTTGTCGAAAAGCGACAAACGAAGACATTTTCAATGGTCTCCTTGTCTCGTCAGATCCCTACCTGGCCAGCATAAGACCTGTGCTGAGAAAATCAGTAAATACACCTATTACTGATGATATGAAATCTCTTCTCATTGGTGACGATGCAGATCTAGACAAAGAGAATGTTGAATTTATTGATATTAACGCGTCAATGCGCTGGACTCGGATTTAGAGGACTGACGACAGCAAAGATACTCTCTGCTAATCGTTTTTGTATAAGTAGTTATAGCAAATAATTATAATAAAATGAAATAATAAGAATATAATTAAATTAATTAATTATTAATTAATATAATTAATTAGTAATATAATTAAACAGTAATATTTAATATATCATAGTTATAGGAGCTGTAAATAGTTGTTGTAGTCTTAAATTGACCAATGTACAATTTTGACGTTACTTTTATTGTTATTGCCTTTCTTGCACATAATTTTTGTTGTAATGTATTAGTATTAACTATTTAATTAACTGTTCCCCCAAACCTATTTTACATTAACTATTTAATACATGTTTTTATCTTTCTTCACTTTTAACCATTATTTAAAAATGTAATAACATCCTTAGTACATATTTATTATCCTTACTAGCTGCACCTCGCGGTTTCACCCGCAGAAGTCTCGATTCCGTAGTAATATCGAGATAAAAAGTATCCTATGTGTTATTCCAGGTTATAAACTATATGTGTGCTAAATTCCATCCAAATCCGTTCAGCCGTTTGAGCGTGAAGAAGAGACAAACATACACACACACAAAGTTTCGCCTTTATAATCACACTAATATTATAAAGGCGAAAGTTTGTGAGGGTGTGTGTGTGTGTGTGTATGTTTGTCTCTTCTTGTATGAGTATTAGTTTACATACTATTTTCATATTCAAAGCGATATGTAACTTCACAAAATACCATCAAAGATTTGAAAGATCACCAACTGTAAATTCAAAATTTACAAAGCTTGCTACATGCAAAGCGGCACGGAAAGGCCCAAGAATTGTATGTCATCTTGATCGTCGTGTATAGTGCAATAGCCCATCAGTTCTATTCAGTTTTGAAAAAAAGCACTAAGTGTTTTATTCCATACAAAAAAAAAATCTCACGCATGGAGCTACTCATCCCCCTTCATACTATATTAGTAAAACAAAGGGAGGTATACTAAACACAAAACATATTTTTATTTATTAATTTCTGACGTTAAGTTTCTATGAGTATGGAGCTTGATTTTCAGACCACTGTGCGCCGCTCAACGTGAGTACACTATACATACATGTAACTGGCCGGCGAGGACGAGTTCGACCCGCCGCCGCCGCGCCGCTTAACAACCACACGTACGACGTGAGTACATTACGTACACCCTTCACTAAATAGGTACACAATGAGGGTTTTCTGGAATGTCGTTCACTAAGTGTAAAAAGTCTCAAAGCGACTATATTTTCTTTGGTCGTGACTGAATGATCAACGTCATTATATATTTTATATTCATTGTCGAAATAGAAGACCTCTCTTCAAAGTAGCGCCAACTGGTGGCGTGAATTTTCATGAAAAACCTCATTCATTACTCACTCCTGTAGGTACACACTGCACACAGACAAGTCTCCGCCAAGTCTTGTCTACGAAACACAAACACCCTCCTCTTTTATATTGATAGTTAGTATCCTTTATGTACAGTTCGTTGAAATTAATTTATAAATGAATGCTATAATAAAAATGCTAGATGCAGAATGAGTGATCGATTGTATGTGTTAATAACTCAATAAGAATCTAAAAAACAAATAATTAATATGTAATGTAATAATAACTGTTATCTAGGTATTAATAATGTCGCGCGGTGGAATCCAGTTATTTTATTAATATACCGCCACATAATATTCGGTTTATGCTTCAATGTGGCTCATCCACCTACATAATTACGTCTGTACCAATGTTGAGTAAAGGCTCGTTCAGACCAGCGCGACGCGACTCGAACAATACAATTTCTAAGAAAACTTCAGGGTATAACAATAACCGGTGTCGCGTTGCGCTAGTCTGAACAAAGCTAAAACATTTTTTTTTTGATAACAAATTATTATTAATACTTATTACTACTACCGCGACTTCGCTGAATTAAATAAATTCTAATGAATGCAATCTTGCAATTTAGTAAAAATTCTGATGATTTTACTACATTAGGTGTAGTACCCCGCAAACCCTTGATTATTTAGCTAAGTCGGTAGGTACTACATAGTGGTCATGTTGCTAATACAGGAACTGACCGCGCAATGGCTGTATGCGTGTTTACATATGTGTGTGTTATTTGGACAGAACGGCGGCAACCACTTCGCCAATCCCGTGTACGACAGCATGTACGAGCGGCAGCAGAACAACCCCGCTGAGGTAACACCACATTAACTACTACTCATCACTAACACTACTTCTAATCTTATGTCTTGTGCAAAAGTTGCCGAACGTATTTCAAATAGGTAGGTACTACGAAAACAAGTTTGGCAACAGTTTTCACCAATGTCAAAAGTGTAATTTTTGAAACAAGTGAATAATTAACAACTAAAATTTAATCGATATACAATTGATGATGTACAGCGGTAGTCCACGCACGGATACACAAAATATTAAAAAGTACTAAAGAGTGTCCTTGACCCCCACGGGGTCGCCGGGCGAGGTCACGGCCGCGAAGGCTCTACAGTGTCAGACGAACGTGGAATATAGACGAACATCGCAGTATTAGATACAAGAATTATTCAATTTAATACGAAATATATAAATAACTCGACGATTATGATGAAAGATGATGATATTCAGTAGAATTAATTCCTGTTTAAATGTTCATCTGTTAGCACTGCTAACAGAATTAAATACATGTATATATAGTATAGGAGAAACTGAGCAAGGTCGCCATGCGGTTTTTACGTCGGCATTATGTACAGAAAAAAACCAAATGTCATATTCAATATCAGCGAGGATAATTATCATCGTTTGGCGGAATAATCTCAGAAGATGGAAAAAAAAGGTTTTTTCCCCACCGCACCGTCGAGGTCTGTCGCTACTCGACTCGTCATCACTTGTCGTGAGTTCGTGACTCATAAACACGGAAACGTAGATTTTTCACAATCCATATAATATTCTGTTTGTCTGTTCTGTCATTTTTTGGGTTCCGTACGTCCGAATGAAAAACGGAACCCTTATAGGATCAATTGTGTCTGTTTGGCTGGCTGTCTGTCCGTCTGTCACAGCCAATTTGCTCCGAATCTACCGGACTAATTTAGATGAAATTTGGCACACATATGAATTTCTGTGACCCAAACACGGGCGTTTAACGTAAATAAATGAATTTTGAATATGAGTGTCACTTTTCGGGGGTAAATAGGCAAATTTAAAAAAAAAGTTTTGCAAGCTGGAGCATATGACATATCAAATGAAAGTCTTGTTGCGAGGATCTCAAATAATAAATACATTTAAGAATTTTAAAATAAAAAGTTGTAAAGTTATTTATGAAAATTGATGAAAACTGACCATCCCCTTATCTCCGAACCTACAGAACCTAAAATTTAGAAAAATATTCAGGAAATAGTTCTGTACTTATAGATTACAGGAAACCTTTATGAAGTCTTCAAATAACATTCTAAATCTCCCAATATTATGCAAACAAACTTATATTTGCAGTTGGAATGTATGGGAGAACATGTTTTTCAACTACGATGTTAAGTTTGTTCTTGAACCCTGCATCGTGCGTGGTCCGACACTCACTTGGCCGATTCTTTCTCTCGCTAACATTCTGGGTACTTATGAAACATACGTCTGCGCGTCAACACGTGTATCCGCTGTGATTCCACACTGCATCTTATAATTTTGTCGTCGCTATCGTGATTAACTTTAAGATTAGTAGGCAATTGGTTTAGTCGCCGAACAAGAAGCGAATGCAATAAATTATCTCGAGTATGTTCCTCCATCACTAAATCTTTAATCGAGTTAAACTGTTGCTGATTGCCGTGGCATGTATTCGGTGTTTCTAGATAAACCTATCAATTAGCAGTTCGTGAACGTTAAACTTAAGTTTAAAAGACAGTTTCCAAAATCGTCCGCCTTTCAGTATTCTATTATTTTAATCAGGGGCAAGACAAGACAAGCGGCACAACGCGTCGCCAGCTTCACCTATGTCTGTTAAGCGCAGATTTGTAACCGTAGACAGAAAGAAAGAAAGCGATAATAACACTGTGTGACAAATAATAATTTTGGTTTTCTAACATTGATTTAAATAGCTCTATTTTGACATGCTGAAGAAGAATCTATAAAGTTAGTAGGATTTATCGTGGCATTTTTTTTAAATAAAAATTTTCAGTTCCTTCCATCTTCTTCTTCTTCAATCAAAATGTAGACTAATAAATATAAATCCTATTTTAATAGGATTTATATTTATTAGTTATATTTATTAGTCTACATTTTGATTTAGAAATACAGGGTGGCAGGGACATCGACGCGAACACTGATAGCATGGATTCAGTACATGATCCTGAACTACGTTGAAATATTTCGTCGGTTATTTAAAAAAAATCTGATGTTCCACAGAAAAGTGCAATAAGTACCTACGCGGTCAAAAAGTGCAATAACTACGCGGTCAAAAAGTGCAATAACTACGCGGTCAAAAAGTGCAATACCTACGCGGTCAAAAAGTGCAATACCTACGCGGTCAAAAAGTATGGAACAGCAGATTTTTTTAAAAATAACCGACGAAAATTTTCCTTTCCCTGCCAGCCTGTATTTATTTTATATCAATATTGCTACATATTATAAACTGAAACGGCAAAGACGAATAAAAAAAAGCTATGTACCTTATAAGAACAAAAATGACGAAGAACTAACTTTTCCTCATGAATTGTAAAATCTTGAATTACGAACCGCCCTTGGTAAGTTCTTATCTTTTCAATGTCTTGATGAAAACGTTCACCTTGTTCTTCACTTACCATTCGAAGATTAGCGTGAAAATCGAAATATCGAAATGAGAATGCAAAAAGTGATTATTAAACACTTTCGACTCCACCCACTTTTCATAGAACTCATACGCCATGCCGCCATATATATTGGCCGTGAACCCTCCGGGAGGGTTGCCGGCATTACTTATGCTCTAAAGTTAACCATCGCGGACGGTCAACGGCATTAGGTTACAAATCGTGTTATAAAACAATGTAAAACGAAGTCAAATTGTGTTATAAGGGGTTCTTGTCGCTATACGTAGTTTCCAACCTTTTAAATTTTAAGTGAGTATTTGTAACCATGACCAAAACATATAAAAATGCTTGAATTTAAAACCCATATACTAATAAATCTTGTTAAAATATACATCAGATTTTATTTTCACGGTTTATAATGCTGTATTCGCTAAGAAAAACTTACATTTAAAATGAGTCCTCCGCGAGGACTACCGGCATCCCATATGCAACTAGGTGAACCCTCCAGGAGGGCTGCACTGAACGTGTTAAAGAAAGTCAAGGTCAAAGTCAAATCATTTATTTCAAATAGGCCCTTGTAAGGCACTTTTGAATGTCAAAGTTTACAAAAAATTTAATTGATTCTAGTCGCCCCTTCCAAAAGGTAGTTTTCGTATGGAGAAGAATGGGAAAGAACCTCCACCGTTACTCTTTTAAAAAGTTTTACAATATTTTGTATATTATGTAAGTACATTAGTTACATAATTATATGTGAAGACGATGCACCTAAAACAAAATGTACTATACCACAATAGGTAAAAAGAAGAATTAAAAATGAAGCAATGAAAGATAAATTAATTACTTATGTGATAGATACATGGTTCTCACATACATATTTACAAACATTGTAAAAGTAGACGATTTTCCTAAAACTTTAGAATTAAGAAGTCAGTGTGTGAGGAAGTACTTAATCACAGAATGTAAAATCAATGTGATATAATAAAAATAAAAATTTATACAACTTAACTTAGCAACCAGTTTGATTTTGTCTAGACTCTAGATTATCCTATGGAGACCAGCATGTTTCCAAGCATTCTTATCTTGGATATAATCAAAAACAGAAAGACATTCGGCATCCTATCGTATTATATTTTTAAAGTAACGTAAATAAGCTTGTTTGACCTTATCAGTTGGGAGTTCTTCTTTGAGATTTAATTATATATATTCCACAAGCATAACAAAACTTATTTAGGTGATGTAATCATTTACGTCGGTCACTTTTCTCCATATTTTATCGAAAAATCTAGTTATTTACCAAAAGGCTACAAAATTTGTTTAAAAAAAAACACCAAATGTACCTATAGAAACAAAACATTAAACAAATTATTTATTTTTTTTCATATAGAGGGTAGATAAAAATCGTTTTCGCGCTATAACTTAGAAACGTGACGAGATGCATACCCATAATACGAGGCATTTTTGTTAATAATGGAATAAGTAATTCAAAACAGGTAGGTGACATTTTTCATGTTAGAAAAATCGTATCACACAATTATTTACCCAACTCAACATCTTCCATTTTCAGTGAATGACGTACAGTGGTACCTGATCTGTCTGTACCTAATTTATCTGTTTAGCCCGTAGTGTCCCACTGCTGATAAAAAGGCGGCCCCCTCTCCCTTTTCCACTCCTGCCACTGCGGACCAGTCCCTTCGGCAGGAGTCATGTTCGTCCCTCCATCGTCGTGTTCGTCTAACCTTATGTGTAGCTATAATATTTGTGGTGTACAGGAGCACGCCAACCTGCTGGCGGAGCGCGCGCCCGACGCGTCGCCCGCGCCCGAGCGCGCCGCGCTGCTGTGAGCGGGCTGGACTGTATACCGACCCTGCTCTCACGGACCTGTATGTAACGAACTGCAGCGTTCGATACCCGACCTTATACATAATATTACATAACAATTAAGTTAATAATCGTGAATCTCTCAATGTCTACGAGGCCTAACTTATCTCTATGTTTGACATATATCTTCAAACATATTGATAAATATTGGTGTACGTTTTAGATTGTCTATTCTAAAAACTTGACCAAATTCTGTAATGTCTTCGTAGGTATATTATGGAGCGATCAGTCACGTTCTGTAGGGACACGTTACTGAACTAACGTAGAACATTATTAGGAATTTTAGAGATTAGCCGCGCTGTCGGCTACGCCACCGTGTCATTTGAACGAGATATTATTAATTAAGTTAGTAGCGATCGCAAATCAGTTTCAGAGTCGTTTCTAATAAATTTCGACCAAAAAGGAAATAAAACGTGTGCGCTAGACGGACGCGGCTTTTGTTGTCATGTTACAATCCGCGACACAATTTGTACAACCAAGCTAATCAGAATCTCGTGAATTGTGTAGTACATAGTTAAGTTATATGTTGTGAGTGTCCGCGAGCGACGCGGATGTTGTGTGGCAGCTTGTAGGTACAGTAACTACTACTGTGTGACGACTGTGGCTTGGCTTGGTTGCCTGCAATGAAGCTCGTCGTCCGCGGCGCCCGGCGACACGTAGATAGGTAACGTGGATGTCTAATATGAAATGTGATCAATTTGTAGTGTTGTAAATAACCGATATACTCTTGCCTAGATGTTTATACTGTCCTCTAACAAGTGCATACTCAAAGTATTTATTATATACTTTTGCTAAGTGAGCGATATTAACACATTTAAATGACTGTCTCTTGAATAACTCGTGCCATATCGGTGTTGTATTGGGAATCGTTCATAACGGTTCTTAGGATTTATCCACGTATTCATATTATTAAAATAGCTCACAAACTGAAACAGATCATATTGAATTTCAGTTATTGTCGCTGTTCAATTATGGTTGACGTGTCAAGAGTCCATATTTAATTAAAACTTTTGGCTTGAATAAAACGTTGTCGAATTCAGTCACTGTTGCAGTCAGAGACAATAACTTCCTACTCTATGGGCACTGCACATGTGTAGACATCATTTATTCCAAAAATATTATTTATAAAGTCTCTTTTTTAATTACTGAAATTTTGTATTGTTTGTAATCTTTTTTATTTATTTTCAATGAATATAATGATAGTTAAGAGTACAAGGCCAGTTTAGTTAGTAATGACGAGCAGTCGGCGTTTAGACTTGAACAATTTATACAATTTCGGCAGCTTTTTGACCTTGCGTTGTGCAACTAATGTGATTTTTTTGTATTCAATTTTTCGAACTTTTAGTATATATTAAGTTTACGATGACATGAGCGTTATGCCAGTTGATATAAGACTCATGGAAGTCAGCTGCTAGGTGAGACGAGCTTAATTGAACGGTGGGATTTCAAATAAGTGCAATACGATGTGCTTATGATAGCTGTAAGTACGCTTTGATACAATAACTTATGGAACTTGTGCCAAATTGTTGTGATTTATTGTTGACGAAATGCGTCGCGGAGCTCAAATACTTAACGGATGCTCAAGACACGACGCTGTCTGACGTCTCAACTTATTCAATATATTTTAATAATTATTTGCTCAAATTTAATTCTCATTTATCATAGATGCTGTGGGTTGTGTTTGTGACGCGATATTATTCAAACATAATTATGTGAAACATATCAAATGAGATTATCTGTCGAGTACAATTTTTACGTTTAGTTTAATAAAAATGAAATGATATCAATAGTTTATATTACTTATTGTTCATAACACTAAGAAGAACTATCGCTTCTCCGGTATAAAGTAGGAATAGCCTAAAATAAGGTGTAATGTAATTAGTTGTAAGTTAATGACTTGAAAATAAAAATACTTCATTGCAATTACTGTAGTTTCATTTATGTGTTTATTGATTCAACAGTGGCTAGTCTTTTTTTAATCAACATTCGAAGATTGAGAACTTGTAAAATATTATGTGACATAATTGCAATTTGATTAAAAAATAATTATAACATTTATACATTTCATGAATTCACTTACACTACATGATACACAACTGCAGCCTCTCACTTCAGTACCGGGACAAATATCGAGAACATCGACAACATCGAGCGTTACAAGTAGATGTATCCTTAAACTCGATATGTAGGGCATATTGAGTTACAGGATTAATTCGGCTTTGTGGAGCGACGTTTCATTCACATTAACGAGGGATACGCAAAGGTAGCGCGCGAAATTCTCATGTATTTTGTATGTATTTATAGAATTATAATCATTAAAATCATCAATACACCTAGTTAATTGACTCAGGTGTGACTTTGCGGAAATCCATTATAAAATACGATAGCCGACGTATATTTAGTAAACTAATCTGCTTAAAGCGCAGGCCACACCGCCAGCTAGCGGGCGGGCGGGCTAGGCGGGCGAACATCGTTTCACCTCTTTACATGGTTAGTCGGTAGCTCGCGGTATGAACCGAAGTATGTAGAGAGGTGAAACGATGTTCGCCCGCCTAGCCCGCCCGCCCGCTAGCTGGCGGTGTGGCCTGCGCTTAACTGTTCTTAAAGAGTCATAAAGAACCCTGTAAGAAATCAACACGTGTTCCACCTCTCAACGAGGCATCCTTAGGACGACTGACTTGTTTGTCGCGAACCCGTGCACTTTTTTATTTTTTTTTAGTTATGGCATCTCATAGCTGACCTCTGGGTCATGACTACTTAACCGGTCAATCCTGTGGCTGCCTTAAGCTTCTACACTTAAAAGCCTCCGGCTAGGGGCAAAAATTATGCTAATTAAAACTAGGCGAACGCACGCTAAGGGCACCCCCTGTGGGGTACGAACCTCGGCTTAGGGCGTTCGCTGGGGGGAGGACAGCAAGAGGGACAGGCTGGATCAAGGATATATCATTATTATTAATCGGGGAATTTAAAGCTACTCGCGGGCTGGCGCATCATCGAGCAAGGGTCGGGGGGGAGTATCATTTCCTCGGGAGGGTCACGATCGCGGACCTCTGCGGCGAGGTCGGAAAGTGTGTCGGTGTGTGTGTTTGCGCACTGTACTGGTTTCCCTATTGCTTTGAGACAACCCCACTTATACTCAATACTCAATTCTTTATTGCATTCCATATGTATTACATGGATGGTTTAATAAGTAAGACATCAATATGGACCCAGTCGGGCACAGCAAAATAAGGAGAGAGGAGGAGGGCTAAGCAGTAATTCAATATTATTGGGTTTGTGTATATAGGTATAGTATGTATATTAGTTATTTTAATTTTATGTACTGCATAAGAATAATGTAGGTAGTTATTATTTAAATTCTTAGAAGTATTTTCATTATTATTAAATTATGTTATTATTTATGTATTCATATTTAAATTTGATTTCCTATATTACTTATAGGAAATCAAATAAAACATAGTAAAGTATATTATATTATAATGTTTGGTGTATGAGAAAAAGAATATTTTTATTTTTACATCTACTAACTATTTTACATTTACTTGTTCCAGTTTTGCATGATTAAAAATGAAATTTAGTTTTAGTGGGGATTTTTGATGGGGATGAAAAGTAATTAATTTTGTTTTGGTGAAGTTAATTTCTAGATTATGGTTATCCATCCAGTTTACAGCTGTAGAAAGAAGGGAGTTTAATTTGGCGTTTATATTGTCATCGTTCTGGCATGAGGTGAGCACAGAGATATCGTCCGCAAATAGAACACATGGTCCGTTTATAATTTTAGGATAGGTAGGTGGGGTTTTTATATAGAATTACTGCTCAGTCCACCTCGGCTAAGATCGTTATCAGTGCGATAAGGGGCTGCGAACGATCCTAGCTGAGATCGAGTCATACAGGGTTCTTTATGACTCTTTAAGAACAGTTAAGCGGATTAGGTTACTAAATATACTTCGTCTATTGTATTTTATCAATACAACTGTCTAAGTTCAAATTATATTGAATGACTATTTTATGAAATCATGACATTTGACGCCAATTCTCACTTAGAGTTGTATTGTTTGATGGTTTTAATGATTATAACTCTGTTAATACATATTTGCTACGTTGTTTATTTACGGAATCATATTTTGATCATCATACAACCTGATACTGTATTAAAAATTTAAAAAACTCAAGAACATTAGAATTTCGCGGGCTACCTTGGCGCTATAGCCTCAAGCGCCGTGTATGTCCGTTCAGTAGAAGTCGTCGAGCTTGGTGTTGGCGGCGCCGGAGCAGTTCCTGACGGTGTCCTGCGCGAGGTACATGTCCGCGATCTGCTGCGCCGACGTGGCCTGCTCCGGGGTCTTGTCGGCGCGCACGCGCACGAACCTGGACAATCAAGAATATATCGAGTGACAGACAACCTCGAGTGTCACAATAAGTGACAGAAACTCACGAGTTCCAAAATATGGCTCTTACTAAAGGGCTTCAAGGATCTTTTGGCGCTCGAATGACGTCGATAGGCACGCGCTGTTGGTAAACATTTGTGTAAATGATTTCTGTTTCGATTTTGCCCACGCGCCAAAAGATTCTTGAACAATTATAACATGTTTTGGCATTTATATGCCATTTTACTTTGTGAATTTAGATGCACCCAGACCAGAGGTAGTATTCGGCCACGGTATCTACTCTCACAGCTCGCAGTACCTGGGGAAGCGCAGCGAGATGCCCTTGTCGGCGTGCACGAGCCCGATGGCGGCGCGGTGCGCGGGCGACAGCGACAGGTCGGCGCAGCGCACCTCCCACACCGCGCGCGCACTGAACCACACGTCGGGCGAGTGCGAGCTGTCGTATCTACACAGACAATTATTTATATGGGCAAGAGTACAATCATTTTCAATTCATAGACCTTTCAAAGACGTGAAACCTCGTCTTTACTCATTATTTAAGTCATGTTATTAACAAATCTGGCATTTTAAGTTTTCATAACTTAAACTTTAAATTAAAACATTCAATTAAAACTATGCATTTCTTGAGTCTATTATTTCTGTAGTTTACTCCTTAAGAATTGATTTTCATTTATGGCCCCCGGTATGGAAATTTTATGAGTGAGTGAGTGAGTGAAATTAATACGTAGCGTTAACTTTGTGTTTTATTCGTAAACTGGCTGTGCCCCGCGGTACCTCCTGCATAATTCTCGATCCCGTGAGACTATCGCGATAGAAGGTATCCTATGTCCTAACCCAGGCCATGGTCTACTCATGTGATAATTTCCCCCAAATCTACTCAGCCGTTTTAGCGTGAAAGCGTAATAAACAAACAAATATATTGTGGTGTCTCACGAATTCCACGCGAACGAAGTCGCGGGCAGAAACTAGTACCTAATAAAAGTATATTCAGTGGATCACCTGTAGTAGTTCCTAGGCGCGTCTATGACATGTTCCTTCAAGGTCTCGGTGAAGTTCTGCAGACTCTCGTCGCTGAAGCCGGTGCCGATCTTGCAGAGCGCCTGGAACTCCTCGGCGTGCGGCTCGTAGCACGCCAGCAGGAAGCCGCCGTACAGCCCGGCGCGCTTGCCGCGCCCGACGTACGCGCCCAGCACGACCACGTCGATAGTGTCGCCCACGCCTTCCAGGTAGTCCTTCTTGAGCTAGTCAACAAGCCAAGTCGTTGCACTAGTCGTTGTTCATTTCGAACCGTCATACATACTCGTATCTCAAATGTCTTTTAAAATGTGCATCGAGTAGCATAGTGAACTTTGTATTTCATATTAACATTGCAACATTTTGCAATGTACATACATATATGCACTGCATTCAGCAATAAAGATTTGATTTGAGTGGTAAAAAACGGAAAAACATCAGAGGTCCAATCAGAAATTAAACGTGTGAATTTAAGCATTTTTAAGGAGTGCTGATCTGTTGATTGATTGACTGGTTTTAACATCCAAGGTACGGACACGGATAAATGCTAACTGTTGGACATGGATGTCATGATCGTATCTAAAAGGTAAGATCAAAATCTAAAGTCGGCCATTATTTGGTGATATTTTCAATGATTTCTAGAGTGCAGATGCTGAAAATTTGATCAAAATCCAAGATGCGTCAATTAAAAGAAGGGTTTTTGTAATGTGTATGATTTTTAAGGACGCAAATGTGGTTACCTTGAGCCAGTTGTGGCTCCTGCGCGCGATGTCGTACCGCGCGTGCTCGCCAGTCAGCGCCTTCACCATGAGCCCCTCGCACGAGCCGCGCGTGGCCTCCTCCATGAACTGCTCCACTTCCTCCACCGTGCTGCAGTCTTTACTGGTTGCGAACTGCCACTGTCCTGCCAGCGACACGAACACAGTTAGCAACATAAAGTACTGAGGAGTAAAGGACATCGCTAGCGGTGCTGATATAATGAGCGATGATCTTAAGCTTCATCTATCTATCGATACATGTGTCATGCATGTATGTATGGGCATGTCTTTTTAAAATTATATTTATATATACACCGTGACTTTTTAGTCGTCTTACAAAGGTTGTCCTCTGAATGTATCCGACATAACCTTCAGTGAGCACGTAAAGACGGCTCGCTGGCGCGCCTTCTTCGCTCTCGATAGGCTCCACTTTATATTGACGCTGCAAATTGTAACTCAAGTGTAAATTGTGCATGTACACCGCGGTTATCCGCCCCATCATGACCTACGCGTGCGTCGTCTCCAAAACCGGGTTGTCCAGGAAGGTTTACGTGCGATATAGGGGAGGGTCGCTAGTCATACATATTATAGGCGATACAAGGTGGTAAATGACACCGTAACATAAATAGACTATCCGAAATATATGGGATCCGGCTTAAATTCTATCGAAGCACAACTCCACCTCTAAAGATTTTGACGTGAAAACGTCTTTTCGCTCAGAGTACAGTTACAATCCTACAATTTTGTAAAAAAGTCACATATATGTTAAGTTTTACTACGTGTGCTGTTTAATAAACCTTACAAATATGTAAGAAATTAACAAGCAAATAATTTACAATCATCACAATTGTATATGCTGTTTAATAGACATTTACTTAAGTAGAAAACACCTGTAGATTTCGTTGACAATATTGTATTTACAAATATGTATGTAGTTGTCAAGTTACAATTTACATAAAATGTAAGTTTTTGGTGCAGATTCTTCATAAACGAGGATATATTTCATGTTATATTATTTCAGTTTAGAATTTTGTGTTTCACGGAGTACTTTGTTATTGGTTTGGTGCATCACTAAAGTCATGGAGAACAACAAAATGACGAGTTTTCATTGACCGTAAAATCTGTCACATTAAAAGTAAAATGTATCCTTTTACGAAAAAATCGTCGTTGCAGTTCAGTCACATATTCATCATCACTAACATAGCTTTCACTACTCGTTGTTAGAACCATTTTTTTGAAAAATATATATTTTAAATTGTTTAGTCATTAGGTTTTTTTTTTCTCTGTGTTCATCTTGCAATCGGTTGTAAACTTTTAGCAGATTTTTTGTGCGGATATTGACTACTGAGATCCCTTCTTCCAGCGAAGAATCTGCTTTATTTAGTTATGTGGTGGCGTTTGAGCCTTTCATGATTGGTTCACTCAGGGCTAAGATGTTGGTATGTGACGTCATTCGATATTTGTAAGAATGTAATCCTGTGTTCTATTTCCTCTTTTACAGTTCTGGTTTGTAGATGCTCATGTAATTCTGAGATCTTCAGAAACCATGGAGCATTTGATATTATTCTGAGACATTTTGAAATCACTGGAGAATTTCCAAATTTGAGTTCTTCGCAGAGCACAGCTCGATTCCGTATGGCCAGACAGGCTTTAAAACTGCTTTGTAGATGAGTACTTTGTTTTCTAGTGATACGTGTGATGTTCTTCCAGCCAGAGCCAGTTCAGTTTTAGGAGCAGAATGTTAAGCTCGTCACGTTTTTTCTCTATCACGTTTTTTTCCTGTTGAGGTGTACGCCAATGTTGTCCCGTGTGGAAGTGTGTCACCTCCGCATTTAACAGACGGGCAGTCATCTTTTCTGAGAGTTAATATCACATGCGTTGACTTGTTGGCGCTAGCTTTTATTTTCCATTCTCTCATTCACTTATGGACTTTGTCGAGGTGATTTCGCAGCATTTGTGAGGACAAATGCTGCGAAATCACCTCGACAAAGTCCATAAATCATATCATATGAGGGATTTTGTTATTGCACAAAGCAGCCGTATCATCAGTTAAGGTGGCAGAGAGAACTTCTTCTGACGTTGGTAAGTCTGCTGTGTGTACATAAGTCATTAGGTTGAGGCACAAAATTGAAAAGTTTTGACACATCGTGAGACCACCTGTCAGAATTATACTACAATTTACAAAATATGTAAATTTGTAATTACAATTTGTGTTCAATAAAGTAGTTTTCCCTACAAATATGGACACATGTAAAGTGAAAATGTCTATTAAACAGAAATATGTAAATTTTTTGGTACAAGTATACAATTTTGTAAATTTTCCACCATTACAAATTTGTAACTTGTAATTTTTATTAACAGATACTTTAATTGTAGCCTGTCATTTACAATTTTTATGGGCCCCGGTAGTAAGTTCATTATTTCTGACCGTCAAAAACATGTAAGATTTCAATCACAAGTAACTATTATTAACCATTATTCTAGCATTGTCTTGCTTAATGCTAGAATAATGGTTGAGCACGCAAAAGATAATAGGTCATATTTATAACAATTTTGAGGCAGGATTTAATTTGCATATGACGTCACTTCGCGAGGGTAGGAGCATGCGCGCGACCCTCTATTTTTCACTATATGTCGAAGTTCCAATTAGTATAGTGCAAAAACGTGTTCAGCTAGAACGGTGATTCTGGTGTCGTTCCCAAGAGTTGACAGAGGACTACCAGGACCTAGATATAAAAAAATATATTTCGGAAAATAGGTGTAGAAGTCTTCAAAGTCGAAGTCCACTAAACAAAATAAAAACCGGCCAAGTGAGTGTCGGATCACGCACAATAAACGGCCTTAGTGGGTAAATAAGACAGCAGTGACAAGGTAAACATTATTGTGAAGACATTTTGCAATTAAACTAGTTTGCAGATAGTAAAATACGATGAAACTACAATTGTAACAAAGAGGCAATTAGTAACTGCATCAGGCGTGACTTTTCAGAAATCCATGCAAACAAAATAAAACGTAATTAAATTGTGTTTTTATTATGATGCATCATGTCATTGTGTTCGGGTAGTTCCGGCAGTTTACATACAAAGCACAGTACTGCTGTAATTACTGAGAAGGTAATAACTCAGCACCTAGGTCATTGAGCAATGCTATTATTAGCACAACCTGTATAATCATAACATTACTAATGACCGAACAATACAACACGGATACAGCACTGAGACTGCAATTAAATGCACAAATCATACCGGTCGATCTATTGTGAATCACACTCTATAGGAACTGGGTATTCCTGTCAGTCACACTATTACCCAGAAGATAACGCTGTTGGCGCAGTAAGTTCGTGTTGTTCTGATCTATGTGTGGTGTGTGACAACACCGTAACCTGTATTACTTACAAGTTATAACTTGCATAAATATTGCTATTGCCTACTCAAAAGTCTGTATTAATGTCGTAATAAAGTTAAGCCCAGGATATAGGAATTCTTTCTGTAGCTCAGTACTCCTTAGAGACTGTCGTATGCATAACAACCACCCTGGGTCAGAGTTTACAAAAATTACGATAGGTTTGGGGCGACGCGAGCTCTGCACATATGGCAAGATCGCGTCGCTTGCCGGCGAAATCGAGTAGTTGATACTGTACCCTAATTGCGTAATACACGATCAATCAGCATTTGAATCGTTTTGAAACAGATTGCATTATTGCTCGGTAAGTTCGAAAAAAATGTGCTCCACAACGTAAATAAGACAGTGAATGTTGTTGAGCTGTCAAAATGTAACAGATTAGTCGTAGTCGTTAAGGAAAATGTGTTACGTAATTAGATAGCTGGTGTTTTTTATTTTTGATACTACTGTGACTTTGCTAGTCAATTCAATTCTTTATTGCATATCACATGTATTTACAAGGCCTTAATAATAATAATAATCATCGATCTATCATCACTGACAGGACTATTGTTGCCAATAAGCCAGACATAGTGGTGATAGATCGATTAGAGCGTCGCACAACGATTATTGATATAGCGGTCCCGCATGACGAGAAACTCGTGAAAACTGAAAAAGATAAGCAGATTAAGTATCTTGACCTGGCTCGCGAGGTTGTCGACATGTGGGATGTGGATACAGCAGTCATTGTGCCGATAGTCGTGACGGTCAATGGCATAATAGCCAAGAGCCTCGACCAACACCTGGGGAGGCTCTCGATACGCAGCTGGATCAAGGGCTTGATCCAGAAAGCGGTACTTCTGGACTCGGCGCGTATCGTTAGGAGATTCCTCTCTCAGGAGCCCTGACCACCGGTAGCTTGGATCCTGTTCCCGATACCGGTGGGCTACTATTTTTTATATTTTTAAATGTATTTATTTTCTCTTTTGTTTTTATAAAAAATATTTAAAAATGTAAAAAATTCATTTATATATTTAAAAATGTATATAAATGAAATAATAAAGTTTACATGGAACCTATCTGGCACAATTTCATAAAATATGAGTAGTAGCATTATCATTACAAAATCTAATAAAATTACATTATATAATATCACATTTAAATATGTGTCTTTGCAAATTATACCTCTAGAAATCATTAGAAAGAATTAATTCATTTCAAATAAATAAAATCACACAAATTAAATGTAACAATCCATAACACAAATAGAAACTATAAAAATTAAATTAAAAACATAATTAGGAGTTATTCAAAGATCAATTCATTAGAAATAAATAATGTCACAAATTAAAACCAACCAATATATACAATCAAACCAACCAAAATATACAATCAAACCAACCAAAATATACAATTCCTTTTTTGCCATGTACTGTACAGAATTTAACTCAACATTTAAACCAAAGCAGATCTCAGTTAGTGGTTCTGCAACTTTCAGTGAATGGGCAACTAAAGGGATATTTAAGAGTAGAATCAAACTCTTTGAACTGTAATGTGAACTGTATGACGAAAGAAATTATAATAAAAGTAAAGAATTTTGTCAGTATGTTAAGAACTATTCCAAATTATTTAAACAAGTTTGTAGCGAAGCTAAGTGTCGATATTTAAGCTCAAAAATTAAAAACAGTCAAAATAAAATAAAAACTACTTGGGAAATTATAAACAATGAGACTGGAAGAGACAGAAAGCGTAGTAGTGACTACAGCCTTAATATTAATAATACAGTTATTAAAAAAGATTTAGAAGTAGCCACAGTTTTTGAAAATTTCTTTGCAGATATTCCAGTCTCAACCACTAAATCTTTAAATTCTTCACCCGCTGTTGCTGAATTCCTTTTGAAAGAAAATGTTGATATTT
Source organism: Agrochola circellaris (assembly GCA_914767755.1). Lineage (NCBI taxonomy): Eukaryota > Metazoa > Arthropoda > Insecta > Lepidoptera > Noctuidae > Agrochola > Agrochola circellaris. Next base: position 19,446,458 of record OU611850.1, on the reverse strand, counting down.
GTGACCATGAGTTTAATTTCGACTATTAACATAGTCGAAATTAAACTCATGGTGCTCGAGATATTATTAAAACTTTCAATACACTCAATGTTAAAAAAACTGCTGATTTATGGGGAAATTCCGTAGAGGTTGCAAAATGCATAATCAACACTGTAGCGCCTGAATTAGCAATTATTTTTAATAAATGCATTGACTGTGGTGTAATTCCTGACTTAATGAAGAGTAGTAAAATAATACCTTTGTTTAAATCGGGCAGCACATCAGACCCCACGAACTTTAGACCTATTTCTGTGCTTCCCACCTTTAGTAAAATATTCGAAAAATTGATGCTAGATCAATTGCAAAGACATTTTAATAAACATAAGTTATTAAACAGTAAGCAATTCGGTTTCACAAGGGGTCGCTCGACTTCCGACGCTGGTGTTGAGCTTCTTTCACATATTTTTGAGGCCTGGGAGAGGTCACATGATGCCCTAGGTATTTTTTGTGACTTATCTAAGGCTTTCGATTGTGTTTCACATGATACATTGGTCAGGAAATTGCATCACTATGGTGTTAGAAACACTGCCTTGGATCTTCTTATTTCTTATTTGGATAATAGGATCCAAAGAGTAGACGTTAACGGCAAGCGATCCCCAGGTTCGCTTGTCACTATGGGAGTTCCGCAGGGCTCAATTCTTGGCCCTTTTTTATTTCTCGTACCTATATATTAATGACCTACCTTGCCTTATAAAGAACAGTCATGAAATAGTGTTATTTGCAGATGACACATCACTTATATTTAAGCTTAAGCGAAAACAGACCGTTATTGACGATGTAAATAATGCTCTCTCTAAAATTGTGCATTGGTTTAGTGTTAATAATTTACTTTTGAACGAGAAAAAGACTAAATGTATTAGATTTCTGACACCTAACGTTAAGCAGGTGAAAACCAATGTACTAGTAAATGGATCTTGTGGACACCACTGTGTTCTTAGGTATTACTTTGGATTCGAAGCTTCAGTGGGGACCTCATATAACCAAATTGTCGAAGCGGCTAAGCTCTGCAGCCTACGCGGTGTATAAAATCCGTCATTTGACTGATGTAGAAACAGCTCGATTAGTATACTTTAGTTATTTCCATAGTGTAATGTCGTATGGCATTTTGTTGTGGGGAAATGCGGCCGACTTTCAGGCTATATTTGTGCTGCAGAAACGTGCCATTCGAGCAATTTATAACCTAAGTTGTAGGCATTCACTGAGGGATAAATTTAAGGAAATAAACATAATGACGGTCGCGTCTCAATATGTATATGAGAACCTGATTCATGTAAAAAAGAATATAAATCTATATTCTAAACACAGCGACATTCATAGCTTAAATACTAGAAACAAAGATTTATTTCTTGTGCCCAGGACTAGGCTCCAAAAAATTAGTAATTCATTTAAGTGCCAAAGTATACGTTTTTACAACAAACTCCCAAGCCATGTCAAAGAACTGAGCCTCAATAAATTTAAATCATTTATTAAACAGAAACTATGTCAAAAAGGTTTCTATAAAGTTAAAAATTACTTAGACGACAAAAAGGCTTGGGACTAATTAAGCTACTCCAATGTACCCCAAGCAAAAAACAAATGATACTATATGAGCTCATATAATTGTTTGGATTATTTTATTTGACTGTAAGTCAATTTATTTTAAATTTTGTTTTCATTTATTGTTGACATAATCTACTCATTAAAATGTTTTTATTTTATGAGTTGATTGCAATTTGTGCTTATGTAAATTATTTTTGCATTAAAGCATTATTATATAGAATCAAGTTTTTCTAACTGAACAGACAGCTGTGCTGCTGGGGAGTTTGTTGCGCCACTTCTTCTTCCCAGCTTAAGCACTAGGAAGTGGTGAAGGGTGGGCGTTTTTGGGGGACTGTCTTATGTAATTTTGACGTTCGAAAAGTGCTGATTCTCAGCCTAGTTTGAATAAATGACTTTTGAATTTTGAATTTGAATTTTAACCAATTAAACCAATTAAACCATGAATAATTTTCTAGTAAATTAATGCTACTATAATGTTGCCGACTATTTAAATGACGTTATTTAGACAGTTTTTATTATTGTTGTATAAATTTTCAATGATGTACTATGGACATTTTTTTTATTTTGTTATTTTACTTTTGACATCTTTTATTTTATTAATTAGAATATTAATTTGAATTGTTATATTACTTTTGACATCTTTTATTTTATTTTATTAATTACTGTACTAATTTGAAATGTTCTATTAATTTAATGTAACTGCATGATTTCATTGTTTCAAGCTAATATTATTGTATTTGTACGCCTTTCCAGGCAAAACATGTTGAAACTTTATTTTTTTGAACATACCAACTGTAAACCTACACATGTTTTTGACAAATAAAATTATCTTATCTTAAATTAATATAAAAAGTCAAATATATTATTATTAAAAAAAAAAAACAATTCTCTTACAATTAAATGGATATTGTCACAGATTAAAATGACATCAAAATAATATCAAAAACACAATAAAAATTTAATTTAAAAAATCAAATAATTTAAAATAAATAATGTCACAGATTAAAATAGTATCATAGAATCGAATAAAAATCGTGGAGGAGCTCGTGGCTAAGGAGGAGCTCGTGGCTAAGTAATAACAGCCGCACGGTTCGATCCATCAGGTTAAGCTATGCTTGCCGGAGTTGGACTGTGGATGGGTGACCGTCTTAAATCTTAACATACCGAGACTCCTTCGTGCCTCGGAAAGCCGTCGGTCCCGGCTGTCATTCGTGGATCTTTGACAGTCGTTACGAGTCGTCAGAAGCCCGAAAGTCTAACAACCAGTCTTACCAAGGGGTATTACCCAGTTACTGGGTGGTGGAGGTCAGATAAGCAGTCGCTCCATGTAAAATACAGTATTCAGCTGCATCCGGTTAGACTGGAAGCCGGCTCCAACATAGTTGGGAAAGGGCTAGGCAGATTGAGAATTGAATAAAAATCAAATAAAGTATAATAAAAATTAATGTCTAAAACTGAATAAATGGTGGATTCATCCCATTTTAATGTCATCATTAAGTGAACAGTAGCATTCCTCCAAGAGTAGTTTTCTGAGCCGTTTAATAAATATATTTTCATTTTGTTCCATTTTTATTATGTTTGGTATATTATTATATATTTTAATTGATGTTACGTGGGGGCTCGTGCTGTGTAATTTTGGCTTCGAGTGTGGTATTACGAGCGTATTTTCAAACTGTGAACGTGGTGCATATCGGCGAGGTTGGTCTGCAACTTTAAGGTAGAAGTGTGGATATTATATAACGAATTTACAAATTTCTAGAAAATGAATAGATGTCAAAGTTATGTCTAATTTCCTAAACTGCGGTCTACAAGTTACGTCATTTTCAATATAAACCATTATCCTAATACACTTTTTTGTAGGATAAACAAGTCGCTGCTATCTACACTATTTCCCCAAAGAATAATACCATACTTAAGCCATGCGTATGCATATGTATGAGTATAGTAAGTGGGTAGGGCAGTTTTTAAATCTGTAGTGTTTTTGAGGTCACGTAATGCATATACAGGGTGTTCGGCAGACGGTTGAACATACGAAAATGACGGATCCTTGGGGCCGTCTGCTACGTGTTTAGACCCAATAACAAGACCCAGGCCACAATGATTTATTAAAGTGATTTTTGTTTTATTTTATTCGTAATTCGTCGTTACTCAAACTTCAAACGTCAATCATTTCCTTCATAAATAACAAAACTGGTAACATTTATTTTTTATTTTCATCAGTAACTGTAGAATCTTATTCGTATTTGACGCAGATGATTGCTAGAAAATGAAATACGAGCCCTTAAACTATAAACAAATTAAAAATAAATACCGAAAGCCTGACTTTGAACTGCGTTAAAAAGAAACTAACAGTGATAGAGCAGTTCTCATAATCTGCCTGGCCTTTTCCCAACTATGTTGGGGTCGGCTTCCAGTCTAACCGGATGCAGCTGAGTACCAGCATTTTACATGGAGCGACTGCCTATCTGACTTGTGGAGGACCTAGTTATTATATTACCTAGTTACTAGGTAACACAATACCCTTTGGTAAGACTGGTTGTCAGACTTTTGGCCTTCTAACTACCTGTAATGACTGTCAAAGATCTAAAAAATGACAGCAGGGACCAACGGCTTAACGTGCTTTCCGAGGCACGGAGGAGTCTTGGTATGTAAAGATGGTCACCCATCCACGGACCAACCGCGGTAGCGTAGCTTAACCTGATCGATCGACCCGTGCGGCTGTTATTAGCCAAAAGCCCCTCCAAAAAAAAAGGGATGAGCAGTTCTAATTTTAGGAAAACATCTTTGGTTCATGCCCATTCTAACGGTATGCAATATGCACAATTTCTTTCAAAACAACTAGAACAATTCGCCAACTTTAACTGCCTGGGCCTTTTTTCACGGAATTCTGTATTTGCGAAAAGTGAAATTAATTATAACAAGCAAAATTTTTTTTTACATTTTACATTCAACAATTATACTAGAAAAAAATTGCCGGTTTTGTTATTTTTAAATAAAATGACTGACGTTTGAAGTTGGATTAACGACAAATTTCGATTAAAATTTTAAAAAAATCTGGTCATTTTATTGGGCCTAAACACGTAGCAGACGGCCCCACGGATCCGCCATTTTCGTATGTTCAACCGTCTGCCGAACGCCCTGTATATTCGTTAAGCTATTCGTCCCGGCTGTCATTCGTGGGTCTTTGACAGTCGTTACGGGTCGTCAGAAGCCCGAAAGTCTGACAACCAGTCTTACCAAGGGGTATCGTATTACCCAGTTACTGGGTTGTGGAGGTCAGATAGGCAGTCGCTCCATGTAAAATACGGGTATTCATATGTATCCGGTTAGACTGGAAGCCGACCCCAACATAGTTGGGAAAAGGCTAGGCAGAGAGAGTAATGCATATATAAAACTAGATACTTTAGATTACATTTTTTGTATGTGCGCCTTCCAGGGAGGGTCTATTATGGTTTGGGGAGGTATCTCTTACGAGGCTCGTACTGATCTTGTTGTGTTCGATAGAGGCAGTGTGAATGCTCAAAGATACGTGGAGGAAGTTGTTCAAGACCATGTCATGCCTTTCGCACCATTCATTGGTGACAACTTTAGATTAATGCATGATAATGCACGTTGCCATACCGCAAGATCGGTCACTGAGTACCTTAATGAGGTCGGGATTCAAATTTTACCACGGCCGGCACGCAATCCCGATCTTAATCCAATTAAGCACATTTGGGACAACCTCTAAAGACGTGTCCGTGCAAGAGTTTCAGCCCCTACGACCCCAGGAGAGTTCAAAACAGCTGTGGTACAGCAGTGGCACAATATGCCCCAAGCGGATATCCAAGATATCATGGATGGTTTGCCAAAACGGCTCCAAAAAGTCATTAGAGCCCAAGGCGCCAAAACGCATTATTTTTTATTTATTCGACCACTTTTTTCAAATTTAAAATTGGTAAAGTTTCATCAAAGACTTTCACAAAAACGATTTTTGGTATTAATCTAAAAAAACCAGCCTTTTGGATTTTTCCGCTGACTTATGAATTGGATATTGTTGCAACTATGGGTCGCTTGCTCACCTTCAATCTCGTTGAGATGTTCCCGCAGCGCGGCGCGGCGCTCGCGCAGCGGCAGGCGCACGCAGGGCTGCCCGTTGAGGTACAGCAGGTCGAACACGAACACGCACACCTGCACCTTGATGTCGGCCTCTACGGCGTCCTTGCGCTTGCGGGTCGATAGGATCTGTTGGCAACATGTGTGTAAGTTTTCTACATGACAGAAATTGAATCATCATTCATCATCATCATCATTTCAGCCGAAAGACGTCTGTTAGACATTGGCCTCCCCCAAGCACCGCCACTTCGACCAGTTCTATGATTCCCGCATCCAGCGGATTCCTGCGGCCTTCACAAGGTCATCGGTCCGCCCTGTGGGAGCCCTTCTAACGCTACGTGTTACGGTACGCGGTCGCCACTACAGAACCTTTCAGCCCCATCGGCCATCTGTTCTGCGAGCAATGTGCTCTGCCCATTACCACTTAAGTTTGGCAATTCTTCAGGCTATGTCGGTCGCTTTGGTTCTCCTGCGGATCCCTTTATTTCTGATGCGATCACGGCGGAAAACTCCCAGCATAGCCCTCTCCAATGCCCTATGAATGACTTTACGCCTTCTAATAAGGCCCATTGTGAACTTCAGTGCCATAGGTCATCACTGGCAACACGCACTGGTCAAAGACTTTCATCTGCGGTGTGTGGGACGAGAAGATATTGCGTAACTTTCCGAACGCTGCCCAGCCGAGTTGGATTTGACGATTAACCTGTTTCTCGAAGTTGAATCTACCTAGCTGGACAGTTTGTCCTAGGTAAACATACTTGTCCACAACTTCGGAGTGTAGCATCTCCGACCTTCATGAGAGTGGGTGTTACATGGGTATTTGACATGACCTTTGTCTTGTCCATCTTCATATTAAGACCCACTATTTTGGAAGCTCTACTCAGGCGAGCATTGTACTGAGGTCCTCCATGGTCTCAGCCATGACAACTATATCGTCGAATATCTATTATACATCTTCTTCTCTTTTTCGTGTGGTTAGTGACTAACCTGGCGGTGGATTATAACTGTGTGTGGTTAGTGACTAACCTAGCGGTGGATTATAACTGTGTGTGGTTAGTGACTAACCTGGCGGTGGATTATAACTGTGTGTGGTTAGTGACTAACCTGGTGGTGGATTATAACTGTGTGTGGTTAGTGACTAACCTGGTGGTGGATTATAACAGTGTGTGGTTAGTGACTAACCTGGTGGTGGATTATAACTGTGTGGTTAGTGACTAACCTGGTGGTGGATTATAACTGTGTGTGGTTAGTGACTAACCTGGTGGTGGATTATAACTGTGTGTGGTTAGTGACTAACTTGGTGGTGGATTATAACTGTGTGTGGTTCATGACTAACCTGGTGGTGGATTATAACTGTGTGTGGTTAGTGACTAACCTGGTGGTGGATTATAACTGTGTGTGGTTAGTGACTAACTTGGTGGTGGATTATAACTGTGTGGTTAGTGACTAACTTGGTGGTGGATTATAACAGTGTGTGGTTAGTGACTAACCTGGCGGTGGATTATAACAGTGTGTGGTTAGTGACTAACCTGGTGGTGGATTATAACTGTGTGGTTAGTGACTAACCTGGTGGTGGATTATAACTGTGTGTGGTTAGTGACTAACCTGGTGGTGGATTATAACTGTGTGTGGTTAGTGACTAACCTGGTGGTGGATTATAACTGTGTGTGGTTAGTGACTAACCTAGTGGTGGATTATAACAGTGTGTGGTTAGTGACTAACCTGGTGGTGGATTATAACTGTGTGTGGTTAGTGACTAACCTTGTGGTGGTTTATAACAGTGTGTGGTTAGTGACTAACCTGGTGGTGGAATATAACTGTGTGTGGTTAGTGACTAACCTGGTGGTGGATTATAACTGTGTGTGGTTTGTGACTAACCTGGTGGTGGATTATAACTGTGTGTGGTTAGTGACTAACCTGGTGGTGGATTATAACTGTGTGTGGTTTGTGACTAACCTGGTGGTGGATTATAACTGTGTGTGGTTTGTGACTAACCTGGTGGTGGATTATAACTGTGTGTGGTTTGTGACTAACCTGGTGGTGGATTATAACTGTGTGTGGTTTGTGACTAACCTGGTGGTGGATTATACATGGTAAGAGCGAATCAATTTTCCCGCCTCCCCTTAAGACCGAGGTCTAATATTTTTGATATTCAGATAGCTCATGAGTCTAGAGATCGGATATTCAGATGCATATTTACCTAAGGTGTGTTGGTTATATGGAATGCACTTTTGTATAGAAAAAATCCCGGGATTCCGGGATCGACAATTTTAGAATTCTGATTATAGAATTGAATATATATTTTTGCATTCTAATATGGAAAGCACTTTTGTATCGATCGTAAAAAATCTCGCGTTTCCGGAATTGATAAATTTATTACTTTTTGACTAAAGAAATGTTGCTAATGTTGTAAATTAGGTTGCCAAACTGGCATAGAACATAGCGAGAAATAACTCGGTGCCTTGAGTTTCGTTAAAAGAATGTTTACAGTATATTAATTACCCGACTACGACGAAGCAAAAAAGGAGAGTTATGATTTTGACCGGTATGTTAGTAAATGTTCATCTGTTCCCTCATAACTTCTAAATTACTCATCATAGTTTAACAAATAAGTATCGTAGGTAGCGCCTTGAGCGTCTGCTGGTTATACGCTATGTGATATCATATTAAATTGAACATGGCGCCCAGGACATAAAGCCATGCTTTTTTTTTTATTATGCCGTGTTGGGTATCAAATGAAAGGGCTTAATTAGCATATTTCAAAAATATATATATTATAACCACAAAATAATATAAATAAAAATAAAAGTTATAATAAAAACAAAAACCCAATTACGACAAAAAAGTCAACTAAAAATGTATAAACAAGACATCACAGACAGACAAATTAAAAATCTGGAGTTACACGTGGTAGTGTAGGATAAGTCGAACAAATTACGTGTGACTCCGTATTATTTTAAATTTGTAGTTAGATTCGTTCCATAACAACTTTTTCATAAGAAATTTGTTCTTATGGAACAAATCTAACTTAGAGAAATGTATTAATGGATCCAATGATTGTAATTCTGTAAATACATGTTCTAGTCGCAAATCATATTTTGATCAAGATACAACCTGACACGCCTGCTATTGCAATAAACGCTTAACAATTTGAATATCGCGGGCTACAACTGCGGATTCACCTTAACATCGCGAAAGTTCCATACCATGTACTTATCTGATTAGTTGTGTATTCCCGGGTGTTCTGGAATTCCGGGATTTATATTAAGAAACAAGAAAATTAAGAAGCCGCTTCTATAATTTCTTAGCAGAAAATTAACTTTAGGTAAATATGCATCTAAGAGGCTATAAAGAATAAGAATTAAAAAAAAAATCCGCGAAATTCTGGTGAATACAAACGATTAAAAGAAAAACTGGTTAATTCTTTTGTTTCTTTAAAGGGTTAGGCGGCGGTATACATAGTTCACCAATACTTCGTCGGTCGAAAATAAAACATACCTTTTGACGCAGTCGAGTAAAGATAAGCGCATAAGGCAAGATAGTATTGTATAGTTGTCTATAAGCGGTAAGGACTACTAACTGTCAGTCTAAGTTTACTAATATACAAACGTTGTAATGTTTGTAAGTTAATAGACTTGGCACCAGGGGTGGTGGGCAGTATGCTTACTACTATTATACAGGGTGGCAGGGACATCGACGCGAAAACTGATAGATTAACTTTTCTTCTGTTATTGAAAAAAAAATCTGCTGTTTCATAGAAAAATGCAATACAAAATCAAAGGTCAAAATGTATGAAACAGCAGATTTTTTTAAATTCAACTCAAGGGGGTTCAGAATCATGTATCAATCCATGGTATCAGTTCTCGCGTCGATATCCCTGCCACCCTGTATAATACCATACACAATGTCTTATCTACCTGGAAGGGCAGGATCTGCTTAGTGTGCGTGTCGTAGGCGACGGCCTCGCAGTCCAGCACGCAGCTCGTCACCGACGGCTTCAGCAGCGCGGGCAGGCGCCGCAGCACGTCGGGGTACTTGCTGTGGGAACAGACACATATAGACCCTCCACGCGGGCAGGCGCCGCAGCACGTCGGGGTACTTGCTGTGGGAACAGACACATATAGACCCTCCACGCGGGCAGGCGCCGCAGCACGTCGGGGTACTTGCTGTGGGAACAGACACATATAGACCCTCCACGCGGGCAGGCGCCGCAGCACGTCGGGGTACTTGCTGTGGGAACAGACACATATAGACCCTCCACGCGGGCAGGCGCCGCAGCACGTCGGGGTACTTGCTGTGGGAACAGACACATATAGACCCTCCACGCGGGCAGGCGCCGCAGCACGTCGGGGTACTTGCTGTGGGAACAGACACATATAGACCCTCCACGCGGGCAGGCGCCGCAGCACGTCGGGGTACTTGCTGTGGGAACAGACACATATAGACCCTCCACGCGGGCAGGCGCCGCAGCACGTCGGGGTACTTGCTGTGGGAACAGACACATATAGACCCTCCACGCGGGCAGGCGCCGCAGCACGTCGGGGTACTTGCTGTGGGAACAGACACATATAGACCCTCCACGCGGGCAGGCGCCGCAGCACGTCGGGGTACTTGCTGTGGGAACAGACACATATAGACCCTCCACGCGGGCAGGCGCCGCAGCACGTCGGGGTACTTGCTGTGGGAACAGACACATATAGACCCTCCACGCGGGCAGGCGCCGCAGCACGTCGGGGTACTTGCTGTGGGAACAGACACATATAGACCCTCCACGCGGGCAGGCGCCGCAGCACGTCGGGGTACTTGCTGTGGGAACAGACACATATAGACCCTCCACGCGGGCAGGCGCCGCAGCACGTCGGGGTACTTGCTGTGGGAACAGACACATATAGACCCTCCACGCGGGCAGGCGCCGCAGCACGTCGGGGTACTTGCTGTGGGAACAGACACATATAGACCCTCCACGCGGGCAGGCGCCGCAGCACGTCGGGGTACTTGCTGTGGGAACAGACACATATAGACCCTCCACGCGGGCAGGCGCCGCAGCACGTCGGGGTACTTGCTGTGGGAACAGACACATATAGACCCTCCACGCGGGCAGGCGCCGCAGCACGTCGGGGTACTTGCTGTGGGAACAGACACATATAGACCCTCCACGCGGGCAGGCGCCGCAGCACGTCGGGGTACTTGCTGTGGGAACAGACACATATAGACCCTCCACGCGGGCAGGCGCCGCAGCACGTCGGGGTACTTGCTGTGGGAACAGACACATATAGACCCTCCACGCGGGCAGGCGCCGCAGCACGTCGGGGTACTTGCTGTGGGAACAGACACATATAGACCCTCCACGCGGGCAGGCGCCGCAGCACGTCGGGGTACTTGCTGTGGGAACAGACACATATAGACCCTCCACGCGGGCAGGCGCCGCAGCACGTCGGGGTACTTGCTGTGGGAACAGACACATATAGACCCTCCACGCGGGCAGGCGCCGCAGCACGTCGGGGTACTTGCTGTGGGAACAGACACATATAGACCCTCCACGCGGGCAGGCGCCGCAGCACGTCGGGGTACTTGCTGTGGGAACAGACACATATAGACCCTCCACGCGCGCCTGCAGTGAGCGCCGCTCGCCCGCCACCGCATACTTATTACAGAGCATTGTTTTTAAATTAACGTGCTAACACCAATGCATCATATCTTTTATTTACATTCACATCATAAAATTCGACGCGACTAGCCGACCGCGCCGGCCTAATATCAGGTCGGGAGCAGAAGCAATTAAAATCATTAGTTTTAACAGACTCGTCAGTTGGAGCAACCGAATAGCAACGTTAGTGTAAAAAAAAAAGCTATAATTTCGACAACGATGTTAAATCAGAGGAAAAAACTGTAGTGTGCATGTTCACGTGGTACTTCATAGTGACCTGGTGTTGTTCTCCTGGTTGCGGCTGAACACGGCCGCGCGCTCGTAGTCGGGCCGCTCGGCGCCGGGCACGTGGATCTGTGCGCGCTCGCCGTCGTACTTCCACTCGCACGTGAACTCCTCCTTCTCGAACCTAACCATACATACATTCATAGTAAGTTTCGTAACAATGATATGAAACTCAGACAAAAGCTATGAGTGACCTTGACAAAATGAGCGAGTTTGACAAAACGAAAAGTTTAACAAAAATGAGTTAGGTTGACCAAATGAGTAAGGTTGACAAAAATCGTGACTGACAAAAAATCATATTATGGTTGATAAAATAAGTAAGTTTGACAAGATAATATTATATGATTGAGTTAAAAAAAAAAAACGCTTTCAAAATTCAATTCAAAATATTTTATTTCACATAAACCTACATGGCACTTATGAAACGTTTTTAATTATAAATGTTATTTTATTTTTATTATTTGTTGTCATAGCGGCAATAAAAATACACAATTTGTGAAAATTTCAACTGTCTTCCTAATACGGTTCATGAGATGCATGCCCGCTGACAGACAGACGGACAGCGGAGGCTTAATCATAATCATTTAATCATTTGTTAACATAGGTACAATAAAATAGTTGTTATAAAAAAAATACAAGCGCGCTATGTTATACCAGAAGGCGTACAAATATTTATGGATGTCATTGATACTAAAAAAATTGATGACATAATTGATTATAATCCAAACGATAATAATTGATTTTCTCAAAAATAAGATAAAAAGATACATGTCAAAAATAAAAAATATACATGTCAAAAATAAAAAATTTGATTACTACGCCTACGTCAATATTCAGATAAAGTTTAAACAAAAAGAGAGAAAAAGGTAATATTATAATTAAAATGAATTGGGGATAAAGGACTTGAATTAAGTTCAAGTCCTTTATCCCCAATTCATTTCATTCACACAGGTCAATGAGTACCAATTATGGTAAAAAAAAAACAGTCATTGCATTTTGTCTGTCAAAAATTCCGAAATACTGTAATAAGCTTTATTCAACAGTAAAGACTTAAGCCTTTTCTTAAATAAGTTTATATTCAATTCTTTAATTGAACTAGGTAAAATTAAATCAGTAATTATTTGTGGTGACTTTAATATTAATATTTTAGAGAATAATTCAAATAGCAGTAGATTATTAAGCCTCTTCAAATCATTCAATTTGTCGAATGTGTTTTTAGAACCAACGCGAATAACTTCGACTACTGCTACATGAATTGATAATGTCTTTTGTTGCTGCGACTACGTAGATAAAGCCATTGTAAATTATCTCCCTTCTGATCACAGCGGTCAAACCGTTATTTTTGAGTCCAGCACACCAATACAAAAAGTGCAGATTCAAATTAGACCAATATAACATCGGGTAATTTAAATAAGTTTAACAACACTTTAATTAGTAAGTTAAGTGCTCAGGGCCTAAATTTGCCCAATGGAAATATTTTGTATGAACAATTCTTTTCATTAGAAATAATTCTTAAAAAAAAAAAAACTAAAACTATTTGCCCTAAGTTTTTATTCAGTGACTGGGCAACTAAAGGGACCAGGAAAAGTAGGGAAAGATTATTTGTACTGTATGGCCTTAAGCCATATATTAACACGGAAACTTTTAATAAGGATGTTGCTACTTACTCTAAAACTTTTAAAAATATCTGCAAAGCAGCTAAAGCTTCTTTCATTAGCAACAAGGATAAATACGCAGACAATAAAATAAAGACAGTTTGGGAAATTATTAACAATGAAACGAACAAGAACAAAAGCTGATAGTATATAATGATTACACACTTAACACTTCCCGCGGTCTCATTAGCGATAACATCGATGTTGCTCAGGAATTTGCAACTTTCTTTACCAATATTCCAATTAAAACTACAGAAACTTTAAATTCCTCTCCCTTACTTTTCTATTGATTTATTAAGAGCGAATGTTTCAGCCTTTCCCGTGGAATTTAAATTTAAACATATAAACCCTGTGGTCGTTGTAAAGGCTTTTAAGCAACTTAAGATCAAAATTAGGTATGTCTACTAAAGTTTGTCAATTAATTATTGAGACAATTGCACCCTATTTAGCTTTAGTATTTAATTTGTGTGTAGATCAAGGGGTATTCCCGGATTTAATGAAGTACAGGAAAGTTATTCCACTATTCAAATCCGGGGACAGCAAAGACAGTAATAAATTATAGACCCGTCTCGGTTTTGCCGGTTTTCAGCAAGGTGTTTGAAAAAGTAATATAAAATCAAATGCTCCATCATTTTAATCGTAATAATATCTTACACGATCAACAGTTTGGTTTCACCAAAGGACGTTGCACAACCGACGCCAGTGTCACCTTATTAAAACACATCTTTAACGCATGGGAAGAAGCACAAGATGCAATAGGCATCTTTTGCGACCTATCCAAGGCATTTGATTGCGTGAATCACGAAACACTGCTCTTGAAACTTGAGCATTACGGACTGGGTAAACATGCGCTTAGCTTAATAAAATCATATTTGAATGATAGACTGCAACAAGTTCAAATAAACGGTGTAAATTCATTGGATTTAAAAGTCAAAATGGGTGTACCACAGGGCTCGATTTTGGGTTCATTCCTCTTTTTAGTATATATAAATGATTTCTGATTGATGATTTGATTGAAATGATTTGACCTCATTTACTGCAAAACCGACCACAAATGGTGTTATTTGCTGATGACACATTACTGATTTTTAAGGTAAACAGACATGCACAGGAGGTTGACGAAGTAAATAACGCTATGCTTAAGGTCCATAATTGGTTTACTGTAAATAATTTGGTATTACATGAGAAGAAAACTAAATGCCAAAGATTCGCGTTACCAATGTTAGAAGTAGTTGTGTGTCATGTTGTACTGAATGAGGAGACACTAGAATTCGTCGAAAAAACGGTTTTATTTTTAAGGTAAACAGACATGCACAGGAGGTTGACGAAGTAAATAACGCTATGCTTAAGGTCCATAATTGGTTTACTGTAAATAATTTGGTATTACATGAGAAGAAAACTAAATGCCAAAGATTCGCGTTACCAATGTTAGAAGTAGTTGTGTGTCATGTTGTACTGAATGAGGAGACACTAGAATTCGTCGAAAAAACGGTTTTATTTTTAAGGTAAACAGACATGCACAGGAGGTTGACGAAGTAAATAACGCTATGCTTAAGGTCCATAATTGGTTTACTGTAAATAATTTGGTATTACATGAGAAGAAAACTAAATGCCAAAGATTCGCGTTACCAATGTTAGAAGTAGTTGTGTGTCATGTTGTACTGAATGAGGAGACACTAGAATTCGTCGAAAAAACGGTTTTCCTGGGGATCACGCATGACTCAAAACTACAGTGGGGTCCTCACTTAACATCACTTGCAGGGCGGCTAAGTTCAGCCGCTTACGCTGTTTGGAAAATCCGCCAACTTACAGACGTGGATACCGCGAGACTGGTCTATTATAGTTACTTTCATAGCATCATGTCTTACGGTATTTTGCTATGGGGACGGGCTGCAGATATTAATTCTATCTTTATTCTGCAAAAGAGGGCTGTCAGAGCCATATAAAACCTCCGCAGACGCGAATCTCTAAGGGAAGACGCGAATCTGTTTAAGAAAATTAACATCATGACGGTACCTTGTCAGTACATATATGAAAACATTATGTATGTTCGAAAAAATCTACATCTTTTTAGTGAGGTAAGTGAAAGGCATAATTTTAACACTAGAAATAAGAACAAATTAGATCAACCACGTTTCAGATTATCAAAAGTGCACACTTCTTTTATGGGGTACTGTGTAAAATCTTTATATATAAAAAAAATGAATCCCTATTTCCCTTGGTCACAGCATCACGCGTGAACGGCTGGACCAATTTCGCTAATTCTTTTTTTGTTATGTTTGTTATTGTAAGGAGAAGAAGAAAAATTAAGAAGCGCTTCTGCGCAATTTTATAAATTTTTCTTTCCGTTTTTCCGTGATTTTTCTTTCCGTAATTTTTCTTTCCGTAGTTTTTCTTTCCGTAGTTTTCTGAAATTTTCCATTGTTCTCAATGAAAAATTTCAGAAAACTTAACGACTATTTTAACTTCACGCGTTGGACGGTTAACGCATTTGATGAATGTCTCGCTGATGGTGGCGAGTGTGTTGGATCATTCGGTTCTCTACAAAATGGTTGAGCTGGATGGTGCTGATCCACGCGTCATGTTCGTGAACGGGCGCCGTCAGTTATGACTGGTCATCTCTTATCTGCCAGGGCTTATTTTTAATCTTATATTTAGAATTGTTTTGATTATTATTTGTACATGGTTCTCACATACAGAAACAACAAGAATAATGTAACCAGGATTTTGTAATTTTCTATATTTAAAAGGGTGTCCTTGGAGTTTCTTGCCCGTTCTTCTCCATAAATATCTACGTTTTGGAATGGGCTTTAGCTTTAACTTTCTGACTAACTTACCGACTATTTTGTTATAATTTGGTTCGTTATAATAAAATTACTGTTACTTGATTCTTAGTTTTTATTTCTTTTCACTTTTTTAACATATTAGTTCTTATTCCTCGAGAGGTCTGTCACCTAAAATTTTTTTACCACAGACTAAAGATTATATTGCCATATGTTTAAAAAACATTCAGATGTGTGGACATTGATCCTCAACACTCTCCCTCAATGTTTACACATATGTATTACATTATCTAACATTTAAACAAGTTAAGCATACTACACAATCTTACAAATCTTTCTCCTGATAAGGGCTTCGTCAAAATGTCTGCAACTTGATCTGTAGTTGATACATATTTAACAGTTATTAATCCTTCCTCTACCTTTTGTTTAATAAAATTAAATTTAACATCAATATGTTTCAAACGTTTCTGATCTGGATTCTTTACAACTTTCATAGTACTTTGATTGTCCTCAAAAATAACAGTATTGCTTATTCTAATGTTAAAGTCACACAACAGTTTCATTAGCCAACAAGCTTCAACAGATGCTTCACATAAAGCAATTAATTCTGCCTCTGTTGTACTCAACGAAACCGTACTTTGCTTCTTTGATTTCCATGTTACTGTATTATCGAATAACTTGAACAAATATCCACTAGTGGATTTCCTATCATTATCGCGTGCAAAGTCTGCATCTGCAAAACCTGTTAAGCTATCATATTTACACTTCGAGTATATTAAATTTAAATTAATAGTTAGTTTGACATATCTAAGAACACGCTTTAAAGCTTGCCATAACTTCAAAGTTGGCTGTGACTGGAATCTACTCAAATATGATACAGCTGTTGCTAAGTCTGGTCTTGTGCTCACCATAGCATACATCAAAGAACCAATAAGAGACCTGCACTGATGTTCTAAAGTCATGTCAATTTCACATGCGTCAAAGTCCAGTTAAAAATTCAAGTCAATAGGAGAATTAGTCCCTTTACAATTGTCCATGTCATAAGATTCAAGAACTTTTTGTAGATATTTAGATTGATTAAGATAAATACCATCATGTTTCTTATGAATACTGATGCCAAGATATGTCAGATTGCTGTCCCCTAAGTCTTTCATGCTAAATTTAGTTTTTAAGAAGTTCTTGACATTTTCAATTTTAGTTGTACTAGGCCCTACTATCAATAAATCGTCCACATACAAAATCAAATATAGATTGCCTTTACTATAGAGACAATAGTCATTTTGAGATCGCGTAAAACCACATTCAGTAATAACTTCCGTAAATTTTTCATACCAATATTTTGGACTCTTCTTTAAACCATATAGAGATTTTTGTAATTTTAGAACTTGGCCTTCTGGAACTGTGAGTCCTTGTGGAGGTTTCAAGTACACTGCCTCATCAATCCGTCCATATAAGAATGCTGCCTTGACATCCATCTGGTGTATTTCATAATCTCTCTGAGCAGCAACCGATAAAAGAACTCTCAAGGTTTGCAACTTCAATACAGGTGAGTATGTATTTTCTAACTTATCCTTCTGTTGAAAATCCTTCACTACTAATCTTGCTTTACATATCTCTTCTTCTCGTATATTTTTCTTTGTAAAAACCCATTTACTATCCAGTAGTTTTTCCTTCTGTGGTTCAGGTACAAACTTCCACGTTTCATTTTCTTTTAAAACCTTTAATTCCTCATTTATTGCCTTATTCCAATGCTTCTCATCTTTTCTCCCCTTAATGTCATCAAAATTATTTGGTACCTCCTGGTAACTTGATAGTAATGCATATAATGCTGTATTATCTTGATCTAAATCAATTTCATAATCCTTTTGCCATACTGGTTTTCTTATTTCTCTCTTACCTCTCCCTCTTTCTAAACTCTCTGTCTTTTTGTTGTTTGTATTAACCTCCATTTCTTGTCTCTCTTCTTCTTCACTATTTTTCCTTTTTTCTTCATTTCTATTCTTTGATACTTTTCGCTCTATGTTGTCCATTGATACATTTTCACTATCTGTTTCCTCCTCACTTTCTTCTTGTTCTTTTTTTTCATCTTCTTTCTCTTCTATTGCGTCCCGTGTGTATCTTACACAATTGTCAGGCCCTGGTTTTGTTTCATCAAATACTATATTCCGTGCTGATATTACTGACCTTGTTTCTGTATCATACAGCTTATATCCTGATTTGAAATATCCAATAAAAATCATTTTCTTTCCTGAATTATCCAATTTATGTCGTAGCTCTCTAGGTACATGATTATATGCTGCACACCCAAACACTCGCATAGCTCTCACATCAGGTTTCCTTCCTTCCCACAGCTCTGATGGTGTTTGACGTTTTCCTTCAGTCGGACTTCTGTTAGTAACATAGGCTGCAAACAAAACTGCATGGCCCCAAAACTCTTTACTAAGCTGTGAGTCTAATAAAACTGTTTTTGTCTTTTCTATTAATGTGCGGTTCATCCGTTCTGCAACTCCATTCATCTGGGGATTGTATGGCACTGTATATTGCATTTGGATTCCTTTGCTGTAACAAAACTCCTGAAATTGCCTTGACACATATTCACCTCCATTATCTGATCTCAACTTTAACATATTAACATTGAAATGGTTAGTTGCATAAAAATAGTACTGCTTAAATTTATCAAAAACTTCACTTTTATTAGAAAGTAGATAGACCCAAACAAAATGAGTATAGTCATCTATAAACGTCAGAAAGTACTTGTATCCTTCCTCAGTCAGTGGGGTGATAGGTCCGCAGACATCAGTATGTACTAATTCTAGTGGTCTAGTTGCCCTACGTCCTTGTCTGTTAAAAGGTTGTCTTGTCATTTTACCTAGTAAGCACGGTTCACACACAGAGTTACTATTATTACATTTAGTCAAGTCATCAATGCCAGTTACCATTTGATTCTGTGAAAGCAAAGTTAAGTTTTTTAAACCAAGGTGACCAAAACGTCTGTGCCACAGCTGCATCACTTGATCATCATGACTGTTACTCAAGTTACATTCATCTTTTAATAATTGCATGTGAATAGTATACAAAGACCCTTCATTGTTTCCAATCATTGTCAATTGATCATATTTGTAAACTCTAACTTTACTATTTAAAAATTCAATCCTATAACCATTACTCTCAATTTTAGCAACAGACAACAAGTTTTTCCTCAGCTTTGGTACATAATATACATTTTTAATAGTACAGTGTATATATCTCCTACCGACATAACATCTTGCCTTTATGTTCCCAACTCCAACAGCCATTAAACTCACTCCATTCTTGGCTGCAGCAATCGCTTTTGGTGTACATAGTTCAATGTAATTATAAAACGCATTTTTGTTATTTGTTAGGTGGTCCGATGACCCTGAGTCCATACACCAAATAATTTCACACTGATCACTACGTTCTTGGTTCCATCCATTTCCAGCCAGAAGAGCATGCTCATTCTCTGTTGATGCTGCATATGTCTGATGATTATTCCCTGGATAGTTAGGTGCTTGTCCTTGCCTTGGTCTTCTGTCTGGGTTTCCACGACCTCTTCCTTGTGACCAACTTCTGCCTCTAAATGCTGCCCGGCGTGGCGATCTACTTCCTCGTCCTTGACCTATTGAATGATTTGGTCCATGTCCACGAGCTGGTCCTTGGTAGTGTCTAGCTCTGCATTCAAATTTTTTGTGGCCTGGCTTGCCGCATCCAAAGCACAAAAAGGAATTCCTTTGGTGCTCCATTGTTTGTGGACCCATTTTATTTCTCTTTTCTTCCTCTCCTAGTAATCTGTCCTTAACTATGTCTACTGTCAGGTTTGGTAATGACTCTAAAGTTGTTACAATAATTTCGTACGATTCTGGCATGGATAGCAATATTACATTAACCTTTTCTTCCTCTGATAAGGGGCTTCCTGCATCTTTTAGCTGGCCGAATATTTTTGACAACGTAACAAAATGTTCTCCGAGTGACGTTCCTTCTTTGTATTTTATATTGTTTAGTTCCCGCCGTAAGAATAGTTTACTTCTGGTGCCTTTTTTCATAAATTGTTGCTCTAATTTATACATCATGTTGTACGCTGTATTCTCCTCTTGAATATAATCAATATGGCTGTCGGCGACGCCGCTTATGATAATGCTTTGAGCACGAGCTTCAAGTTTTTTGTTCTCTGGGACGCTCGCAAATGCTTTACTTTCTATTGCATTTAAACATTCATTTTCCCGTAGTATACTGCTAATACGGAACTTCCATATAGAAAAATCTTCGCCGGCAAATTGCTTTAACTTAATACTTTCCGCCATTGTTCCCTTTTCGTGTGCACACTTTTTCAAAAAGCCAATTGCATCGGCGTGGGCACGAACCACGCTCTGCTACCACTGTTATAATTTGGTTCGTTATAATAAAATTACTGTTACTTGATTTTTAGTTTTTATTTCTTTTCACTTTTTTAACATATTAGTTCTTATTCCTCGAGAGGTCTGTCACCTAACATTTTTTTACCACAGACTAAAGATTATATTGCCATATGTTTAAAAAACATTCAGATGTGTGGACATTGATCCTCAACATATTTGACAATTCAAAAGTGCCTGTAAATGGTTTAAATGAAATAAATGCTTTGAGTTTGAGTTTACGCACAAGTTATTGTTCTGTGGTCGAGTTCGTTTGTGATAAAAATGATATACTAGTAAACAGTTCTAGATTGGTCATAGCAATAATTTTATATTTGATAAACAATGGCTTAGCAATAGGGTTCCGTTTGGCACCCTTAGGGTATGGAACCCTAAAAACCATACAATGATTTTGTCAAAACGAGTAAGTTTGACAACATAGTTTTACAAGAATTATGAGTGAGAACGACAAAATGAGTAAGTTTGAATAAATGACTGAGTTTGACAAGAACTAATAGTGAGTTTGACAAAAATCATGAGTTTTCAAGGTCATTACTCACCTGTCGAAGACATGCGTGACCTGCTTAGTCGGGTGCGCCAGCATGGGCTTGAGCGGCACGCCGGGCGTCAGGCGGCAGTGCTGCGCCAGCGCGCGCACGCCGTGCGAGAGCACGACGGGGATGATGCGGTCGTACGACGGGCACTCGCAGTACGTCGTCTTTATTATCAAGGAATGTTCGTCTACGCGGGCCTGAGGAGGCAAAATAATAATTAATAACATGCATGTAGATATGAGATAGCAGAAATAAGTGTGGCGTACCCAAAAAGTGCCAAATAATAATAATAAGCGCTTATTTCAACCAACAAAGGATCATAACACATAATTAAAAACACTTCACGTAAATATATTAAAAACTTCGATTGCTCAGTACGCAAACCATACAGCAAGGGTTCAGGTACTGACAATCGATCCTCTGCGCAAATACCCTCAGGATGCCAAAGGCACATCGTTTATTTATCTCTATAACACAGGGCTGTATCTTGCCACACTTGCATCATAATTCGTTAAATTATAGTGCAAACTCTGCATTGAAGCAACAAATAATACGGAAACTGGATTCAAATTTCTGAAAGGTTTGACTACATCAGAGTTAAATCATTTATTTCAAGTAAGCCATTAAAAGGCAATTTTGAACGAGAAAATAAAAATTGATTCTAGTTGCCCCTTCCAAAAGGTAGTTTTGTATGGAGAAGAAAGGGTAAGAAACTTCAGTTACTGTTTTAAAATGTTTTATAATATTTTTTATACATTTATTATATTTGAAGACTATGTACCTGGAATATAATTACTAGATATAGATTCTAAGTACAAGAACTAAGCAAGGGCCGATAATGAATTATGTTGATAAATGCATCGTGATCACATATTTACAACCGTGGACGATTTTTCCTAACATTTTAATAAAATATAATGAATCAGTGTGTGAGTTAAGATGATCACGGAATGTAGAAGTAATGTCATAAAAATTATGATATTAAATTAGCAACCAGATTGATTTTGTCTAGACATCTGTCTCACCTTGAACTTGTCGGGAGTCATGCCCTTACTGCAGTCCAGCACGAGCCCTTGGCCCGCGCCGGGCGGCGTGGTCGCCATGGCCTGCGCCAGCGCCTGCAGCAGCGACTGTTCCGCCAGCCCTATGCGCAGCTTGCCTTCCAGCGACCTGCGGAAAGAAAGAAAGATCATTTATTTGTCAAACATGCGTATACATAAACTGACAAGGCAGACATGCAAGGTATTGAGTTAATATTTTGTTGTGAGCGTCCATGTTTTGCCAATAGCGGCGTACAAATTGTGTAAGTTGTAAGTTATTAGTTAACAATTTCATTTAATTGGATTAACATTCATAATCATTTCATTAATATGATTGGATGGATTGTGTGAATGGCCGCCTAACCATTATTTGATTTAAAATTTAAGCTTGTTTTGATTATTTTGTACTTAATCTGACTTCCATATTATTTATTGAATTAGCGGAAACTGGAGTTATTTTCAAAATAAATAGAGTGGAGTCATCTCAACACCTCTCTCCCTTGATTTCGTATATTATATGTATATATATTTAATATAGGTATATATTATAGTAAATATGTTTGTATGTATGTATATGTAGTTTGTAACCTGTTTATGTATTGTTGGATTTATTTTAGTTATCATGCATTAGAATATATTTTTAATTTGTTTTTTCTTTCTTCCTCTCAAATAGAACACCTGCCTGGTAGAGAATGCCTAAGGCATTAAGTTCGCCTTTGTACTTTTTTGAGTGTGAAAAGTTTAAATAAATAAATAATACTTTCATTTCCGGTCGAATTGATAAAAGTTTATATTATGTTACCTAATTCCTTTTGATTTATTTAAAATATTGTGTGAAATGAAATGAAATTGTTTATTCTGTAAATAGGATATCGGAATCACTTTTACACGTCATATAAAAAAATATTAAAAATAAGCTAGATGAGGTCGGTGTTTCCTATCTGAATACTCTGAGAAGAAAGGCCGAAATAAACTCAGAGGTCGTAGTCTCTTTTAAAGTCCAGACATAATCTTGGTCAAGTCATATGAGGACCATGTGGATTAGTGTCTGAAATGGTCTTTTGAGGAAAGAACCACACAGATTTGAGTGGACCTGTCCAGTCAGTGCAAGAATTTGTCAGTAATCGTGGAGCTCAACTCAAAACTGAAGGAGCTCAACTCGACGAACAATACCAAAGAAAGGATATTTGGGTAGGCCGCATCAACTACTCAAACTGCCAGAACATCATTAAAACTAACTGAAAAAGAATAAATAAATGAAAGAGAAAAAATTAAAATTAAATATCCACATTGTCCTCACATTCACAATAATTAAAATAATATAATACTTTCCAAAGTAATCGTGTGCAGTATGAATATAATTTTCAACAATGTCAATATGTATATAAGACCGGATTATTGAGATGAATAATTAAAATGTCGAGTTTTATGGTTTTCACAAGGCTTAGCAGAGCGAGCAGCTCAATCCCAAGCTTTTTTATCTTCTAAATAATCTGAAATTTTATAGTACCCTTTTTTACAAAGTTTGGTTTTAACACAGCTTTTAAATCGTTTAATGGGTAAGTTTCAAATGTCAATGGAAAGTTTGTTGTAAAAGCGTATACATTGACCCATGAACGAGTTGCCTACTCTGTGGAGACGTGTGCGATGTACAGCAAGGTTGTGTTTATTCCTGGTATTTAAACTATGAATATCGGACATTTTCTTAAAATTTCAAATATTTTTATGTAAATACAATAGGTTTTCAAAAATATATTGTGAGGCTACAGTCAGAATATTTATTTCTCTGAATTTCTCTCGAAGGGAATTTCTTAGACCGAGGTTGTAAATGGCTCGAACAGCCCTTTTCTGTAGAACAAAGATAGTATTAATGTCCGCACAGGTTCCCCAGAGAAGAATCCCATAAGACATAAGACTATGAAAATAACTAAAATAAACAATTCTGGCTGTATCTACGTCAGTTTTCTGTCTAATTTTTTTTACTGTATAGGCGGCGGAGCTAAGCCTACCAGACAATTTTTCTATGTGTGGGCCCCATTGTAATTTACCGTCAATAGTTATTCCTGTGTTTCCGGTTGACATTATTTTAAATTTCTGTGTTGGTATTAAGGATTTATCTTGACATCCACTTGGATAGGGATGTTGACTGGGTAAAAAAAAACCTATTTAGTTCGTCAGTCAGATAATAAGAAAATATTAGAAACGTATTTTTTGCTTTATCATATTAATAAAAAATGATTTACATAAAACGCGTTAAAGTTGGGGAGTGGAGGTCGCTACGTCACAGTTTAATATAAAATCTACCGGAGAGTGACGTCATGCCACATTTTGCCAATATATGGCGTACAAAATTAACATAAACAAGCAATTACAATTATGGTGGCAGGTTAATAGTTACATTTAAAAAATAATTCAATTTAAAATATGTCAGTTAGGTAAACAGATCATTACAATTTTAGATAAATAAACACACAGATATGTCAGCTAGGTAAACAGGTCATTACAATTTTAGATAAATAAACACATTCAAACTTAATCAATAAATAAAATCATAAGTGTTTAATTAGAAAGTCGGAATCGTCATACCTCTGCTTATCAGTAGTGAACTCAGTGATGGAGTAGTAACATATGTCGAAAAGGAATTTAAACAAAGACCTCTTAAAGGATCCCAGACACTCTTTATTTCTAATAGCTGCTGGTATAGTATTATATATTTTTGGGGCCACACCTAGCACACTTGCCGCACCGCTGAAAAAATGTGGTTTTATGAGAAGTAACATGAATGGTATTCTGATAACGGCGAGAGCGCAGTTTTTCAAATAAATGCAGGTTACAGCGAATAAACACTTCCATTTCATATATGTACATAGACGGTAGAGTGAGCAAATATATATATATAATGGTATACAACTATCAGTCGATTGTAACTTGGTAAACGATCCGTACCTAATACCAGAAGCCACATAAGCATTATAAGCTATTTTTACTGTAATGCGGGTAACCGTTTATGATAGTTTGTACAGAGCATATGCAAATTGACTAAGCCTCTTTGACAAAGCGTCGATATGATGTTTCCAAGTCTCTATGTGGACTATCTATGTGGCCCATATAAAGGCCCAGAAATATTGTGATGTCACTTTCGGAGATTGCTACGTTACCATATTTTCTATTCAGTTTCGGTTTATTTGTTCTTTGATTAAATGTCATTATTTTAGTTTGTTAAGATGTATTTTTAAATTATTATTAACTAAACAATTTATTATATTTTTAAGTTCGTCATTTATTTCACTTTCAAGAATATTAATGTCATTATTAGAGAATAAAATAGTGCTGTCATCAGCAAATAAGACCATCTGGTGCTTACTGACCTTAGGCATATCATTTATGTAAAAATTAAATAATGGAGGCCAAGAATGCTACCTTGGGGAACACGATAAGTAGTTTTCCTAGGACGTGACATGTAAGTTCTTTCAACTTTCGAGCTCACACATAGTCGATCAAGCATTGTGATTTGAGTGCGATTAGAGAGATAATATTGTAATAGGTTTAATGCAGTTCCTCTAATCCTATAACGCTCCAATTTTTTTAGCGATATACCATGATCTACATGGTCGAATGCTTTAGACTTATCCATAAACAAGGCCGCCACTGGAGTTCTAGCATCAACAATAGAAAAAAAAATCTTGATCACGTCATTAATCCCCATATTATTGAATTTACCTTTCCTGAATCCAAATTGTTCTCTGACTATGATATCATGCTTTTCAAAAAACGATGAAAGGCTATATATCCCCTTTTCTATAATTTTTCAAAAAATAGGAATAAGTGCTATCGGTCTATTATTACCCATGATACTATTATCATCTTTTTAGGGTTCCGTACCTCAAAGGATCCTTATAGGATCACTGTCTGTCTGTCTGGCTGTCCGTCTGTCACAGCCAATTTGCTCCGAATGTAATGGACCGATCAAGTTGAAATTTGGTACACATATTATGTATTTCTGTGACCCAAACACGGACGTGTAACGTAAATAAATGAATTTTGAATATGGGGGTTACTTTTGGGGGGTAAGTAACAAAATAAAAATAAAACGTTTTGTATACTGAACCGTGTGACATATCAAATGAACGGGGTTGTTGCGAGGATCAGATTTTTTTTTAAATATAATTTTAACCTAAATACTTTTAAAGATACTTAAGAAAAATTTAAGAAAATTCGCCATTCCCGAAACTACTGAGCCTAAAAGTTTAAAAATATACAGATAATGGTTTTTTACTCATAGATTACAGGAAAACCTATAAGAAGTCTATGGTCTTAAAATAACATAGTAAATCTCTCAATATTGTGCGTACAAACTTACATTTGCAGTTGGAATGTATGGGACAACATGTTTTTCAACTACAATGATAAATTTGTTCTTGGGATTATTCATCGAAACTACGGAACCCTACATTGTGCGTGGTCCGACACGCGCTTGGCCAGTTTTTTATGAATAGGTTTAATAACAGTAATTTTTAATTTTTCTGGGAATTGGCCACATTCAATGCAAAGATTGATGATACAACTCATAACAGGTACATACGCTACATGTTTGACCACTTTTGTAATGATACCATCATATCCATGGCTATTAATATTATTTAAAGAGCGAATTATAGTCACTATGTCTGCTGGTACTGTAGGAGGAATAAATATGTAGTTACAATTAATTAATGTCAATATTTTTATAGGAAGGAGTCGAATTAAAAAAAAAAAAAAAAAAATTAAATCGTTTATTGGGAACAAAAAACAGCTACCTACCAACGCCTGACTCCTAGTGAGGGGGTAGGTTGTTCCAAGACGAATACATAACAAATGTATTTTATTCGTTTGAATTTCGTCTATAAAGTAGTAATGAAAAGCTTGTGCAAGTGGTCGACGTTTATGTATTTTATTGTCATTTATTATTACATACTCAGGTATATTTTCTCTAGGATACTTAATCTTATTTTTATTGATCATGTTCCAAGTCGCTTTAGATTTATTCCTGGCCGAATTTATGTGAGTCATTCTGAGATTTTTGGGTCAATGTTATTATTTTCTTTAAACGAGCAGTATATTGCTTTAATAAAAGTTTATTTTTAGAAGTAGTGGCTCGCCTGCTGCCATAACATTTCTCCTTTACGTTTACTACTGACCCTAATTCCCTTGGAAATCCAGTTTGATTTTTTACGCAGAGTGATTCTTACTTTCCTTAAAGGGAAAAAAGGTCATAGAAACAGTTAAATGCTTCCTCAGGATTGTCGTGTACATAGACTTCACTAAAACTACGATTATGAAGAGAATCAATGAATTTAGTTAAGTTTTCTTGGCAATAGCGTGACTATTGCCAAGAAAACTTAACTAAATTCGTTCCATTCCTTAGAGCATACCAATGCTTACGAGGGCGCCTAAAGGTCCACTAGCGCCACTCTTTAAAAAAAATATTATCTCGTGACTGAGAAGGAATTATGAATAACGGCTAGTAAGGACCCTCGGTAAGTGTGTCTAGAATTTTCTAATACCTTTTATAAAGTTTTATATTGAGACACGAAGCAACAAAATACGATCTAGAGGAATGTGGCCGCTTTTCTTTAGATCGCATATTGTTGCTTCGTGTCTCAATATAAAGTTTTATAAAAGGTATTAGAAAATTCTAGACACACTTACCGAGGGTCCTTATTAGCCGTTATTCATAATTCTTTCTCAGTCACGAGATAATATTTTTTTTAAAGAGTGGCGCTAGTTGACCTTTAGGCGCCCTCTTAATGGAACAAGTTTTTTTCACAGGGCATTTGATCACTTGGGCAGTATGATCAGATAGTGCAAGATCAAGTACTGCACACTTACTACCTCTGATATTATGAACGATATTGCCTATGCATTTACCACTAGCTAATCGTGTGGGCTGATGCATTCCAAAATTTAAGTCATAGATTAAAAGAAGAGTTTGAAAATTATTAGATGGTTTTGATTGTGTCAAAGTGTTTATATTAAAATCACCACGGATAACCACTTTTTTGAATCACCGAGGCTACACATTCGTAAAATACCATCAAAGTTACCAAAAAATGGTTCGAAACAGTCATTCTTATTTTTGGGTGATCTGTAGATGCAAATCACTATTCAATTATGAATTATGAATTCTATTGCACAGCATTCAAGGACGTTAGCTACATAGAATTTACTTAAATCAATGTTTTTATACTTATGCATACTATTTATAAGGATCCACCATGCCTAGTATTCCGCATTGAAAGGGTATCTAATTCATAGTTAGGGATAGATAGATGGAACTGATCTCCATTCAGCATATTGTGTTCAGTGATACATAGTCAGTCTATGTTTTGTCCCTTGTCCCATAATTCTTCTAAATGGAGAGTAAGTAGGTCCGACTTACTCAAACTCAAAGCATTTATTTCAATTAAACCATTTACAGGCACTTTTGAATTGTCAAATAGTCATTTAGTTAGTCAGAAAGTTGAAGCTAGTTGCCCAGTTCCAAAACGTAGATCTTTATGGAGAATAACGGGCAAGAAACTCCAATCAAGCCTACTAATCAAGCCATTAACATTTTGATGGAGGATATTTATATATTTATACACGAAAACAATTGCTACTACCAGCTTTAGGCACTCTGTCCATACACATAGACAAGTCACAGATACTAATATTGTCATCAGGAATGTCACTAGTTTGAGTGGATTTGTCACAGCAGTAGTAACAGCGTCACCAGGTACGTTACAAGTTTGGGTTGATTGGTCAGTTTCACAAACGACGACCCGCATTCCGACCTCGCCGCCGAGGACCTCCGCGATAGCGACGCCCCAGTAAATAATACTACTCCCCCGACCCTTGCTCGACGATGCGCCAGCCCGCGTCGATAATGAGCCTGTAGCTTTAAAGTCCCCAGCTAATAATAATTATCCTTGTTTGATCCAAAAACTAAAAACATTCTTTGTGCGCTGCTCGTGCAATAATTACCCTGAGATGAAGTAAGGTATTTGCTTTGTACTCTCTTAAACATTTTCCTGCTATTTCCTATTGCTGTGTATTTGTGTGATGTATTGGTGCATACCAATATACCCCGGTAACGACGGCGATGATGCGCCGACATTTGCTATCTGTTCCAAACACATCTGATGAAAATGTTAACAAATGGAACAGCCATGCTATTCTGTAAACATCGCACCGTGAACACTTGGGTGAAGTGAGCTGTCAATATTGTCAATCCCTGTGGAATGACAGCTCACTCCACGCTCACTTCACCAAAGTTTTCACGGTGATATGGTTTCAGAATAGCACTGCAGAAAACGTTCCTGTGGGTGCCAATTAGTAGTGCCGCTTGCGAATTAAGTGCTTTGATTTGAATAATTGAATACTTAAACCCGAAATTTTAATTTCAAATCTCCATATAAATGTTTTTCATTTGACAATTGAGGATAATTTTATAACCTCAATTTGGTCGATGATTGTTCAATTACAATTTAATAATATTATTAAAACAATAATTGTTCCTAACTCTATTTATATATAAATATATGTATTTATATATAAACAGATGACTGTTACCAACTCCATTTAGTGAGTGATTGGGTAAGAATTTTATCAAATACTTTTGGAACAGACAATAGAAAGCAAGTGAATTCTGAGATGGAGGCCAACGAATATGTATGGCAGGAAAAGAGTTGCTGTGTCGACCAGAAATAAATTGAGATAGTAAAGATTGCATCTTTGAGATCGTTTGTTGGACACTAGGATTCCAGGTGTCGTGACGATTACAATAATATATGAGCAAGACGTGTACATGATAAAACATCATTAAATTTTTATAAATATTTAACGTAGACGACGTAATATAATAATAATATTTATTGACTCATACTAAGGATTGTAGTATATGTTAATACTATAGTTTTACAAAATCTACACGTAAAATGTATAAAGTAATACGTACCTAATAAGATACTTCGCCTCGGAGTGCCTGCACGCGACGTACAGCGACTGTATCTTGTTGATCTTCTTGTTCACCGACGCCGTGCCTGCCAACAGTCATTAAGTTAGTTAGTGTTCAGTACAGCAGAGTATGAACCAGGCAGTAGAGTACGACACAAGTCATTTACACCCCCTACACCCCCCCCCCCACCCCCTACACTGTTCAATAGTATCGACTGGTTGAGAAAAGATAATGGTGTAATTAGCAGGCGAACACTGGGGAGTAAATTAAAGGTTGAACTGTTGAATGAAATGGTTGCAACATATGACAATAATTAATCGATTGAGCACTGAACTGAACTGTCCATCAAAATATTCTTACCGTCCATTTGAACTACTCGTATTTGTGTCTACCTACTTAGATGTTTAATTATATTGTATAAACCAAATGTTTTAAGACGAGCGCTAATCCTGCCGACAAACTGTCACGCAGTTTGGCAGGTTTATAAAATGTATGCAAGTATTTGGTCCAAAATAAATTATTTATTATTATTTGTTGCTTCAAATTTAGTTTATGCCACAGGTGTAACTTCCATCGTGTAAATGGGGCTTGAAAGTTACCGGTCATGTGGGCTATCTCCTTGAGCGCTGCGAACACCTTGCGCATGGTGAGCGGCGGCGGCGCGAACATGGTGCGCTGCGCCGCGCGCGCCTGCTGCGCCACCTGCCCCAGGTCGCCGCACGCCTGCGCCGCGCCGCGCACCTGCGCCACGGTGCGGCCCGTGCACTGCCCGATGGCTTTCATAAGATACGTCTCTGCTATGCCTGGAACAAAAATATTTTTTTCTTAAAAAGAAATCCTCTAAATCGGGTGACTGATTCTCAAGTTATAAGTACACTAACCGACTAATAAATTTTGCATCATAGCAAACTAATTCCATAAGTACAAAAGCGTATTTGTTGATTTAACCTTTTTAGGGTTCCATAGCCAAATGAGAAAAACGGAACCGAAAGATAAAAAAATAAAATTCAATGTACTATCGAAGAACTTCATATCTAAGCAGTTTGAAAACAAAATCCCGTAAACACGATGACCACATCTGCTACCGCCTCGATTCTATAACCGCCGAGCGCTGCAAGCAGAAATAGTCCTTACGGTGTATAGATATGAACTTTTTCGATGGTACATAAGCGTGTGGAGTATTGTTGCATCCCATAATTAAAAAGACGATGAAGTAACTTTTTGAAGTGAATCTTCTTAGGCGGCGATTCTTGTCCTGTTATCGAATTGGACGAGAGTTGAGAGTGAAATTTCAAGGACGCGTCACGTCTTTTGACACATTTCGTTACAAGAGAGAGAAAAAGATATAACTCTCTCTGTCTGTCACACAAAATTTATCTTAATCATTTTTTTTTTATAAGTTTCACTTCTATCACGTGTACGGTGTTGCACGCGCAGTTTTTTTTAAGCCTGTTTTTTTATGAGATTTTCAGTTTAACCATTCAACCAATTATTCGACATATAAATTCCAATTTTAACGTTTGAAATCGTGATGATGATCCTTTGAAGGCGATATAGCAACTGTTTTATATGACCAAATTGAACTGTGAACTATACTTAGCGGACAGTACTGACAGACATCTGACACTTCCCTTTACGCAATAGCTCCAGAAATTAATATTATTGAAGAAGCTCTCTTTGTCTCCTTGGGTCTTCAATCTTTGAAAATTCCCTTCCCGTTTTTATTGAGGAAAAGAATTCAAAATTTCAATGACGTTTCGGAAAGATTGTTCCACATGCACATTCGTACTTAAGACATTTTTATTATTCATTCCTTTATTTCATATACAGGGTGAAATTGAATTCATGAAACACCTCTTAAGGGGTCATTGTACTCATCACTATGAACAACTTTCACTAAGGGACCAACCCTGAATTCGCGAAAATAAAAACAGCTGTTCCTTACATTTTGACGAGCTATGCGAACATAAATGTAGAGAACAGCAGTTTTTGTTTTACAAAAATAATAAAAATGTCTAAAGAACATCATTTAAATAGACGGCAACATTAAAGTAGCATTTATTTATTAAAAGTTTTTTCATACTCTTGTTAAAATGACTAATATTCAAATCTTTGTATGCCTTTGGTACAATACCTACGCAGTCAAAATGTAAAAGAAGAATAAAATTTTCAACGTCCCCCCGCGTTGAAATTTTTCTTCGGTTCAGAAGCATGTACTGTTCAGAAGCATGTACTGAATCCATGGTAACAGTTTTCGCGTGGATGTCCCTGTATACAATGTGAAATTTAATTGGTTTGCATCCTCTTAAGGGATCATTGTACTCATCATTATGAACAACTTTCACTATGGGGCCAAACCTGAAATCGCGAAAGAAACATCTGCTGTTCCCTACGTTATAACGAGCTATGCGAACATAAATGTATGGAACAGCTGATTTTTTATAGGATAGATATTTTCTTCACAAAAGTGCGTGAAAATAGCATGTATTATATATAATCGTTGATATACGCAATAATGCGTAATCAAAAACATTTTGTTAAAAAATGTTTCCTATTTATGCTGATGCCAATTTGCACACAAACCTATACATAGGGTAAATACTATTAAGCAATAACGCGAAATCTAAAAATTAAAATTGTGTGCAACTCCTATACTAACTCTAATCTGTAAATAGTATAGGTATTAGTAATGCTATCTAGCAGCTGAACTGAAATCAAAATGGTAATTTTGACTAAACTCGTAAACACGACCATTGTACCCCTCGATTAGGTAGGTTAGACAGTCAAAACGTAAAATCATTTATTACATCCAAGTGACCTAGACCGAAACCTAGCCCTCGACCTAACTTCTAGAACACTAGCCTCTCAGGATACCTACATACTTAATTGAGTCTGAATGCCACAAAGCGGATTTGTAAAATAAAGGCTACCCAATCTGTATTCAGAGGCTCATAACGAGCTGAAAAATCTAGGTACGAAAATTAAAATATTAGATTCTCTCTAGGGCAATAGACTAGCCTGAGGTTTCTTTTGGTATGGTGGAAATCGGATGAGTACTTTGCCAGTTAAGTCACTCGTAAATAGTTAAATATTTAATTAGTCAAATAAATCACGAGTTATTACTGAAATCTTTTCAGCGGGAATATTTAGAATCCGGGAAGAAAACTCAATAGAAAGGGCATCATTTTACGAATCTCGTGATGTATATCGTAGTTATTAAAATAGGGGTGTTTAGCTATAAGACATGTTTAATATTAGGTCTTTACCTATGAAATTGCCGTTCTGCAGTACTGGCCATTTCAAATCAAAATAATTTTTGTTTGGCTAAGAATTCTAATTTCAAATTAATTTTATTTTATAAACATGGATTTTTCTTTCCAAAAGTAGTCATTTGTTTATTGATTAGTGTTACATTTTCACCGCATTTCAATCTTTTTCGTCATCATGGATACGTTAAAAATTCGAGTAATTATGGAATATGAGTACCGTCGTGGCAGCAACGCGGCACAAGCGGCACGCAACATCAACGACGTTTACGGAGCTAACACTACAAACCAACGCACCACCTGTTAATGGTTTGCTCGCTTCCGTTCTGGAAATTTCGACCTTAAAAATGAACCTCGCGGTCGTCCGAAGACTTTGGTCGACAATGACGAATTAAAGGCGATTCTGGAAGCTGATGATACACAATCTACGGCTGAATTAGCAGCAGCTTTCGACGTTAGCGTCAAAACAATATTGGTCCATTTGCGTCAAATTGGCAAGGTAAAAAAGCTTGACAAATGAGTGCCCCACGAACTCAATGATCGCCAGCGCAAAGTACGCGTCGAGACGTGCCTTGCACTGCTCAACAGACACACAAATGAAGGAATTTTGAACCGCATTGTAACCTGCGATGAAAAATGGATTCTGTTTGATAACCGCAAGCGCTCAGCAAGTTGGTTGGATCCTGGTTCAGCACCTAAACAATGCCCTAAACGAAAACTTACCCCTAGAAAAGTGATCGTCACTGTTTGGTGGTCTAACGCCGGTGTGATTCATCACAGCTTCTTAACAAACGGGGTGAGCATTACTGCAGATGTGTACTGTGAATAACTGAACACAATGATGGAGAAGCTGGCACATCTCCAACCAGCATTGGTCAATCGCTCGTCTCCGCTGCTACTGCACGACAACGCGCGACCTCATACTGCACAGCAGACGGTCTCCAAGTTGCAAGAACTGGGGTTGGAAGCTCTCCGTCATCCGCCCTACTCACCAGACCTTGCGCCTACAAACTACTACTTTTTTCAGAATTTGGATAACTCCTTGGCGGGAAAAAAATTCAATACCCGAGAGGCAGTACAAAATGCCTTTGAAGAATTTGTTGCCTCCCGTCCAGCTGATTTCTTTAAGAAGGGCATCAATAAACTGCCACTGCGTTGGCAAAGATGCATTGATTGCATGGGTGATTACTTCGATTAATACAAATAAAAAATACATGAAAAAAATTCGTTTAAATTTTTTCATACAAAACGGCAATTTCATAGGTAAAGACCTATTATTAAGTCATTTAAAATCAATATAGATTATAGAACGAGAGGCGATTGGCTGGTCTCTGTAAGGTCGCTACTACTACCTAGCGCGCCACCTTTAGAAATCGTAGTCATCGACATGGAAACTAGTTCCAACTAACAAATAAAGCAGCAGTCCTGAAGAGTCCTGAAATCGCTTCCTGAATGCTTATGAAGACTTTTCAGTGAAATGGTGTTGTTATTCCCCCGTCAAAAACCCGTAATCCTTCAGGAATAATAGTACTTAGTGCAGCATTCCGCTGCCAAATAGGCCTCTTTACACGCGAAAAACGTCGAACAAGTTTTATTTGTAAAATATTGTCAGGACTGACACATTTTTTAATTCGGTCTTGAATTTCCCAGCCCCCTACATAATTTCGCCTTTCTTTCGGGTCTAAAATGGTGTTTATATACCCAGCACAGGACGTCAGCGCCGCTTGGACCAGGATAGCCTTACAACCTACCCGAACTCCGTATCCAGCGATCACGCCCGTCCGGTACAATTATTGTATTCGCAACATGCTGACACTTTTTTTTTGTAACCGCTCCAACTGATTGTAAACCTACACGTGTTTTTGCCAAAAAAATGTCAGATATGTTACACATCATATGCGACTACTGTAAGGCTTGTACATTTTTTGTTTATACCCACCGGTCACTGTGTCTCAAGTACCTACAGTTTATACCCACCGGGGTCACTGTGGCTCAAGTACCTACAGTTTATACCCACCGGGGTCACTGTGGCTCAAGTACCTACAGTTTATACCCACCGGGGTCACTGTGGCTCAAGTACCTACAGTTTATACCCACCGGGGTCACTGTGGCTCAAGTACCTACAGTTTATACCCACCGGGGTCACTGTGGCTCAAGTACCTACAGTTTATACCCACCGGGGTCACTGTGGCTCAAGTACCTACAGTTTATACCCACCGGGGTCACTGTGGCTCAAGTACCTACATTTTATACCCACCGTGGTCACTGTGGCTCAAGTACCTACAGCTTATACCCACCGGGGTCACTGTGGCTCAAGTACCTACAGTTTTTAGTTTCAAGTAAAACGTAAATCATTCTGACTCTCGACAGGTCGAATGTATTATGGGGAGGGGGGTCACGACCCCCGTGACCTGTGCTGGCACTGCTGCTGCGGCTGTCTCAAATCTCATGCCGTTTGCAGTTGAAACCCTCGGGTCGTATGGTCCGAGTGCTCATGGTTTTTTCAACGTACTTAATCAGAATCTCCAAACGGCTAGTTGACACTTCCCGTGACTCAAGGGCTGGCTGGCAGCATTGCCATACAACATGGCAATGCAGCCAGTCTCTTTCTTGGGTACATTACCAGTCGACAGCGATGTGGATGAACTTTTCGACGCCGTATTTTGGTTTTTTCACAGTTTTCAAACTCAAACTCAAAGCATTTATTTCAATTAAACCATTTACAGGCTCTTTTGAATTGTCAAATAATCGGTCAGTTTGTCAGAAAGTTGAAGCTTATTGCCCATTCCAAAACGTAGATCTTTATGGAGAAGAACGGGCAAAAGGTCCAAGGACACTCTTTTAAATATAGAAAATTACAAAATTCTTGTTACATTATTCTTGTTGTTTCTGTATGTGAGAACCATGTACAAATAATAATCAAAACAATTCTAAATATAAGATTAAAAATAAGCCCTGGCAGATAAGAGATGACCAGTTACAACTGACGGCGCCCGTTCACAAACATGACGCGTGGATCAGCACCATCCAGCTCAACCATTTTGTAGAGAACCGAATGATCCAACACACTCGCCACCATCAGCGAGACATTTAAGTGAGCATGGCATACTCTCAACTGCTGTGCTCTTTCAAGTCAACATACATCTTAATAACATAAAATATGGCTCTATGGTACTCAGATTTACAAAAAATTTAAAATGCTTCTAAATTAAACAAAACTATAGTTTGCAATGTATTTGACAGATTAATAGAATGTTAATGTACTACCAAAAAGAATGAAAATAATTATCCAATGGAGTATTCAACAATTAAAACTTGTTAAAATAAAAAAAATAAACATTAAGTTCGTAATGTCAGAAAAAATAAAAAGGGGAAGCAACTCTTCCAAACATTAAAATTTTTAACTAGAGCCCAAGTGGCTGTGGAGCAGGACCAGCATTAAGCCAAGGATCTTTATCTACGATATAATCATCCAACTTATAATATGCTTGTCTACATAGTGTGCGTTTAATGCATGTTTTAAATTTCTTCTCATTCAATTGAAGAATATCGAGTGGTATTTTATTATAACATTTTACACAGTACCCCATAAAAGAAGTTTGCACTTTAGACATTTCGTTGCTTCATTTTTATTAATCTTTCTTTTTACCTATTGTGGCAACGTATTTTATTTTATTTTTTTAGATGCGTCGTCTTCACATATAATTATGTAACTAATGTACCTACATATACAAATATTGTAACACTTTTTAAAAGAGTAACGGTGGAGTTTCTTGCCCATTCTTCTCCATACAAAAACTACCTTTTGGAAGGGGCGACTAGAATCAATTAAATTTTTTGTAACTTTGACGTTCAAAAGTGCCTTACAAGGCAGGGAAATAGAAATAAATGCTTTGACTTTGACAATCTGAAAGGTGGTTGATCAAATTTTTTCCTATTTCTAGTGTTAAAATTATGCCTGTCACTTATCTTACTAAAAAGATGTAGATTTTTTCGAACATACATAATGTTTTCATATATGTACTGACAAGGTACCGTCATGATGTTAATTTTCTTAAACAGTTCCCTTAGAGATTCGCGTCTGCGGAGGTTATATATCGGGTGTAAAAAGACACTTTTCGAAGCCGAAAGCCACATATTCTACCCATTATTTGCATCATTTTTTTCCACTAGACCATACCTGGGAATCCACAGGTTCTGGAGATATTGAAGGTCAAAGTCGCATTTTTTTTTTTACTTTTTCACGATGATGAATTCTATGCGATAATACGAAACTTTTTTCCAAACAAACATTACCTGAATTTTAGATTTATCTTAACAGATTACGCATTTGAAGTTACAAAAACGCAATGAACAACAAGTACCTACCTACGTAGCGTAGGGGCGGAGCTTAACTAACACTGAATCCGATCATTCAAGCGTGGGTTCGCGTTACATTGCGCGCAATAAAAACTTGTTTTTTTTTTATTAAAAAAAAAAAAAATACGGTTCCCAGCAATAATTTTTGCGCAAAGCTACTTAGCTATACGTACAGTATGCGTAGTTTACGGCTTTGTGATGTGTCTTTTTACACCCTGTATAGCTCTGACAGCCCTCTTTTGCAGAATAAAGATAGAATTAATATCTACAGCCCGTCCCCATAGCAAAATACCGTAAGACATGATGTATGAAAGTAACTAAAATAGACCAGTCTCGCGGTATCCACGTCTGTTAGTTGGCGGATTTTCCAAACAGCGTAAGCGGCTGAACTTAGCCGCCCTACAAGAAATGAAATGAAATTGTTTATTCTGTAAATAGGATATCGGAATCACTTTTACACGTCATATAAAAAATATTAAAAATAAGCTAGATGAGGTCGGTGTTTCCTATCTGAATACTCTGAGAAGAAAGGCCGAAACAAACTCAGAGGTCGTAGTCTCTTTTAAAGTCCAGACATAATCTTGGTCAAATCATATGAGGACCATGTGGATTAGTGTCTGAAATGGTCTTTTGAGGAAAGAACCACACAGATTTGAGTGGACCTGTCCAGTTAGTGCAAGAATTTGTCAGTAATCGTGGAGCTCAACTCAAAACTGAAGGAGCTCAACTCGACGAACAATACCAAAGAAAGGATATTTGGGTAGGCCGCATCAACTACTCAAACTGCCAGACTATCATTAAAACTAACTGAGAATGAAAAAATTAATGAAAGAGAAAAAATTAAAATTAAATATCCACATAGTCCCCACATTCACAATAATTAAAATAACATAATTTGTTTTTTTCTTTTATCAAAAATTATTATGAAACACAAACTTAATTTTGCTGTCGGTAAAATCAATAGTGGGCATGGGTAGTTATATTCACGGAACCCTTCACTGTGCGTGGTCCGCCCCGCACTTGGCCTGTTTTTCACTCAGCAACGGAGAGTGATTTTTTTGCATTGATATTGTTTGCGGGCTTCGGAAAAGCGACTTTTTATCACGGAGATATGCGCGGCTTGTGGAATAGACTGCGGAAGCAATGCTACAAAGTTACGTTGATAATTATTTAATAAGGGTTACATTACTCACCCAGTTCCAAGCTCTCGTAGGACGGCGCGAGCTGGTTCAGACACATGTACACGCTGGGCAGCAGGTCCTCGGGCGTGAGCACCGTCACGGAGCGCAGGTAGTTGGCGAGGATGTCCACCATCTTCAGGCGCGCTGAGGTGCCCTCGATGAGCTCCAGCGTGCGCGCCAGGGCCAGGTAAGGCACCTCCTGCCCCGCGCGCCAACAGGCGTCCGTGATCGGGTGGTACTTCGCTTTCGCTGGGTTGTACTCTACTTCTGTTTCGGGAAGACACATGTTGGTGATAGAATTGGAATCAATTGCATAGAATACTGGTGTTACAAGCTGAGCGAACATGCTTGCACAACTAGGATTTGCCGAAGCATGACTTTGCGCAAACATTTTCGCTTCAGAATGAGATGAAATGCAACAGAGGGGTTTTTGTCCCAGAGCTTATTAGCCTAGCCCACATAAAATTAAGTGTTTTTCTCGATAATGTAAAAATTCATAGAATGCAAATGTACCAAAAACTGTTTAGCGGTGATTGTCAGGCGCAGATTTCTATAGTTGGAACATTACAAGACAGCCTAGCATTATAAGCAGCCAATCATTTCGTTTGTTTCAAACTCAATGAAACTATTTACAGGCACTTTTGAATTGTCAAATAGTTGGTCAGTTAGTCAGAAAGTTGAAGCTAGTTGCCCATTCGAAAACGTAGAGGTTGGACTGGCAACACTGCCCGAGTGACATGTCAAAATTTTACTGATGTAGATACCGCGAGGCTGGTCTATTTTAGTTACTTTCATAGTATCATGTCTTACGGTATTTTACTGTGGCGGGCTGCAGACACCGAGTCTATTTTTATTCTGCAGAAAAGAGCGATTAGAGCCATGTATTATCTCCGCAGGCGTGACTCTCTAAGAGAACTGTTTAAGGATATTAACATCATGACGGTACCTTGTCAATATATCTATGAAAACATCATGTTCGTAAGAAAACACTTACATCTTTTTAGTAAAAGAGGTGATAGACATAATTATAGTACAAGAAATAGGGACCTATTAGTTCAACCAGGTTTCAGACTGGCTAAAGTGGACTCATCTTTCATGGGGTACTCTTTAAAATGTTACAATAAAATTCCTCCCCACATACTTCAACTGAATGAGACGAAATTCAAGTCTTGTATAAAATGCACATCATGCAGGCAGGCATATTATAAGTTGGGGGATTACATCACTGATAAAAATGCTTGGCTCAATGCTGGTCCTGCTCCACAACCACAACTAATTGATTAACATCTGAAAATACTGTTGGAGCTGCTGAAGATTTTAAGACCATCTTTGCATTGTTTAAAATCAATCTCCTTTGTATTATATAATTCCAGAGCACAGGTGTGAGTACTATGTACTAAAGAGCTACCATTTACCGGGTAATACTTTTTTTATTGACTTGAATGTGCCCTGGCGGCTGTGAGTATGTCATGCTCACTCAGATGTCTCGCTGCTGGTGGCGCGTGTGTTGGATCATTTAGTTCCCTTCAAAATGGTTGAGCTGAATGGTGCTGATCCATACGTCATGTTCGTGAACGGGCGCCGTCAGTTGGAACTGGTCAACTCTTAGCTGCCATGGCTGATTTTTAATTTTTGAATTGTTCTTTGTTTTTATCTTTGTATTACGGACGCTTCTAACGTGCCCGTCTTTCTACATTGTTCTCAATGGATAATTTCAACATGAATGATGTAACCAATACTTTGTAACAATTTATTTTATTTAAAAGAGTGTCCATGTAGTTTCTTGCCCGTTTTTCTCCATAGGTACCTACTACGCTTTGGAATGGGCAACTAGCTTCATATTTTTGACTGACCGATTCCTTGACAATTCAAAAGTGCCTGTAATGGTTTAATTGAAATAAATTATTTGAGTTTGAGTTTTGAGTTTGAGTTAGATCTTTATGGAGAAGAACGGACAAGAAACTCCAAGGACACTCTTTTAAATATGAATATTACATAATCCTGGTACATTGTGCTTGTTGCTTCTATATCTGAGAACAATGTACAAAAAATAATCAAAACAATTCAAAATTTAAGATTAAAAATAATCCCTGGCAGATAAGAGATATCCAGTTTCAACTGATGGCGCCCGTTCACAAACATGACGCGTGGACCAGCACCATCCAGCTCAACCATTTTGTAGGGAACCGAATGATCCAGCATACGCCATTATCAGCGAGACATTCATCAAATGCGTTAACCGTCCAACTTAAGTGAGCATGACATACTCTCAACAGCCATGCTCTTTCAAGTTAACATACATCTTAATAACATAATAAACGGCTCCATGTTACTCACATATACATTGAAAAAATGCTTCTAAATTATACAAAACTATAGTTTGCAATGTATTTGAGAGAAGAATTTTACTACTAAAAAGAAAGAAAATCATTATTATCTATTGGCGTATTCAATAATTAAAACGTGGTTACATAAAAAAATGAAGTTCGTAATGTCAGAAAAAATAAAAGGGGAAGCAACTCTTACAAATATTAAAATTTTTAACTAGTGAGCTGTGGAGCAGGACCAGCATTAAGCCAAGCATTTTTATCTTGGATATAATCCTCTAACTTGCAATATGCTTGTTTACAAAATGTACTTTTAATATTAGTTTTAAATTTTCTTTCATTTAATTGCAATATATTACAAGGTATTTTGTTGTAACATTTAACACAGTACCCCTTAAAAGATGTATGTACTTTAGATTACCTGAAAAATGGTTGATCTATTTTATCTTTATTTCTAGTATTAAAATTATGTTTATCACTTATTTATTAAAACGATGTGGATTTTTTCTTACATGCATAATATTTTCATAAATGAATTGGCAAGTTACCGTCATAATATTAATCCTTTTAAATATTTACCTGAGAGATTCGCGGCGACGTGATTCCTAGGAAAACCGTTTGATTAATAAATTCCAGTTTCTCTCCATTCAATATGATGTCACATTCGCTACTTCTAACATTAGGTAATTTAAATGTAATGCTTTTTTTGTTTTATTTATTTAGTACCAAATTATTTACCGTAAACCAATCTTGGACCTGAAGAATAGAGCTATTCACGTCGTCAAGATTTTGTGTCGGTTGATTTGAAAGATCAATGATGTGTATCTGCAAATAAAACCATCTTCGGTTGATTTTGTAGTAATTGGGGTAAATCATTCATGTAAACTAAAAAAAGGAATGGACCCAATATCGAACCTTGAGGAACGCCCGTTGCCATTTCAGACCCTAACGACTTTATGCCGTTTATTTGAACTATAACCTTTATATCTTTCGGGTATCATCTTAGTAAATCAAGAGCTGTATTCCTAATCCCATAGTGCTCCAGTTTCAGCAGAAGTGTCTCATGGTCTACGCAATCGAACGCCTTCGAGAGGTCGCAAAAGATTCCAATAGAATCTGGTGCTTCTTCTCAGGCATTAAAAATGTTCTTTATTAGGGTGACACCGGCGTCAGTGGTAAAACGCCCCTTGGTGAAACCGTACTGTTGTTTATGAAAGATGGATTTTTTATTAAAATGACGTAACATTTGATTGAGCATCAACTTTTAAAACACCTTACTGAGAACTGGTAGAATTGACACAGGCCTATAATTGTTGGGTTACTTACTGTGGCGGCATCTACATCGCCACATGCGAACTATGCATCAAAGACCTGACGTCATACAACATCCTGACGTCACACAAATCCTGCATCGCGCAATTAGAGTTAACCGCGAGATGGACATATACAAGATTCCGAGTTCAATCTCAGGGCAATTGCCCGCCAGACATGACACCCGTCTGGCCGGAGGATCCTCCCTTTTCTATGGTGGATGAGTGAACTTTACACCCTGTTCCTCATACCCCTAATTACTATCACCGGATTTGAACAATGGAACTACTTTACTGTGTTTCATGAGATCCGGAAAGACTCCTTGGTCTACACTGGTGTTAAATATGAAAGCTAAATGGGCGCAATGGTTTCGATAATACATCTACAGACTTTTACTTTTTTTTCCCTTCAAAATGGTTGAGCTGGATGGTGCTGATCCATGCGTCATGTTCCAGAACAGTAGGAACTGGTCATCTCTTAGCTGCCATGGCTTATTTTAATTTTTGAATTGTTTTTATCTTTTTATTACGGAAGCTTTTAACGTGCACGTCTTTCTACATTGTACTCACATGTATAATTTCAACACAAATGATGTAACCAATATGTTGTAACAATATTTTGATTGAAAAGAGTGCCCGTGGATTTTCTTGTCCGTTCTTCTCCATAGGAACCTACTAAGCTTTGGAATGGGCAACTAGCTTCATCTTTCTGACTGAGCGACCATTTGACAATTCAAAAGTGCCTGTAATTCGTTTATTTGAAATAAATGCTTTGAGTTTAAGTTTGAGTTCATTTCAAAGGAAGTCATGAAAAAGTTGACAGTCGAGTGGAGGATCCGGCGCTAACATCAAGCGGTTCGGCTCGCTGCAGTGACTACTGTTACACGTTAAAAAAACTCGATACATTACAAATAAATGTTGCAAGTCAGTCTAGGCCTATAAGCTATCACGCTAAAACAGCTGAACAGATTTGGATGAACTTTGGCACCACGTAGGCGAAGCTGTGGTCAAAAGCTAGTGGTTAATAAAACTCACCAGGGACCAACTCCTTAACTTCACTCTCAGCTTCTTTTTCTTCTTTACTTGTCTTGTTTCCACTCTTTACTTCTTTCTCAAGCTTCATTTTTACTTCTTTCTTTGGTGTAACCTTCTTATTACTATCTTCTGAACTATCTTTCTTTATTATCTTAGGTGATGGACTCTTCTTTAAACTATTTGGTTCTGTAAGCGGCTTCTTCTTTTTACTCTTAGGTGATGCATATGTTTTGGGTGATTTTGAGTTCTCTACTTTTATAACTGGTTTCTTCTCTGGGGAAGGACTTGGTGATCCCACAGTGTTTTTAACTGATGATGGTGATAATTGGGACTTCTCTTCTGGTGCTGGTGATTCTAATTTAGGTGAGATGTCCGACTCACTGCCTGAACTTTCAATGCGCTGGCGTTTTACTTTCTTTTTCTGTAAAATGATTGAAAATGTTAAATTAAAGATACATGTGTGTGCCTCTTGTTAAGTTTTGAGTATGAATGTGGATGGCTATAAAAGTAGAGGAACACCAAAGAAACAATGGATGGACTGTGTGATAGATGGTATGTCTAGAACCCCCTTTCTATATTAGACATACCATCTTCCACACAGACAACTGAGATGACAACTAATAGGGAAGTATGGAAGAAAAATACATGTTGCACCTTCCTCAAATTAATTGGGGATAAGGGTAAAAGAATGGTGATGACAGGGTACCTCTTGTAAATTCTGGGAATGTTCTGATTGTTATTATAAGTTACAATAAATCTATTATTTATAGTTTTCAAAGAAGACTGTATTCAAGTTAGTTATTTTTATTGAAGGTACCTTATCTAAGCTCACTGTGGGGCTCTTCTCTTTCTTCTTTGGTGATGTGTCACTCTCACTGCTCTCTAGCCGAGGCCTTTTTGATGCTGTCTACAAAAAAAATCATATGATTTTAATTTTTTATACTTATTTCTTTTTTAACTTTTTAAGAAATCTTCTTTTCATTTATTTTTATCAGATAACTATCTAATACACAAAACAATAAGTGTTTAATATAGTTAGTGTAAAGCTATAAATATTTATATTAGTAAAATAATGATTTTTATTAAAACAATGTGAATACCTTATCTTTTCCATTCTTGACAGGTGAATCAACTTTATCATCACCATTAGCTTTTTTGTCCTCATCTTCCACCTGTTCCTCCTTCACCACAGGTTTAGGTGGAGATACCTTGA
The DNA here is from genome assembly GCA_914767755.1 of Agrochola circellaris. Taxonomy (NCBI): domain Eukaryota; kingdom Metazoa; phylum Arthropoda; class Insecta; order Lepidoptera; family Noctuidae; genus Agrochola; species Agrochola circellaris. The sequence continues at coordinate 19,401,746 of OU611850.1, read as the reverse complement.
AGAAGGATGTGATGCTTCTCTGCGCCATCGTCCTAACACTAATACATGAGACACTTGTGGAAATAGGATACAATACTTTAGGAATACTACTGAATATACTCTGGTGTACCTGTCTCACTACTCTACCTGGTACAACCTGCTTCAATATGAGGTTCATATGTCATTTATACTTTAATTGTGTTCAAGCACTGCCTCATTCTTATAGAGCTGAAATGAAAAGTTATGCAATTAATTAACATTTCATAGAAGGCAATTTCACAAAACGTTTACAGGCTTGATAATACATATTTTGAATCTATCATTTTATTTAGGTACGCCGTGTATGGTCGTGGCATGAATGTAAACATCAAGAAGTGGCACTTGAATGTGACATGTGCACAGTGCATGGTGCACCACACTCTGTATCTTATATGGTATGCAGCGGTATCACTAAAGTGGAGTCTATTTATTGCATTATCTGATGATATGGAACAATCAATCATAATAGTCACAAGTACATATTTACAGGTTGTTCTTGACTTTACGTTAAACAGCTATCAGGAATTCGCACGGTCGCACCATGAAACTTTATTTAAACCAAATAATAGTTATTTTACCTGCTTTAGTCACTTTGTTTCTTTTCAACCGATAAATACGAGAGAAATCGAAATACGACTTTCCGATTTGGTTGACATAAAACGGCGCGAATATATCCAATCCACAATTCCACAGAGCATGTATAGTAACATTAGTAACTTTAAATATACCTACTTGACATTTTGCCTCATTGTTTTGCAACTTTGGCAGATACAGATTCGTTCTGAATAGTAAATAGATTTTTTATTGTTATATTTTCAAAGTGTTAGCTAAGTATTTATTATTGTCTACAGACAAAAAATCCCTTTTATTTTATTTTTATTGGAATCAAATCTTAGAATTTATTCGATTTATTATTCAAATCGATTTGCTGTGCTGCCAGCTAAGGTTGCCAGTTAAAGCGTGTATCCAAACATGAAATGCTAACTGCTGATGCATAGTACGGCTCGGCTTGGCATAGTTTTCTAAAACTGTTTAAAAAGTTTTGGATAAACACTTAAACGATGAAATATGATGATGAAACATGAATAGGTACATTCGATTTTAAAGAAATCACAATAATAATAAAAAGGTAGACTGAAGTAAAAACTTTTGACTCGTTGAGAGTGTGGAGTGTGTATTCGAACAATTTTTTTCACATCCTTTTTTTGCTGTTGTCAAAATAGGCATGCTTATAGCCTACAAGCAGTAATAATCAATTCTAGAGCCTTAAAAATATATAACATACTTAATTATTATTTTTCAATACAATAAGTGGAAATAAATCTGTAAATCGTATTGTTATAACATTTAAGTGTCTGATTTGAGTTAGAATCTAGAACTTATTTTGCTAAGATGGCTCCCTCTAGTTGTTGAAGTGTCAACTATACGCGTGTCGTCCATGTTCCGAATGTGGTGTGACTTATTTTTGTTTTGTGTTAATTTTCATTACAATATTATAAATGTGAAATGTAACAGTATGTGTTATCCCATATAGTGGAACCTTGCTCCGGCTGAATGGATCCCGCCGTCGCGTGGTATCAGCCCGAGCAGGAAGGACCCGCGAAGCGCCTGTGGCTTCGTATCTGGGAAACCCAAAGTGATATAGACAAAATGAACTTGAAAAACTTAGAAAACGCTAACCCTAATGTGAATAAAGCGCAAGACTTTATACCAATTAATGATGTGAACGGTGAAAGTAGGAATAACAATTATTTCAACCCCGCGCGGAGGAAAATGAACGATAACCGCGCATCGACGTTTAACCTGAACAAAAACCACGATGCTCTCATAGGTGAATACGGGGGTTGTCCGTGGCGGATACCCAACTATAATTATAAGCCGGGGATTTTGGGGTGAGTAACGTTTTAATTTATTTTTTTGGTGTTGGCTAGCGATGTCAACGTGTTTGACGTGTTGGTTATGAGCGGTCGGCGGCGCGGCGTGTCACTCGCGGTGGAGCGCCGAGCCGCAGCAGGCCATGTGTCGCGGGCTGACGGCATGTCACTGGCGGCACAGAGCGACGGGCGAGAGTTCGGCGCTGCGCCACCCGCGCCCTAACTACGCGTGGGCACATTCCAACAATTTGGCAATTGCATTACTACAAATCGAATGCTGAATAGGTCCATACATAAATAATTTCCTTATTTTGCACAAATTTTAATTATAGATTCCCAAGAATACCAGAAATTAATGGTTCAAAAGTACCTCGGTAATCAGCAAATTTTTAAGATATGAAGAATAATGTATTTCTAAGCAAATGGTGAATAACATTATATAGTGTTTGTCTGTTTATGTTTTCTTACTCATAAACTTGTGCCAGAAGTTTGACAGTGACTGTATCAAACATAGTCAAATTGTTTAGCCATAACATTTTGAATGCAGCATGATTCAAATACCTCTAAAATAAAAAAGATGGAATAATTTCAATATAATGTTATGTTAGTTTGTACAGCTACCTAAATTACTAAACCTAGCCACATATTGATTGATCCATACAATTCTCTGTTAAATACCTAATTGGAATTTCCATAAAATAAAATAAAATAATTTAGTTATAATAATAATCTGGCACTATCTGTGATTGGATTTAAAGTATATATTGTAAAGTAATATTTGGTATTTTTAGAATTAAGTAATAAGAAAACATTACAATGATGAGTAGCACCACATTGTATTATTTTCATGATTATGCAATTACTCTGAAACCTTTTATAATACTGCTAAGTGGTGCCAATACAATGTGTCAAACAAATCAGCATGCTTATGATCTAATTTATCTATTAAATATATATACCAATCAATTAATTCAATATGTTCAAATAATTTACTTGTATGCATCATCTGTCCAACAAAAACAAACTGCATTTTAGTGTGAGTACAATAAAGCATGTAATGTTTTCAAAAGTTTTATGAGCATAAATGCCTACTAACATTAATCAGACTATAATGTTCCTTCTTTTGGGACTTGGCGCTCCTCTCAAGAGGGAGGGTAAAAGCCTTTTAGGTACTTGACCTCATTCCTAAAATATGTGAAGTTTAGATTTTTCAAACTTGGATTTAATAAAATTCAAAATTCAAAAGTCATTTATTCAAACTAGGCTGAGAATCAGCACTTTTCGAACGTCAAAATTACATAAGACAGTCCCCCAAAAACGCCCACCCTTCACCACTTCCTAGTGCTTAAGCTGGGAAGAAGAAGTGGCGCAACAAACTCCCCAGCAGCACAGCTGTCTGTTCAGTTAGAAAAACTTGATTCTATATAATAATGCTTTAATGCAAAAATAATTTACATAAGCACAAATTGCAATCAACTCATAAAATAAAAACATTTTAATGAGTAGATTATGTCAACAATAAATGAAAACAAAATTTAAAATAAATTGACTTACAGTCAAATAAAATAATCCAAACAATTATATGAGCTCATATAGTATCATTTGTTTTTTGCTTGGGGTACATTGGAGTAGCTTAATTAGTCCCAAGCCTTTTTGTCGTCTAAGTAATCTTTAACTTTAATAGAGTTTTGAAACAGAACTTATCCTGATATTTAAATTAATTCATGAGTTTAATACAATTTTCTACTACACCTAGCATAGCACTGCCTTTGATTTCTGTCATAGAGACAATTGGATAAAAAAATAAAATATATTGGATGTACGGTTTGAATTAATTTATTTCTAAAGATTACAAATCACTTGTACAGAAATAAATACTATAAATTGCTTGATTTATACATTTTTGTTGTCCAGGATTCACATTCATTACAAACCTAGGAGCCATCCTAATATGAACAATAATATACCCTGACGTCTTTGTAAATAATATAGACCTGATATTGTCAAGTTAGTGGTACCTGTAAATAGCAGCAGATTACAATCCTAGTTTCATACTCTTCAAGATAATAATTATGCTAACTTACATGTAATGCAACTTTATGTACTGAAGTCATGTTGTCATAGTAATGAAGCAGGAAGTGCTGTTATCATTCAATGATTAGTGTTTATTCACATGCTCTAGAGCTAAGTGCTTACCACGTAAATGTCAATATTATTATGTTGATATACTAATATATAAAGGTAATATAACATGACCTTTTAATTAAATAAACATGATGATCATCATTCTCTGCCCGTATCCCGATTTATTAGTGGTCGGCGCAACATGTCTTTTTCTTCCATACTTCTCTATTAGTCGTCACAGAGATGACGACTAATAGAGAAGTATGGAAGAAAAAGTAGTAGTCACTCTCTTCCTAGCCATTTGATAATTAATTACCATTATGCACCCTACTTCAGGACAAAAGCCTCCCTCATTCATAGAAATGAAAAACTATAAAATATTGAAATGATTCACAGTAGACACCTAGTGACTTAGATAATGTAAATGAGGCATATAGCAAATAGTTCAGATTGAATAATGTAGCACATTATCATGGCCATTGTTTAAACAGTTGAAGCATTATGTGTGTCATTGTTCTACAAGTTCACTTTCAGATTATCTCAGCTAAACTATGGCTTTGATTATACTATAGATTTTTACTGTTGAGATGAAGGCAAGTGGCCATGGGATAAATTTGAGGTTTCTTTTGCTCCAGCAAAATCTGGCAGCTCTCTGGAGATGATCAAACTGATGTTGGTTTTCAATCCACAATAAGTTGTGTCGATCCAAACAGACCTGGGTAAATATCAGTGTATATTATTGACCTACCCAACTGCAAAACGTCAGAACACGACAAGAAAAGTAGACTTCTACCAAACCTTTTCGAGTCTACAGCGTGGCGGGCGACTATAAAAATACGCACGTAACTAAGCCTCCAATATCCTAGTTAAACGTATTTCCGATCTGTTGTAGTATTGTGAAATGTAACAAGTTTCATATTGTAACATGGTCGGCCCAGTGCCTAGTGCAGTAAGTCGGCTACATCTCGCAGCTGAGCGGAAAGATAAGCAGCCGATACGCTACGTGTTTTGCTTTCGCTACAAGATTACCATGCAATCGCATGAATGGTGCCCATATAATATAGCGTCTCATTTATGAAAGAAACGCTGTACATTGTTATATTGTAACAACTTTCGGGAACTTGGAAGTTTTTGGAACAGAAGTAAGGATACCTCTTTATCCGAGCGCGTCTGTTGTTCCCTCTTTAATTTGGCCGAAATAATAGGTCTTTACCTATGAAATTGCCGTTTTGTATGAAAAAATTTAAACGAATTTTTTTCATGTATTTTTTATTTGTATTAATCGAAGTAATCACCCATGCAATCAATGCATCTTTGCCAACGCAGTGGCAGTTTATTGATGCCCCTCTTAAAGAAATCAGCTGGACGGGAGGCAACAAATTCTTCAAAGGCATTTTGTACTGCTTCTCGGGTATTGAATTTTTTTCCCGCCAAGAAGTTATCCAAATTCTGGAAAAAGTAGTAGTCTGTAGGCGCAAGGTCTGGTGAGTAGGGCGGATGACGGAGAGCTTCCAACCCCAGTTCTTGCAACTTGGAGACCGTCTGCTGTGCAGTATGAGGTCGCGCATTGTCGTGCAGTAGCAGCGGAGACGAGCGATTGACCAATGCTGGTTGGAGATGTGCCAGCTTCTCCATCATTGTGTTCAGTTCTTCATAGTACACATCTGCAGTAATGCTCACCCCGTTTGTTAAGAAGCTGTGATGAATCACACCGGCGCTAGACCACCAAACAGTGACCATCACTTTTCTAGGTGTAAGTTTTCGTTTAGGGCATTGTTTAGATGCTGAACCAGGATCCAACCAACTTGCTGAGCGCTTGCGGCTATCAAACAGAATCCATTTTTCATCGCAGGTAACAATGCAGTTCAAAATTCCTTCATTTGTGTGTCTGTTGAGCAGTGCAAGGAACGTCTCGACGCGTACTTTGCGCTGGCGATTATTGAGTTCGTGGGGCACCCATTTGTCAAGCTTTTTTACCTTGCCAATTTGACGCAAATGGACCAATATTGTTTTGACGCTAACGTCGAAAGCTGCTGCTAATTCAGCCGTAGATTGTGTATCATCAGCTTCCACAATCGCCTTTAATTCGTCATTGTCGACCAAAGTCTTCGGACGACCGCGAGGTTCATTTTTCAGGTCGAAATTTCCAGAACGGAAGCGAGCAAACCAATAACAGGTGGTGCGTTGGTTTGTAGTGTTTGCTCCGTAAACGTCGTTGATGTTGCGTGCCGCTTGTGCCGCGTTGCTGCCACGACGGTACTCATATTCCATAATTACTCGAATTTTTAACGTATCCATGATGACGAAAAAGATTGAAATGCGATGAAAATGTAAAAGCGCCTACACACGGCCCTAAAATCAGAGGCAATATCGGGAGCGTGCTGGTGGGGATGAAATCGGCCACTACTCTACACACGTCCCTGCCAGTTAGTACGTAACCCACTGTGCAGCAAAGCGCTCGTCGATCCAAGATGCCGCCTACACTCAAAAAATCAAAAAATAGGCATCGCTCTGGCACTTGCTACGGTGCGACCAAAACAAAAACAAAAGAGGAAGACCTGGGTTAAGAGGTGGTTGATGAAACGCAATGAATTGAGTCACATGAACGTGATGAGAAATTTAGAACCAGCTGATTTGAAAAACTTTTTAAGGATGGATATTGAATGTTTTGAAGAGCTCCTCAATTTGGTGACACCATTCATACAAAAACAGAATACCATAATGCGAGAATCCATAAGTCCAAGAGAACGACTTACAGTTACTTTACGTTAAAAATACTCTTTATGTTTTTTATCCCATAAATACGATAAATCCTTGAAAAGATCAATTGTTTTCGTCCAGGCCTCTCGCTCCTTCTCCTTCGCCATATCTCCGCACGAAATAAAAATCAATCGATTTACAAAAACACGTCCTGTTGCCACTACAGTCGCACGCGCACTGCGGTGAAATCGGTTCTGATTTCGCTACACACGCACGGACAACGCTCCCTAGACGATAATCGGCCCTAAATCGTAACCTCGCCCGAACCGATTTCTGAGTTAGAGGTAATAATAATAATACTGATTACGATTTGCGTACTCACGAGGCAATCAAGGGAGCGATCTAGGGCTCTCCCCACCACTCTCCCGATATTGCCTCTGATTTTAGAGCCGTGTGTAGGCGCTTTTACACTAATCAATAAACAAATGACTACTTTTGGGTTAAAAAAACCATGTTTTTAAAATAAAATTAATTTGAAATTAGAATTCTTAGCCAAACAAAACTTTGGGCACGCCACAATTGTGGCGATAAGTCCCCTCTTTGAGGAGTGGCTAGAGAGGCGCCACGGCGTCCTCACCTTCCGCCTGACACAGGTCCTCACCGGACATGGTTGTTTCGGGAGGTTCCTGTTCAGAATAAAGCGGGAGGAAACGCCCGGGTGTCACCACTGTGTGGATCACCCGGAGGACACGGTGGAGCATACGGTGGAGGTCTGCCCAGCTTGGGCGGAGCACCGCCGTGTCCTCACGGAGGCGATCGGCGGCGGCGATCTCTCGCGTCCGGCCCTGGTTCAGGCCATGGTCCGGAGCGAGAGTGCATGGGAGGCCGTCACCTCCTTCTGCGAAGCAGTAATGCTCGCGAAGGAGGAGGCGGAGCGCGCGAGGGAGAGGCAAAATGCGCCCCCTCGCGCCCCTAGTCGCCGCAGGAGACGCCCCGGGCGTCGGGAGTCGCGAGCCGACTTCCGGCCACCGTAGGCGCGGGCTTGCGGACGGTGAGCATTGGGTAGCTCGCCGTCCGATAGGGACCAGGCCCGGGTCGACGGCGCGTTGTGTTCCACGCGCGCCTCAAAGAGATGTCAGCACCAACTGACGGGGTCCGGAAGGGCCAATGCCTGCCGGGGTCGCGGGTTTGTCTTTAAGGGATATCGCGACCTCGGCACACAGGCAACGGAAGGAACACGGGTGGGTTTTAGTCAGTAAAAGTCTGACACGCCCTCCCGCTCCACCCAGAGCGGGAGAAGTTATTTGATAATTTCCCATCCTCAAAAAAAAAAAAAAAAAGCCAAACAAAACTTATTTTGATTTGTAATGGCCAGTACCGCAGAACGGCAATTTCATAGGTAAAGACCTAATATAAGGATCCTGTTCTTATTTAAATATTTCGGCAATGGACTTTTTTATAATACTTGGAATCACTCCACTCAATCTCCGGTATCAGCAGCTGACGAATACGTTTTTGTTTTGAACTAATTATATAACAATAATTCTGTTTTTTTTTTAAATAAAATAATCTTTCTCCTGTTTCCATACTGATAGCATCAGTAGTACGGCCACAGCGCTGCAAGTGCACAAAAACTGCTCTAATTACTTACTCGGAATAAGCTATTAGCCGACGGTTGTTGACATTCTCGGGCGTACAATATATTAGCGAATAATCTGCTGAATATATTCAGTAGTTAATGTTAGCGCAAAATTTCCGACGATATTCTTGCCAACGTGATTTATATTTACATAGACGCCTCTTTGGATGGCGATGTTGGAAATTCGACTTTTAGCAATGAATTTATTTTGACGTCTTGTAAACAGTCTATTGCTTTATTGCTAGCCATAAATAAGCATGTCCCAAATTACTCCACAACAACTGATTCACATAATCGCAAAAGCTGGCATAAACTTGGTGAGCCTTGAACGATGGCGGGCACAATAAATGTCGCTAGACTAACTTAAAGCTCTCATATCAATGTGTCTATGCGAACAATCTGCAGTGTACACACACACACACATGTGTGAGCACATGGCCGAGCCGGGTTGTATCTATCGCCGGCCGAACAATCCGCAGTGCACTTGTGCCACTCTATAATAGACACGCGCAGAAGCTCCGGACAACACACGAACAAACGTGCGATACTGCCTCTATTTGTGTTTGCACACCATGACATACCTTCCGAAAAGAAAAGCAGATTGGTGATCGGACGGAACAGTCTTGTGTTACTGCATGACGCTGACCAAAAGCGTCATCATTCTTCGCCAGTGTTGCGAAAGGAAGGAGGTGTATGCTATTAATGTTTTCGTAAAATAATGTCGACTTACCCCGATGACTGCCTATGCGAGGTCGTTATCTGGTGTGGTTGTAAAAAATATGCTAGAGCTTGTAATTCTGTTGGACGTCGTCGATGACGACCTGCAGCTGGCGGATGTCCAGAGCGCGCCGTCGGAACAGACGTAGCAATCAGTCCTAACCGCGACGCGCTACTACATGACATATTGATGATCATCCCCGAGGGGCGTAGGGCTGTGGGGGTGGGGGCTCAACGTTGATGTGCATTGTACTATGTTCTGATTAGCTGCCAGCTCATCTAGTGGAATAAGCTGTTACTGGCCAATTTCGGTCGAGAATGGTAAACATAAATAGCAGTAAATTGACCTAATTGGTTCAGTATTCATAGATTTGGCGTTCATTTCAGAAGTAATGTTTTCGAATTTTGGTCACTCTACACTTCCAGCCGCTTATCCGGAAGTGTATGCTGCTACTAGTAGGGCTTAGCGGAGTTCCTCGTCGACATAAGGAATAGGAATTATATTTTAATTACATCCGGGTTAATAACTAACAACAAATATGTGCGCGAAAATCATCGCAAAGCAGTTTGCGATGATTGTCGATGAGATGCTTTGTACAATACATAATTATGAGGATAACTTGTTGACTGTTAACCGCAAGAATGTATTGTTACATTGCTAGTATAGTATTTGGCATTATTGTGGTTAGGTGTGGTCTGCTCTGGGGTAATCTATTTCTATAATGTCAGTAAGCTTCACACACAGCTACACAATATTAGCTTTAATTAATTTTATTTTAAAAACATGGATTAATTTTCCAAAAGTAGTCATTTGTTTATTGATTAGTGTTACATTTTCATCGCATTTCAATCTTTTTCGTCATCATGGATACGTTAAAAATTCGAGTAATTATGGAATATGAGTACCGTCGTGGCAGCAACGCGGCACAAGCGCCACGCAACATCAACGACGTTTACGGAGCTAACACTACAAATCAACGCACCACCTGTTATTGGTTTGCTCGCTTCCGTTCTGGAAATTTCGACCTGAAAAATGAACCTCGCGGTCGTCCGAAGACTTTGGTCGACAATGACGAATTAAAGGCGATTGTGGAAGCTGATGATACACAATCTACGGCTGAATTAGCAGCAGCTTTCGACGTTAGCGTCAAAACAATATTGGTCCATTTGCGTCAAATTGGCAAGGTAAAAAAGCTTGACAAATGGGTGCCCCACGAACTCAATGATCGCCAGCGCAAAGTACGCGTCGAGACGTTCCTTGCACTGCTCAACAGACACACAAATGAAGGAATTTTGAACCGCATTGTTACCTGCGATGAAAAATGGATTCTGTTTGATAACCGCAAGCGCTCAGCAAGTTGGTTGGATCCTGGTTCAGCACCTAAACAATGCCCTAAACGAAAACTTACCCCTAGAAAAGTGATGGTCACTGTTTCGTGGTCTAGCGCCGGTGTGATTCATCACAGCTTCTTAACAAACGGGGTGAGCATTACTGCAGATGTGTACTGTGAAGAACTGAACACAATGATGGAGAAGCTGGCACATCTCCAACCAGCATTGGTCAATCGCTCGTCTCCGCTGCTACTGCACGACAACGCGCGACCTCATACTGCACAGCAGACGGTCTCCAAGTTGCAAGAACTGGGGTTGGAAGCTCTCCGTCATCCGCCCTACTCACCAGACCTTGCGCCTACAGACTACTACTTTTTCTAGAATTTGGATAACTTCTTGGCGGGAAAAAAATTCAATACCCGAGAGGCAGTACAAAATGCCTTTGAAGAATTTGTTGCCTCCCATCCAGCTGATTTCTTTAAGAAGGGCATCAATAAACTGCCACTGCGTTGGCAAAGATGCATTGATTGCATGGGTGATTACTTCGATTAATACAAATAAAAAATACATGAAAAAAATTCGTTTAAATTTTTTCATACAAAACGGCAATTTCATAGGTTAAGACCTATTATCAAAAGTTTAAGTTCGTTACATGGTGGTGTGATTCGAGTCAACAATAAACAATTCTATTTGTATGCCAGTTCTAAACAAGGCGGTATTGAAGTGGTGAGAGCGAAGGTGGCGACCTGACGACCGCCCTTGTCAATGTCAGTCACTGTTCCTGTCCCTAGTTCGAGAATAGTGGTTTAGTTCAAGAATACTCCGACACACGGAGTATTCTTAAATAATGTTCAATATTCAAATCGGTGTTAAAGCGCAACTTTGAAGAACCTCGAGGGTATGTATTGTCGAACTGGAAAATAAGAGTGGTCTGGTATTGTCAAACTAACTAAGACGTAGGTATCTTGTAAAGAAAAAGACCAGTTGCATCGAATATATTAGAATATGTAAATTAAGGGCAGGAGAATTAAGTTATTAATTCTCATAATTGTCACAAAAGAAAGTAACAATCAGCTGTGAAGACAGAAAAATTATAAAAAAATTAATCGATTCAATCAATCAATCAATCAATCAGTTTATTTGTGAAACATAGGTATTACATAGGTGTTACATAAATAGGTGGTGCGCTATGTTTTGTCATAATTAAGACATACAAATTTATAAGTGACCCATTAGGTGTCATTACACTATGTCATTAAAAAAAAAAAAAAAGAATAATCAAATACAATAAAATTAATAAATAGTCATAGTACTTCTTATCAAAAGGTACAAAATGCATTATTTTAATAATTGGTCGTTCAAAAATTTCGTCTACATTATAATAACATTTGTCAATTAATAATTTGATAAGAGCTTTTTTAAACTTATTTAATGTCATGTTTTTTATGTCATCAGGAATTTTATTAAACACTTTAGGTGCCATACCAAAAAAACTTTTCCGCATCAATGCGGTCTTACATTTTAGATGACATAGTTTATTTACGTATTGGGCACGCAATGGAGTTTTTTTAGAAGAAGATATTTTTTCAAATAATTGCGTGTTTCTTTTCACAAACAACGCAGTTTCCAATATATATAATGCTGGAAGGGTAAGTATTTTTAAAGACTTAAAATAGGGTCTACAGCTATCCGTTGTTTTTAAATTACACATTGCTCTGACACATCTTTTTTGCATCTTAAATATAAGCACACGGTCAGTCGACTGCCCCCAAAAAATTACGCCATATCGCAAAACAGAAGCTACAAGTCCGTGGTATATGCTACCAGTAACGTATCTTTATTCACCTTTTTTGATAATTTCACTAGATGATATTGCAAAAGAAATAACAAACTCTGCGATCGTTTCTAGCTACATAAGTTGCGACACTTTTGTCCAGCTCACTCACTTCAATGTTGCAGGAATGATACAGCTAGCACCTTTCAGTTTATTGCCTCGTAAGGTAATTTTTTACCAACTATATTTTTTATAGTTAAAAAACACGCTTTTTACACGCACTATAAATTATAAAATATTTAAAACTTGTATTAGTTACGATATAAGCTAATAAGCAGCTTGCCATTTCTTGTATATCCACTGATTAAATCAAAAAGCGAGGAGCGCTTTGTTTAAATAAATTAAAAAAAAAACAACCGACTTCCAAAAAAAACACTACGTATTATTGAAGCTTACTCAAAAACTATCAAGCAAAGTTAATAAAATTTATATGGAACCAATTTGGGAGCATACCCTTTCATACCGATTTTTTTTTTCAAAATCGGTCCAGAATTGACGGAGAAACCGACAAACATACATACGCGTCGAACATATATCACCTCCTCATTTTTGGAAGTCGGTTAAAAAGTACACTGCTAAAAAGCGCTCCACGCTTTTAAAAAACATTTATTTTTATCTTTTACTTTTTAGTCGAGTCAACGAAGTTTTGACTTGACCGGTTTACTAGTAGCCACTCAAGAATTCCACTATCCACCTTCTGGCTTCATCATCAGACCCTCAAAACCAAATGCAATCTATTGGACTCATCAATCATAATTATGACCCCAAACTCGAGGGGTTTACTAGCAGCCACTGAAGAGTGCCACTATCCACCTCCTGGCTCCATCATCAGATCAGCTGAGAGATACCAAAAAATATAGTATTGTCATCCTAACTACATATATATACAAAGTTTCATCAAAACGGATCATATGACCCCAAAATCGAGGGGTTCATTAGTATCCACTGAAAAATTCCACTATTTACCTCCTTTTTTTTTGAGGTTGGGAAATTATCAAATAACTTCTCTCGCTTTGGGCGGATCGGGAGGGTGTGTCAGACTTTTACTGACTAAAACCCACCCGTGTTCCTTCCGTTGCCTGTGTGCCGGGGTCGCGATATCCCTTTCGGACAAACTCGCAACCCTGGCAGGCATTGGCCCTTACGGACCCCGTCAGTTGGTGCTGACATCTCTTTGAGGCGCGCGTGGAACACAACCCGCCGTCGACCCGGGCCTGACTATTTACCTCCTGGCTCCATCATCAGACCATTGTTACCAATCCCAATCTATTGGACTCGTCAAACCGAATCATATGTGCCCAAACTCGAGGCGTTTACTAGTAGCCACTAAAGAGTTCTATCCACCTCCTCCATCATCAGATCAGCGACCAAAATTATGTAATTATTGTATTGTCAGCGGTCCTTGATACGTGTGCAAATTTTCAAGTTAATCGGACGTTTTGAAGTTGGTGAAAATTACGTTGAAAGATTTCGTTACATAGATAGATAGATACAGTTCAAGCTACTAAAACCGTGTTAAATAAAAAAACCGTGTTGAAATAGTACACACAATGTAATCGATAAATGTATTAATTTTAACGTTCGCGACGTGGCGCTACTATTGGTTTCGGTTCCCTTTATAACGTAGTAAGTGCTTATAATGCTATCATATCTTATTTACGTTCGTTACATCAGTGCGTAAACGTTGTAATTTTCGTAACAGTTGCGTCATGTGCATTTTCCGAGACTACCAGGTCTGAGAGGAGTGGAAACTATGTGATACTACGAAAAATCCATCGACAGATTTGCCGCCAAGCAAAGGTGGTGGCAGGAATCCCCGAAAATCGTTTTGCACATTGTATGTCATGTTATGGAGTTTCCTGAAACTATTTGATGGCTATACATTCAATCGGACCCCATGCGTAAAGTTGAGAAAAAGCAAAAGCGTGAAGATATCTTTTCGACTATGTTTGATCATTGAATCAAAATGGATGTTTACGGAAGTGTCGTGATCACTTTTTATTTGTCTACGAAGGCAGCTGATATTAGCGAGTTGCATGACGATCTGCGCACATGAGACGTGCACGCAATGTTTGTTTACGAGGCGACCATAACATCGCTACGCGGTAACGTGTCGTTATACTGCGAACTGTATGGCATTTTAATATCCGTGATCTGGACGCAAATAAATTGTAAATTTTTACGTCTTTCTAACTAAACTCCTGGGCATTTTCTATCAAAGAAGCATACTACGACTGCTAGCTAACCTGAAGTCTTTGACCATCGTATATAGAGCCTCAGGAGGAAGTCCTACAGAGTATGCAGCAATATTCAATCAATTTCTTGTTGAATAAAAATCGATAAGCGTTTAGCATGTCACAGTCGTAACATTGATACGTAACTTGAATGTGTAAACTGAATGAATGAGTCTGACTCGAATATCAATCACTTCGATGCCTTTCGCGTGAAACCCGAACAGTTCATGAATTCATGCAGCTTGCGAAGTATATCCGATTCACTAAGTGTTCTTTACACTTCTCAGGTAATAGTTTTGTTTGCTTTACTAGTAGCAAAGTTAGCAGCTGTGTCAGTGTCTTGCTGTCTTGACTAAACATCGTTAACGCGCGTTTGTTTGTTACGCCATCACTCGGGAACTACTTGACACAGCGTTGCCAAGATTTTGCGCCTACACTGCATACCTACATGTAAACAACACAAGCGTTTTGTCGTGGAAAATACCTGTGTATTTTGTTAGCCAACGTTTCAATGCTTTGATCATCACATTCATATCATAACACGATTTTAAGCCCAAGTTCATTGACCTACATTATTCAGCAGGAAGTCATTATTTTATCTTAAAGAAACCATTGCTTTAATAAATCGAGATACAGATAAATCAAGTTTCATTGTGACAAAACTTTTTTATCGTCATGAGCCCAAATCATGAGAGGTTATTAACATTGCCAAACAGATAGAAGACAGACTTTCACATTACAAAAGCAGTTCGTCATAAACATAGTTTAGTGCCAAAGTTTCTATAGAAAAAATATAATATCGAGATTTGTTAATTCTTAGTGTCAAAACAGATGGAATATAAAGGCGAACGATCGTTAAAAATAAGAGCAGTAACCCGGCATTAGAAACAAACTGTCTTGGATAGTTGCGAGCGAGGCTCAAGTAAACAGTTGCTCTTTGTCGATGACGTTTCTGAAATAGCGGGAACTACAAATGAATTTAATTTTGATGCACTATAGGAGGACTAACTACAGTTATTCCAAGTCATATATCTAATATTACAAAGAGAGAGCGAATTTTGTGAGTGTTTGTATGTGGACGGTAATCTCCGAAACTATAGCTATAACTATTTCAATAATTCTTTTACCATTTGAAGTTAGTACATTATGGCCAGATGGACATAGGCTTAATATTATGTAAATATATACAGAAAGAAGTACTTAATAATACTAATGAAATACTATCTTGAATTCATGTAAGCCTAGTTCTTTTTCAAGGTTACTACTTCTCAGAACTTTTACACAACGTCTCGTGCAGAGCGGGGGCGGGGGCGGGTCGCTAGTGTTAATATAAACGAATTTGCTCTCTGATAAAATTCTGGTTGATTCACATCACCGCTTGTCCTTCTAGATGTTTTGTTCTTATTTCCCGATCAGCTTTTATGCAAGAAAAGATGAAACTTTAGACTTTGCAGCTATGCAGAGTATGTCCACTGAAGACGCCAAGAACATTTCTCTGGGGAGGTATTGCACTTAATTACCCGTTTTCAAAGTTGCCATTATTATCAGACAGATTGTCAGACAGATACAATGTGTTGAATGAATGACATCAGCTTAAAAAATTCAAAGTTATTCGTAGTGCAATGAGTCAACGCTAAAAAGGAAATCAGCCAGAGCCGCGAACATCTGGTGTTGCAAGCCAGTGGAATACCTGAGTAATTGTCAAGCGCGCGGTGAAGTCTAGGCGTTAGAGCAACGTGCCCTATATTCGCTTCCGCTGTTACTTCACAACTAAAACAAGGTTCTAGAAGTCTTTGGAAACTTTCATTAGTCTAGAAAGCTTCCCCTCTTTGCTCTCGGTAGGTGTGTGGCTTACTTGGTCACTAATTGTATTATTCCTGAATCGCAGTCACTGATGTGTAAAATATTTTAAATATTTGAGCATTTTATGTTCTTCCAATTATTTCAAAAACTGACTGGAATGCAATTAGGTGCGGGCTCGGCATTCTAGCGTTTTTGTTCTTTGAAATATGCACATCAAACTTTTTAACTGGCAGCTCTTTTTACCCGACTACTGTGAAGCTAAAAGGAGGGTTATGAGTCTGACCGGTATGTATGTATGTATGTTCATCTGTTCCCTCATAACTTCTAAACTGCTCATCATAATTTGACAAATGAGGTATCGTTGAAAGCGTCTTGATCGTCCGCTGGTTAAAGGCTGTGACGTCACATAAAATAAATAGTCAAATAGAATATGGCGCCCTCTAGAGAACATAAAGTCAAGAACAAAAAAAAAAATGCCATGATGGGTATCAAATGAAAGGGGTTAGCACAATAATAAATAAAAAAAATATAATAGCAAAAAAACACAAAAATAATGAACACAAATTTTTTTTTACCAAATAGGCCATTGGAAACATATGTAAATGTTTTTTAATTTTTTCCATTTCGAAAACTGCTGGACTAAATACTCAGCATAATCAGCAAACATAGGTAATATTCCCATTGCTGGGACACAGGCCTCCTCTTCGAGAGCGAGTTTGCTGTAATCTACCTCGCGGGCCCAGTGCTGGATGGTATAGATGTCACATGTCGTCGAATTTTTGGTTCTAGGACATGCAGGTTTCCTCACGATGTTTTCCTTAATCGGTTTGAGAAAAGTGGTGATGAAATTATTAACAAAAAAAAAAAAAACTACCGACTTCAAAAAAAAAACACTACAATATTCTATTTTTCACTTTTTAGTTGTAGAACCTACCGCACATAAATTCGAATACCACTACCTGCTGTGTAAATAACAGTGACATATCATCATATCATCCACATAATATATTAAATGGGAAAAATACGTATTATTGAAGCTTACTCAAAAACTATCAAGCAAAGTTAATAAAATTTATATGGGACCAATTTGGGAGTATACCCTTTCATACAAAAAAAATATTTTCCTTTCTGGAAGTCGGTTAAAAAGTAAAGCGCCTGGCTGGGCGAACCTACAACTGTAAGTCGTAGCCGTTACCACTGGGTCACCACTGTTCTGGAAAATGAATTGAAAAAGACTCATAAATGAAAGCAAAGTTTAACCGAAGATTACTTATTCAGGGTTTTCAAATATGACGATGAATATAGGTTACCCAAATAAAGGTGTCTCATCAGTCGAGACGACCTCGCGTCTGGATGCAGATCACGTCTTAGCGCCCGCGCGGCTCCCAGGGAAATGATAAATTGGACACTTGATTTATGTTCACAACTCTTGGGGATGCCTACCGGCGGGCTATGATTTTTATGAAGATGTTTATTTATTCTTTTGGTACATTTAGAAGATACCAAATGCCAGAAGAATCATATTATGAGGAAAGTACAAATATAGCATTAGCAACATTCTCTCTCACAGTTGATTTCGTGGATAGGAATATGGGATATTGAATCCACTCCATTCTATTTACGGCCATGTTGCTTAAATTAAAACTAAATCACCTTGTTTTTTGCGCCGCCAATATGATCGGCATGAGATTGAGGTGTGACTGTCAAAAACTCGAATTGAAAGAATGTGGTGCAAAACCAGTAGTGCATTCTGGTGAAAGGCCCGTGTGTTAAGGTCGGCTGAAGGCTGACATGCTGATAGACGGGAGCTGTACGACCATGTGAAGGTGAAACAGACAGCTTTATTAGCAAGTCTCGCGTAATTGCCATTATATTACGATCACAGCGGAATACTAATGAAATGACAACCATGCCGGATGAAAATAGTTTTGTGATTATATTAGCAAAGTTGTCGAGCTTGTTGCTAGTCGCGCCGATCAGAGTTTGCAGACGGTATGGCCTCACCCTGCAAATCGTAATGTGTAGGTCTGTACCAATCCCTTAAAAGCGGTCAACCGGGCTCATATTAATCGACCCGACTCGGATTATAAATCAAATGCTGTTTCTGTTCTTTATTTTTAGGGTTCCGTACCTCAAAAGGAAAAAACGAAACCCCTAAAGGATCACTTCGTTGTCCGTCTGTCTATCAGTCTGTCAAGACTCTTTTCGTCAGGAACGCGTGGAGGTATCAAGTTGAAATTACTATCAAATAAGTAGGTCTACTAACAGACCCTTGGAGCTCTAAAAAAATCAAACTTTTAAGCACACGTAATAAAAAAAATCGGCCATTTATCCTTACATCCGTATTATAAAACAAAGTCCCCCCCGCCGCGTATGTCTGTCTGTCTGAACGCGATAAACTTAAAAACTACCGAACGGATTTTCAAACGGGTTTCACCAATGGACGGAGTGATTCATGCGGAAGGTTTTTGTATATAATTCATTAAGGTTTTGTGTGAATTGGCTGAAATATGACGATTATTGTTGAAGATGTCGGAAAAAATCATGCCTACTGGGAGCTTTAAGCTTCGTGCAGACCAGCGCGACGCGACGCCGCGACGCGACTAGAACAATACAATTTCTAAGAAAACTTGACGGTTTAACAATACCCGGTGTCGCGTCGCGCTGGTCTGCACAAAGCTTTACTCTGCTGCTTTATTTGCTGGCGTGCGCCGCGTAAACCGTAAAAGATATATAAAAAATATGTATGTTTTACAGAATGGTTCATCTTAAAAAGTTCAACAAAAAAGTCCGCGATGGCATATTTATCTTCTAAGGATGACCTACAGTAACCATTATTATCTTTCAGAATTTGATAAAAATGTTATTGTTATTTCCGAAGCTATTTTGACCGGTATTATATGAATCCTTATCCAATAAAATATGTTATTTAAATTGGACATTTAATTAAGATTAAAATAAAGCATATTTTATTCTAAATTAAATGTCCAATTGACATCATATCATTTAAATGAATCATTCAAAAGATTTCACAGATTCAAAATTACGCGTAACAAAATAATTATGGTTGACGGCAACGCGGGTGCAGCGGTAGGAGTCAATGACCTTTTTCTTGGCTTCTCAAACTCAAAGCATTTATTTGAATTAAACCATTTACAGGCACTTTTGATTGGTCAAGGAATCGGTCAGTCAGAAATATGAAGCTAGTTAAAGAAAATACAAAGAAAATACGTTTATTTGCGGTACACATGACGCACAGAAAGAACAAAACACGAAACTAAACAATTTGGGGGAAAATATGCGTCACATCCACGCAAAACGGCCATCGCTCAGCATAATGCTGCGACCCTATGCGAGACAGAGCCCCAACGCTGGTTTTCAGCGACAGCCGGCGTTGACGTGATGACGTCAACCGGTGCAGCATGTTGTGAAATAACAAAATAAGACGAAAATAAAATGAATAAATACAATACTTAGTCCTAAACGTTTATATAAAATATAATATTTAAAATGGTAACATTTCATACCGTCGGCGACTCACGCGCCGCGGTCTTAATTGCCCATTCCAAAGCGTAGTAGATACCTATGGGGAAGAACGGGCAAGAAATTCCACGGAAAATCTTTTAAATAAAATAAATTGTTACAAAATATTGGGGGTTATTGGGTAAGGGCAGGTTAGGTATCTAATCCCGGTAGTACGTTTCCGTGGGATATTTTGCGACATTCACGCGGGCGAAGCCGCGGGCAAAAGCTAGTACGATATATTTGATACTCGCAAATAAATGAAAACCTACAGGGTACTTCCCGTTGACCTAGACACATGAAATTTTTCAAGAAGCAAGGTGTCACAGCATCCGTAAAAGAAAAAGTCCGAAAATCGTTTATTTGTAGTTTATCACATAAAAAATAAAAAATGCTGTTACAAACTTACATTACCAGTTGGAGAATTGACCGTGACGTATATCGATATATGGGAGAACATGTTTTTTAACTACAATGTTAAGTTTGTTTTTGTGATAAATACATCCCAATTACTGTACTCTTCATTGTGCATCGGGTAAAAATGGGTCTTGGAAAGTGTTTAGCCAAGGACCGTATATTAAAATACTCACCTGTACTCAGACAGGTGTCTGAAAGTACCTTATTTCAATAGGCTGTAAACAATAGGTTTCTGGACAAAAGACATTCTTAATCCCCTAAAAGAACCATTACTCTGAGCTAAAATTCCAATGCTTTGCGCTGCGCCTTAACTAAAATGTTTTAATGTGTTTTGCAGACTGCACGAGGAGATCGAGCACTTTTACCTGTACATGTCTCCGACGGAGACGGAGCACCTGGTGCGCTCCACCGTGGTGAACCGCATTCGCGGCGCCATCCTGGCGCTTTGGCCGCAGGCGCGCGTCGAGGTGTTCGGCTCCTTTCGCACCGGCCTCTACCTGCCCACCAGCGACATTGATCTCGTTGTTATTGGTGAGTCTTTATTATTAACTAGCGTCCTGGCGCCCCTGTACCCTCAGTTTACAGATGACGCAGGTGCTTACTGAACACGGATGTTTCGGAAATTACCTGTGTCGCATAGGTCAGGAGCGGACGTCCGTTTGTCATTATTGTGTGCTCTGCTCTGAGGACACGGCGCAACATACGCTAGGGAGTGCTCAGCTTGGACCTAACAGTGCTGTGCCCTCGTCACGATACTTGCTGCGAGTAATCTCTCGCTTCCGGCCATGGTTTTGTGTTCGGAAACGAAAACACGTGGGATGCTGTTGCCTCTCTTTGCGAGGAGGTGATGCATGCAAAGGAGGCGGTGGAGAGGGAGAGAGAGAGCATACCTCTCATTCCACTCGCACTAGAAGAGCAGCCGGGCGTCGAAGGGTGCTTAACGATCTCCGGCCACCATAAGGAGGGGCCTGCGGGCGGCAAAATTGGGGCTGTGTCGTCGCCCGAACAGTCAGGTCCAAAGAGGATACGAGGTTAGGAGGATTGGAGGACGTGCGGTCGTGGGATCGGCCGCACTTGGTGATGTGGCCCGCTAGGCATGGCGGGCTGATACCACTCGGGGGTGCGGCGAATGTACAAGTTTCTCCCAGGCCCCCGACTCATGGTAGTAGTAGGAACAGTGGGGTTTTAGTCTGACATAAGTTATGTCGGACTCCTACCGCCTAAGACGGTCTTGAAAGAACGGAGGGTTATGTCACATAACCCTCCGTTCTCCGAAGACGGAGGGTATCCAAGAAGATATAACAACAGAAAAAAAAAAGTTGTGTAACGTAGATCCTGATGATAAGGAGTCCTCAATGTAACATGCTTGAGTTCCACGACTCATTTCCTAAGTGAATAATGATATCGGTACCAATTGAAAGTACTCGCAAGGAGTGCCAAGATTGTTGCAATGCCTGACACTTAATCAAGCGCTTGTGACGACTATTAGGTAATATGTACTGAAGCACCGGCGCCCCATCTGACAACTGCAGTGGTATGTTGTTACTTGTTTACAACCGTCGTATATAATTCGGACGGGCTGCACCTTTTTAGTCCAAGAGCAGCTTAAATTGAATGTTCCCCAAACCAGCTCGAAACTGGATATAATTCTGTAACATAAACCGCTCCAATAAACGCTCCCTGGGGCACATGCCGTAATAAATACGATACCGCTGCTGAGGAACATTTCCTTACTCGGGGATTTGGGGTTAACAGACGCACTATATGGAACAGTAAAGTCACTGTTCCAATAGACTTGAATTTAGCCTAGGACGAGATCCACACGATGAATGGCTGTGGGTGGGCCCTTATATCGGCATTAAATACCGTCATCGTCGAGTTATGGACGCACAAAAATACACTGCACACACAGTTTATAGGCGTGATGGTTTTGTTTGTTTGATTTAGAAACAAGGACAATCTGGTATAATCAAATCTTATGTGTTCTAAATAAACGTGTGTGCGTTAATCAGCGGTTGCAAATCATGATAATCTGCATAATATGTAATCTAATCACCGCACCAGCTTAAATCGAATGTTTTACAGCAAAGCGGTTTATTGTACTATTTTGTTCGCACCTTCGCGTATCGTTGAGTGAAAAATGGTGCTCAGTAGTCATGCGACCTACATACTATGATGACGGGCTTTTATTAGAACTAGAGAGTGTATACTGTGTAATGTATAGCTGATAAAAGTCTCACGAGGGTGGGATGGGGTTTCGTACCTTTGGATATCAAGGTTGATAAGACGATGTGGTCAATGAGTTAATTTTATTCCTGGACAGACTGTCCCAGAGCTAAGGAATAATTTAACAACCTGATTAATCCATACATAGATATTTGGTCACAACAGTTAAATTTCTAATCAAAGGCTCGGAGAGATGTCGATAACGGTCATCCATCAAACACGTGACGCGACGCCGACGTTGCCCTAAAACTTGTTTATCGATTGACTTGACTGGCATTCGCCTCTCACTCTAATTATAACCGTATGACACAATAAAACATTCTGTTATCGGCACTCTACCGCCTAGCAACAGACATTAAACTGCAGTCTTAGGCCATATCATGTTCCGATCATAACGATGTTGGCGGAACACAAGCCGTCCGCTACAGCCAGACAGGTTGGATTAGTGGCAAAACGTGCGCAGCGTAAGCTACTTACACTAAGTAACATCACACAGAAGGCTCACTACAATGTGTGCTATATATAAGTAGCCCTGAAAGATCCGGAATTTTCGGAACTCCTTCGTAAGAGTTACTAAGTACTGACGAAGGGTCAAAAATCTGATGTATCCTCTCGGCTCGATTTCAGAGCAATGCAGACAATTTTGGAGTCAAAAGAAAAATAAATGTGAACCAGTTATATTTATAACGAAGATTGAATTTGCTATTGTTAGGCATTTTCCATTTTTGTACGGCGAAGAAAACAGACTGCTACTGATATTGTGCACTTGAACAATTATAGCGTAGAATAACATAAGAAATACGCGGCGCCATCGATCATTCAGCTGCTGTGATGTAATTGGTCTCATTCTGTACTACGTCATTCCGTTTTCGCGCACTATTCCGAGTGCCTCTTCCTCAGTATCTGCTGTGTGGGCACGGGGTTGCATTAGAGCCGGTTAGACGCCGCCGTCGCTCGTAAAGCCGCCACAAGGCCGCGGCCGAGCGACGCCCCTCACTCCGCAGCCCCCGCACAGGGACGTCCTCGAGGACAGACACATCATGTCCTATAGTTAGGATCTTTTTTGCCTAAAACATGTTTACAAGTTTTCTCAGAGATTCATGATATATTTCCTCTCCACACAACCTTATACCTCCTTTACGTATAAAGGCTCGTGCAGACTAGCGCGACACCGGTAATTGTTCTACCGTGAAGTTCGCTGAAGACGCTTAAGTCGCTCCCTACTTATATCATTACATGACCCTCTACGCTTTCAGTCTACATCTGCTCGTGTGGCCTCTCTTTGAAATTGCTGAAAATAGGCATGGTGTCTGAGGTTTTCCGTCGCAATTTCTAGAACAATTTCATTCAACAATGCTACGTAGATGAATCAAAAGATTACAGCAATCTTTATTTGGAAACACAATTTACTTATCGTACAATCCGTATAATTCTCCAAAGTGATGTGATCGTGTTTCGTGGGCACAATCCATCGATAGCCGCGGTATCTGTATCGTGAATTAGTTCACTGGGCTTGTGCGTCATTATCGTGAAAGATACCTAGAATATGTAGGTATTCTAGGTATCTTTCTTTTATATTATGCTTATTAAGTTTATCTTATATTTTGTATGACAGTGCAGTTGTTCATTGAAATGACCTGATAAAATATGAAATAAAACGAATACTAATTAGTGGGCATTACGTTAAAGAAATTGCGCCGAAAATGGAACCCAGTAATGAAACACCACACATAATTTAAAAAAAAAATGAGGGTCATCTTATTTCACCATAGTTAAGTAACTGGACCCCAACGTATATTATCAAAAGAAGTGCAACAAGACACTGACTGTCTCGGGTACATCTCTGTCATTGTGGAGTAATATTCGTCACTTGAGCTCCCCATCTTCGCGCACGCTACAGTGCACACACGTGCTACGTACAACGTATGTATGAGACATGACATGTGTGAGCCTTGGCCATTACCTAATTACCGGTGAAGGACGCTTCCTTTTTGACGGATCTTTGTTTAGAAGTTGTTGACGCGAAAACGAAGCGTGTCAGTCTTTGGACGTTCCTCATTTTCAAACTGATGATGAATAAACAAGTAACTGATTTGTTGATAAGACCACACTTCGTCCAGTTTTTATTGATCAATGCTTGAATAGATAGAAAGAGGGTGACTTCGGAGATGACTGCTAATTGAGTTGTATGGATGGTTGTATGGTTGTATGGTGCGCTAATCTAACGACAAATAATAGTAGATTGTTTGCCTAGGGAGCAACAACATTTTTTAAGGCGAGAGTGTTTCTTTGAATCCAGAGCGGAGCGAAGGATTTTAGAGTACACTCCTCGAGTACACTCGAGCGTAACGAGAGATTTTATAGTAGAATCCTAAGCGCAACGAGGGATTTAAAGTACGTCACTCGAGCTTAAAATAGTGTTGCTCCCGAGGTGTACACTCTACTTTTTATCATCCTCTATGAGAAAAAAAAAGTGTGCTGTCCGACCTCCATCAGGAACGTAGTTCCTTTTCACAAAAACAATATTTTCTCTTGGATTTACATTTTCTCACTATCCGCTTTAGCATCCTCGAAAACTATGAAAACGACAACGATGACGAAAAATTTGAAAATTTGTTAATACAATGTTCATGATTGATCTCTTTGGTGATTGGAACTTTTACTAACAATATCCACATTCCAAATTTAATTTACTCAGTCCCTAGGGATTAAAAATCTATTTTAGTCCCTGTTTACGAAGAATAAATTAGCTCTTTTTGAATAGATGTGATAAAAAATAATGTTGACAGATAATTTGGATCAGGGCAGGAGGATGATGATGTTCGTCCAGTTTTCAGATTTCGTAATGTTAGTTCATGATCGGATCAATACCTAATGATACAGCGCAAGTAACTTAACACGTAGTACGCACTTAACACTTTAAGTTAATGATATCATTAGTGATCATAATCTCGAATGTTCCTAACACCGCGAGTGCAGATGTGCTCGTCGTCACCTTAACAATCGTTATTTCATTCAACATTAGTCAGTGTTCTCACCAAGGATAAGCCATGTTTGGAATAGTCTGTCACTTTATTGTTTCTGTAACTACTTATTGTACTACAGAAGTAATAATGTTTTGTAACACAAATTAATTGATCTGCCACATAAAAAGGTACTCAATACTTTATTTGCTGTATTCTTTATTTGTTTCCAATCAGCCCTTTTTAGTCCTCTATTTGGCAGACCTCTCCAAAGTTGTACCATCAATTATCTTCTGACCTATCCCCAAATATTTACCAAAAGGTCGTCTCCCAGTCCAGTGAACTATCGGACATGCTCCACCTCTTCAATTTTTCCGGTCCCACAAGGTAAATTTCACTGATTAAAAAGCTTATCCAGCTGTGGATTGCGATAGACTGCATTGATTGATTGGTACGTTGCGAATCTCGTTGTTTGTCGTATGTTTCGCCAGGAATGTATTCAAATGATCGAGTAAGTGGCGTCTGTTGTGCGTGGCGTGCAATTTTGGCATTAGCGTTGTCAGCGGAGCGCGGGAGGTCGCCGCGCGTCCGAGTGTGTCATCCTAATACCACTGTTAATTTGTTTGTGAACGAGAAACTTACATTACGGTGGAATTCCAGGAGATAAATGTATAGGTACCTATATGTTCATGTTTATTTATTTATTTGGACCTCCAACAAAGGATACACATACCTACACAATATAAATCACAATAACTAAAACGGTTCTTTTACGTGTGCTCCTTCAATTACAGGAGACCACAATATGCACATATAACTAGGTTTAAACATTATAAAATAGAGAAAATATATTATGAAATTCCAAAAAATAAAATAAAAAAGAAGAATTAACATGTCAAGATTGAGCATTCTTAGTACAATTGTTTAGAATACTTAATAACTAATATTTGTCATTCATTGACTAGGTAGATTTTGCGGTGGATAAAGTAATTTTGTATTTTGAAATGGGGAGGGTTATGTCCAGGTTATAACGCTTTGAGATTTCATTGTATTGCCTACAGAGTCTCGGGAGAACGGCAAAATGTCCCAGATTAGTTCTAGATGATCTGGGACTAATGTTCTAGATGTTAGTTTTAGTGCGACGAACCCTATTCATGTACTCCATACAGTCTTGTAATCTTTATCAGAGACCATCTGGGTTCCCTTCAAGGCTCGTGCGGACTTGCGCGACTTGCACACCGGTAATTGTTCTACTGTGAAGTTTTCATAGAAATTGTTTTATTAGAGTCGCGTCGCGCCTGTTTGCTTTCAGGCGGCCAGAGGCTGCCAAACTATTTTCACTGATTCCCATCAATAAGCGAGGTAACTTCTGTACATGTACTTATATTTGTTTGATCTATTGCCAATTGCCACTAAGCAAAGTTCATGTCAGATTTGTGCATCTAACTGAATCTCGTAGTGCGCTAAGTGTTCACAGTTTACAAAACACATCGTGAGTGCGTCACTACCTCACTACTCACTATAGTCGACACACTGGACACGCCGTGAAAGCGCAGGCGACACGAGCTGCGTTCGTGGACACCTTACTACTGCACTATCAATCGACCGAGTTGATCTACACTGTCATTGAAGAACACGGTAGATATGGAGTAGCTATCTCTGGCTTGCGTCCGTAAAAAGGTCTATTGGGTGAAGCATAGAAATATAAATAACAGAAATAATAGGTCTTTACCTATGAAATTGCCGTTTTGTATGAAAAAATTTAAACGAATTTTTTTCATGTATTTTTTATTTGTATTAATCGAAGTAATCACCCATGCAATCAATGCATCTTTGCCAACGCAGTGGCAGTTTATTTATGCCCTTCTTAAAGAAATCAGCTGGACGGGAGGCAACAAATTCTTCAAAGGCATTTTGTACTGCTTCTCGGGTATTGAATTTTTTTCCCGCCAAGAAGTTATCCAAATTCTGGAAAAAGTAGTAGTCTGTAGGCGCAAGGTCTGGTGAGTAGGGCGGATGACGGAGAGCTTCCAACCCCAGTTCTTGCAACTTGGAGACCGTCTGCTATGCAGTATGAGGTCGCGCGTTGTCGTGCAGTAGCAGCGGAGACGAGCGATTGACCAATGCTGGTTGGAGATGTGCCAGCTTCTCCATCATTGTGTTCAGTTCTTCACAGTACACATCTGCAGTAATGCTCACCCCGTTTGTTAAGAAGCTGTGATGAATCACACCGGCGCTAGACCACCAAACAGTGACCATCACTTTTCTAGGGGTAAGTTTTCGTTTAGGGCATTGTTTAGGTGCTGAACCAGGATCCAACCAACTTGCTGAGCGCTTGCGGCTATCAAACAGAATCCATTTTTCATCGCAGGTAACAATGCGGTTCAAAATTCCTTCATTTGTGTGTCTGTTGCTGTGCTGCAAGGCACGTCTCGACGCGTACTTTGCGCTGGCGATCATTGAGTTCGTGGGGCACCCATTTGTCAAGCTTTTTTACCTTGCCAATTTGACGCAAATGGACTAATATTGTTTTGACTCTAACGTCGAAAGCTGCTGCTAATTCAGTCGTAGATTGTGTATCATCAGCTTCCACAATCGCCTTTAATTCGTCATTGTCGACCAAAGTCTTCGGACGACCGCGAGGCTCATTTTTCAGGTCGAAATTTCCAGAATGGAAGCGAGCAAACCAATAACAGGTGGTGCGTTGGTTTGTAGTGTTAGCTCCGTAAACGTCGTTGATGTTGCGTGCCGTTTGTGCCGCGTTGCTGCCACGACGGTACTCATATTCCATAATTACTCGAATTTTTAACGTATCCATGATGACGAAAAAGATTGAAATGAGATGAAAATGTAACACTAATCAATAAACAAATGACTACTTTTGGAAAAAAAATAAACATATTTTTAAAATAAAATTAATTTGAAATTAGAATTCTTAGCCAAACAAAATTAATTTGATTTGAAATGGCCAGTACTGCAGAACGGCAATTTCATAGGTAAAGACCTTATATAATAACTTCTTTCTTATATCTTCTACGCCCGGGGTGAACACATCACTGCACTTGGGTTTGGGTTGTGATTGCACTAAACAAGGTGTTCTTGGCTTTAGTTTATATCGGTCGCACTGTTTAGATATCATTGATATACTCAATTTGCTTTCCATCACTACATACAGTATTATAAAACGAAGTCCCCCCGCCGCGTCTGTCTGTTTGAACGGGATAAACTCATAAACTCCCGAACGGATTTTCATACGGTTTTCACCAATGGACTGAGTGATTCATGAGCAAGATTTATGTGTATCATTCATTAAGGTTTTGTGTACCTACATTGGCTGAAATATGTCGATGGTTGTTGAAGATGTCGGAAAATATCATGCCGATTGGGAGCTTCACTGGCTTGCGCCGTAAACCATTAAGAGTTATGTTTTTGGAAATTAATGCTATGAAGTTTCCTAGTTTCTCTGTGTAAAATATCAGTAGAATGTGTCTAGATCATAATTATAACGATAATTCTAAAAACTTATACTTTAATAGAACACAAACTTATCAAAGATTTGGACTGTGTTTACCCGGCTTGGGCACATAAGTGCCGACCTCAATACGCACAGGGTCACACGTCACACACTCTTGACATTGATACTCGCAGCCTTATCACTGAAAACAGCACTATCGACTATCCACCCCACTCGCCGTCGCCGGAGGCACAAAAACGTATCTTTTGTTAATACAACATTCAAAGTATAGAAGCACTAGAAACTGACGATAGTGTTTTTATTCGTGTGCAAACACCGGAAAACGAATGTAATCGAGAATCCATATAACATCAAACTGTAAAATCATCAACCGGACAATCGCGCAGTCGTCATGAAGTAGTTATCTGCAGCGATAACACACGTCATGATGAATGGTTCGGGCGACTAGTCGCTGCGACTAATTTGTCGAACGCAACAACGTCATAAAGGGATCTCGCGCTCTAGACGGCCACGACCATGTAAAACTGCAGTAACCGATACGAATCGCGCACTTTGTCGCAACGGCCAACCGGCCAACTAGCCGCAGACCGAGCCACGCCACGAACCTCGACTGGCCGTCTAGTGCGCGAGATCCCAAAGTGTTACCTATGTAAAAGAAAACCTAGTACGTTTTGTTGCGACGTATTATTGAATTGCTTTCCTGATTTGATGTTTTAATGGCTCAGCTACGTAGGCACTGCTCAAAAGTTTACCATACTTCAAAATTACAGATGAACACCAATCTTAAGGACCCATAATTTGGCAGTATCGCTTTGATTGACATTCAGCCTAAGATAAAATGACTGGCCCATTCTAAGGAGTAGACTTGAAAGCTATTGGTAACTTCTACCTTGAAGCATCAGCTGAGTTGTCTATACAGCTCATGATCTTGCATGTAACATGAGAGACCTATTTGTAGACACTATCACAGTACAGGCTTACTAATAAGCTGATTGATACGATCACAACCCGATATGGGCAGGAATGCGAAAGTACCGCGTAGGTACAGGAGACACGGATGACAGGTGGATATCAGCTGACTGATGGACCAGTGAACAACGTTTGTTGACCTCCGCCCACGTGCCTGTGCATATAGCACTCGGGAGAGCGAGCTTGTGGACAGAAAGCGATGACATTATCATATTAAATACATGACATGACCTTATCAGACAGTAATATCATTATTTAAACTTAAACCTATGACCTTGAGGATACATACGGAAGAACGGGATCTGTAACGTAAAAACAACAATACAGATGGATTGTGTAGTATAGACAGTGTTAGCAATTACTAGTAGAGGCAGCAGGCGCGCGGCGCGGTTATTTTTATATGCGCCGTCCACTCGCACTGCGACCTCGGACCGTTGGGCTGCGGACATATGCACTCGGTACACTGATTACAGCCATGTATTGGGGCCCGTCCCTGCTAAATTATTGGATTCAAGGTACTGTCTCTTCCAGCAGACTGTTTGTTAACTTTTAGGTTAGTTTTCTCGCTCCTAGATAGCTAGCAATTTTCATTTCAACCACATTTTCAGTAGCCTATTATATAAATCATCCAGCAACGGATGACCAATTTGTGTGTTTAAAACGATTTTCGAATTACCTTGAGATCATGAACTCCACAAAGTTCACTGTTATGATTGCAAACAGAGTGGTCAGTCAAACCGGTGTGTTTGGCAGCCGCCTCGGCAACGATGAGTACTGCGAGTACATGCGGCGTGGCAGACCTCCAATGACTTGCGTGACGACAGCTCGCAACCACGTGCGCCGTGTTTACACCGACCCAACAGAGAGCTGCGACGGGGCTCGTGGCTCAGTAGTTATCGGATCGAGGGAACTGACTGACAGAGTAACTACGCAAACTTTTGCTGCAAGATAGCTTGGGACTTTTTCGAACCTCTCCAGAGCACGAATGTCCGTTGAACCTGGTTAACTCGTTATGAGTTTT
The DNA here is from genome assembly GCA_914767755.1 of Agrochola circellaris. Taxonomy (NCBI): domain Eukaryota; kingdom Metazoa; phylum Arthropoda; class Insecta; order Lepidoptera; family Noctuidae; genus Agrochola; species Agrochola circellaris. Next base: position 19,370,878 of record OU611850.1, on the reverse strand, counting down.
AGTAAACTATTTACCGTATTATATCGGACCTACTTCTGCCCTGCCAGTTCTGATTGAATCCGTTAAAGTTAAAAAAACATAAGTGTAAACAATATGGTCGCAGCTTTACAGTGTATGAGAAACGAACAGCGGGCTTGCACCGCCCCATTATGTAGATGTGTGTACAAACATTACGATGTCACGCATCGCCGGCGCGTGAGTCACCCGCGCGGCCCTGTTGACACCCATTCATGTCTTTATATGTACGCTCACTGTGGAGCATGGCATCATCGTGATATAATACTTTAAAACAGGAAGGTTTCGCTGAGAAGCGCTAAATCTTGTCCTAATATTGGAATGAGCAATGTTGAAAGAAATAATGATCTAAATTAGCTTGTTTGATTACGAAACCCTGACCAGCTGATCATTGACGTGTCCGACAAAATATGAATAGACCGATGAAAGATGCATTCGATTCGGAACACTAACAATCACTCAACTTGTTTGTTAGTAAGACAAACATCTGGTCGTTCGTCAGACGGATTTCCTGATACGTCAGAGCAGACGAGATATTTGTCAGGGGTGCTACACATATGTTCGGGTCGGCATTATTCGGCACAGCCGGGCGGGCGGCATGAATACATGTTCGGGAAAAAGCCGCTCGGATTAACCCGAATTGTGGCGAACCCACCCGGACGTGATTCAGCGAGGGTAGATACTGAAGTTTGTCGATCGGCACGAGCTCGGGCTCGAGCTAGGGTCGGCTTTGCCGTTATACAGCTACTGCCGAATCGAATGTGCCGACCCGAACATTTGTGCAGCACACCTTAGTCTGTCACGAGATGATCGGCGTATGGTAACGGTCGAGACGCGCCCGTCTGTACAGTATAGGAGCTACATAATATGCTATTATGTTCCATGACGCGCGCTGATTGATTTATTTGAGGCTATTATCGAATCAGGCATACTTCGCTGATGGTGTCAGTGACTCATTCTGTTTTTGCGCGTATTTGGAGCGTCGTGCGGAATTTGCGAGTTTTTCTTCTTGTTGTCATATATCCGTTAACCCGAAGTGTAACGGTTGAGCTTTTTGTTCAGTGTTACGGGTTCTATACTCTTTTTCTTATTGCTGTGACATCTAGGAGATTTCGGATATCATATAGGAATCTAAAAATAATGTTTTGAACAATAATTTGTATGGCCTGTGTAAACACTAGGAAGTGGTGAAGGGTACACATTTTGGGGGCTGATTTATGTAACTTTTGACGTTCAAGAAAAGCCGATTCTCAGTTTAAGTTTAATAAATTACTTCTCCGTTTGAATTTATACATTAAAATGTTCCAAACTTTTTTTAAATAAAATGAGTAATTAATTAATGAACTTTTTCCGCCTAAACCTGGCTATATATGTAGGTATATTGTCCCATACTTATGATTCTCGTGTATATTGTCCCAGGTCAATGGGAGAAGCTGCCGCTGTGGACGCTGGAACGCGAGCTGGTGGTGCAGGACATCGCTGAGAAGGAGAGCATCAAGGTGCTGGAGAAGGCCACCGTACCCATCGTCAAGATGACCGACAAATACTCTGACGTCAAGGTAACACGAATTTGCTATCTTAAGCCTCGTATTCACTAGTAGAAAAATAATGTTCCGCAGCACGTTTTGGCTAGAGATGTCGGACAAAGTCAGGCTACGTTGCACGCCAGATCTGGCGACATCGAAAACGATGAAAAAGGTCGAAGACAAGATGTCTGGCGACGTTGGTTGACATCGCCCTGCCTGACACGCGTTGCGGTACATTTGCCTCCTTGTGAATACGTGGCTTTCTACTCATAGCCAGGAGAAACATTTAAACAATCATCACGCGTAGCACTACCGCCATAGAAACGGAAACCCTTTCTATGGCGGTCACGCTACGCGTGCAGGATTTGATCAACGTGATGATTATGGTTGATAATTGAGTGAGGCGCACTCTGGAATGTATGTAGTTCCACACTTATGTCATACTGTGTACGGTATGTGTCGACGATTATTATTAAATGCTGTATGAGTTAGTGTGTTACTATGGGCATAATTCACATATACATTCTTAAGGATCAGTCATTTTGAAATTATATATGGAAAATATCCTGCAGTGGACGTCTTTCGGCTGAAATTATTATGATGTTCTGGAAAATGACCGCAACAGAAAATATATCACTCCAACGAATGTATTGCAGCGAGCACGGTCGTTGTGGCCGCTGGAGCGCGTTTGGTTCAAGTGGTTCTTTGCAAATTAATCGATGCAGAAACAAAGGTACGGTAACGAACGGTCGAGGCGTGGTGGCCACACTCGGCGCGGCCACTAACAAAACGAAAGCACATCGAGCGCCCCCGGCGATTCTCCACGGTTATGCCTTCTATGAGCGATGTGCCCGGTGGGATTTCCCATCGGAAGAAATTACGAAGTTCCGTACGAACTTTCTCGAAGGGGATGAATTTTCATTAATACTTACTTCCTTAGTCCTCACTTTCGTTATACAAGAAGTCTTGTGCAAAAATCCATGCTTCTAGACCCAGCTGTTTTGGATGTGCGTTGTCTGTGAATGAATTAATAATTTATTTATTAAGTAGATACGTAGTGTCATCAATACTGGACTAGTCTGAATTCCGTTGGGATCAGTGGTCATGTGCGACCAATTGACCAGGAAGCTTATGGGAAATACAACAATTCTTTCTTTCTCAGGTGGATATATCATTCAACATGAGCAGTGGAGTTAAGAGCGCAGAGCTCATCAAGCAGTTTAAGGTGAGCCCAAATACATTATGTATGTAAAGTGACTAAGTACTAAATTAAATTGTCCGTATATTCAAATCAGAACTGTCATTCTTTGACAGTTGTATGGAATGGACACACACGGGCAATTTGCTTAAAAAAAATAAAAAATGGTTGCCTGTAAAGTCGGTTTTACGGGCGAAGATTTTACGTGACAACGTCTTTTTCTCGGCGGTGACTCATCGTAACAGACGTGAGCGGGCGTTACACTTTTTCATGAGTGACTCCGAGCCGCAACCTAATTTAAGACGTTGTCACGTCAAAATATTTCCCTGACTGTCCTTCCCGATCTGAGCACATTATATACTGTATTTAAGAAAGACAAGTAGGTACGCTAGACGGATAGACCAGCCTCATACAAACCACAGCATAATAATATAGTCGGCAGTTACTTGGTTAGCTGTGCGTGCTCCTACTGAATGTCTCGACCGTACTCTGTGCCTCTGATCCAGACACAGCGCGTGGCCTTGCCCTTATGACGTGAAATTGTTCAAACAGTGACACAACACTATTTATTGTATATCTATCTATAGATATTATAATTTGAAGTCGCTCTTCGTGTCTCTGTGTGACCGCGTTGTTCTTCTGAACTGCGCAACGAATGTTGATGTGGATCTCACCATCGTTTAGAGAATTCATTCCGGAAGGTTTATGTGCATAATAAATTAATATTAAACTTACATATAATAAAGATATCTCGATGTAAGTAGGATGAACATCAGTTATTCAGTTACATTTTAAAACCCACATGCTCGCGCAACGGGCTGATACGACAGTACGACAGACAAAATATTTGGCATATGCTCTGCTACCCGAGTGAAGCCGGGGTAGGTTGCTAGTACTAAATAATTTTTACGTAACGTCCTTTTAGCATCAATTACTAATTGCTAAAGAATACTGAATACCTCATTGATATGGTTAGATTATTTAACAGAATATGTAGTTATTATTATTATTTCGTTTGTTCGTATTTATTAAATAAATTGTTAAATATTATTATTATTGTCCATTTATTAATTCCAGTTACAATGACTCGTAAACAATATTCAATACATCACACATACATTAACTTTACAATATAATACAAAACAAAAACCACCGTACATTTAACACTTACACTACATTAATGGCCGACGACTGTAGTGACGTGCAAGTCACCGCAGCCTCGTATGTATGGACAGTGTCGCCTGCCCGCTGTCGCCGGCAGCAGCTCCAGCCGCGCTCCGCGTCGGCAAACATGCCCGAGGCACTACAGTGTCGCGGCAGCCCCATCAGCGCTCTGAAGGCGTTGTTCAATATAACAACTCGGAGGGCTTCGTATGCTTTTTGGGTGTGATTCACCTGCAGGCTGCACGTGTACAATGAGATACAATAAGCTCCAAAAGTTTGCTTGACCGACTTGGAACAGCGACCGGCTTGGGTCATACAAATGATTACATATTACTCACTCTCATTACTAACATTCCGGCCTGTTGGCGGGGGTAATCGTGGCTATTAACAAGTCTGCCCTCGTTTTAGCACAGCAGTGTAAATCATGAAGCGAAGGTATTTGATAATTATCAACCACGTTCACTCACCTTTATGGACTCGCGCATAAGACCTAGTACTGTGTTGTGTCTAGCTTAGGGTATCTTATGGGTTCGATCTCCGGTCGGGTAAATTGTTATTGGGTTTTTACATTCGGAAATTCTCTTTTCGGTATCGGGATCTGTGCCCGATATAGGTTCAAGCGCAATTAATTGGAGTTATGTACAAGTGGCGAATGTACAGTCTATCACACTTAGTAGTAACTCGAACTACGGTCAAACTTACTGCTAAGAAATGAAGCTATTAATCCGCTGGATGCGAGATACACAGAACCGGTCGAAGTGGCGGTACTCGGAGGAGCCCTACGTCCAGCTGTGGACGTCTCTCGGCTGAAATGATGAAGACATTAAGGCACTGCCAATGTCAAATTGTAACAATAAAAGCGAAAAAAAAAACGATTGTTTGAAACAGTACAACAAAGAATACATAATTATGACCAAATTAAAACTAACGTAAAATTATAATGTAGGATGTTGTGTACGTCTGCCTGCCTCTACAGGGAACAATTTAATGTTAAGTTTTATAAGCAGTATTCTATCTAAACTCCACCCCATCTCATCTATTCCAGGAGAAGTACCCGGTGCTAACGCGGCTGGTGATGGTGCTAAAGCAGTTCCTACTGCAGCGCGACCTGAACGAGGTGTTCACGGGAGGCATCTCCTCCTACTCGCTCATCCTCATGTGCATCAGCTTCCTGCAGCTGCACCCGCGGCCCGAGCGACTCCGGCAGCCGCACAACCTGGGAGTGCTGCTCATTGAGTTCTTCGAGCTCTATGGACGCAAGTTCAACTATGTTAAGACTGCGATTCGAGTCAAGAATGGAGGCTCTTATGTGTCCAAGGATGATATACAGAAGGTACGATTGTGCAATAAGTGATCGTTATATTTGAAGTTGAAAGTTTTTAATTGTAAAACATAGGTGGGTGTAAAAACAGGTGTAAATAAAATATATGTAGAGATCACTATGTTTTGCCGTTGACGGCGTACAAACATCTATATCAAATATCATAAAAGAATAAAAAAGGAGGTTGTGTGTAAGTCCGAGATTTTTTGAAAAACTTCTGACAAATTGGAAAGTTTTTAAAGTTGGGCCGGTCATCATCTGTCTAAGAACTTAGCTTGTGGCAGTGTATTGCTGGATATGGATGCTACTGACAATGTGTTCGTCATCATAATGGTGGGTAAGTGCGTCAGTGATCTTTGAAATTACACGTTATACCGAAGTAGTAGTGCCACGACAGCATCCATGCTTACCAGTCATCGGCTCCTGAAACTTCGCTGAACGCGTCAGCTGTTTTATAGAAGCAGTAAGTACATACTAACGTTAGCGATCTGTTCGTAGGAGATGAACGACGGGCACCGTCCGTCGTTGCTGTGCATCGAGGACCCGCTCACGGCCGGCAACGACATCGGACGCTCCAGCTACGGAGCGATACAAGTCAAGCAGGTAACTACTACACTGTACTCAAACTAACAGTAGAAAACTTCGACACAAAAGGGTGTGCAAGAAAAACTAACTTTATCTTCTTGGATTTGGGAATGGACTTCATTTTCGGTATCAACATATCCCAAAGGCAACGAAAATATTGTTTTTTTAATGACCTCCTTGGGTTTTGTTTTTAAATTCATCATTTGTCATCAGCTACCTGAAGGTCTCGAGCTGCATTTGTCAGCTTGACGTTGCGTTTTTTTGTCATCAGCTACCTGAAGGTCTCGAGCTGCATTTGTCAGCTTGACGTTGCGTTTTTTTCTCATGCGTCCAGGAGAGTTATTTAATATGTGTCGTTTGTACGGCAGGCGTTCGACTACGGCTACATCATCCTGCAGCAGGCCGTGGGCGCGCACAACGCGCTGCTGGCGCGCCACAGCGTGCTGGGCCGCATCGTGCGCGTCACGGACCACGTGCTGCAGTACCGGCGCTGGGTGCGCGACACCTTCGAGTCCTACTTCTTCCCGCACCGCCGCGCCGCGCCGCCGTCCTCGCGCGAGCCGTCGCCCGAGCCCTCCGACAGCGAGCCGGTCAGTACCGTCAGGACATGCACGCTGGGATTATGTCGAAGTCTTATTTCAAGTGTTATTGAACTCCGCCTTTAGTGCATTCATTTCACGCGTCGTTTTCATGGACAGTGACGCCGTCACCGTGTGGTATGTGACATGATAGTGGCCAGTTCCAAGTTTACCTTGTCCGCGAGAAGGTGATTCAATATTAAAAATAATTCTTTTAATGGTCAGTTGAGTTGTGATTTTTTCAGGGTGTGATAATTTTCACTTAATATTGTAGTATTATTATTGATATTGTGTTGTTGCCAGTATACTTTGTCATATAGCGATTTATACTCATAAGTATGTGTTGTCCGCAGGAGTGGTCGGACAGCGGGTCTCGCGCAGCCGGCTCGCCTCCCATCGTGGGCGCGAGCGCGGTCCCGAGCGTCGCGCCCAGCCCCAGCGGCGCCGGGCAGCCGGGCGCGGGCCCCGGGGGCGGCGCGGGCCCCGGCGGCGCGGGCCCCGGGGCCGCGGGCCGCACGTCGCCGCCGCCGCTGTCGGCGCTGCAGTGCTCGTCGCCCACGCCGCGGCGCGTGTCGGCGCACCAGTCGCTCATCATCCACCACATCACCAGTAACTCCGACTTCAACAACATCCCGTCCGGCGTCATCCAGCGCTACGCCGCGCACGACAACAAGCGCGCGCCGCGCTCCTTCGGCAAGCAGCGCCGCCTGGCCTCGCCGCCCGCCGCGCCGCGCTACCGCGGCCCGCAGGAGCGCCACCGCAAGCGGCGCGGGGCCGCGCACGCGCCGCACGCGCCGCAGCGATGATACGCGCCGCACGTGCCGCACGTGCCGCACGCGCCGCACGTGCCGCACGTGCCGCACGTGCAGCACGCACGCCAGGGACTGCGATCACCGAGACCCCCATTTCTCAACTGAATTATAAAGAGCGTCTGCGTTCTATTGGAAAGCCGTGCGTTCACGTAGTTAAATAAATTTAATTACAAAAACTACGTAATTAACATTTCACAAATTTTCAGACTAATGCCACAAACAACAGGTATCGGCGCTTACATACGAGTTTCCAATAAATCGCAAATCCTCTTTACACAACCTCATTAAACTGTTTAATTCAAATTAGCGACTGGCAGTCCTAAACCCAAGTCATAGTAACAAACCGTCCGCCATCCAGCACCTTATTGATCTCTAGTGTCTTATGACGTCACAAGTCATCGCAGACCCCAGTGAGCGCGGTCGTTGTCTGCACAACCCGTAGTTAACTAGTGTACAACTAAACGCGTGTGAACAGTGCGGCCCGGTGAACTACTAGGTTAAGAACGCTTGGAGCAGCTCATATAAGTGGACTCTTACTCGGATTGACGGTACGCGGGATACTGCTAGAATATAGTAGATCTATAAGCAAAATTACGTTATTGTACAGTACGGGAAATTAATCGTTTAGCAAATTGCAACTTGAGTACCAACTTAAATTATCCGTGTATTGAAATGGCAACTGCCATTCTCATCTGCTCATCAGTCATACGAAATGACTATCATACGGAAAATTGACATAGTGCGGAATTCTGCTCAACAATACATTTCCCAGATTGTTCAACAATGTACGATGTGATAGTAAGCGACCTCTCTTGTAATATTAAAGGTACAGTAATATAAACTTATCGATTGTGCCGTCACTTGCAATGCGGCTGTACATCGCGTTGTTATTCTAAATGCACTTCCACACGCGCGTTAGTAGGAAACGCTTCAACTAACGGGAAAATTTACGTATTGAGCGCAAGAGAAAGGTACGATCTCATGTTCCACAAAATGTCTTTAAAAAGTGATTTACACAGGGCAATTTAATTACCTGCAGCATACCATAAGTTAAAGCAACAAAACAGTCTAAACAGTGTTTATACGATACAAGTCATTTGTCGCTTTTAATTTATTGTATGGGAACTTTCATCAAGTAAACGGGGCTTAAAAGAAACTATCGGAATTGTTGCAAAACACAGACCCATGACAACCGCACGCGGTTGAGCAACATTTTGGGCACCTTATGACATGACTTGCAAATGTTGAGTAAGTACAAAACTTAAGTTAAGAATCGTTTCCTACTTCGTGTGTGTGTCGTCAAATAAGTGTACGCTTTATCCGACACCTAGCATATTGACATCAAGCTTTACAATCAAGCTTGTTTACGTTTGTGTTTCTAGGTCGCACTTTCATTGTACTACAACGTGGAGACGATAATACGACAATAAATTAAACGGCATATATCTAATGATGTTCCCAGTCAGATAGGAAACGCCGACGTCACCTAGCTTATTTTTAATACTTTTTAATATGACGTATAAAAGTGATTCCGATATCCTATTTGCAGACTGTAAAAAGGATATCGGAATCACTTACCTTAATCACTTAACTTGATTAAGCATTAGTATTGCCAGTGTTTTAATTTCTGGTCGTATTGTTATCTCCGCATTGTATAATGTGCGCCATAAATGATGGCTTTTCTGAAACAACACTAATGGCTCCGCGACTCTATGTTGGCCATGATTTTTGATGTAACCATTATCAGCAATGTTGTCATCACAAAAGCTCCGCGCTTCCATAAACACAGTGTAACTAAGTCGTCTGAACATCGTATTATACGTTACAATGCTTTACAAAATATTATTTACGGTCTACGAAGCTACGAGTTTGCTTCCGCGTAGCAAACTTGTAGCAGCTTCTTTGAAATGAGACGGCTAGTTGTCACACAGGCGAAACAAAATGCGAATCTGGGGCTAGAGAAAAGCGAGAAAGTACAGTACTCGGCAGTAAATAAGGCACATCGAGTTTTTGAAAAAGTTGCTTGTAGAGCGTTGTCTCTATGATCACAACGCGGGAAAATATTCAAAATACCGCTGAAGCTCTGGTTTGACCGTTTCCTGTGTGAATACCCTGAACATACGGAAATACAGAAGAAATGGTGATAGAACTTCTGATTGGTAATAAATTAATAGGCATTTAGCAAGTTTTGGATCAATAACAATAATACCTTATGAGGGAAATATTTTGAGAATGTATGTTACAATGTCGCTGCATATAAAGTTACGAAGACGTCTGCAACTTTCTAGTTGCGTAGTGAACTTTCTGCGATCCCCGCATTGCGTGCTGTGAGAGTACAAACGCATCTAATTGTTCGGGATTAGATTAGCTGTAATGTTGCTGGTACAAAACTACTCGTAAAAAAAACAGAAGTATATAAAAATCCCTAAATGATTCCAGAGCCATGGGTTGATTTCGAATTACATTTTTGCTTGTAGTCACTCTAAAGCAATATGTTGGCACTTGTACTTGTACTGTTATACAAATTCAGGAACCTGAAAAAATTTTATATTGATATAATTGTTAAAATACATTGTCAACATTTGACAGTCATCGTTCTCTGATTATAATAAAATGTGGAACTCTCCGGGAAATATTCTTAGATAAACTGAGGCATTAAAACAAAAATGATAAAATACTGAGAAAAGTTAAAAACAATACTCATTAGGTACAATAATTTGAAATGTAATATCGAAAAGAAAAATCGTAATGGGATGTCAGCAGTGTCGCTTCACTGACGGACGGTCAACAAAACGTAGGAATATTCTCACGTAGACACACAATGACAATGGTTCCAAAAATCAATCTGCCTATCCTTTTCCCAACTTCAATTACGTTGGGGTCGACTTTCAGTTTACCCGGATGCAGCTGAATACTAGTATTTTGCATGGAGCTACTGACAACGAATGGCAACGGTTCCAATTGGCAAAAAAAAAAGAAAAAAAAAAAAAAAAAACTTTAGAATTCTTTTACGATCGGACTCGGTTTATAAACTTACTATGAAACAAAAACATACTTACAAAAACAATAGCAAAACTCGCGGCAAAACATATGTACAGATAGGGCAGTTCTACATAGGCAGACGGACACAATGTATAGTGTACATGTAAACAATAGGCGGATTATTAACTTGTACAGTTGCCTTATACTACACCATTTAACTACTCTACAACGTATTTATTATTTATTTGTACATTTTTGCCATTTACTGGGTACTAATACAGCTGATTATTAAATTATTTGATTGCTAGTAAAACGCCTACAAGAATGAACTTAATCAACAACTTGATTATTTATTTAAATTAAATGGACTTTGCTAAACGTGTTCAAGAACAAGAGGAATTCATCAGATCTAGCTAAAGAACACAAATCAAGGAGTATTGAACAAACGGAATGTCAACATAAGAATGGAATAACTTGCGAGCGAAAACGCTAGGTAGAGACACAACTATTACGTTTATCACTGCGTAGTTTATCACTGCAGTTAAAAACCGGAACTGCATCGTAAAGACTCCATTTGTTTACTACTCCTTGGTAGCGTTACCATGGCAACGAATAGTACTCACTTATTTGTATGCACGTAGAGGCGTGTCTTGACACAATGCACGTGGTGACGTCACGCAGAACATGTGTGCGCGTGTGTTGTGGTTGAATGTTCCGCGCTGCACTACGGCGACGTGTCGGTAGATTCTCTGACAGCAAACAAACAGTCGCGGTCATGTTGTTACAATAATTAAACGCATATAGAATCCATGGATCCATACAAACAATCAAAACGAAACATATTTATGTTTTTTTGTATCAATAGCATTTGCTTGCTTCATCAATAAATAAGCTTCAGATTTCTTTAAAATATAAGGAATGATGCGCATCCATGATAGTTACAAAAGACGTTGAGTGTGTATGTCCCTCTAACCTCTAAATTAAATTAACTAGTTGAGTAATCTATCGTCGCGACGTCGATGATAGCGATCAAATTATGAATTTGTATAAACTGTTGGAACTACTGCCATATCGAGTAAATAAAATTATAAATATTGAATAGTATCGATACTGTTAAGGTCGCGCTTACTTCGCGCGTGTCTTTCATACAGTTGTAAATTATATCGACTATCGTATCCAAAAATAAAGCATTCACAATCGAGCAGAGTTTACATTATCTATGAATATTCTACGTAATAATATGACAAATACACTTAGCAGAGAATATTGCTACTATTATAAGTAAGTATGTGCTTGCGCACCCGCACAGCTGCGACACCAACGTTTTGTAAGAACTTTTGAAACAAGAGATTTTATATTAATTTATGTGGCAGCTCGTTGTTTTAATTTGTTAGTCGAACTACTAGAATCATGTGAAGTTAATTATTAATTGATTACATTCGTGTCACAACCTTTGTACGTTAATGTAAGTGTAGGGTACAGCGATGGAGTGCAACAGCCTTATATTACATAGTTTGTTTGTATATGTCGCAGGTTTTTCATAAAATTTGGTTTTTGATCAAAAACCGGAAGATGACACATTTTAAACTCAATTTCTTCATAAACCTGTAACAATCCAGATTTTTGATCAAAAACCTGAACTAGTTTGGCTTTATGATAAAGTTCTTGTCAAAATCACGGGTTTGCTGTTTTACGACAAATAAATCAATTTAAATGAAATAAATAAAACAATCCATCATCATTTGCAACTTAGTAGAAAGAAAACAATTATTTATTTATCATAATTTTACATTCATGATCCAATCAATATTCTCCTCCTTCAATCCAATTATGAAATGAAATGTTTCAATATTACGTACCTATATTAATCAAATTTATTTATTTGTCATAAAACAAAGCAAACCCGTGATTTTGACAAGAACTTTATCATAAAGCCAAACTAGTTCAGGTTTTTGATCAAAAATCTGGACTGTTGCAGGTTTATGATGAAATTGAGTTTAAAATGTGTCATCTTCTGGTTTTTCATCAAAAACCGAATTTTATGAAAAACCTGCGACATATATAATATTACAGAGCACTACATTTGTATGATTTCCTCGCGCCTGCGTCGTACGTTCGAGAGCGTTTATCTGTGATGAACAGGGACTTGTAGACAAACATAGCTGATAAATTAGAACTACCTTTATTTAACTTTCTGTGATTAAAATAGTATGATAATGAAATATTTCGCGACAATTTGAGCTCGAATTATAAAAGGTAGTCTCGAAATGTACAATAGTAAGCGCGAAATAGTTCATCGTCATTATTATTTGTGTCAATAATGCTCGCGTTGTACAATAAACTAAGGTTCCCTCATAATTATAATAAACTCGTTGAATTAATCATAAGTTGACCACGACTCAGCAGTGTCGCTTACACTGATGAGCTCCATGTCATTACATTATTGTACTCTCATCAGTGTAAACAACTCTTTAGATAATGGTGCTTATAATGGTGAACACAGCAATAATCGAAATCGATTTTGATTACTTACAATAGTCGTAGTTTACTGTAATAGTTCTCCATTCATCGTCCTCTCCTCGGCTATGGTCAGCTTGTCACGTTTGTGTCGATTTGTTTCTTACTAATAAGTAACGTTATCATAACTTAGTTACCAGTGCCCGGCGGTGCGCGGTCGATATCATATATAATAAGTTCCTATTCATATCTACTTAGTTGATTGTTATCTTCTGTTAAGTTTGTCGCGACTACGCGCACCTATAGTAGTTTTTCTGCGCATACTTCCCGCGGAAATGTCTTGCTACAGTCTTGTTTAGGAATAACTTGCGCTTTTTCCTCTATCAATATGAACTGTCTAGGGTAGATCACAAGACATTTTCATCGTAGCATTTTCAAAACTATGGAGTGGTCTTTTACAGGCTACTGTCGGCCTGCCATAGTTGCAAGACGAATCGTCCTAACTACAGAATGTAATATTAAGTAGTATAATTGAGTGCTTTACCTAGCAATAATTTGTTATCGTTAGCTTATTGTACGCTAGTAACGTGGCGAGTGTGACGTGTGAGCCGCGAAGTTGTGCGCGATACGTCACCGCCGTGGCGGCGCGCCTTTTACAATAATTGGAAAATGTGCAGATGGCAACCTTTCTAGTGATGGATTTAGTTATAATTTTTCTTTGGAAGGACTTAAGTAGACCGAAAGCGACTGCTGTAAACGTAAACTTTGGACACTTTTGTTGTTCTGGGGTTGAAAAAAATGTAAAATCACTTCCCTGAGGCCGCGTCTTAGCGTGATTGAAGAAAATGTAGGGCAAGTTCAACAAACTGGCAGAATGACTGTGCTGTTTCAATACAATTGTGCACGTGAAAGGAATTGTAAAAATAAATGGAAGGTAGGTTTGGCGGTGATTAATGGCCGGTCGTGTAACGATTACTCGCAAATTGTGCAGCGCAGACTCGCGAACAGATTAGGAAATGTATAGCGGCTCACAAATAAGCCACGCGTTCACCTGACGGCGGGAATAATGAGCTATGCTCATGTATTGACGGTAGCGAGTTTATGTTCGCCACGGTAGGCCACGAATTGACAGATTGAAGGCGATTGGAGATATGATTTAGCTTCGGATAGTTAATTGGACAACCGATGATGGTTACCTGCATCACATCACTAAACTTAGTCAAAGTCGCTAAATAAATGTAAATAAAAACGACCTACTTCAAATATATATGAACAAACAAGATTTTCATATGTTAAATGCCTTGAAAGCGAGATAGTGTAAAGTTGGCAACTAGGGCCTTAGTAACGCAGTACGTACCATGTACTGGGTTCTATGTTACTCCGCTAGTTAACATGCGCATACTTTGAACTTTGTTGTTCTTCAGAGTTAGCATACTTAGCTTCGTTAGGCGCTCTTTACATCATGCAGTATGCATTGAATTTACTGAGTAAACCCTGTATTGCTGCTAAGCCAATCCCAACTGTGAACAAGGGAGCAGAATCTCAAAAACAACGTCAAAATGTCAATGACGTCGTAGGTACAACGTCAACAATTTGGTGAGTCTTCGAGATTCTACTCACATGTGCCAGATAGAGAATGATTTCTCATCTTAGTCCAAAGTAACGCACAGTAGTAGTGTAACGCGTCCGAAGTAACGCGTAGTGTAAAGAGCCCTTTATTATACCTCCATATATAATTATGTTGCTGTTGATGTGCCTTGTGCTCTATTATAATCCCGCAAAAGTTTCAGACTAGACTATTTTAGACACACGCCTGAGTGCTCGAGCCGCCCCACAAATTAATGTCTAGCTCACTATATGTCGTTACCAAGGGCTGCTCGAGCAGTTCAGGCATCCGTGTTTTACTGGATTGTGTTGCAGTGCCTTTCGTGTCGATATCTCGATGTTGGACCGGGTATTACTATGACTATCTTGTGTTTGACGGCACTTTACTACCAGCACTCGTACACATCGTCGTGTTGCGTAAGATGCCTCTGCCTGCCCCGTAATGGCAACGTGTAATGTAGACTTATGGAGTAGTAAGTAAATGGAACACCCAAGTGTTAACTTTTGTGAGCGTAAGGCCTCTGCCTCGAATCTTGCGGGCAGCGGGATCGGCAGGATGTAATGCGTAAAATCAAATGGACCGGCCCTCGAAAACAGCGGCGCGGCAGCGGCGCGGGGGCGGGCAACTAGCGGTGCACTCCAGTCAAGCGGTGACTGCCCGCGCGACTCGCCTTTTCTTTTCCTTGCCCTATATTAGGGATTCATTTCTTCTTTTGCCCACATTAAATCGAGCGTTAGGAATAAATTTGAATCAAAAAGATGTTGTCGCCGTTATTCACACATTTCCTTCGCGAATAAAAACAAATATCTCGACGACACAATCACGAACACAACACTACGCCGCCGCTATAGTGCCGCGCGATCTGCCCGCTGGTTTCGAGAACGAACGGGTCTGCGTTACCCGCCCCGCTCCCGCGCCGCCGCGCTACCCGCAAGATTCGAGGCAGAAGCCTTAGTGAGTTTATATTCTTTACGCTTGCCGAGCACTCCATTGTCTCTGTTGCACTCATTACTCCTTGTGTTGAGTATTGTTCACTCAACTTGTTTCAACTTAATACATATAGATGTAATCTCCTACGCAATAAGTTTATTACACGAACACCATCTTGTATAATGTACCTTATAACGATAATGCCAGTGTTTTGCTAAAAAAATCTAAATAAATAAAATAAAGTAAAAATTAAAAAAAATTATATTACATAACGAGTGCAACTAAAATAATATACGAAATTAGTTGTAAGGTGATCGTCACGGCGAGTCGCTCACATTTTTGTTAGTCATTTAAATTGTAAGTCGGCTGTGGCAGCCCGGTGCCACCGGACATATGGCTAGGATGTGGCGACGTGGAACTGAATGAGACGAAGATTCGTGCTGAGTCGCTTCCTGGAACATGACAAATGTATAATATGTGACGAATATGTTGGTTACAATACGACAGCACGAACATTCGCTTCAGCCCGCTGTTTCGATGACGTCACTCGGCCGCCGCCGCCCGCACCCCGTGTGATTACAAAGCATGCATTTATCAAATAGGTTGTCTCATACAGTGTGAGTCACTCGCCGCGACGCCGTAGATTAGCGTTTTTGTATATCTGTGTATGTAAGGTACCTAGCATAATGTTAGCATAGAAACGTTGTACATAGCGCCCCGCGGCCGATACACATGTACATACACACCTGTATATACCATGTAAATACACTCGAGATATATTATATATTTAATATTAATATAAATTTGATTTAAAGAACGTTTTAAAAATAAATTGATAAAAAAAACCAAAAAAAAAAATAAAGACATACAGTGAGTATGAAGTGGAAAAAGCGATTATGACTTTTATTTTTATGTAACCTACCCTCATTGACCAAACTTCTAAAATCCAAACTATTACATACGAATGGAAAAAGAATTTTCATGAAATATTCAAGACCTAAGTACACTAAAATAGGAAACAAAATTGCTGGATGTCTCAGTACGTACAGTTGTATCACGGAAGTGCGCTTGCTGGCATTCGTCAAGGAATGTTTTATGAGCCCGACAATGGCTCGGCACTGAGCCGTCTTAAATAAACTTAGCAGCGCGTAAAATAATGACCGGTTTAGTGCACTCCCGACCCGTGGTACAACTGCGATGTCCAACTGGTTGTACTACGGAGTGGGACTGTGCCTCTTTAGCCACCGCTAATGTAGAGCCAAGTGTTATGAGAACCATATTACTCTATTTACTGTGGGTTAGCTGGTTGCAATGTTCGTAATTGCTAGGATCATATTATGTTTTCTTGTCTGTTAGAGGGTCAACTGATTATTAGATAGTCAAACGTCGAGATCCGAAGACTTACGAAAGTTTTCGATATCGGAAAACGATTTATGGAACCCAAATGGAGTTGGGCAGGACACCTGGCAAAGCGGAGTGCTGTCAGGTGGAGTAAGGCAGTGACCGAGTCCGAGGACAAGTCCTAGGACTGGCAGACGAAGTGTCGGTCGTCCGACGGCGAGATGGGCGGACGACATTGTTACCATCGCGGACAGAACCTGGATGAGGCTGGCACAGGAGCGTGGCGATTGGAACAAGAACAGAGGGCTGTTGCTCAGCAGTGGGTGAAGTCGGGCTGTGGATGATGAAACTGATGACTATTTACTAACTACTTACATAATGGATATTTTATGTAAAACAAAAAAAAAAAATGTAGAAAAAGTTTATTGTATCATTCTAAGCCTTCAATCGAAGATCTCCGACGCTCTCGCCTGCTGGTAGATTATTGCAAATAAGCAACAAGGATACGCAAATTGAGAGACTTGTAGATGCGATAACTATAGTCCCAAAACCCTAACCTCACTGGTTTGCCTGTAGGTACTGCATGAGAAAGTTGGGCTGACTCCTGCTAACACATGGGTCGATTTGAAAGTGTGGTGATTTTTTCTCATTTCGGTGTTTTTTTTTATTTCTAGGTTTTATTATCTGTTTGTAACCGACTTCCAGAAGGACCAGCTTATCAATTCGGATGTTTAATACATATATATTTTTAATGTATGTTCAGGCATAAATTTGTTTGAAAGGGTATACCTACTTCCGAGATGGAGAAGTGGAGCTAACACGGGCGTACCCGGGGGGGGGGGGGGGGGCTGCCCCCCGTCCCTCCCCTGGGTTTTGTATGCTTAAGTACTGTTGTCGATAAAAGTTATGTCACAGTCACGTTAAGACTTACTTTAGGTACATTACAGTATCAATCAACAGTAGGTAAAGTACAGCCATGCTATTCTGTAAACATCTCACCGTGAAAACTTGGGTGAAGTGAGCTGTCAATAGTGTCAATCCCTGTGGAATGACAGCTCACTCCACGCTCACTTCACCTAAGTTTTCACGGTGAGATGGTTACAGAATAGTACTGCAGTACTTATAATAATATGTACCTAAGTATTAATTTTAGGAAAAATCGCGCTGCACGGCGCTCCTGTTGTAGGTACCTATCATACCTACATAACCGATTTTAAAAAGGAGAAGGTTCTATGTTCGGCTTTTTTAGGGTTCCGTACCTCAAAAGGAAAAAACGGGGCCCTTATAAGATCACTTTGTTGTCCGTCTGTCTGTGAAGACCCTTTTTCTCAGGAACGCGTGGAGGTATCAAGCTGAAATTCATACCAAATACTCAAGTCTACTGTCCCTTGGAGCTGTGAAATCTTAATTCACATAACAAGACGTGATAAGTTCCATCGGTGGCAATTTACTGATCGAGTATAGGTTACCGGCTCCGCAATCATGGGCACATCGAACTCATAGGTACCTAATTGAACTCATAGGTAGGATAACAGATTCAATTATCAGCGCTTTAAGAAGTTCTCTAATTTATTTATTTTCTTATACGTAATAGGTACTATATATTATTCCCTAAATTTATGTAAGTTCTTAATATTTAAAATACTTTTCATGGATTTTGCAGCTAATGAAATAGCATTAAAAATTACAATTGAAAAATTTACCCACCTCCATTTCTTGGCACAATATTTGCCAGTTATTGGTACCAAATTACCCAATTAACCAGCACTAAGACTTAGGGCAAATAAAATACATACAAATTATGAATAAAATGCTATTTATTGCTATTAATTACAAGAAATTTCTTAGAAAAATACTTAACAAATAATAATAATTGTCAGCACTCAACAAACACGCCTAATTAGTATCTATTGAAATTAGATAAATCCAATTATCGGCATAAAAGTTAACCAATTATCAGCAGCAGTTTCAGCATGGACCCAACATGGAAAATTATGTCACATCATATTTTTTACATTATAATTAATTCTTAATCCTTAGGTACTGCAGGATACTTAAATAAAAATAAACCTGCGGGTAAAAAATTTTCAGCATGGCTGCTGATAATAGCTAAGACTGTTTTCGACTGAGATATGTCCATTGGCGTGAAAATTGTTACAAACCTTCTCGGTCTCTTCTTTCTAATAGTTTCAACGGATCACCCGGTACCAACATTGTGTGCTTAGGAAGCAGGCTAAGGTATCTTTAACAGAACGTATCTATCTCAGGGACATTTATTTACCTTCGTTTGAGAGTAAATAAATAAATACTTAGGCAGTTTATTTAAAGAGCGAGTCGCAGTTTATTTATACAGACGGAGTTATTCTTAGTTGAGTGTGCATCCCGTGGGATGAAGCGCGCAGTGCCGGCTGTTAGGCTGACAGAAACGTCAATTAGGTACAGGATACAGCCGAGTACAGGTTGTGTTGGACCGTTAACGGATACGATCCTCCTAAGGATACGAAGGTTTTTTTTTTAAAGCACTCGTGGCTGTGTTGAGCTCGCGCGCTCGGTTTGGATGTGTTTCTTAGATTGCTTGATTAAAGTATTATTATGTACCTACCTTTGTGTGGCTACTGTGTACGTAATGTTTCGAAACAGTAGGTACCTAACTCCAAACTTCAAATCCACAATCAAACAATTATAAAATTCAAATTCAGTTACCTACGTAAAAACAATTATTTTCCGTTCAACGTTATCCTCCTGCCATGCTATTCTGTAAACATCTCACCGTGAAAAATTGGGTGAAGTGAGCTGTCAATAGTGTCAATCCCTGTGGAATGACAGCTCACTCCACGCTCACTTCACCCAAGTTTTCACGGTGAGATGTTTACAGAATAGCATGGCTGGTCGTATTTACCTTCGCGTACCTAACTATTGAACAAGTTATAAAAGCAGAATTACAATGAGCTCCAGAATTAATTGGAATCCGCGCGGCTCGTGCCGCCGACGGTTTGTTAAAACTTGTAACAACTCGCACGTGTGAGTGACAGCGTGACAGGGTGACGGTACCAGTGGACAACTTGCGTGCAAGTCTTCGATGTGGGAGCTGAAATGAACTGAGCTTTTTCCTTTTCGCAGTTGCTGGATTGAAAATCGCTACGTTTTTAAATCAAATTAGTTTATTGGAAACATTTGTGGCAGGTACAGAGGTTGGAATAAGATTATAAATTTCAAACATGCACCCTGTAAGCGCACTGCAAAACAAAACAAAAATAAATTACAAAACAATACGTTTTACATCATGTTATTTTTACAACAAAAAAAAGGTATAGAAAAGAATAATTATTTTTTACTGTAGCTATCGAATTAAATTAAGTATTTACAAGTAATAAAGAATAAAATCATAATAAAATGTATGAATTAAAAAAAAAAAATAAGTCGAACGCACCTTGCGTTCGGCTAAGTTCGGACGGGTTTTCGATGAATTGAAAGGATGTGTTAAAATACTTTCGACGCCCCCAAGCAATAAGTCGGTAATCGTAAAACTTAAATTTTACAGGAGAAATGTTTTTCTGTTTTTGTTGAATGGCTTTTACACTTTTGTATTGATACGTAAAGATACTTTTCTCGACATAATTTCGTTTTTAAATTTCCCTACAATAAAAGTGTTTTTCATGATATCTCCGTAAATATGACTACGAAAAATGTGAAATAAATTACTAAGATGTATCCCAACCCATAGGTTCCGAATTTGACATAACAATAAAAAGTCCATAATAGCACATTACCGACTTATTGCTTGGGGGCATCGTTATGTTTTTTCTCAAAACATATATAAATTATCTATGCGTATAATGTATAAGCGTATATGTAGGTATGATAAGCGTATAAGTATGATATTTAACTAATCTACTTTATCCGAATACTTTATCACCTTCCTATTTTCAACAGTTCTAGCTTGAAAGCAGTTCAAAATATTGGCAAATAATATTGACGCATTGAAAAGACCGGATGTCCGTAGGGTAAGTTCGGACTACGTTCTAATCATTAAATCATTATAACCTTTGCAAACATAGGTAAATTTGTACATACATAGGTGTTGTCATAAAGTTAGTTCTCCATGTTCTGCCGTCACATGGGCATGTAAATATAATCAATTAACATCATTTAAAATAACATTAGAAATTTCGCTATAATCCCATTTCACAAATTGTCAAATCAATAGAATCAATAAAATTTCATAATATTACATTAAATGTCTCTCGCTACAATATTAAATAGGTCCCAATCTATTACTATACTCTATGAAATAGGTCAATGGATACATGTCAATTTAAATAAGTTAAAATAAGAAAAGGATATATTATTATTTTATCAAAATGTCAATGCTAACCAGTCACATTTTAATTTGAATGTCAAGAATAATAAACTGAAAACAAAGAGATCGTATATATAATATAAAATTGCAACAACTTCGATACCTACTTAGGTATCACAGATTTTTTCTGTTATGAACTCCGAGACATTGTATTATGATTTGCTTATGAGAAAGGTTTTTAAATGTCTTTTAAACAAATTAACATTTAAGATTTTGATTGAATCTGGTATGCGATCATATATAATTGGTGCCACGCAAACACTTTTATGCATCAGAGCTGCCTTAGATTGTCTTTCACATAACATATTGACGTGTCGTCGACTCCAGCTATTTGAGACAGATAGCTTGGGAAACTTTTTTTGGGATTTAAATATTAGTTCCTTAGTGGCTGAGTTCCCCCAAAAGATAACTCCATATCTTAATATTGAACCCGCCGCACGGTGGATCGAAAATCGGCTGTAGAAGACATAGGATCTCGATGTCTTAAATGTTATTTTTTTTGCTGGAAATGACTTCTGCCGATCATTACTGTTCTATAAAATGTCATATGAAGTAATTGTGTGCACAAATGGAAGAGTTATAATTTTTATAAGAAAAAAATGTATGGAGCTGACATGAAAAATGAGGATATCTCTGGAATCGCTAGGATTGCCATTATATCCTTGCACACTGTTATAGTACTATTTATTTGTGAATTTTTGACATACTTAATATTGCGGCATCAATTGCGATTTTTTTTTTAAAAATCGTCAAAATTAAAAAATAAAAAATGTTTATGATATGTACATTTTAATGCTTAAATATGGCTATATCAAGTGTAACTTACAATATTTTTTATGCTTAGACCAAAACATTCTAAGAAATCACAAAGTCGTATTACCTACTTATTTGAAATGACATGGTAATTATGAATTACATAATATGTAATCTTGTCTAATGCCTCAAGTCCACATTAGCTAATGATTAATAAAACTTAATACCTATATACCTGTTAAAAGGATACGTACCATAATGAGGGTAATTAGATAAACGTGATCATTAGTCAATAACAATAAATGGTAAACTATTGTATATTAAAAATAAAAGCAAATTATTAAAAAAATATATTAACTTAACATAACCTAACATAAACAATAAAAGTTAACTTATTTTATACTTCGTCACCATCAGAATCCACTTCAGAATCAGGCTCTACAATAGATATAACTTCTAAGAACTCTGTCGGAGCTTCCTGATCCTGAAGTTTCAGTAGTTCTACTGTTTCCTTGAAGTATGTCTGCCTCTTGTGGGCATTTAATTTTGGTCTTGTGGAAGAAATTAGAGGATCAGAAGAGACGATAAGCATATTGAGGATATCCTCGTTTGATGCTTGTCTACTCTTTTTCCTCGAATGGTGTTCTCTGAACCTCCTAAAGTCTTTGTTTCGGGCCTCTGAAGCTTCTTCCGAAAGACTTCCAATTGGTACAATAGCATTTTCTGCAATTATGTCCCCTCCGTGAATCAACAATTTGTGGACGGTTGATGACATGTAGTACCAATCGTACAGTTCCACGTATTTTTCGGCGGTTGTTATAGCGTATTCTTTAAATTTCGGCACGTCTAGCAATCTCTCCAGATGTGATAGCTTGCAGAATCACAGCAAATCTGCGTATTAGGTCTTCATCTAATCCAGTGATCGCTGCAGTTTTATCAGGAAATTCAAAAAACCGCCTTGCCATGTTCCCGTCGTTAGTTGTGCCTGATCCTTGCTTAACGATGTCAATCAAAAGGTTGAGATCATCTTTGAATCGATCTTGAATGAGTTTTTTTCGTGAATGCAATAACTCTTGATGACCTTCTCCTCTTGCAGACCACTTTTTGAAGTCGAGACGATACGCTATGTGTAGAAGACATTCCATCACATGCGGGCATTTTTTTTTTTTTTTTGAGGTTGGGAAATTATCAAGTAACTTCTCCCGCTCTGGGCGGAGCGGGAGGGCGTGTCAGACTTTTACTGACTAAAACCCACCCGTGTTCCTTCCGTTGCCTGTGTGCCGGGGTCGCGATATCCCTTTCAGACAAACCCGCAACCCCGGCAGGCATTGGCCCTTCCGGACCCCGTCAGTTGGTGCTGACATCTCTTAGAGGCGCGCGTGGAACACAACGCGCCGTCGACCCGGGCCTGGTCCCTATCGGACGGCGAGCTACCCATTGCTCACCGTCCGCAAGCCCGCGCCTACGGTGGCCGGAAGTCGGCTCGCGACTCCCGACGCGACCCAACGCGGCATGAAGTGATGATAATCCGAACTCATACACACCAGAAGAAATGGTTTTTGACGCAATGAAATCTAACTTATTCATTTCTGTAGGCTTAGGCAAACACAGGTAGCAGGCCGACTTTGTGATTTCTTAGAATGTTTTGGTCTAAGCATAAAAAATATTGTAAGTTACACTTGGTATAGCCATATTTAAGCATTAAAATGTACATATCATAAACATTTTTTATTTTTTAATTTTGACGATTTTTAAAAAAAAAATCGCAATTGATGCCGCAATATTAAGTATGTCAAAAATTCACAAATAAATAGTACTATAACAGTGTGCAAGGATATAATGGCAATCCTAGCGATTCCAGAGATATCCTCATTTTTCATGTCAGCTCCATACATTTTTTTCTTATAAAAATTATAACTCTTCCATTTGTGCACACAATTACTTCATATGACATTTTATAGAACAGTAATGATCGGCAGAAGTCATTTCCAGCAAAAAAAATAACATTTAAGACATCGAGATCCTATGTCTTCTACAGCCGATTTTCGATCCACCGTGCGCCGTTCCATTTTAGGCTGTAACAATAGCGTCCGTTCCTATGTCTGGAGCTAGCTTATATAAGGCATACGTCAATTTGCTAAGTCGCTTTGCCAATTCTCCCGTGTGTGCTTTCCAATCCAGCCGTTGGTCTTGGTTAAGCCGAAGAATTTGGAGGTGTTTACTTGATTTATTTTATTATGGTCATAGTGAACATTCATAGTTACATTTTTGCGTTGACTGAAGGCCATTAGTTAAGTTTTGCCAATATTTATTTTCAGATTGCTATTGTTGAGCCATTTTATTATTGAATTAATAGTATTACTTACTTCATGGTTATAATTTAGTTTGTTTGTGCAGTCAATGGTAACTGTACTGTCATCAGCAAAAAGAGTCATGTGATGTTTCGTCACTTTGGGCAAATCATTTATATATACTATAAACAGAGGGGGGGCACGCTCCCCTGTGGTACACCATATGATATTGATCTATCACGTGACCTACCTGTGAATTTTCTACATATTGCTTTCGATTTTTTAAATACCATTCGATTAGCTGCAGGACATTTCCTCTTATTCCGTAAGCTTCTAATTTATCAAGCAAGATATTGTGAGCTACGTAGTCAAAAGCTTGAGTCATATCACATATCAATAAATTGAACAAACAGGTATTCTATGGTCAACATTTGCAATTACTTTATTCAAGAAGTCATAAATAGCCATGTTAATAGTTTTGTCTAATATCGCTTCTATTACTAGTACGATAACGTTCACAACCAGAAAATAGTCTGGCATTTTCTGTTACAACGATATTAATCGAATTACGTAGATTAGCCTTGAAATATGAAAAGTCTGATGAAGTCCCTATTTTTTTTTGTATGGGTAGTCCGATCCTACGCTACACAATAAAATATAAAGAAATTATGTTTCTCAAACTTGTGCTGATATTCTGTGGCCTCACAAGTAAATACTGAAAGGATATCTTTATTGCCGAATAGTATTAGATACTTAGGTAAGTATGTATCAAAATTTAATTTATTGGTGCATACTTAAATGAAATTGGTCCCATATTCATTTTATTAACTTTGCTTGGATAGTTATTGAGTAAGCTTCAATAATAGGTATTTTTCCCACTTAGTATATGTGGATGATATGATGATAACTTCCTGTCACTGTTATTTACTTAGCAGTTACTGCCATGCTATTCTGTCAACATCTCACCGTGAAAACTTGGGTGAAGTGAGCTGTCAATAGTGTCAATCCCTGTGGAATGACAGCTCACTTCACCTAAGTTTTCACGGTGAGATGGTTACAGAATAGCACTGCTGGTATTCGAATTTTTGTGGGGTAGGTACCACAACAAAAAGTGAAAAATAAAAACATTTTACAAAAAAAAACACCACACAGTGAAAACTAACTTTAATTTCGGAAGTCGGTGGCAAAAAACAAAAATCCAAAACCAAAGAAACCGATTTCCGAAATTAAAATTATTTTTCACTTTGTAGTGTTTTTTTTGGAAGTCGGTTGTTTTTTTTTGTAAAATGTTTTATTCAATTCTATCGAGATAGCACTTGCTAAAATTTGTATTGAGTTTACAAAATTATTAAAACAAAAAACACTTTCAGTATTAAAAGGCCCGAAATTTAAAAATGTTGTGTCACTGCACATAGCACACATGCGTTGCATTCTTCTATGTTGATAACTAGAAAGTGTTTCGCGGTGTTTTTGCGTTATACGATCTTACAAACACTTATTACACCTATTATATATATCTTATTTATTTATGCATACAAAAATAAAAAAATAATAAAAAAAAACCGTATTAAAAAAAAAAGTCTTAATAGTTTCATGTTTGTATTGTACCATTAAACCAGAAATGGTTTGTATTGGTACTCACATTCGCTATAACAACACTCCTTAATCACTTAAATATAACTTGCATATACTTATTATATAATATATTATTCATGTATATTATCCAGGTAGGTACGTACACTATTTACCTATATTTTATAAATAAGCAAACAATGTAACTATTTAAGCCGTAGTAAACATCTATCAGTAAGTACGTGAGTCACCCACATGTAATGTTATGAATCTGAGCAGCTCGCTACTAGGGCCGCTCATTAAGACCGGTTTCATCAACGTAAAGAAATTCTTATACATGTTGCTTCGCTTTTATTTATTTGAATTTGTGTTTTAAATTGGAAAACTATTTTATTAAACTAAGTTATGTAAGTAGTTGTAATAGTATTTTTTGCTTATAGTTTTTTGAGTTTATTTCGTCTTTTATAGATTTTGGTATTTCATTGTAAATTGTGGGTATTAAAAATTTTACCGTTCGGCTGCCATAATAATTTCTCGCCTTAGGTGCTATTAGTTTATTTCTGGTGATACTTCTTGTGATTATTTTATGTGATATCGGTATTTGAATGCTTTTGTTATTAAATTGCTCAATCAAGAGAGCCATGTTGAGTCTCGTCTGAATTGGCAAAATTTTACAATATTTAAATAGTTCAATGACGTTATCTTTATGTTGGTGTTTAATTTTTCTAGGTACGATAAGTTTTAAAAGTGTAACTTGTAGTTTGGAAATCCTTTCAGTATATGATTTAAATGTTCGCTCATAGCTCGTAATTCCGTATGCTATAATTGATTCCGCTAAAGCAATGTGCATTTTGAGCAAGATTTTGAACGGAACTTTAGGTTTCAAAATGTAAAACTTTGCTAGTAACTTGTCACAGACTGAGTCCACGTGAATAGTCCAGCTAAAACGATTGTTTACGAATAATCCAAGGTAGGTGTGATGCGTTACTTGGGCAACTGCCTCACATCGACATGTACCTGACAGAGTGGAGTGAAGACAACTATGACTGTGTGCGATTATCTTGAAAGAAGTAATATGCTTTAGATGGCTAGAGTGGACATGAATGATTTTGGTCTTACTTGCGTTAAGGACCAGTCCAGCATCGTGTGCCCATTTAGAAACTTGAGTAAAATCTTCCTGTAACCATTGAGCTGCTACTTTTACGTCTCTGTGGGTAGATACAAGGCATGTGTCGTCTGCATATTGATAGACGGAAGAGTGATTAACCACATGTTCCATGTCGTTCACATATGTCAGATAGTGTAAGGGTCCAAGTACTGAGCCTTGGGCTGTTCCTTCAGTTACTTCAATGGCGTCACTGGTTTCATTACAGATCTTTACATTGTATTTACGGTTATTAAGGTAGTCCTTACACCAATTGAGTATTGGTCCACGAATTCCAGAGTTATCTAATTTTGTCAGCAACGTGTCGTGTCTCTAAGGGTATCGAACGCCTTGCTGAAGTCAATAAATAGTAAGATTACATTTTTTTTATCATTAAGAGATTCGTTGACCTCATCCGTGAATTTAGATAACAGTTGTGAGGTGGATTTTTTGGTTTGGAAACCATATTGTGTGCTGGATAACACGTCGTTTTTTTACAAAAAAGTCTTGTATCTGATTACAAACAAATTTTTCAACTATTTTGTCGATAACAGGTAGGATAGTGATTGTTCTATAATTTCCATAGTCCGCAATACTGCCTTTTTTATGAATTGGGCGTACTACACCAGTTTTTAGTACTTCCGGGTATTTTCCTTGTTTGACACTAGAATTGATCAATTTGACAATAACGCCTGTCATCTTGTCACAGATAGATTTTATATCAATACACCTAATGTTATCTACTCCAGGAGCTTTGTCTGTATTAAGGTTTCTAATAAGTTTACTAACAATGTTATTTGTAGCTTTCCTGAAGTACATTGATATATGGGGAAACATATATTCTGATTCGTTCAATAGGCGACTGTTACATTTGGGCAAGATCTTTTTAACACTATTTCTGAATTCTATCGCAAACTTATCAGCTATTGTTTTTATTTCTACATTATTATTTTTAAGGGCTCTCAAGATGGCGTCATCAACCGACTTTTTGTTGCGACCAGACAACTTATTTAGTATTTGCCATAGCTTTCTCGGGTTCATTTGATTATTATTTATTTCTTCAAATAATATTTATTTCTAGACTTTTCTATGATTTTATGAGTTTTGTTTCTTATTTTATTATATTCTAATTGCAATATTTTATTCGTTGAATCATTTTTCCATTTTATAAATAATAGGTCCTTTTCTTTACACATGTTATTAATTTTATTATTTATCCATGGTTGTTTGTTTCTTTTACTGTTATTATTAATTTTTCTGATATATTTTGATTTATCGTAACATTTATGAAATTGATTTTTTATGGAATCGTAAATTGTGTTTGGACACTCTGTATCATCTATTTCGATCCATTTTAAGTTGATAAGTAAAGATAATTTTAACATTATCAATTTGTTGTGTTGTTTTTGTGTCACCTTGTATTCGTGTTGGGTCAAGCCCAACGCATGCCAGTATTAACATGCGATGATCTGCCATTACAGTTCCAAGTGCGGCCGAGTACAGATCTAACGAGCGCGTTCTTATAAAAATGTGATCTATACAGCTACGTGTAGTGTTATTTCCGCGTGTTTCAATTCTTGTGTAGTCAGATATCGCGCTTGTTAGCACACTCGGACATGCTACTTACGTAGTATTTTCGAATGTTGTCGTATCTCTTTACGTCTATGTTTACATCTCCTAGCAAATAAGTGTCGTATGATTTAATAGAAGAATTGGATAAGATACTGCTTATTTCCTTTACGAATAGATGTTTACTCTCGCTTGGTGGTCTATAAATTGCACAGATATTTCCGTGGTACTTCTGAGGTGTAGTGATTTGACCAATAATACAT
This sequence comes from Agrochola circellaris, assembly GCA_914767755.1. NCBI lineage: Eukaryota > Metazoa > Arthropoda > Insecta > Lepidoptera > Noctuidae > Agrochola > Agrochola circellaris. Next base: position 19,342,411 of record OU611850.1, on the reverse strand, counting down.
TCACAGTGTATTAATGTGTGATTCCACACATCATCATATACATTCATATCATCATCATCATCATCATTCATTCATTTTTATCATTTTCATTTTGTTTTATGGGTGAATACGTAGCCATCTCTGGCATAAATTATTATTCCACCGCCTTTTCTGTTTTTACGCAACTTACTGTGCATTTCATAGCCAGCGATACTATACATCTGAACAGTGTTTTCATTTATTGGGTCCCCACCTATGAAATTGGCGTTTTTTTCTCACAAATAGAGAACCATGTCACTTCTATGAATGAAAATATTCATCAATTTCTTGGTATATATTGAATAATGACCATCATAGACAACTACCAATAGTAAAAAAAACCTTATTACTTATAGTTTATAAACATAAAAAATACCTTAAAAATTACTCCTCATTTTGTTAGCAGAAATGATCACTATTTGTTTTAACTTAGCCAAAACTTATTTTTGTCGCTTAATCTAGTGGCATATTACGTTATCTTAGTTTTTAAACATTAGTGCATAAAAGTTTTAATACATTAGTGTTCATGGTTATTATATAAATTAACAAAATGTTAGTATGAAAAAAGCAACTTCTTTAAAATTCTCCATACAAAACGCTGATTTCATAGGTGGGGACCTAATATATTAACCTCTGTTAAGATACCTATAGTTACGTTGGATGAGCTAATTAATTGAGTTAACCGACAGTGATTTTTAATTATGGATCTAATATTTATGTGAACAATATTTAGATTAATTTGACTAGTGGAAGGTATAAGCTTACTAAAAACATTAATATTTGCGCAGTATAATAATTCTTGGTGACCGGGAGAGAGATCTGGGACAACTTATTTTAAAACTATTACCGATACAGATTTTGTCGTCCTGCCTGCGTTATGGTAGAAAGCCGGTCGATGTCCATTTCGCTCCTAACGACTGTAGGCTTGTCGTTGTCTTCTTTACGTAGCAGCACCTTTCCATCCTGAAACCAGACATATTTACTCGTATATGCTGGACTCAATTTTTGTTGGGCCAGCCACAGTAGCGATTTATTAGATTTAGTAAGGGCGCGACGCAGGATCACTTTTGACTTGGACAATTTAACAGGGGCTTCCGAAACAATTTGTTCTAGCAAAACTTCTTCCTTTCTGGATGCTCGTACCCATGACTGTGCCTGTTCTGCTTGTTTCAACTCCACCTGGATGTTTCCTTCACGATCGTTTCGATCTTCCACACGTTTAATATTTAAGATCTGTGATCTATCTAAGTTGAGAGTTTCAGCCAGCTTGACAGATATCGAATCAAGGTCTTCATTTTGAGCTTTAGGGATTCCGATCACTTCTAGCACGTTGTCTAGACGCTGTTGCTCTACATTACGCACATATTGTTTAAGTGAGTTGATTTCCAGCTCAAGATGAGTTTTTTCGTTACTAAGGTGGGTGTACTCTTCTCCAACTCCTGTATGTGCTTATTTTGGGCTTCCACAGTTTTTGTTAGTTCATCCACTTTGGTGCTGCAGAGGCTTACTGATACTTCGATAGGTTGTAATTCCTTCTTTAAAACTTTTTTCAGTTCGGCTGTAATATCCTTCAGAAATTTTTCGCTATCCATGTTGCAGTTACCTAGATTTCTGCTGGAGGTCGCAACTTCCTCTTCTTCGTCTTCCTCGTTCGGAATAAAGAAGGATGATTTCCTGTTAGGCGAGTTGTGGTTGCATTCCTCACATATCCAGTCCAGGCTATCCGCATTACGAAGTGCAGATAGTTGTTTCGCGGTAAGACCAGAGCAGGCTTTGTTAGCATGAACTGTCTTAGCACATGACCTGCATTCCAGCCCTGGCGATCTGCTGGATATTCCTTTATTGCAATTATCACATTTGGTCATTTTGGATAGAGTAGGGGGTAGTTACTTGGGAGGAGCCGCGCCGTGCCCTCATCTCAGAAGTAGGCAGTGACTTGTCGCTGCCGGCCGTAGTGAACGCTATGGTCGGCGGCGCCGAGTCCTGGGACGCGGTGGTCGCCTTCTGCGAGACGGTCGTCTCGCAGAAGGAGGCTGCGGAAAGGGAGAGGGAGATCTCGTCCACTCACCCGGCCCGCAGCAGGCGCACCGGGCGTCGGCGGAGGGCGGATAACGCCCTCTTCCGGCCCCCCTAAATGGGTCCAGGGGCGACGGACTCGGGGACGTCCGTCGCCCCCCACACATCAGGACCCGAGGTGGCGGCGCGTAGTGTTCCACGCGCGCCCCTCTGAGACGTCGCGGGGGGAGTCAAACACCTCACTCCCCCCCCTGACCCGAGAGGAGGCCCGCGGTGGCGGGCCGGCACCGGCCGGGGGTTGCGGAAGATTCTTTCGTTCCCGCGACCCCCGGCGTAGGTGTGAGTCGGAACACCGGGGTGGTTTTTAGTCAGTAAGAGTCTGACAGACCCCTCCGCCCGCCCCAGGGCGGAGGACATCCATGAGGATTTTCCAACCAGGAACAAAAAAAAAAAAAAAAAAAGGGGGTAGTTACTGCACAAATAAGTAAGACGTTGAAACCGAACCGATACGTACGACAGAGCGTGAGCGAAAAAAAAAAAGATTAATTGATGTAGGCTGTCAATTTGCTTAACAATGAATTTCCCTGACTGATCATAGCGAATATAAAAATCTAATACAAATGGAATTTGTCGTATAACAGAATCGGTTAGATAGTCAAGTGCTACGCGTACGTAGACAATCGTCACGGACGCACGCTCGTAGCTCGTAGCCGGGCGTCGTAGCACTCGTTTTGACTACGCCGTAGCGCGGCGTAGCGGGTGAAAAGCCTTCATGTTGTTTATTTTGTAAGTTTGTGCATGCGAGTTTTTCGTTGCAAATCCATGTTTCAATGTAGTCGCTATTCAATATTTCGTGGAAGCTCTACAAATATGTATGTAGTGAGTACATAGAGTCGTGTATGTGAGCTGCGGTCGACATAATAGAGGGAGGCAGAATGCACTTCTTAATTTATTTATGTCAACTTACGAGATCAAAAATCTGTAGCTCTTATGACCTATTTAAATCTTTTTAAGCGGCCCTTGTTTAAATGCGAATCTATTTTGGTGGTATTTTGGTAGGTATGGATAAAATAGAAAAGAAAGAAATATTTTTTCTATTCTGCATAAATAAGATGCACATTATAAAATAAAGATAAAATACACTCACAATAATACGAAGTAGCCAAAAGCCAAATATTTACATATTTCTTTCTCAGTACATATGTAATGCTAATGTTAAACTTCCACATCTGTCAAAAAACGTTCACATTCAAGTCGCAAACTGTCAAACTTGTCAAAACGTTCACATTCAAGTCGCAAACTGTCAAACTTGTCAAAACGTTCACATTCAAGTCGCAAACTGTCAAACTTGTCAAAACGTTCACATTCAAGTCGCAAACTGTCAAACTTGTCAAAACGTTCACATTCAAGTCGCAAACTGTCAAACTTGTCAAAACGTTCACATTCAAGTCGCAAACTGTCAAACTTGTCAAAACGTTCACATTCAAGTCGCAAACTGTCAAACTTGTCAAAAATGTTGGTAAATTGAATGTATTTTTGACAGATTGTGAACGAGATGCGAATGTGAACGTTCTTAAAAATTACGCGGATACCCCTCTGAAATCATGTCACCTTTCAAAATGGCTACAAGACGGCTTAGGTACAATGATACAATCCTTCCGACGCGACGGTACGCAGTATCTCAATGCATCTCGATGCGATTTCCTCGCACTTGAGAAGTACTTACTTACTTACCGATAGTGCCGACAGCTCACCGGATGCTGCGACTATCAGGGAGAGGGGTACATGTCGCGCACCGCTGGAGACACGAGCAGACAATATCCCGATATACGAGGAATAGCTAAGAATGGCCAAATCTTCTTGATTTCTCATTATGATTTATTCTTCGTTCGTCCTGAAGTTTTGTCCCACATTCCAAAAAAATCTTAGTTTGTCCCATAGCACAATTAAAGTTGTGCTTCGTCCCAAATAACAAGTACATTAAAGGTACAGTCAACAAAAAAATAATGTACTTATTTGAAATTTTTGAAACAAAGTATTATTTAAATATAAGAACAAATATTTGATATTTAACTTCTAATTTATCAATAATACTTCAGATATAGAGCATTTCCAACGCGACTGCAAAATCACGACAAGATGGATGGACATTTTACTGACGGATTTAATGACGTTTCTTATATCGTGCTTTATTTTTAAATGTCGTCGCTACTGTCCAAGTAGTTTTCCGGTTGCATAACGTGAGTATCCTAGGAGGAGACGCGGTCACGTGGTCGTGGGCGTTGATTCCGTACTAACGTATTGCTCTGTTTTCACCCTTACATTAATTTCAGAAGAAAAAAATACGCCAAAAAACAAAACAATATAGACACGGCAGTGGTCATCATGGTATCGTCAAAAAAGAATTGGACTAGTATCAATTTATTTGTAGGAAAACAAAGGAATACGTTAGTATGGCAACACCGACGACCACGCGACCGCGTTTGCTCTTAAACATTTTTGATTCTTACAGACAGGTCCATTCTATAAACAACTGTTATATAATAATAAATATGAATAATTAAACACAATAACATAATATCACACGGTCACGAACCTGCGCTTCTCGAATGGATACACAGACTATAGCTAGCACACCCACGTTTCGCCAGATTGTATTAAGTACCTACAGAATACGGGTGTTTTTATACACGGTGATCAGCTCCGTCCCGCGTTTAAGCCATACAATAATAAGATAAAGAAAGAAAATACGTTTATTTGCGGTAAAACGTGACTCAAAGAAAAAACACAAACACAAAAAAGAACAAGTTGGGGAAGCGATGGCCGCGATGTGGCGACGTCGCTCAACATGATTAATTATTTTGTTATTAAAAATATTACACTAAATGTAATACTGAACATTTAGACAATTTACTGAACTCACTATTAAAGCTTACATCACTCGGGTCAAAGGTTCAACGACCCTGTATCACTATGAGCGCAATAATCGAGTCGGCGTCTCTCTCGCGCTCCGTATAATCGAATGAGTCGTGTTCATTCCACAATCACACTCTAATCGGTAAGTGAGGGCTTCTAAACGACAAAGTACTGTCCATGGTTAACTAAGTCGAATAATTCTATTCGTGATAGTGCTTCATAATCTGAGGTTGGTTACGAAGAGAGGATTTTTGTCAAGTCAGGTTTATTTCAGACAAACTTAGGTAGGTATGTGTTATTGCAAAATACCTCTCTATTGCTAAAATTGTATCATGTTAATTACATACCTTATAAAGACTTCGTTTACGGATATCATCAATTTTTCATGAATGTATCGGTGTGTCTGTCTAGCTACCCCTGTATAGCCAACGCTTATAAGCCCGTCATGTCACCTGTCGAATGATTAATACAATTCCATTGTTATTCATGGAAAGTATATTAGATCCGAAACCCATTAGTATATCTGTATGACATCGTTATTGTTACGGTAAGTACGAACACAACTGTAGCTAATGTTGAGGTTAATTATGAACGAAGTACTACGAAGCGGTACTCAACCCTGTCGGAACGACGGCCTTTGAATCTGTATCCTGAAACAGGGATTATGAACAAATCGCGTGAGACATAATGACTCAACTTATCTGCGAGATGAGTCAAACGCGATGCTTCACAATAACGCACACTGAAAACGAACAGCGTGAAAAAAGTGAACGAGATAGAAGGGACACTCAACGGGACTACACTACAACACTTTTCATCCCCCACTGCCAATGAACCTTATTCCAGGGACATACAGCTGAAAATCGATCGAAATACGACTTTCAGCGAGTGTCGACATTAGAGGGTAGTCGAAAACGCATGCGCGAAACGGCGTAAACACTGCCGTGTCATCAGTCGTACGGCAACTGCCGGCGCGCACGGTCGTAGCGCGCGTTTATAAATAGTGGAAGACGCGTCGCGTGTGTTATGGTGAATTGTTTCAATCACATTTAATAAAACGATTGTGCACAAATAAGGAAAGAACTTGGGAGTGATTTGTACGGTAAGTGGCACTTGAATGTTTTGATATAAACGCTGACTCGCAGCGCTGCGGCGGTCGGTTGTGAGGTTGTGACCCGGTTTTCGAAATAAAAATAAATTTCCATTTTTCGTCTGGCCACGTGTGAGGGGACGTTGAGGTTGTACCCTTTTCCAGTGGTGTGCCGACTCGAGCGCTATTATCCGTCCATGGTTATTTGCATGTGATTTACGTAACAATAGGTTTCAACATGGTGTAGCCATGCGTACAGCGGCACCATGGCTACGGTTTATTTTCGCAACTTGAACAAAGACTATAATAAAACATAATTTAATTTTATTAATGTTATTGATCTGAGCATGCTATGCGGGTATTAAGACGAGTACTGTTACTGCGGGATTACTGTTACAACGTTAGTAGTTTATTTAGTAGATAATGGTATGCTTTGTCTGGCGCTAGTTACACTATCAAACCAACTGGCTCGCTAAGACGAAATATAGAAGGTATATACTCACAAGTCGAAACAATATCCCGAGCTTTGTTTAGAGAACTTATTCCGTCGGGACGTTGTGATCAGAACTTTATTGAAAAGTTACTCAACTCCTTCCAATGTATAGTCAAAAACGAATTAAAACTATAGATATACGAGTAGTAGATAATATACCACATATAGATACAACTTATTCAATGTTTTGTTTGTACATTTACTATTCTTTAATCATCTATTCATCGCAGTTCCTCGTTAGTTAAGATTAAAATATATTGAACGTTTAGCTCATCTGCACTATTGACAACTACCATGAATATTGCCAGCGATCAACGACAACCAAGCTGCAGGCTTTTTATGTTCATTTGTAGATCAAAGTTGTGGACTCTTGCGACGATAGAATGTGTTTTAGATACCTACACTTTAAGTATTTTATAACACACCAGCTGTTCCATCTGTATCCTATGGGAACTACTGCATTCCTACCCGTATAACATCCAAATCCGCTCTTAGGTACATGTTTGAGGAACAACCGGCCTAACATCTTCACAAAATATCACTTTTGTAACATTTAGTGGGAAAAGGGAGTAGGTACAGCCAAGAGTTACATGTTAAGCACCTTAGTCGTTGAGCTTCTTAAGTTCTGAGTTGAGCTACAAGATTACTGACAAATGCTTGCACTGACTGGACAGGTCCACTCAAATCTGTACGGTTCTTTCCTGAAAAGACCATTTCAGACACAAATCTTAATGGTCATCACATGATCTGACGAAGATTATGTCTGGTCATTGACTGAGTCTGTTTCGCCTTCTTCTCAGGGGTAGTTAGATAGGAAATGTCAACTCCATCTAGCTTATTTTGTTTTCAATATCACCTATAAAAAGATTCCGATATCCTATTTACATTTTGTTTCATTTCTTTTCTGAAGGTTATTTTTTTTACTTGCACCTTATTATTTTCCGAGTTCAGTGGTCGACCGTGACGTCACTGCTAACATTTGGAATTAAAATAACAGATCGAAAGGTGTCTGTGTTCGCGCTTATGTTCGATAAATAATCGCTCCTTAACCGTACTTACAAAAAGCAATCTACGGGAAAGCACAAAAATCTGGGAGACTCCTGTAATTACCCACTCGTCTGAAAATCTCCATAATGAAGCAACAATAGCAGTCTACACTCAGACAGCCTTAATCAAACAGATACCCTCGCAACCTTTAAACTAATCCCAACTAACTTCCATAAAAGCGATGGAATACCAATACTGAGAATCAGATAAATTTATAAAAGAGAAGTTACAAGGAATGAGCAGATTTCTATGTAAAGTACATATGAACGTTATGTAAACAAGCACTGTTTGTGTATCATGTATTAGTCGTTCACACGGAGTAGTTACCTGAAGTGCGCTGTACCATTCAGGTTTATAGTCATTGTTCTAGCACTGTTTGTACGATGGAGCTAACGTTGGAATGTATTCAGGTTTATTAACTGTATTAGATCGAAATACTGTTTTATTTTTTGCTGTTTGAATTTGAAAAAATATATAAATACTGCATGCAAACATAATATTAAATTACATATAATAACAGCCGCACGGGTCGATCCATCAGGTTAAGCTACGCTTGCTGGGGTTGGTCCCAGAGAGCTGTGGGCCTTCCTCTTTTTCTATGGCCTGATGGGCCCGGCCATGACGTTACTCTTGAAGTCCAGCGGTCATCTTCGAGTCTTGCAATATGTCCAGCCCATCGCTATTTTAGCTTTTGCGAATAATTGAGAGCATCTTAAAACAAACATATAATAAATCAAGAAACTATGCAAATATTTTAATACACAAAACTAAAAACAATAATATAAAATCTGAAATTTCATCAAATAAGAACAATATTAGACAGCTGTGGCAAATTCTTAATCGACTAACAGGTAGAATAAAAAACTCCATTGATGATGCTATTCAGAATTCATTTAATAAAACAAATTTATCTTCTAAGGATATTGCTAATAATTTTGCACACACTTTTGATAAAAGCGTGAAACAAATTATTCCTAAATGCTCAAAACCACTGTTAAATAAAACAGATTACACAACTCCAGCTAACGTTACTATGCGTGTAAAGCCTGCAGAGCCTAACTCAGTTAAAAAAATTATTATGTCTTTGAAAAATAATAAAACCCCACGAATAGATGGAATTAGAGCCATAGATATCAAAATGTTGTGTACGACAATCACCTCAGTGATTTCTAACTTAATTAATTTATGCATACAAACATGCAAGTATCCATCTACACTTAAAACAGGGATTGTTAGACCGATTCATAAAAAAGGAAGCAGGCTAGATTACAAAAACTACAGACCTATTACTATATTGCCTACAATTGATAAAATAATAGAAAAATTCATTTGTAAACAAATACACGAATTTTATTAAAAACATAAAATACTAACAGACAAACAATATGGCTTCCAACCAAAAAAGAATACCACTCAGCTGCTATCAACATTCACAGATAGTATTCATAAACACTTAGATGAAAAAAAGCACATTCTAGTTGTATTTATAGACTACAGCAAGGCATTCGATACACTCAGACATGACCGGTTACTAGAGTGTCTTCAGGACAGCGGAATTAGAGGCAAACTACTTGATTGGTGCGGTAACTAAGTATCTTGATGACAGAAAATACATGGTCAGAGTCAGTGACGCGACTAGTGAACCAGTCATCGTAACGGAAGGAACGGCGCAAGGCTCGGTCCTTGGGCCACTGCACTACCTCACTTATGTTAATAGCCTAGTTAATGTGATAAAAGTGTGCGAAATGTATCAATTCGCCGACGACACCTGCCTTATAGCCGCTGGACAGAGTTTTAGTGATGCCCAAAAGCAACTACAAGAGGACTTTGATTTGTAAATGGTCCCATGACTCTGGCTTAGCATTAAACGCTAGTAAGACCAAATTAATGTACATCAGTTCGAGTCAAAATAGAAGCTCTGCCTTGCCTAAACTAACAGCACACTGCCATGAGTGTTTGCATGACAACTGCCGTAATAAAGTAGCTAAGCCTTGCAGTTGTGACGCCATAGATCTCGTGGAGACCCAAACATACCTAGGGCTTACCATTGATAGCCGACTTAATTGGAAGGAGCACATTAATGGGGTGTGTGATAAACTGAGATGTATGTTAGCAAAATTCTCTATTATAAGATGCAAAGTTCCATATCAAACACTGTTAACGCTTTACAAAGCCCTGGCCGAATCAACGATATCCTATGGCCTGTCGAGCTATGGTAGGACATATAAGACTCACCTGGATCAAATTTACGCACTTCAACTACGTATATTAAAAGTAATTGTCCCGCATAACATTAAGAAGAAATACAAAAATGGCTACGGTAAATTATTTGAATTCTGTAAAATAATACAAATACATGAAAAAACAAAATTTACATTATTAAAAGAAGAATTTTTTAATGAAAATCTTAAGAAAACAAAAATCATAAATAATAATGAAATTAATACCCGTAGTGTCATCAATGCTAAATTGTTGCTTCCTAAGTACAACAATTTACATGGCAAGAGATCGTTAAAGTATATAATACCTTATCTTATTAATCAACTACCTATATCATTGAGGGACAAAATAACTGTTAAAAACATAAAGTACAAATTAAAGGCACATTTCTTACAAAATATAAATATCTAATGTATATTAAGTGAATAAATGTTATAAATGAATATAGTTAAATAGTAAATAAATAAACATAATAGCCAACGATACCATTGGAAAATTAACTATTACTAATAATAATATACTTTTAGGAACAACCTGTATCAATCTAAATCACATTCCTCCACCACTTTTTGTCTCGGTCAGATTGGTCATCGATGTTCGCTCGTAAGTAATAGATAAATATTTCGCTTATGTAATAAGCGAAATATTTATCTATTAGTCGATGTTGTTTTTGTTACTGTATCATTTTATGATTATGAACTTAAGTTTGTTATGATTGTTTAAATTATGTGGTCGATGATTTTGGTGCACGGTAAAACTCTAATGAGTTTATGTTTGCATCAACTTATTATGTATATGTAAGTACTGAATGAATGAATAAATAAATAATAAATAATAATCTATGACTTTAGTTTTGAGTTTTATAAAAAGATGGGGTATCTTTTGAATTTTTCATAGTTTTATGACACTCCTTTGACATGATGTTAATTTTGTTTTTATTCGACGGGTAAATTTCCATGTCTGGCGAGCATAATGTTAAATGTACCCATGATTCCTTTCTTTATTTTTATAGGCTTACCACTTTTGAATATTTCTTTACGACTCCAAAACATTTTCCACGTATTTTTTACTCTTCTTTCGACTTCCATCTCATTGTTTTGTCGGTCAAATGAAATGTTTTCGGTCAAACGAAGGTTACTGATGACATAACATAAAGGTGTGTTTTCGACGTACATGTGTACTTCGATGTGATTTGTCATGATGTTTATTTTGCTTTGGTTTATCTCCAGACCCGCCTTTTTACTTTCTCCATATAGTGAGTTTACCATTGGCTGCAGCTGTTTTGTATCCTCAGAAAAGAATCCAGCTTAGTTTGCTAATGATTGAAGAGCACCGCTATGAAGATCGTTGGAGATAGGGGGTCCCCTTCCCTAACACCTCTCTTTCTGAATATAGGTGGTCCTGTGTATTTTATTCTGCTCGTGGTATTGTCATAAAGACGTTTCAAAACTTTAATATATTCAATCTCAACATGCTGAGAGTGCAGAGCTTCCCAAATCGATGAGTGGAGAATACTGTCAAAAGCTTTTTGATAGTCTATGAAAACTATATATAACGGTTTAGTTAGTCAATCAGCATTTCTAGACAGTGGATATAGTCCGCAGTAGAGTAGTCTCTTCGAAATCCTGCTTGTTTAATAGGTTGATGTGTATCAATTAATTTTCTTATCCTTTTTTTTGTAAATGGTAATAGGCTGATTGGTCTGTAATTACTTATGTTGTTTGGATCACTTTTTTTGTAGACGAAGATTACGTCTGAATCTATCTGAATATACCATTTAGAGATACTTAAATTAAACAAAACCTACCAAAAAAATAAATATATTGAGAGAGGCGCTCAATTGTCTAAATCCATAGTGGCACAGCGGCAGTAACATAACAATATAAACTCAAATAAAAGACAACAAAATCAGAATTCTCGAATCATTTATTTTAAAGAACCAATATTTTGGTGACCTATATTTCATTAATAATTTATCTTGGTCTATTTCTCATTTATCTATGTCACGATAAGTTTCAATTTACAAAGCTTGAGAAAGACAAAGCGAAAGTAATCTAAATATCAACAAGTAGCCAATCTTAGCATAAGAACTCAAAATCGATTTTCCAAACAATTCTGTCATAGGTAAGTAAGTAGCATCACTATGGCAGAATACATTGAACGTAATATAAACGCACTGCAAAACCATTGCATAAACCAAGTGGATGGCTTGTAATTTGTCAAAGTGGATGGAGAAGGGTTGGCGGAGCAAAGCTTTCGCAGAGATGAACGATCTCAAATCAAACACAACGCGTATGATATAAATGCTGAAGTGTGGCGCCCTCGTGCGGACAGACTGTAAAAGAGGACCGACGTGGACTGCTCACTAATCATATTATTATACTGTAGAAATTGTTGAAGAACGCGCTGCCGGTGGAGCAGTTTGATTTATTGAATTAAATAATATTCAGCATTTTGATTTTAGGACAACAGCCAATCAAGTCTTGACACTCGCAATCATGAGTTTCGCTCGCAGGCAAGTTTTTCAGGCATAACAAAATAGATATAATCATAGAAAACAAACAAAATTTAAGCAACAGAAACGATATTTTTATGTAACTATATTTAGGAGCGCTTATCCTAAATGTTGGCAACGTCGCAAATAACGGTCAAATATTTACCTGTTTTGATTAATTTGGCAATATTACTGTATGGAAATAACAAATGTGGCTAACTAGTGAACTAAAATATTGATGATGAAATTCAATAATTAATATCGTAACAAATATTAAAATAACAATATCTAAAACTAAATATTCGATTTAGTTTTAGATGTAAAAAATGTATTTGGAAACTATCCAAATGCTTTTTTTACACCTAAAACGCTTACAATATCAAATTACAATTCATTATTAATATTCTAGTTCGCTAGTAAGCCATATTTCATGATTCCATATAGTAATATTGCAAAATTAATCAAAACAGCGAAATATTTGACATCTATTTGCGACGTTGCCCACTTTCAGTATAAACGCTCTTTATAGTTTCAATACTTAATTTTTTAAATTATTAGTTTGTCGAATTGCTCTTCCTGCAAGGTTTATTCAAATTCATAAGCTATTTATAACTTTAGGGTCAGTTGTTATTCAAGCTGTAATATTCAGAGGATACTACTTATGTCAGTAGTAATACCTAACCAATCCCCTGACAGTGAATGACACTTTAACATAATTGTGTCATTTTATTTTGATGATAAGTATCATAGCTTAATGACGACTTAAGTCGAAGCTTTCTTTATTATTAAAATATAAAATGTATTGGTACTTAAGATATACCAAACTAAATTAGGATAATGGCCTTCATCTTGATGCCTTGTACTACAATTTAATAATGTATCTTGTAGCAAGTTCATAATAGCACGTCAGTTCCACTAAGTGGCTTTATGAAACTTGCAGTTAATGTATTAAACTTGTACGTTGTATCACCTTCACGAAGGACTCGCTTCTGTCTGGGACATCCTCCACATGAAGCTACAACTTGTTCATACCAGAAGGATGCCTCCCTACAGTCTTTACTGATTGCTGTACTAAGTAGTTTTGTGCAAATGTATGGCTTGTATGAGGTCCCTGAGTTCAGTACTTGGGTTGGGCGAAGACTTTTCAGCCAACCCAACATGGCCTTCATCGTTCCTCTTTGTTGCATCTATGTACATAGGTGTTGGAAAATTATTTTAGAATATACTGAGCGAGACACACTGAGTGAAACGATTTAATAAACTAAAGCGTAGGAGTACCTTCAACAAACTTACTGCAATTATAAGTATCATTGTTTTGTTCACACATTTCTAATAAATAATATATCTACGATAAACATCATGGTGACCATGAAACATTTGTAATGCTAAAGGAGAAAACAACCCGCCACGGCTTGATATTTTTAAGTCCACAGCAGGATCGGCTTATTCGTTACCGAAAATCCTAAACTTACTTTCGCTTTTATTACTTGATTTAATCTTTACCTCAAGCCTCATAAACCTAAAATAATTTAATCCAGTACATTTAGCTTGACAACTTTATAACAATAAGTTCGCTAAGTCATGACGAGGCGAATCTTTCGCGATATCACCGCGTAACTTTACTATAACTTAGACATAAATTGGATGATTTAATTAAATAAATGTGAGTGGTTGTCATGGCTTACGATGGTCGTCGGCTTAAAAGCTCAACGGCTGAAAGGATCAATGGCTAAAAGGCTGAAAGGCTTAGGGCTACAACTACTTAGCCGTGATAGTGCAAGATGAATGTCGCAACCCGCTGACTTCCACTTAGGGTCGGTTTTTAATGAGATTTTATTTTGAAGAATACAAAGATAGGTATACTGTCTTGGAGTGATACTTTAACGGACTCCAATATTGTGTTTAGACTGTCATACCGTCTAAAGCTTAGGTCCTCATCATTTCAGCCGAAAGATGTCCACTCCTGGACATAGGCCTCCCCCAAGCCACCACTCCGACCGGTTCTGTGCTTCTCGCAGTGGGTACCTGCGGCCTTCCCAAGGTCATCGGTCCACCTTGTGGGAGGCCTTCCAACGCTACGTCTTCCGGTACGCGGTCACCACGCCAGAACCTTTCGAACCCATCGGCCATATGTTCTGCAAGCGATGTGCCCTGCCCACGGCTACTTAAGTTAGGCAATTCTTCGGGCTATGTGTCCAAGCATAGCCCTCTCCATAAAGCATCCAGAAAGCTAAGGTAGGCACTGATATATTTTACCGCTAGTATTCTGATCATAAAGTGTGAGGGGGTTTGTGGCTAAGTAATAACAGCCGCACGGGTCGATCGATCAGGTTAAGCTACGCTTGCCGCGGTTGGTCCGTGGATGGGTGACCACCTTTACATACCAAGACCCCTTCGTGCATCGGAAAGCACGTTAAATCGTTTGTCCCGGCTGTCATTTGTAAATCTTTGACAGTCGTTACGGGTAGTTAGAAGCCCAAAAGTCTGACAACCAGTCTTACCAAAGGGTATCGTGTTACCTAGTAACTCGGTTGTGGAGGTCAGGTAGGCAATCGATCCATGTAAAATACTGGTATTCAGCTGCATTCGGATAGACTGGAAGCCGACCCCAACGTGGTTGGGAAAAGGCTAGGCAGACGATCATAAAGTGTCTAAAACCAGGATCGTTTATTTTTGTGTTTGTAGGCGGTTTAAGTTTATTCATGTTAAGGTAAATGAATTACGATCAATAGTATTGTAACCTGCATCATTAACGGAGACCGGACCTACAATTAACAAAGGTAAGTATTAACAAGTACATTTCTCTAAGAGTATATACACTTCACCTACAGCGTGTGCTTTAAAATACGCTGACGATATACATAATATACACTCGAGAGCAATGAATCCGGGTCACTTAAAGAATGTTAAAAATCTCGGAAACTAAAAATGATAGGTTAATGCAATAAATTGTATTTAATAGACAATGTAATACTCCTTAAATGAAAGTAAAAAAAATATGAGTCACTATACATTTTATTAACACAAAATTACATAAAGAAAAAAACTGCTGATCTCTCCTTAAAACAAAAATAGGAAACATGAAATTTTTGAACTTTATTACGATTTTCTTGAATTTTAATACTTCGTATTGCCTCCTCGTGCTTCCATTACTGCGTTTACGCGGTTTGGCATGCTGTACACCAAGTTCCTTATACGATTTTGGGGAATATTCTCCCATTCCTCTGTGAGAGCAATTTTGAGCTCACGAAGCGTGATTGGGGGAGGGTTTCGTTGTTTTACGCATCTGCCTAGCTCGTCCCAAGCATGCTCGATCGGGTTGATATCCGGGCTGCGCGCTGGCCACTCCATACGAGTAATGTTCATCTCTTGAAGGTAGTCATTCACAATCCTACCTGTATGAGGTCGGGCATTGTCATGCATAAATATAGCATCCTCACCTAAATTGACCATAAATGGACCAACGTGATCATTGAGGATTTCTTCCACATATCTTACGCTAGTTAAAGAGCCGTTTTCTATGATCACCAGCTCTGTGCGACTTTCAGAAGAAATTCCGGCCCACACAAGTACAGACCCACCACCGTAGGCTACTTTTTCTTCGATGCATGCTTGCTTGAATCTTTCCCCTGGGCTTCGATACACTCTGTGTCTTCCATCGTGCTTGTAGAGCATACATTTTGATTCGTCGGAGAACATAACTTTTGACCAATCTTCAATACTCCAATTTACGTGGCTCTGGGCATATCTTAGTCTTGAAATACGATGCCCACGCTCCAGTTTAGGGCCGTTTGCAGGTCTAAGGGGTTTTAAGTTAGATTCAGCAAGCCGACGTCTTACTGTCCATGCACTTGGGTTACTTCCTCCGAGGCGTCGAAACTGATTTGTGAGTTCAGTTCCTGTGAGAAAGCGATTTCGAAGCATGGTGTCCAAGTATCGGTCTTCTCGTGCTGTGGTACACCTGGTTCTGCCCGTTCCTGGTCTGCGTAGGTTAGAACCAGTTTCTTCGTAACGTCGGAGAACTCTTTGTACTGTTGACAGCGACACACCGACAGTCCTAGCTGTATCGCGCTGACTCCGGCCGGTTTCCAGCATTGTAAGTATTCTGGTGCATTCTTCAGGCGTAAGCGACATAATTTCAGCTTGAATAATGAATATAGAGCACTATCAACATGGTTTATGTACCCACATAAATGACAGATTACAAACAAAAGCAAAACCAAATGCTGTAATTTCGTAGTTCCATCTTCGAAAGTGTCCCTTTTTCAAATTTGATTTTTTTATGATATAACTTTACAATAACTAAGAAGTTTTAATACCTTCATTTAAGGAGTATTACATTGTCTATTAAATACAATTTATTGCATTAACCTAGCATTTTTAGTTTCCGAGATTTTTAGGATTCTTTAAGTGACCCGGATTCATTGCTCTCGAGTGTACAATAGATCACGCCGCATGGGTCGCGGTTGATCAGCCGCGGTCCCCGAGTCGTGCGAATGTATTGTGTGCCGGGCGACATTTTCACGCAAGTAACGATTTTTTTTTATTTATGCTTGAAATATACGGTGTTATGAATATGTTTATTTTTTTACTAGAAGCATATTTCATACTTGATAATGCTACATTGCTGTATTGATGTAACTATTAACCAATATTTTGTTATATTATATTATACAAAAAATGTACCTTTGGGGCTAAAAATACAAATCGGCGGGTTAGTATTAACGTGTTAATACCTACCCCAGATGTGGTGATAACGCAAATGTCTTATGAACCGGAAGGTGGACCTCAGACATGCAGAAAGATGCTAGTGATTTCTTGGTTGAAACCATAAGACCTCTGCCAAAGGCTCCACCACGAGCTTAGTACAAACGTAGAAACGCGCAAAAAAATTGCCGTTCTCACCAATACTCCAGTAACTGATGCTTTATAAGAAGAACATCATATTAGATAATAAGTGAAAAAGAGGAAAATTACACCTAAAGAGTGTAACAAAGGGAACAAAATCATAACGGCGAGGGTAAAGTGAAGGCTAAAGGAGATAGAAAAAAAAAGAGCATTACTTCATTATGTGCTAATTAACACCAATACTAACGACGCTGAAATCCGGTCTTAAAATGATTGGATTGAAGTAGTTATAATTTTCAGGTTGTTCGGATGAACGGTATGGATTACAATAAAGACTACGTGTTTTATTCACACTCTGAAATCTTTCCTCTATTATCGTACGTAACCTACTTATGTCCGTTTATTAAGAATTGCTCCGGATTTATTAGTAGCTACCTAAATTTGAAACAGGTTAAGTACAGATAAGACCGCACGTCCGTGGTAATACTATGACTTTGAGCTAGCGTAGCTTAGTACGGAGTTTCAATATAGAAACGGGCCAGCTTATACTGGTGTTGTAACCACTGACGTGTGTTCTACTGTACCCTTGCTTGTCCTTGCATACTTAGGTATGTTTCATACGAAAATGCATGTCCGTAACATAAATAGGTACCCCGGTTGCCTCTAACTTTACACTTCTTCTTTTTATCAGCGCCGGCTATACGGGATAAGCTCGGGCTGAAAGGATTAGCCAGTCAGCGCGGGTGCTAGGCTAGCTGCCACGACCCCCTGGGTGCAGTGAGCTTGCATTTACCACCGTAAGACACCGTAATAAGAACTGCTATCTATTGTGAGAACAAAAGATGGTAGATCTTTAAAAGAACTTAGCAACGTGTCTTTTATAGTACACCATTTCGCCAGATATATCATAGGTCCCACAGGACGAGACTATCAATTACGAGCCACGAATCATGTCATTGGATGCTTGCTTATAGAAGCGGGTTTTCATAAAACCCGCCACTGTACCGGTGTACAGATCACTGCAAGTTGAGCTTCGGAAAGTAACGGATACATGATTGAACAATTTGTTTATGTTTGAGCGCATAAGTTAACAGGGACTAGTTCTCCTGCACCGATCTGTACCGACTTGTCTTTACGCGGAACCAGCTTCTTTATGCATGGACCCTTTGTGCTGAAAATTTCCTAACTAATAATATCCAAATAATATTTTACTAGAGCCGGGGGGAACCGACCCAAACACTGCTTCTTGCGCAGTAGCCAACCTTACAAGTTTAAGAGTAATCAATTATTTCAAAACCAAAACTGATCAACAATTTAATACCACTAGCAGAATGTCATTTGTTTACAAAAGCTCGGGGGATCTCTAAAGCTGCACTACACCCAAAACCATCGTCAATAACACGGTACTACTGCGGTTAAATGACAGCGTAGGGTAGGTAAACAGTGGTCTTCCCACGCCGCCGCACTGTGGATCGAAAAAAGGCCCTCGAAGAAATAAGAGCTTTTTGAAAGTGTCGGTTTTTTGCTCCAAATGGATTATAATAGTCAATATTATGCATAAATATATCATAGGATACAATCAGGTAGGCAAATTAGCAACATATTTTTTATGTCAAAAGGTCATAAATAGATAGTTACATCACCGTGTGCAAGGATATAACGGTTATTCTCTCCGTTCCGGAGATATAAGCATTAACTCCACACAACATTTTACAAAAAAAAAAAAAATGGTGGTTGATTTCAAATTTAAGCTCCTATTTCTTCGAGAGCTTTTTTTCGATCCACAGTGCGCCGTCGCGGTACCGTCGGCGTCGTCGACACGGCCGCTGACCCGAGCTCCGTGGAATAACGTCAACACTTTTATGCAACTGCACTATGTAAACAACTTTGTTTTACGGTAGGTAAGGTTTGTAATATGGTAATGTATTTACACTAAAGTTATTAAATGGGGAAGACAGTTTGTTTATTTGTTTACTTCACTGTTACGGGTACAAAACTTAATCGATTTTGCTGTTGTAAAGTGTGTTTCAAGCGTTGCAGTTTGATTGGATAGATACACGCCTTCTTCCTAAGGGCATAGGTAGAAACTCAGGTAGCCACGCAGTTTGATTGTATGGTTGTGGGGTTTTGTCGCTATACCTACGTAGTTTCCAACCTTTAAATTTTTTTGTGAATAATTGTAAACGTGAACAAAACTTAAAACAAAAAGCTTGGATTTTAAAACCAACGCATTTACTAATAAATGTTGCTAAAAATGAATAATGTTGCTAATGTTGCTACATCAGAATTTATTTTCACGGTTTATGATGTTGTATTCGCTCAGAAAAACCTACATTTAAAACGAGCCCTCCGCGAGGGCTCCATGATCCCATATGCGACTAGGTGAATGTGAGGACTATGTGGATATTTTTTTCTTATTTTGTTTTCTTTCATATCTTTTCTTTCTCAGTTAGTTTTATTGATAGTCTGGCAGTTTGATTAGTTTATGCGGCCTACCCAAATGTCCTTTCTTTGGTATAGTTCGTCGAGTTGAGCTCCTTAAGTTCTGATTTGAGCTCCACGATTACTGACAAATGCTTGCACTGACTGGACAGGTCCACTCACATCTGTGTGGTTCTTTCCTCAAAAGACCATTTCAGACACTAATCCACATGGTTCTCATATGGCCTGACCAAGATTATGTCTGGATTTTAAAAGACACTGCGACCTCTGAGTTTGTTTTTGCCTTTCTTCTCAGAGTAGTCAGATAGGAAACGCCGAACTCATAGTGATTTCAGTGATTCCAATATCCTATTTACAGAATAAACAATTTCATTTCATTTCAATGAAGTTTTGTGGTAATAACTATCACGATGGTGGTATTGGGTGCTTTACAAGAAATACTACTACCCTGTAAGGTACAGGGGGCTCGCCCCATATTACATGGGACTTACTTAAACGTAACTGGCGAAATGTCCGTGTACCATAGGCTCGCCTCTGCCTCACCCTTCGGGGCGTGATGTTATGTAGTGTACTACTCTGCAATATTTGAACTAGTTCTTGTGTCCGCGTCATCTGCAAGTTTGTAAGCATCTGGTGGCGTCAGCTAGCTGCTCCCGTTAGCGGCGCGAGGTCGGTCCGCTCATTCACGGCATTATGTGTCGCCTGTGGTATTCAACTACAGGCATTCAACCAGTGGACTGTACCTACTATAGCCCCACTACTTTTAAATGGCAATCTGCGCTTATATTCGCTGAAATAGTTGGTTGGGATAAATTTGATGGAACATATCTAGAAAGTTGAAAAAACCTTAGTAAGTATTAGAAAATATCTAGTAAGTACCTACTTACTTATATCTACGCGATTAATTCTGGGTGTTCTCACAATTCAGAAAAAATGTGCCCATTTATGGTTTAAGAACTTTATTATTCCGCATTAAGAATTAACACAAATTCACTTATTGAGAATCTAAATTGACATAAAATGTTTGAGCGTGCAAAAAAGACGTTAAAAGTAAATTTATAAAATGAAATAGGAAGGTAGTGACATAAAAAATGTAAATATCAACTAATCACCAACCGCGTAAACACGGATCTAAAGTAAAAGTAACTGTATTACTAGATGAATAAATGAAAATGAATAAATTTTAGCGGACTACCTCGAAAAGGTTAGGTTTCCTTTTGACTATTCATACATAAATACAAGTTACTTCGTCGAGTTTATTTGCTAAAGCTAGTATTTTTAGATTATTATAATTTCGAACATATAAAATACATTTCTAAATATTTCTTAAATAATATTATTTTATATTATTATTGTTATTGACACATTTACAGGACGGAATTTTTTAACCTCACTTGGAGGGAAAGTACTATAAATACTGGAAATAGCTAATTTTAATCAAAGGAAACATATCTGCACTTGTATGTACTTTATGGCATCAATCGTAGGGTCAATCATAAGGATCGAATCTCTCTAACAAACATGATAAATTAAATTAAATGAAAACTATAAAATCTTAACTTATTTTAATTACACCCATCAACTACAGTCGCTGCGTGTAGTTGATCCATAGACCACACGTGTAGAAGCATTGACAATACGCTTTAAAAATCGTATTGCAACTTAACTTGCTTGTGCGTGCAAATCTGCGGGCCCACATGTTGCAACGCACAATAAAGCCCTCCGCTCCCTCTCAATATCAAGGTCATCGTTCAATTTGTCTGTGACCCAGTGTCCCAAGCAGTTAAACTGCTGAACAAGCCTCAATGGTATCCCGCCTAGTGTTAGTGAACTAGGACAATTATAACCATACTTACCGACTTTAAATATCATCAGCTCGCTTTTGGATGCATTGTACTTGAGTCCAAGGGCCGCAGCATATATCTCACATATTTTGAACAGCTTTGCTTGTTTACACAAACACCGTCCACGTGAAAACCGATATTGTACTACTGAGCTCACCGATCAGTCGGTTCATTTACAGGTTGAAGAGCCTAGGGAGCTCAACCCCCCCTTTTTTGTTTTTTGTTTCCGGGGTGGAAAATCCTCATGGATGTCTTCCGCCCTAGAGCGGACGGATTGGTCTGTCAGACTCTGGAATCGCAGGCCGATTCCCGGCCACCGTAGGCGTGTGCTCGCGGACGGGGAGCAATGGGTAGCTCGCCGTCCGATAAGGACCAGGCCCGGGTCGCCGGCGCGTTGTGTTTCACGCGCGCCTCAAAGATATATCAGCACAGCACAGCAAGGGGTCTGCTAGGACCGATGTCTGCCGGGGTCGCGGGAAAGTCCGAAGGAAATGCCTGCCGCAATTCAAAACCCGCTTGCGCAGTCATTTAAGCAAACATTTGAATGGCCAACTGTCATGCTTAGTTTAGTTTGTTATTTTATATTTAATTATATTTGTGTAAGTCTGTTTTTGTTCTGTTTTAAACCTAAGTCAACGCTGTTTTTTTTCCTAATGATTTTTTTATATTTTCAATTTTAATTAATTATTAATTATATAATATGTTATTTATGAAAGAAGCTTTGTTGTAAGTATGTAAATGTCGTGTACACCTGTAATTGGTAGGTATATATATAAAAGTCCATACCTGTTAACTTTAATATTTAATGTACAATATATATGCTGTTGGCGTACCTATTTTAAATAAATAAATAAAGGGATACCGTGGCCCCTGGCAACGCATAGGCAACTGAAGGAACACGGGTGGGTTTTAGTCAGCAAGAGTCTGACACGCCCTCCCGCTCCGCCCAGAGGGGGAGAAGTTATTTGATAATTTCCCACCCTAAAGAAAAAAAAAGGAGGCAAGTCCGTTTCCGTATTTAATTTTTGCCACAGAAAATGATAAGATACGAGATCAACTGCCTTCGACAGATCCAAGAAACAGGCGTAAGATACGAGATGAACTGCCTTCGACAGATCCAAGAAACAGGCGTAAATCGCTGTTCTCCTCGCTGTGTAGTACCGGACAGTCTGCTTGAGACATAGAATTGCAGATTCAATTGACAAACCCGGCTTGAAGCCTAATTGAGCGTCATACAAATTCAGGTGTACACTCAGATGTTGTTCTAGCAGACCGTCCAGCACCTTAGCTACAATAGTGGCCAGCGATATAGACATATCAGAGGCATCACCCGTTCTATTCTTAATTATTGGTACAACAACCGTACACATCACTTCAACCGGTAATTAAGAATGACTTACACAAAAGTTTAATAACATTGCCTAGGCAAGTGTATTCCCGCATATTTCAGGAGCTGGATGCTGAGACTGTCGTGTCCAGGAGACTTCCCCTCGCCTACTTTTAATCACGGCCGCAACTTCCTTAGTCGAAAATCGAATTTTAACGTTCCCGTGAAACTTCCTGGCATCGGACACCTATTTCGTCTGTGTGAGTGGGGATTGTACTCTGAAATAGCGCTGAAAAGCATTAGCAATGTGTATGGGTTCATGCGCAAGCGCATCCCTCAAACTCACAGGTAGACTCGGTTTAGGGTTCAGTTTATTCGTATTTTTCCAGAACTTGCTGAAGTCCTTTTCGGCGTGATTTTTTGTAATTATTATCTATTTTTATTTGCGTTTCATTATTCTGGAAATATTTCAATTTCACCTTGAAGTTTTCGGGATTCGCACATTTTATTATACAAATACCCTGATTTCGGTTTTCTATAAAGTACCTACCTATTGTTGAAACTAGAACCGAGCCTCCTATGAGCGACACTATCACAACATATTTATTCCAACCCGTTACATATTTTACGAAGCTTTCGCTATAACGAAAGAAGAGATATTAACAAAAATGTATACTGCATGTCGATTATTATTTACAATCATTTACCAAATAGTTTTCAAGACTTACCGCTGACAATGTTTTAAAAAATACTTTTCAAACTATTACTATTTAAAATATATTATACCGTTAAGGACTATTTAGAAGACAAATCAATAGAAGCTGTAATTTGTCAGTTAGATTAATTGACATCGCTGATTGTAAATACATTTGTACGCCATGTTATGGCAGGGTATGCTGAAACAAATTTACTGTAACACCTTATGTACCATATTCTAGCAAATAAATATTTTTGATTATTTTTTGATTTGATAACTGTTTACCGCGGCTTCTGTCAGTATGGATTAATAATTTGTCTATATATACCATTTATTACTAGCTGATGTTTATCATTATTTGTTTATGCTTATCAGCAAAATCACGAAAATCATTAGGAAAATCTACAAGTCGCAATTTAAAGTTACAAAAACTATGATATTGCTGTATTTGTGCGCTGTCTCTGTCACCCCAAATACTTTTATTACACGAAAAAACCGATTTCATAATTTTGGTTTTTATCAAATCTAGGTTACATTCAACTATTAATGGCCGGTGGTCAGACCAAAACACGTCAAATAAAACTGAGGCATTTACTACTGTCTGGCGCGCAGCGCCTGTCACTACGCAGTGATCAAGCCACCGAAGACAATTATCCTGCGAGTCACTTACATAAACTTATGTGTCAGGTGGCCAAAAATCCAAATCAACGCAGGTCCATGATTGCTCAGTTCAGATATCCAATAATTCGTTTGCATAACGCTCACTCAAATGTGTGTTGAAATCACCCAACACAAATACAATATTGTTGTTCAGTGTCAATATTGTTGTTCTCGATAATTGCATTTATTTCGCCTAAACAGTCCGTAAATTCCTGTGGTGGCAATATGTATTCAGACAAATTCGGTTGAGAACCTCCAACTCTTTCACCGATGCCATTTCCAGTCGATGAGCGTACAATATTCATTGTATATTACCATAATTTTAGTTCATGTGGTGTTTACCTTTAAGTAATTGTTACACTGTTCAAAGCTTTTTAAGACGTTATTTTTATCAAGATGTTAGTGTAAACAATTCTGCCCCCGATAAAAAATAGGATCCTAGATAATTGATAATGTAATACACAGATATGATCCTAGACGTCAAATATGTAGGATCAAAGATAGGATCCTATATAGGATCCGAGATAATTGATAATGTAATACCCCTCATAGTGATATCTGTCGGAATAACCCTAGACAACCCTAGACTACCTCCCCTTAACGGCTCCGCCACTATTTTCCTGTCACAGTCAGAAAAACAAGGCGAATCTGCCTGTATTTTTACATCAATCTGGAAAAAATGTTAGATGCGTCTTTTTTTCTATCGGGGGCAGAATTGTTGGTGAACCAAATAAATAAATAAATATCAATGTTCACTACCTACTCACGTGAATCGCACGCGCAGTGCAAGTTTGAAGAATAGGCAAGGGACGACACGACTTCAAGGCAGTGAAGAGAGCGGCGCGGGCGCTGCGTCGTTGCTTCTACACTGGGCAAGGGACGACACTTAGAAGAATTTCGTTATAACTCGATCACAGTTAATTATGCAAAATAGGTTATATTTCGATAACTTAAGATTAGGTTGATGAGAATTTAATAAGATTTTTCAATAATTTACGACACGACTGCTCTGTACGCTCGACCTTTTATTTTGACAAACATGGGCACAGGCCAAATACATTAGCCGTCTATGATCATAATAGAAGATTGGATCGTGCCAATGGACGTTGAACTGGGATGCTGATGATGTTTCTTTCGTCTGAAAGGTGATAACTCTGAAACTAGAAAATAAATAACCTATCTGGTCCTTTAATGTCACGTAAATTCACGGTTACTGCGCCGTTTACCTGCCCTGCGCAGGGTGATGTGCTTGCGTAGATAGATAGCTATTGGGTCATTCATAGAAAAAATACGAGTCATTTCAACTTCGTTTTTCACGCGTCATTCACCATAATCAATCATATCGCTTTTAACCTAAAAAATATAAGAACAGTCCTGAGTTCATCCCGCCATCATTCTGTCTGCTCGCTCTTATAGGTCACAAGGTACGAGCACCATGTGCTGCCATCGTGTGCAGATGGCGCTGTCCACAATGGACGACGACGGATAGTTTTCATTATTAAACGACACCCAGTCTTCAATGATGAGAAACAGAATCAAATATATACTTAGATATAGTGAGAGTGCTTGATTGATAAACTCGATAGTAGTTGGAGTTCTGTAGCAATGGTAGAATGTTTTAATTAACTAAATAACAAGGTATTGGAATGTGTCGCCCATCGGATACTTACTTTTAACGAACTGGATCGAGCGACGGAATGTTTTGACTTTTGTTACTCTGAAACGAGAGCTGTGTTGTTAAAAAAATATCACTTAGTTGTACTTTTATTAATTTATTTTAGTTATAAAACAAAAACTGGAACAACTGAAACTGGAAAACAATATGTTGCGCACACTGCGTTGGTTCTCTGCTGCAAATGTGGTAGGTACAAATCGATGGGGATATTAATATCCATTTGATACGTCATGCTGAATTTTTTGTTGACTTTTGTCAGGATTGGAATTTTAGGTATCCTTTCTTATTTTTTTACCAACATCTGGCATGATTATCTCGAAAGCCTGAAATTCTTTATCACATAATCTTCTAATAACCCTTTAATTATACTAACAACAGATAAGTATAACTAACTGATGAAGATTATCCTCCGCTGCATTGCGATCACCTCAACTTGTTGCGAAGTTCTACCACGCGGCGCTAGCTGGGAAGTGGGAAGAAAACTCAGTTCATTTGTTTTACTTCTTACTGCAGTTGAATGAATGTTTTTTATTAAAATATTTTTTTTATTTGTTTTAACAGATTAAAATATTTATAATTAGCGACCCGCCCTTGCTTCGCACGGTCTCTACGACCTGGCAAAACTAGATTTCTTTAGTATGTGTAAGTATAATGTTAATGTATTATACACATAAACCTTCTGGAATAAATTCTCTAAATGATGGTGAACACTGCATGAACGTCAGCGTAGTTCAGACAAGGCGGCCACACAGACAGACACGACGAGTGACACATAAATATATATAAACTCACGCCGTGTTTCTATGGGGGAAGGCAGATACTACAGAAAGCCACCTGCTACAATAAGCGACTTACGGATTAAATACTCAGCCCCAGTTTTTAAAAGACTATCCAATGTAATCTGCTGTCAACTTACATGAATAGAAGTTACCCTCGGCAACATACGATATTAGATTCTAGTTCATGAAAAAAATCATAAGTATTAGAGAAGCTTCCTTTTGAACTTCAATTAAATTTTTAATTTCCTTCGAAACTGTCATTATTACGACAAAAACGAACACACTCGTTCTTTCACAAAATTAATCACAGGAAAGCGACAGGAGTCTCCATTCACCACGAAATGGATTCAAATAATATTTAACGAGAATTAGGGGGTGGGTACACGAAGCGAGCTCGTTATTTGAGCGAAATAAAATTGAATTCGTTGGAGTTGGCACAAGGCTGTGGTTGCTTTGTTCTTGTTCATGTGACGGGAGGTGACGACAATTGAGGTACAATTACATAATCCTTATAATTCCGATAATCGTAAGGCGCGAATAAGTTCGCTCTTTGATGAATAATCGGTTCCCAATATAAAGAAAGTACTCAATTATTATAACTATGTCGTATCTCTATGTATTTGACTGTGTGTACATAAATAGAAAAACGGCCTAAAATAAGTCCATAAACACTGTCAATTTTAGATAATTTTCACCAACAAAATTGACACAAAATAATTCAATAAACTGCTTTTTAGCTTGTAGCTGCGAGTTATTAAATATTTTTTATATTGGTAAAGATTATATTGAGGACAAAAAGGCTTTGAGATCATCGATTTACATCAATGCTTGAGATTGAGCTGTAATTTTTACACACTGAATGTTGTTTTTTTTCTTTAGCCAAAATTTTTTTTTTTATATGATTAGTTGCCTACTATTTTATACATGTACACTTTGTTTGACATTTGATAATTATTTTATTACACAATAACATTAATACTTTGTAAAGTATTATACATACACTACAAGTTACCAAACTTTCATCATAATCGGTCGAGCTATTTTCGAGTTTTTGCGAGACTAACGCACGGCAATTGATTTTTATATATTATATAGATAGATAGACTAGCGAACCGCCTCTGCTAGGTACGATTTTTACGACTTGCCAAACATTTTTTTGTTACACGTAAGTTTAATATGAATTAATGCATTATACACATAAACCGGAATAAATTATCTAAATGGTAGTGATAACTGCATGCAGCTGGACCGGGAGCTCCTCCTGGAAGCCTCGATCGTGCAGGCCTGGGTGTCATCACCGGACAGGCCTGCCGACATCAATGGCGAGGCGGAGTGGTTCCGGGAGGCCATGTCCGAGATATGTGACGTGGCAATGCCCCGGGTCCAGCCCGGACGTGCTCGGCGCCAGGTGTGCTGGTGGTCGCGTGAGCTGACCGCTTTACGCGCGGCATGCGTTGCTGCGCGCCACCGGTACTCCAGGCACCGCAGGCTCCGTATCCGCCCTCCGGATACGGAAGCCATTGAGGCGGAGCTGTACGACGGGTACAGAGCGGCGAAGACCGCCCTCCGAGCGGAGATCGAGCGGGCCAGAGGACTGGCCCGCGAGGAGTCGCTGGAGACTCTGAACAGAGATCCGTGGGGACGCCCATACAAATGGGCGAGAGACAAACTCCGCCCATGGGCTCCCCCGCTGACGCAGAGTCTCCGGCCCCAGCTCGTGGAGGACGTGGTGAGCGCTCTGTTCCCTTCGCGGGGGGAATATACTCCCCCGCCCATGGCTCCGCCTTCTGCGGTGCCCAATGCGGACCACTATAGTGACGACGACGACGATACTCCGGAGGTGACCGAGGTAGATTTGAGAGTGGCGGTACGTAGGCTGAATGCCAAGAATACCGCCCCAGGACCCGACGGCTTACCTGGAAAAGCCTGGGTTCTGGCCTTGGAGGCTCTCGGGCCTCGACTAAGGGGGCTCCTAAGCGCATGCTTGGAAAGGGGCCAGTTCCCGCTTCGTTGGAAGACGGGGAAACTGGTCCTCATCAAAAAGCCGGGGCGCCCGGCGGACTCTCCGTCCGCTTACCGGCCCATTGTGCTGCTCGACGAGGTGGGCAAGCTCTTTGAAAGAGTGATTGCAGACCGCCTTGTCGGGCGGCTGGTGCGAGTGGGACCGGACTTGGCGGAGAGCCAGTTTGGTTTCCGCAAGGGGCGCTCTACGGTGGATGCCATCATGCGCGTTCGAGCCCTCACGACGGGGGATGCTGTTGCCCGGGGTGGGGTCGTCTTGGCGGTGTCTCTAGACATCGCCAATGCCTTCAACACCCTGCCCTGGAGTTGCATTAGGGAGGCACTCCGGTATCACCGGATGCCGACCTACCTCTGTCGAGTGGTCGAGGCCTATTTGACGGACAGGGCCGTCATCTACCCCGGTCACCACGGAGAGTGGAACCGGCGAGAGATGTCGTGCGGTGTCCCACAGGGATCGGTCCTGGGGCCGCATCTGTGGGACATCGGCTACGACTGGGTGCTGCGCGCCGACCTCCCTAGCGGCGTCAGTGTAGTCTGCTACGCTGACGACACGCTGGTCCTGGCGCAGGGGAGGTCGCATGAGGCGGCGGCCGAACTGGCGACACGCGGGGTTGCGACAATCGTCGATAGGATCCGGCAATTGGGACTCGAGGTGGCCTTGCACAAGTCCGAGGCCATGTGTTTTTATGGTCCTCGGAACGCGCCACTATCGGGTTCCCGGATAACGGCAGGAGGGGTTCACATCGGTGTCGAGTCGACGATGAAGTACCTGGGACTCGTCCTCGACAGCCGGTGGAACTTCGTGGAGCACTTCCGACGTTTGGCTCCCAAACTGCAGAGGGCAGGGGCTGCTTTGAAGCGGCTCCTGCCCAATCTAGGGGGTCCAAACGCCTCCTGCCGGAGGCTCTACGCAGGGATCGTGCGGTCCATGGCCCTTTACGGGGCACCGGTGTGGGCGCGTTCGTTGAGGCTGCGACCGGCCCAGCGGTTGAACGCGTCCCAAAGGGTCATGGCCATTAGGATGGTCCGAGGTTACCGCACGGTCTCCCGTGAGGCGGCGAGCCTCCTTGCCGGAATACCGCCATGGGATCTGGAGGCAAAAGTCCTCGCGCACATGTGGGAGTTGCGCGAGGAGGCGAAACGCCGGGGCGTAACTCCGCTGCCGCGAGAAATCGCGGCACAGCGGACAGAGCTCCGGCGGGATCTCATGGCGGCATGGAGAGTGCGATTGTCGCAACCCAGCGCTGGGCACGCCACAATTGTGGCGATAAGTCCCCTCTTTGAGGAGTGGCTAGAGAGGCGCCACGGCGTCCTCACCTTCCGCCTGACACAGGTCCTCACCGGACATGGTTGTTTCGGGAGGTTCCTGTTCAGGATAAAGCGGGAGGAAACGCCCGGGTGTCACCACTGTGTGGATCGCCCGGAGGACACGGTGGAGCATACGGTGGAGGTCTGCCCAGCTTGGGCGGAGCACCGCCGTGTCCTCACGGAGGCGATCGGCGGCGGCGATCTCTCGCGTCCGGCCCTGGTTCAGGCCATGGTCCGGAGCGAGAGTGCATGGGAGGCCGTCACCTCCTTCTGCGAAGCAGTAATGCTCGCGAAGGAGGAGGCGGAGCGCGCGAGGGAGAGGCAAAATGCGCCCCCTCGCGCCCCTAGTCGCCGCAGGAGACGCCCCGGGCGTCGGGAGTCGCGAGCCGACTTCCGGCCACCGTAGGCGCGGGCTTGCGGACGGTGAGCAATGGGTAGCTCGCCGTCCGATAGGGACCAGGCCCGGGTCGACGGCGCGTTGTGTTCCACGCGCGCCTCAAAGAGATGTCAGCACCAACTGACGGGGTCCGGAAGGGCCAATGCCTGCCGGGGTCGCGGGTTTGTCTGAAAGGGATATCGCGACCTCGGCACACAGGCAACGGAAGGAACACGGGTGGGTTTTAGTCAGTAAAAGTCTGACACGCCCTCCCGCTCCACCCAGAGCGGGAGAAGTTATTTGATAATTTCCCATCCTCAAAAAAAAAAAAAAAAAAAAAAAAGTGATAACTGCATCAAAATACTTTGCGTAGTTTATAAGAACAACGCGATCATACAGACAGACACAAAATGTGACTTTAGTTTATAATATGTATAGATATATCTAGGCAGCCATGTTTGACTTCGTGAGAACCACTCCGTCTATTAGTGTTATGTATCGACATGGCGTGCTTCTGAGAAGAACGATACATAGCTAATGCATACCTACCTAGTTGGTAGTAGTGTTAGTATCACAGGGTAGTACGCAGAATCGTGAACAAACACGATCTAATGTTATAAATTATGTTCGCTGAAAATCAATAAGTTTTCATTAAATGGTAGACATTTGCTGGTTTCACTTTGATTTTGACATTCATCGTAATTTATTTGCTGATATTTCAGCTAAAAACATAGGAAATACAAAAAAAAAATGAAAACAGAATACTTACCTACTCAATTTTGGCCATATTTAAATTCTTACACGTTATCAAAATACGTTACAATTGATATATCATTCCAATATCGTTTGAACTTGGTCGATGAATAGAGAAACTTTACCTGTAGATTCTGAAAAATTTCGAGATTGGTTACATGGTCCAAGTTTACACAAGTTTGGCGGCTGCAGTTTTCAAGTAGAACAATAAAATTGTACCTAAAGATAAGTTCAAAAGTTAATTACTGACGACACCAGAGAATACAAGAGCGAGGCTTTTCTCAATATAGTTATTATGTTGTTTGTTTATGGTATAGTAATTGGTTGAATTGTATACTTATTATTGTCTTATTTGATCAATGGTTATAAAATGAGGTTTGTAGCCATGTAGCATAGAGCGTGAGTCCTTAGTTCGGCCCGGCTAGTATTATTGTTTGTTTTTTCTGTTAGAAAACTGTAAGTAACAGATAGATGTTCAGCACTTCACGACAAACCATTAACAAAGAAATCAATCAACTTTACTACTTTTTCAAAATAATTACTGTAGTGTACACTTCTTTAATAACTTCCACTTGATGTTAATCTATTGTATATCTAAATCAATTGCCGTACAGTCTCGCAATAACTCGAAAATTGCTCTACCGATTAGATTTTTTTTTCTTTTGCCCACCTCTTTGCTAGGGTGGCTTAGATAAAAAGAAAATTAGGAAAATCCCAAAGGAACAGCCGGAAGTGGAAATTTCGTATCGATTTCACGTGGTACGAAGTTCAACGAGTCACCTAGTAAACAAGGGCAGAGATAAACAAATACGATAGCTACTGTTTCGTACAGATAACTTGGTCTTGACTTGTGTGGCTATAAATTGGCGATGAATAGTGAATCAGGGAGTGGGTTTAGAGTCTGTAGTGTGAACTCTGCGTGGTACTGAGTAATTAGTTAGCTAGTCCATGTGACCATCGTCTTTGGAAACCCAACACTAAAATTTGTTGCCGAAATAAGGGTAGGTAGAGCTATGTTGGCACGGTGCAGTAGTATTTTAACTCCACCGCCTCAAACAACTGTATTGTATGGTCTCTCTATGTGATTTTCAGTAGTTCCAGGTCTGGCTGTATGATGTAGAATAGAGTAGAACCTACAGTATGTAGGTACTCTACAAGAAACAAGAAATACTTGTATAACAAGGAATTTGGGCGATATTGTGTCGTGCTTGCAATACTCTGAAGAGTTTAGCTTCAGAGTATTGTGTTATTCCGGCCGGATCGTGATCTGATTCCCTGCTGGTTATTATTGTTATGTCATGTTATTCATTTAACTCTTTTAAATTTTATTAGGCTCTGGAAATTCTGTTTATGTTTTTGTTATCTGTCCAAATCGAAAGTCTATTATCTGTGATGATTTTAAACACTTAAACAAATAAAAACAAATAATTTTTACATGAACCACTGTTTTTCTCTTGACTGTACTTACCTGTCAGGATCAGACCAGAATGACAAAGTTTATAGTGGATCAGATAGGAATTAAAACATAATAATAACCAGCAGGGGATCAGATCGGGGGATCCGACCGGAATAACTCGTAATTATCAGAAATTCCAATCACCTTATAGATTTTATAAACAAACAAACAATACCCTTGAAGAGCGACTCGGAAGTCGAAAAATAAACAAAACAAAACACGCTCAAAGTTCAAATAAACAACTCCTAATTATAACTACCTACAATAAGCAGGTACTACGAGTATGCCTATAAAACCGTTGAATAATATTCAATTATAAGTATTGAATATACCTCTTCGTTTGTGATGCCCTTCGTAATAGTTTATTGATTTAAGTATTTCAAAGGGCCAACGTCGGAGGGACGATTTCAAACAAATAGTTTTGCAGGCGCCATACTGAATTGTTATGAAATGAAATGAAATGGAATTGTTTATTCTGTAAATGGGATATCGGAATCACTTTTACACGTTATATAAAAAAATATTAAAAATAAGCTAGATGAGGTCGGTGTTTCCTATCTGACTACTCTGAGAAGAAAGGCCGAAACAAACTCAGAGGTCGTAGTCTCTTTTAAAGTCCAGACATAATCTTGGTCAAGTCATATGAGGACCATGTGGATTAGTGTCTGAAATGGTCTTTTGAGGAAATAACCACACAAATTTGACTGGGCCTGTCCAGTCAGTGCAAGCATTTGTCAGTAATCGTAGAGCTCAACTCAAAACTGAAGAAGCTCAACTCGACGAACAATACCAAAAAAAGGATATTTGGGTAGGCCGCATCAACTATTCAAACTGCCAGACCATCATTAAAATTAACTGAGAAAGAAAAAATAAATGTATGAGAAAACATAAAAATAAAATATCCACATAGAATATAAATATTCACAATAATTAGAATAATATAATTTACTTTACAAAGTAATCGTGGGCAGTTTGAATATAATTTTCAACAATGTCAATATGTATATTAAACTGGTTTATTGTGATGAATAATTAAAATGTCAATTTTTATGGTTTTCACAAGGCTTAGCAGAGTGAGCAGCTCAATCCCAAGTTTTTTTAACTTCTAAATAATTTGAAATGTTATAGTACCCTTTTTAACAAAGTTTGGTTTTAATACAGTTTTTAAATCGTTTAATGGGTAAGTTTCGAATGTCAATGGGAAGTTTGTTGTAAAAGCGTATACATTGACCCATGAACGAGTTGCCTACTCTGTGGAGACGTGTGCGATGTACAGCACGGTTGTGTTTGTTCCTGGTATTTAAACTATGAATATCGGATATTTTCTTAAAATTTCAAATATTTTTGTGTACATACAATAGGTTTTCAAAAATATATTGTGAGGCTACAGTCAGAATATTTATTTCTCTGAATTTCTCCCGAAGGGAATCTCTTGGACCGAGGTTGTAAATGGCTCGAACAGCCCTTTTCTGTAAAACAAAGATAGTATTAATACAGGTTCCCCAGAGAAGAATCCCATAAGACTATGAAAATAACTAAAATAAACAATTCTAGCTGTATCTACGTCAGTTATCTGTCTAATTTTTTTAACAGCATAGGCGGCAGAAATAAGCCTTCCTGACAGTTTTTCTATGTGTGGGCCCCATTGTAATTTACCGTCAATAGTTATTCAAAGAAAAACTGTTGACTCAACTGGGTCCAACTCTATTCCATTAACTTGAACATTGGTAGTTAGCTGCCTGACATTTGGCGTTGAAAATTTGATGAGTTTAGTCTTTTTTTCGTTCAGGAGAAGATTATTTACATTAAACCAATGCACAACTTTAGAGAGTGCATCGTTGACTTGTTCAAAATTGACTAACTGACGTTTGATTTAAAAAATGAGGGAAGTGTCATCCGCGAATTATACGATCTTGTGATTATCCCATATGTGGTAAGGTAAGTCATTTATATAACTTAGAAATAAATAAGGACCTAGAATTGAACCCTGCGGAACGCCCATGGTGGCCGCAGATCCTGCAGATCTCTTGCCATTAACTTGTTATAGCACATACTTTGAGGTAAAGGGTCAAATTCTTAAGTCGACAAAAATTCGAACAAACCTCATGTTCGGCCAAGTAAGTAAAAGTAAAACAGACGTTAGGTTACGTAGGTTCCAAGTAAGTAAAAGTAAAACAGACGTTCTTCAGAAAGGTCAGGTGCATAGTACTTGCACGTGCGTGTATGACCAGATGTATGAACGTAAACGAAGCGAAACAAGTATGTAACGATCGTAGCTGGTGGCGTTCTGTAGGTTCTGCCTACCCCCGTGGGTTTATTTAGTAATAGTAAAAATACAAAACATGAGTCCTTCTTCGATTTGGGCTATTTGACAGCTCGGCCCGAGTCAGCTCAACCCGTCTACAAGGTGAGAAAATATATAAGTATATACCTATTATGATTATAAATTTAAAGGATTTTTTTTTAAGTTGAATTGCTTAAAATTTTTCCTTGGCCATACATGTGTAACTTTTAAATAAACTTTATTAATGTGTGGGATTCCCATCGTGCAGAATATGGTCAGTAATTGGATTTTGATTTCGAGATCGATCTCGCATTTTTCAGATAATCGTTGTCATTTCAGTAACTGGGTTGTGGAGATCACATAGGCAGACGCTCCGTGTAAAATATTGGTATTCAGCTGCATCCGGTTTGACTAGAAGCCGACCACAACATACTTGGGAAAATGTCAGGCCGTTTAATTTAAATAGTTGTCATTTCATTTCAGCCCGGAATCAGTAAACTGTAAGCCTCCTTTCGGTTTCGTCCGTTGTCCAGAACCATTACCATTGGTGCGTAAGTACTTACCAACCATCGGGGTGTACCTAAGTTTTTATCATCGAGATGCGATTCTGTCGTCCGTGGAGATTTATTTTTATTTTATTTATTTGGTTCACCAACAATTGTTTACACTAACATCTTGATAATAATAACGTCTTAAAAAAAAAACTTTAAACAGTGTAACAATTACTTAAAGGTAAACACCACATGAACTAATATTATAGTAATGTATATAGATGGCGTCTAAGGCTGTGTGTCCACTGCACCGTGAACGGGACGTCCACGAGAAACGAGATTACGGCACTTACCATCGCTTGTCCACCGGTCAGCAGAAATGTATTTTTGTCCCCTATTCCTCCTATAACTTCTTCTTCTTCTTTTCGTGTGGTTAGTGGTTAACCTGATATCAGAGTTTTAAAACCACCCATGGGCACACATGCCTTCGAGAAATATCTCTCTGGCATGCCGGTTTCCTCACAATGTTTTCCTTCCCCGTTTTTTAAGCAAGTTATAATTATATAGTACGCACATGAATCCGAAAAGTCAGAGGTGTGCCTTGGATTCGAACTTGAGACCTATGAATTGGCAGTCTGACGGTCAAACCACTACGACCACACTATAACCAAGATTGTATAAGTATTGAATACCATAATTAAACCTAGTCTTATATCGAACAGTTTATACTACTTTGTAACTTACGCTATGCTGTGTACCTTAATAGGGTATTTAAATAATACAATAATGTTAAATAGTTGACAGCTATTTATAATGTCATAAAAGCTGTCAACTATTTACGCCTACTTTCATAAGTAAATATTATATAGGTAAGTGATTTAAACGTTTCTACGTATTTTACGTAAACCTACGTAACCTACGTAATATTATAACACGGTAACCTGCTTAGTAGACGAGGGAACCTCGGGTCGGGCTCGGTAAAGGAATTAATTCATTACTTATCATTAGTGTGAGGAAATATAACAGGAAATTGAGTTCCTAATGAATGACCTGACGGGCCGGCTTGTTGGCAGGATGCTGCATCATCTTAGAACACTCAATCGCAGTAATTTAGTGTAGTAGGTATTATATGCGGAATTTAGAATTTAAATCTATAAAGTTGCCTCGTTAGGCTACGTCGTTGGTCTAGTAGTCGCATGCGCTACTGCTGAGCATGAAGTCCTGGGTTCGATTGCCAGGCCGACCTGAACATCCAATAACACTTTGCCCGAGCAAAGTGTTATTGGATTTTTCTATCAGGAATTTAGAAGCAGCCCGGAGTCAGGATTTGTGCCCGGTAGATGGCAATAGGCTCGCCCCCTATTACATGGGACTTAAACATAACTTGTGAAATGTGGGAGACTACAGTTAGGTGCACCTCTGCGTAACCCTTCGGGGAACGCAGGCGTGATGCTATGTTACGTTCTATATAACGTTGAACAATGTTAGTTATATTAATGATATGAGAAAAGGCAGGTTTCAATTATTCTCTTCGCTCCATCAGACAATATCAAGTTTTAATAAGACAAAAATAAATAAGGATAATTTAGAGATTAATTGAATGTCCTAAGTTCGTATAGACTATAAAATCAAGTAATTATATTATATACTTTACTGTCCCAAATTATATAAAACCCTGCTTATGATCATAGTTTGAATTATTTATTGTCACTTTTTCGTATCTAATAAAATTACGAAATCTATGTACATTTTTAATATCAGACTTATTGTGATGAAACCATCTGCCTATTTTTTTTGACATAGCAGAAATGGGCTCCCGTAAAACTGGGACGTTTCTGACCGGTACTTCCCACCGAGTCGGGTTGAGAATCATCTAAATTAACAATTTTATACGGTTTTGGCCGTAAAACGATGAGATATGGTTTTGGTCGTGGGCTCTCCAAGAAAGAAAGAAAGAAAGAAAAGAAAGGAAAGGACAGTATTTTATTTGGGACAAGCACAGGAAATACAAACTGTAAATAATCATTTAATAAAAATATAATAGGTCCTTTATCTATGAAATTGCCGTTTTGTATGAAAAAATTTAAACGAATTGTTTTCATGTATTTTTTATTTGTATTAATCGAAGTAATCACCCATGCAATCAATGCATCTTTGCCAACGCAGTGGCAGTTTATTGATGCCCTTCTTAAAGAAATCAGCTGGACGGGAGGCAACAAATTCTTCAAAGGCATTTTGTACTGCCTCTCGGGTATTGAATTTTTTCCTGCCAAGAAGTTATCCAAATTCTGGAAAAAGTAGTAGTCTGTAGGCACAAGGTCTGGTGAGTAGGGCGGATGACGGAGAGCTTCCAACCCCAGTTCTTGCAACTTGGAGACCGTCTGCTGTGCAGTATGAGGTCGCGCGTTGTCGTGCAGTAGCAGCGGAGACGAGCGATTGACCAATGCTGGTTGGAGATGTGCCAGCTTCTCCATCATTGTGTTCAGTTCTTCACAGTACACATCTGCAGTAATGCTCACCCCGTTTGTTAAGAAGCTGTGATGAATCACACCGGCGCTAGACCACCAAACAGTGACCATCACTTTTCTAGGGGTAAGTTTTCGTTTAGGGCATTGTTTAGGTGCTGAACCAGGATCCAACCAACTTGCTGAGCGCTTGCGGTTATCAAACAGAATCCATTTTTCATCGCAGGTAACAATGCGCTTCAAAATTCCTTCATTTGTGTGTCTGTTGAGCAGTGCAAGGCACGTCTCGACGCGTACTTTGCGCTGGCGATCATTGAGTTCGTGGGGCACCTATTTGTCAAGCTTTTTTACCTTGCCAATTTGACGCAAATGGACCAATATTGTTTTGACGCTAACGTCGAAAGCTGCTGCTAATTCAGCCGTAGATTGTGTATCATCAGCTTCCACAATCGTCTTTAATTCGTCATTGTCGACCAAAGTCTTCGGACGACCGCGAGGTTCATTTTTCAGGTCGAAATTTCCAGAACGGAAGCGAGCAAACCAATAACAGGTGGTGCGTTGGTTTGTAGTGTTAGCTCCGTAAACGTAGATTGATGTTGCGTGCCGCTTGTGCCGCGTTGCTGCCACGATGGTACTCATATTCCATAATTACTCGAATTTTTAACGTATCCATGATGACGAAAAAGATTGAAATGCGATGAAAATGTAACACTAATCAATAAACAAATGACTACTTTTGGAAAAAAAAAACATGTTTTTAAAATAAAAATAATTTGAAATTAGAATTCTTGACAAACAAAAATTATTTTGATTTGAAATGGCCAGTACTGCAGAACGGCAATTTCATAGGTAATATAAAAACGAAAAACAAAAAAAGGAGCATTTAAAAACTAACAGAATAATAACGACCTGTGCGAGGCCAAAAAGGCTCCTATCTCTGCATAATGCGGCGATATTTAAAAAAATAAATACCGCAGCTACCGTAGCACCGCTACCACACTAAATTGTTAAGGAATATTTATTTTATTAATATCTTTTGAAATACTGAATGAGCAGGATGTTGGATTACGCCAATATTTAGTAGACATTTCTACTAAATATTGGTGCTATTGTTATCCGATTTGATCAACTACTTTAGTAGCTACGTACCTACATATATTGTCTATAGACCGTCAGGATTGAGGAGCCACATAACATGTGTTGTATTAGCGAAACTATATTGTTTTTCCGTTTTATTTTTATACAAAAAATTAGAACACATTTACTCCTAAAAATCTGTTGTAATTAGTTAATTGCTTTCCGAGAAACTGCGCGGTGAAATTTAGGATTTTTAGAAAAAATTAAAGCATTGTAGCTATCTCATAAGTACTACCCATAACTACTAAATACTACCAGTTTTTAAAAATATCCGTCGGCTAATTTTTGATTTCTAAGGTGGCTCCTCAAACTCAAACTCAAACTCATTGTCTCTAATTTTCTCATTCATGGTCTCTAATTTTGTGCAAGTAACGCAATAACAAAAAAATAAATTAAATAGAGTTCATATATTTAAGGGTGTGTGCGCACGCGGAAGTGATTCTACGCTGCTTCGTGAAGTACAAATAAAGTCAACACAAAGAACTTTCCAACTGCCTCAAGTTGAACTTGAGCCAGTTGGAGGAAGCCTTTACGTGCCTTCCTCGAAGTTTTAGTCAATTATGGAGTTTAAATATTACATGTTACGAGTACTTATCGATGAGTTATCTTAACAAAGGGTTTAAGAAAGGACACGGCCGGATTTTGTAGAGAGCTTTGCCCTAACAAACAATATTCATGTACATACAGTACGTCATACTAAAGCTTACAGGTGGGTACGAATTTGAATATCGAATATTAAAATACCTACTGTTAAAATATCGATGTTCAAAACATCGAAAATGGAAATATCGAACGACCATAAAACCGAAAATTAAAATAACGAAAGTTTATATTATCGAATGGTTAAATATCCTACGTCCAATATATCTAAAATCTAAATATCTACAAAAGTTACATCGAACGATCCAAATATCGAAATACAGATATATGTAGTATGAGTGGAAAAAAAATATTATATAAGTAGTATGAGTGGAAAAAGGTTGCTTCTGCAACGTCTCCGAAGCCGAAGCTGCGGAGGTGAACATGGGTGCCTATGCTTTGTTACGCAAGGGCGAAGGGGTTGCCCTCGCTTCGCGGCTCCGGATTTTTATATACACTCTAAGGGTAACAGCCAAAAGACTAGGTACGTAAATTCGGGGTGCCCCAATTCGGTTTTGGAACAATTTCGACCTATTTTATCCATGAAAATCAGTGTCCAGTGTACAAGCATAGGTCAATCGTGAAGGTATTATTTAGGTCTTTAAATTATTTTCTTGAAAGTCAATATGTTGTGCTATTAAAGTTAGTGACAGAAACGTATCGCTGCAAAACCGACTCCACGTAGTCTTGTCTGCCCTACCCCTAGAGTTTAATTTAGAATCGCGTAGGCGCGGAGGGGCGAGGCAGCCCGCGAGCTGAGGAGCAGGTGGTTTTAACGCCGCGGCTGCGGTGGTGAGCGTTTAGACCGTCTGCAACGTTAAGTTTGCGTGGGACTGCCGGAGGCCTGCAGCGCCGGAGCCGTGACAGAAACCATGCTTGCTTGCATGTTGATATTTTGAACTTAGGCATAATGTCATTCGATATTTTGAATCATTCGAAATTTTAATCTCGCTAACTCGGCATTTCAATCTTCGACGTTTTAAGCGTAGGTATAACAATTTTCGACATTTTGATATAAGTAATCGATATTTAAATTTTCGATGTTTTGAACATTGGTATTTTAAGCGTAGGTATTTTAATCTTCGATATTCAAATACGTACCCTTACAGGTATGTCTTTACAATAGTTTAAGTTTTATGATCAGAGAATAAGCGAGAGATACTGTAAATAGGTTTTTTTTAAAGTGCCTAGATATTTTGAATAGCAATGATCGTTAATTCCGAGTTTTATAGGCGAAACAAGATGAAAATTATAATATTATGTGTGGATATAAAGTGCGTTTCTTCACTAGCCGACGCGACATTCATTCACATCGATATCAATGTGTTCCATATATTTTCATAGAATTACGCGTCAATTAAGGTAGTGATGTGATGTCTCGCTGACGGTGGCGCCTGTGTTGGATCCATGCGTCATGTTCGTGAACGGGCGCCGTCAGTTGGTACCGGTCAACTCTTAGCGGCCATGGCTGATTTTAATTTTTGATTTGTTCTTTATTTTATCTTTGTATTACGGACGCTTCTAACGTGCACGTCTTTCTACATTGTTCTCACATGTATAGGTAATTTCAACATGAATGATGTAACCAATACTTTGTAACAATTTATTATATTTAAAAGAGTGTCCGTGGAGTTTCCTGCCCGTTCTTCTCCATAGGTACCTACCTACTACGCTTTGGAATGGGCAACTAGCTTCATATTTTTGACTGACCGATTCCTTGACAATTCAAAAGTGCCTGTAATGGTTTAATTGAAATAAATGCTTTGAGTTTGAGTTTGAAAAAAAGACCCAAAAATCAAAACTTATTGGTACCTAATCATATTGATGAATATAATATTGGTAATAGTCTCTGGCTAGACCTTTCAATCGTCGTCATAGACAGACCACGTTAGCGGAGAGCTCGTCTAACTGATATTTCTGGATATTATGAATTCCTCACAGCGACTTGGCAAAAAATATACAATTGGATAGGCAATAAAACACTAAAGTCTCGTGCAGACCAGCGCGACGCGACAGCGCGACGCGACTCGAACAATACAATTTCTAAGAAGACTTCA
Source organism: Agrochola circellaris (assembly GCA_914767755.1). NCBI lineage: Eukaryota > Metazoa > Arthropoda > Insecta > Lepidoptera > Noctuidae > Agrochola > Agrochola circellaris. The sequence continues at coordinate 19,300,857 of OU611850.1, read as the reverse complement.
CGGTATAACAATAGCCGGTGTCGCGCTACGCTGTCGCGTCGCGCTTGTCTGTACGAAGCTTAAAACAGCACTTGAATATTTATTTAAGAACCTAATTAAGTAGGTAGGATTATATCTCGTCTACTTGGTTTAAAGACATTTTAACCGGTTCAGAACCTGTGGCGAAAACCATCTTTGCAATGACTCAGACAAAACATTGTGGTTTGTATTAATAATAACTAGTCATTATTAGGGCGCAGTCTCACTCAGCTTATAGTTTGCGGCTGACTGTTTGTCTGAGTTAGCGCACAATACTATTTTCAATAGAATGGCCACAATATGCACACAGGCAAATAGTTGGTGGCCTATATGCCAAGTGAGACTGCACCTGGGTCAGTTCACGCACACGTGACGCGAAGCGACGCTGCGCGCAGTTTTGAAGATAGTGATACAAAATATAACTTTATTTACTACACAAAAAGATACACATTTAATTAAGATAATTCGAAAATGTCCCGCGGCGTCGCACTACGCCGCGCTGCGCCTCGAGATGCCTCGCAGCGTAGCGCGACGCATCACGACGCAGTGCTGCTTCGACGGTAGGCGCGGCGTGCAACAGCGGGGCGTGCGGCGTTAGAGTTGTTACAATATGCCTTCGCATTCGATTAGTGGCCACACTACAATTCAGGCACCTTGATATCGTGAGCGTCAGAACAGAATCCAAATAATACACAAGCAAGTCCATTATCCACAGCAGAATATTAACATAAGAAGCGTAAACGAAAGTCCGATAAACGATAGCGTGGGGTCAAGTTAAAATATGCAACAGAGGAGCATAAACACAACACAGTAATACATGATAAGATCAACGCAAGAATGACAGAGCAGAGGGACAGGTGACAGGCAGGTAGGAGTGAGGCGTATTTAATCGTAACAGATAGAAAAAACAGATATTTAAAAATAACAAATAACAATTGTTCCCAACAATATAACTTATCTGTTACTTAAAATAACAGACCTTCAAACACTGTTTCCGCGGCTGCTACTATTATTAATAAATTCATTATAACAACCCCCACACAGACTGTTACTTATGTACATATACACTCACACAAAGGAAGGAGTATTGCAAGCTGATCAATTTCTCTCACTTCTTCGTTAAGGAATGACCATTGTTAAAAAGAGAAACACCTATTATTTACTTCGAAATATGTTTACTTCTCACTCTTACTAAAGCGGTTAAACTACGCTAAAAAGAGAAGCATTTAGTATTTATTATCCCAGTTGGTGGTCTAACTATGCGTTTGCACTGGCGAAACATCACAACAAAACATGTTGAAATCTCTAGTTCCTGTCAAGCATTGTATAGAAAATTGACAGATAGATCATTGACGGAATATAAGAACTTTAAGAACAAACGACTACGAAAAAGTGACTCCTAAATTAATAAAATTGCTTTCGATATGATTAGAATTATCAAATTTCGAATTACGTAACTCTAAAATCTGTGTTATCAACTGCACTCTGTTTCAGACGCTAAAGAGTGAACGATAATCGTCTAAAAAGGCTATTATTCGAATAACGTTACCATTTTGACATTTAAAAATTTGTTTGATTCCAACTAGAAATTGATATCGTGATAGCAATTTAAAGCGAAGGCAGCTTACTGGTTGCAATCAATTTTCTTTGCAATATTTTTGGGATTTACTCGTTTAATATCCTTAATTATTACGCAATTATGTAAGTGAACGTCGTCTTCATTAATTGTGAATGTGTTTTTGTGTAAAACCTCAATGATAAATCAATATTAGTGGTCTGTAAAATATCGAAGCAGCGAGGTGGATTTTCAATAATAATTGTGAAAGTTTTCTTCTGTTACAAGTGCTTACAACCTTAATTAAAGATGTATAATATGATATTTCAGAAACGAGGTATTTTGGTGGCATTTTAAGGAAAGACAAATTCGTACCTCGTACCCTAACAAACTTATCATAAGCCACAAGCTTAGCAACCCAGTCGAGCTTGTACTTAATTGGAAAAGCAAATATAATAGAGGAAGAACAAATATTATAATATAGTTTGAAGCATTTTATGTCAATGGATTCTGTAAGGACATCAATGAACATACTCATCACACCACCATACATTCTATCTATTTCCACATCATTGTCTGTTTAAGGTACCTACTTAATATCAATATTATTTTCTTTCTTAGTGTTGAACATTGAATGTGTGTTTGGCACAGCAACAATTTTACACAAAATCATAATGTTTGTTGGTGACTATGAAATGCACCATCAAACGTAAACTTACCATACATTTAAATAAAGTCAATTGTAGGCACCTAATTGTTGTATATAGCAGAATATTGCTGTTCTATAAAGTAGATAGATTGTGCATGGAAGTGTTAATAGGAGAGGCCTATTAGACTTTGTGGATGGATGTAATGGATCATGGAATATATTGAGGATTTACTTAAATTCTTTTTTTATATGTCAGGTGTCAGTCACATTGGGCACGCCACAATTGTGGCGATAAGTCCCCTCTTTGAGGAGTGGCTGGAGAGGCGCCACGGCGTCCTCACCTTCCGCCTGACACAGGTCCTCACCGGACATGGTTGTTTCGGGAGGTTCCTGTTCAGGATAAAGCGGGAGGAAACGCCCGGGTGTCACCACTGTGTGGATCGCCCGGAGGACACGGTGGAGCATACGGTGGAGGTCTGCCCAGCTTGGGCGGAGCACCGCCGTGTCCTCACGGAGGCGATCGGCGGCGGCGATCTCTCGCGTCCGGCCCTGGTTCAGGCCATGGTCCGGAGCGAGAGTGCATGGGAGGCCGTCACCTCCTTCTGCGAAGCAGTAATGCTCGCGAAGGAGGAGGCGGAGCGCGCGAGGGAGAGGCAAAATGCGCCCCCTCGCGCCCCTAGTCGCCGCAGGAGACGCCCCGGGCGTCGGGAGTCGCGAGCCGACTTCCGGCCACCGTAGGCGCGGGCTTGCGGACGGTGAGCAATGGGTAGCTCGCCGTCCGATAGGGACCAGGCCCGGGTCGACGGCGCGTTGTGTTCCACGCGCGCCTCAAAGAGATGTCAGCACCAACTGACGGGGTCCGGAAGGGCCAATGCCTGCCGGGGTTGCGGGTTTGTCTGAAAGGGATATCGCGACCTCGGCACACAGGCAACGGAAGGAACACGGGTGGGTTTTAGTCAGTAAAAGTCTGACACGCCCTCCCGCTCCACCCAGAGCGGGAGAAGTTATTTGATAATTTCCCATCCAAAAAAAAAAAAAAAAAAAAAAGGTGTCAGTCACATTATACATCTACATTATTCAGGATTTTTTTTAACTCTCATGCGCTTACAGCAAGAATTAGCAAGTAGTACATACATAATCCATGATGACTCACAGAAATTAGCAAGCAGTACATACATAATCCATGACTTTCACAGAAAAAGACATTAGATCCCAAATTCCACTAATCCTTGTTCCTATTTCGTTTTGAACCATGTCCAAATATTTCATAATAATGTGAATAAATGCTATTGAAGATATAATAAAAGTTGTTTTTGTTTACCCTAATTTATTTCTGTCTATTTACTGTTACCTAATGAACGAAAACGACAGTTAATTTAGGCAAATACCTCTAAATAGTATCAATATAATAATCAATTGGCTGTGTTTGTCATAAAAAGGATAGTATTCAATTCTTAAATATTTCTTAACAAGTTATTTTTATTTCTACCTCTATAGTTCATAATTAAAACACTTTATTAAAGTTTATACTGTTATCAATTAACAAAATAGGAACACACATTTATATCGCTGTCGTACAACTGTTCAACAGTTAAAAAAAAAAAAAGATTATCGTTCATTATCAATCTTCAGTTTCTACTTTAGTTCTTGAGAAGATTGATAACTGAAGCAGCAGAGCAACAGGACAACGCAGCATGGGTGACATCATTCATGCTGCCTCCATGACTTCATAGGTGAAACGCCCTAGGAATACTACAGTTTTAAAAAAAAATCTTAATATTTTCTGCTCAAATAAAGTACTTAAACATTATGTGGCTAAGTAAAGTAGGCATATCAACTAGGCCTTCATTAGGCCCATGGCTGGACAAAAGCCATCAGCCTAGTCATTGCTGCTGGTTGTGTATAATGTCTTCTTTATTTAGGGCTGATATTTCAGTCTCCAGATATTTTATAATACAACATTTTTGTAGTAAACATTACTTAGGTATACACAAAATATATGATGTGTCTAAATAGTAAGTTCAGCCAAGGAAATATATTGATAATTTTATAATTAAGGCACTTGCTATGCTTGATTCTTAACTATGTGTCAAAAAGCTTACCTTCAATGATTAATACAGAAGATTGGTTAGCCAATCCATGTTTGATCAACAAGATTCATGTTGGGTAGCGTTCTATTCTTGTATTTTCAGCTCTAGCACCACCTGTGAAAATATTATAAATATGTTTTGTAGTTAGTTGTTATTTGGTTAGTGGTAATAATAGTTTATTTCAACATCTACTTATGTACATAAATATCAATAAAAAAATACATAGTAAAGATACTTAATAATTATTTTAATCACAATAAATAGTTAACTTCACTTGAGATGCTGGTGTCTACGCAACAAAGGAATGATTGTCCATAAGTAGATTCACCAATAATGTACCTACAACTACAATAATCTAATGAGATACGAAGGTACTCTCTTACACAGGTTATGCCTATTTAAAATGGCTCACTTACTTGTAGTGATAATATCCACTTAGGCACTTTTCGCTATTGAGCAAAACAGCCTATGAAAGTCTTAGTGCAGCCAGTAGAAAACAAAAACAGAGCACGCAGTGTTTTGAACGAGAGATTTTTCCGACTTCCACAAGCCATAAGAAAAATGTTCCAAAACTGCTTAGCATAGGCCCATGTTTCTGTAAGAGAATAGTAAATAAAATTTTGTATGTTGAAAAATATAAAACATACTTACAAGGCAAAACAATTTTTTATTTTTATTTATTTAAATCGAACACACGTGATTCATATTGTTGTTAGTAATCCTTATAAAACTATGTTAGTAAAACAATGCATAAACAAAAACATATTACCGAAATCAATAAAACCATGATTGATAGCACAGACTTCAAAGAATGATCATTCCAGCGCGGATTATTTTCCAATGTTTAACATGTGATGTTATATGCCCGTCCTGTTCTTTTCCCTATACACTGATAAAGTTAGAGCAGCAAAGGTATACTTTAGACAGGCAATATTTCGCATTAAATTCGACAGCAGATCGTTCAAGATTTCAACTTTTACTCAGTGCTGCCAATTTTTTTCCCTGAGTCCATTATATTATAGGCATGCGTCAGATACATCAGAAACGAATTTAAAATCGGATTTCAGTCAGAAATCGATTAGTGTCGAATCGATTAGTGTTAAAGTATCGATTATCCGAACTAGACAAACCGATTTCACAAAACCACGGCAAGAGTAGCTTTGCGTAAGGAAGTATTCGTTTATGTTTAATTAGGTTTCATCGATGCACTTACAACCGAATAATATTAGTAGAAACGATCGAAACTGCAAGCCGGAGCCTCTCCTGAAATCGATTTCTAAAAACGGATTTCAAAATCTGAAATAGGATATTTAGCCGTTTGCATATAAATTCAGAAACGCCCATGTCTAGTCCACTAGCGATACTTCTGCAGTTTAATTAATGAAAAGATGTTTGTTTTTAAACAGCTTAACGGCAAATTTTTTTATCCCGGAAGTATGTTCCCGTTGGATATTTTTTTTTTTAATGACGTTGTTTTTCGATCTCCACTCGGGCGGAGCCTCTGTGTGGCTTCAATACATTCGTCATGCTGTGTCAGTCTTTCCACATCAGCGTTGGAACGCAGTGGTTCGCGGCATTTGAAAGAAATAAATCGAAAAATCACTAACACAGGTTTTACACAAACAATAAAACATGCCATTATCGTGTTATTTTAATATTTTCTCGAGTCAAAGTTTTTGTGATTGATTGTATTGTTTTCTACAAATTGAATAAACTAAGGTAAACGCAGCTATCAACGACCCATCGAAAATCTGTAGTTATTACCGACCTATAAAAGTAATTCGAAATCTTTACGTTTCCAGAACTATTCTAGCTATAGGTAGGCAAAGTTACACACGCGTTTATTCCTTGAGCATCTTATACTTTTACGTTAGTGTGAGTAGCTGTGCAAAAAAGAGATAAAATACGTCAGTTACTGCGGGGCAGCGTGAATGCAGAAACTGTCGTACTGTTCCCTTGTTCCTTTAAGTAAGTACGTGACTTTTCTATTTAAGACATTTATACAAACAAATGACATCTATACTTTATCTTATATTACTAAATGTATTCATTTAAGTATCAACTCTTGATTTCTTACGACATTTTATTATTAAAAAGGAATTTGAAACGATAAAACTTTAAATTAAAATGGGATGGTGTTAGCTTCATCAGTTTTAGTCGTGGCAGCTATCAACGACCCATAAGTCGGCAATGGCAGCAACGTAACTTTTCGTTTTATTTTTCTTTTATGTTACTAAATCACACTAACACAAGTATTTTTATGGACCAGTTTAAATCTAAGCTATCAGTCTTTATAAAAATCTATTAGCGATTAAACTTTTTTGGCTAGTTGTTACCTTTTAGCGTTGTCAATTTAACCAAAGTTATGATATTTTTCAAGGATCGATATTGAATAGTTACAGTAATAAATCATTGTTTTTGTGTTTAAAACAGTGTGCATTTGTTCATATTTTTTGTGACATTAATCAATTATAATCTATTTTATAGTCCGAAGGTCAATTGAATTAAAATAACCATATTTTTATGAGTCGGTAATACAATTTATGTTTATACTTACATACTTTATTGACGACCCTCAAATAATCTATACGATCGGTAATAGCTTCTTATAAGAAGCTATTACCGATCGTATATAGATTATTTAGTCACCTACTTTTATCACATAATAGGTACCTATTAATAAATGCTACTTCTTGGCTAAAGCAACATAAAACGTCTGATGATAGTGATGATGAATGTATTTTTTAAGTGACTTTAATGTTTCGTTTGTAAGCACCAGTTGTACCAAATCATATATGTAACTAATTAGTTGCAATTTATTTCTAAAAAGAGGTAAAGCAGTGACTGTGATGATTAATATTATAATTTTCAAAAAATTACTATGATCTCAATAGCATAAGGAAATATCCTAGAGTTTGAAATCCTTAAATTAAAATATATATGTGTATTAATAGTATTATTTTTGAGTAGTTTGTTTTATTAAAAATAACGATAATAAAAAATACGAATAAGTATTTGCATTTTTATGTTGTTTTATTTTATTAAGATCGGTAATCATCATCATCACTAGCTTATATACATTCCATTGCTGGAAAAAGGCCTCCTCTCATACACGATCGGGAATAGCTGCATAAAAATCGTTAATAGCTTCACAGCCGTTTTTGTGGGTCGGTAATTGCAACAATCGACTTAGTAAATTATTTTTTACAAGATAATCCTTTATTTAAATGTATTTGATTGAGTAAATACATTTTTTATACATAACACTAGCATATAAAATGAAACTATTAATCTTTAGAGGAACCAGTATACTAAAAAAATATGGTTGATTTTAAAATTGCCTTAGGGGGGTCGTTAATACCTGCGTTTACCTTAACCACTAGACAAAACCACCGGCCACTGAAAGCAAAATTTCTCCGCCAGTAGGGGTGTCCAAACCCAGGGGGGTGTTTAGTGGAAATCCCACTAACTTGACAATACTGCTTTTCTACGATTTGTCATTGGCCACAAAAACGTGAAAAGAAAAACGTTTTGTTCGTATTTCAATTATGGTAGTTTTTGGTAGAAAGTGTTTTAAAAATTGGTTTTTGGTTTTTCGGCAATCATTGAACATTTTCATTTATAAGCGCTAGTAGAGCATCAGTTGTAATTAAAACAAAATTAAATTATAGCACATTAATTTGGAAATTAATCATTCCTATATGGTGTAACAAAACACACAGAGCAAACAAATAATGGCCTTTTGGTTAGAACATCCCTATCCAATTTCCCTCGATTGGTAAAAAATGTTTATCGTAATTCGAATTATGGCATGAGTTTAAAATTGGACTTGCTTTCGATTCAGAAATAAAATGTGTTGCGTAATTAGACTGCAGATCCCATGGCGGTAATCGAGCAAGGAGGCTCGCCGCTTCACAGGAGACCGTGCGGTACTAGCCGGATGGCCATGATCCTTTGGGACGCGTTCAACCGGCGGGCTGGCCGCAGCCTCAGAGAATGCGAAAAAAACGCGTCAAAAAAAAATCTGCTGTTTCATAGAAAAGTGCAATAGCTACGCGATCAAAATGTATGGAACAGAATCTTTTTTTATAGAATGTAATAGCTTTATTTCGGACATAAATATCCATAGAGTGTTAGTAACATACAAAAAATAACTTTTTGCCTAGTGTTCAACCTCCGCACAAACTGCAGTACAATCGGAGAGTCGAAGCTCTGCCCCCCCACCGTTAGCCTCTGTGTCGAGTGGACGTGTTTTTTTGTACTCGCGAACATTTTATTTCGGCAAAATAGTCTAAAGTGTAGTAATCTGTTCTAAAGTTACACCAATAGCTGCTCAATAAAACTTATAACAAACAGTGAAAAAACTAAATCTGTGTACAAACTATTAACGCAGTTACAAGCCGACTAGTTAAATAAAATGAGTAGTGAAGTTACCCTAATATATTTGTAATTCAAATTGAGACGAATATTTGAATAAATCTCAAAGTAAGACTGGGATTTACTACATAACTAAAATAGATTTCTTACTAAATATAACTTTCCGACGCACGCGCACGCACTCTGATTCAAATTTGAATCGAACTAACGAACTATCGACAGACACCATTGCCATTGATGAGGAATCGGACAACAATGAAAGTCTGTCTAGTTTACCCAATCTGTCAAAAGAATACAAACAGGAAGAATTATTAACTGTGTTAAAAGAACAAATTGGAAAACTCGAAACCAAACTATGCAGCGCACATCAAGAAATGGAATCCCTTTCTTTAGAAAACACTCACCTAAAGAAACTTAATCAAGATTTAGTCAAGAAAAATTAATTATGTAAAACAGTGACTTGTAGCCCTATTAAATTTACTAAAACAACAACACCGAATAAAAAGAAAAAACGAAATGACAAACATACACAAACTGTTGCAATTTGCTCTTCAGAATTAACAGATCTTTGCCCAACAGAACCACCGAAAAAGGAATTAACTACTCTACACTTTTTGCGACCTCTCGAAGGCGTTCGATTGCGTAGACCATGAGACACTTCTGCTGAAACTGGAGCACTATGGGATTAGGAATACAGCTCTTGATTTACTAAGATCATACCTGAAAGATAGAAAGGTTAAAGTTCAAGTAAACGGCGTAAACTCATTAGGGTCTGAAATGGCAATGGGCGTTCCTCAAGGTTCGATATTGGGTCCATTCCTCTTTTTAGTTTACATTAATGATTTACCCCAATTACTCCAAAATCAACCGAAGATGGTGTTATTTGCAGATGACACATCATTGATCTTTAAAATCAACCGACGGTCACAAAATCTTGACGACGTGAATACCTCTATTCTTCAGGTCCAAGATTGGTTTACGGTAAATAATTTGGTACTAAATAAAAAAAAAAACAAATGCATTAGATTTAAATTACCTAATGTTAGAAGCAGCGAATGTGACATCTTATTGAATGGAGAAAAGCTAGAATATATTAATCAAACAGTTTTCCTAGGAATCACGCTAGACGAGAAATTACAATGGGGACCTCATATAACATCTCTTGCGGGGCGGTTAAGCTCTGCCGCTTTTGCTGTTAGAAAGATAAGACAGTTAACAGATGTAGAAACCGCGCGTTTGGTCTATTTTAGCTACTTCCACAGTATCATGTCGTATGGCATTTTACTGTGGGGTCGGGCTGCTGACATTGAATCTATATTTATTTTACAAAAGAGAGCTGTCAGAGCCATTTATAATCTACATCGTCGCGAATCTCTCAGGGAACTATTTAAAAGGATTAATATTATGACAGTACCTTGCCAATTCATTTATGAAAATATTATGTATGTAAGAAAAAATCTACATATTTTTAATAAAATAAGCGATAGACATAATTTTAATACTAGAAATAAAGATAAAATAGATCAACCATTTTTCAGATTATCTAAAGTATCTTCATCTTTTATGGGGTACTGTGTTAAATGTTACAATAAAATACCTTGTGATATATTACAATTAAATGAAAGAAAATTTAAAACTCATATTAAAAGTACACTTTGTAAACAAGCATATTACAAATTAGAGGATTATATCCAAGATAAGAATGCTTGGAAACATGCTGGTCCTGCTCCATAGGATAATCTAGAATCTAGACAAAATCAAACTGGTTGCTAATTTAAGTTGTATGAATTATTATTTTTAGTATATGACATTGATTTTACATTCTGTGATTACTTCCTCACACACTGACTTATTGTAAAATTTTAAGAAAACCGTCTACTTTTACAATGTTTGTAAATATGTGAGAACCATGCATCTATCACATAAGTAATTAATTTATCTTTCGTTGCTTCATTTTTATTAATTCTTCTATTTACCTATTGTGGTAACGTATTTTTTTTTTTTTTTTTAGTTGCATCGTCTTCACATATAATTATGTAACTAATGTACGTGCATATGCAAAATATTGTAACACATTTTAAAAGAGTAACGGTGGAGTTTCTTGCCCATTCTTCTCCATACGAAAACTACCTTTTGGAAGGGGCGACTAGAATCAATTCAATTTTTTTGTAAACTTTGACGTTCAAAAGTGCCTTACAGGGGCCTATTTGAAATAAATGATTTGACTTTGACTTTGACTTTGACTTTTACAAACATGTACCAATGACAAGGAATAAAAAGCGAAAAATAAAATATGTATAATAAGCAACAATAGTAAGAATAACATTACACTAACAACCGAAAATACTTTTGAAGGCGCATATGACTCATGTCACTACTTGATGACGAATACAAACACAGAACACATGCTGTATAACATCGAAAAAAAGTTGAAAGACTTTTCACTTAGTGACTTTTGTATCATTCTAATAGGGGAAAACGACTTTAATACTACCACTGCTTACTTTGACTTATTATTTTATATAAGGAATACATTAAGTGAAATAAAACACACAAATGTAATAATATGTACGCCAACATATAAATATGGCAGGTATTATAATATTTATAACAATAGAATAGAAACCTTTAGCAACCTACTTTACTTTGACATTTTAGCCCATGAACATGCCTACTATCTTGACAGTAACAAAAACCTTTTATATGACTTTACAATGTTTGACAATTATACGGGTAAACTCAGTAACTACGGCATGAGTATTGTATTTAAAGACATTTTGTATTACATAAATGACATTATAAAATTTGACCTCCAAAATGACATCGAGCTAACAGAAATGAATAATTCTGTGCATGTTAATAGGTCAAAAAACGAGTTTTTTCGTGACTAATTTTATAAATGTTTTACATTAAAATATTGCGGGTCTCCTAACCAAGTCTGATGCACTTACAGTTTGTTTAGAAGAATTGTTAAAAGATAATTTAAATATTGATGTCATCTGTGTATCAGAACATTTTATGATGTCAGGTGTTATGAACAATATGTGTCAATCCCGAACCACACGTTAGCCACTAGCTTTTGCATAAATGACTCAAAACGGGGTGGGACATGTATTCTTATTAAAAATAATCATGAATGGAAAGAAGTTCCTGACATACTTTCTCTATCTATAAGTCATGTAATAGAATGTTGTGCGATTGAACTAGTTAAGTATAAAACAATTATTGTATGTATGTACAGAGTGCCAACATGTAAACACTACAATATATTTTTTGATCGTCTATGCAAGGTTATAAAAATGTTAAAAAACAAGAAACTTATAATATGTGGCGACTTTAATATAGACTTGCTAAAGAAAACTATTCAATCTTCTGAGTTTAAAGAAATTTGTTTAAGCAATAATTTGATGATTGCAATTCAACAACCCACCAGACTTGCTAGCCAATCGTGTATAGACATCATTCTACATAACGTTCAAGGGTGCAAAGCAAGTGTATTGGAACTAGCTTTGTCTGACCATACAGCCCAAATCTTGCAATATCATGTAGAGAGAGTATATGGTACTGATCATTGGTATGAATATAAACGTGATTACTCAGAGGATAATATAAGAAAGTTTATTGAAAATGTAATCCAATTAAGTTTTAAGGAAGTCTTTGATTCTAACGACGTTAATGAAGCTTAATAATTCTAATAATCGAGAACAACTTGGAAAATAATCAATAAAAACCAGCATAACCAGCCTCGAGAACATACAAATAGGATAAAAATAAAATGATGCACCTATTTATGACCCAAACAAAATAGTGACTCACTTTAATAACTATTTTACTGAGCAAATAATACCGGAAGACAAACCCCCTGTATTCAAATGCCCCCCATCTCATAGCAAATCAATATTTATGCCACCTACTGATCCGGCTGAAATTCATAAAATCATATTTTTATTAAAAAACACTTTTAGTGTGGGATATGACGGAGTTAAGACTAATATTGTAAAAAGAATACTATTTGACTGACAGACTACAACAAACTGAAATATCATGCATTTGCCCAAAAACTAAAACTATGACAGTATATACATCTAACCTAAGGAAAGTTAAATATGGCGTACCACAAGGTAGTGTGCTGGGGCCTTTGCTTTTCCTAATATATATTAATGACATATCAACTGTAACCGATAATCCTATGACTCTATTTGCTGATGACAGTACCATTCTTTTTGACTCGCATGACAAAAATGACATTCTTGAAAATATAAATTTGACTCTGAAAAATACATTTAATTGGTTAATAAGTAATAATTTAAAAGTTAATATTAGTAAAACAAAAGCCATTAATTTAGACAAAGACCAGCAATAGAGGATTTAAACATTAACTGTGATGACCACATAGTAGAAGTAGTAGAGTCAACAAAGTTTTTAGGATTATACATATCGCACCTTTGGTAGAACAAGGGCATAATTGTCATAAATTGCCAAAATGACTTAAATATGCAGAAATGCTTTAAAAAGGCCCTTTGAACTGGAGGGACAAAGATATTCATTTGGCAATTTATGACAATTATGCCCTTGTTCTACCAAAGGTGCGATATGTAGATAACAAAATGACATGGAAGAAACAAATAGAACACATAAGTAATCTTAGTAAAATCGTTGATATTACAACCGCAATAATTCATTACCATGGTTATGTATCGTCTATTCTTCGATACGGTGTCATTTTTTGGGGCAATTCCACTGATTTGGAAAGTGCGTTCAGGGCGCAAAAAAGATGCGTAAGAGCTATTTGTAACTTAACCCAAACGGACTCATGTGAGCCTCATTTCAAACTATTAAAAATATTGACACTGCCCATCATCTACATCTATGAGACAGCACTATTTATCCATTGCAATCTAGAACTGTTTGAGTATCGCACAAGAGCGCGTCACGCAGATAAACTATGCGTTCCACCAGGGAAAATTGCACTCCTTTCTAAAAGCTTTGTTTGCTTGGGCCCTAAAATATATAATAAACTACCCTTAATTATACGCAGTTCAAGAAATGTAAATCTATTTAAAAAGAAACTTCAAGCTCTGCTTATAGATGTGGCTTACTATTCAGTTATGGAGTACCTCGAAGATAAAATGTAACGAAATCATTGTTAATGATATGATGGTAATCCAAAATTTATTTGTCGTTTGAAATAATTGTAATCTGCCCAGCATAATTCTTAAATTAATCTAAATAATTTTGCTCTTATTGAATTTGACCTTTTATTTTAATATCATGATGACTATTTGTAATGGATTGACTATCAATGTAGGTATAATTTATATTTTTTAAGGATCTAATTGTTTATATATTATGACACTATATTATAATTTGCATGCTAACAAGCTGAATATGATGAAACCGTACCTGTGTAACATCTTTGTAAACCCATATTATGCAAATAAACTGATTGATTGATTGATTGAGACGTCAATACGATGATAAATCAGGCTTCGTACCTATATCTAATCATTAATTAGATATAGGTACGATTCCATTGTAAAAACAATAATTCTATCAAATACATAGTATCCAATTTAGTCACTATAGGTGGTCGGCTGATTGGCAAAACCCATAGTCAACCCGTCACTGCCAATTAGAATGTCAAAAAAAAACAGACTGTTTGAATTTAAGTATTTTATGATTTAAAAATACTCTTCCTAGTATTGCCAGTGTTTTTATTTGTTGTCGTATTGTCGTTCTCACAACACATGGTTTACATTTTTTCTCTGATTCCTGCTATGGATTCCTGGTTTTCGACAGCTCGTCTTACCTTTATTTAAATATGCAAACTTATACCTATGTTCTATCCTATATTTAGTGTTACGGTGACGATAACAGTTTATAGTTCAGTTTTCCATTGTATTCCTTAGCTTTATTTATCAGAATGAGCACGATTTCTATATTTTCTTCTCACTATGGGAATTCATGTAGTTGTTCCAGACCACTGTTGTGCTTGGATATCAGAGGCAAATCTATTGCTAACTATTGTCAGTGCTAAGCGGCTTAAAACTCAGGGCTTGACAAACGATGACATGCTCATACTTCATTAACGTGTCTGTGTGTCGTGTCATTTGGTGTCTGTCCACCGATAAGTCGACCGTGTGTGTCCCGCCATCGTCTCAGATTTACTCGGAGTTGGGGCGAGTGCCAGAGAGCGTTAAGCTCAGTTATCGAGCCATATTTATTGGACACGACTCCGGAACAACACCAGTTTGTGCACGAGTTTTTTGTTCTGAACTATTTCTGGAGTTATTGCCATGCTGTTACGTAATGGTATTTTGCAGACATGTTGTGATGTGAATGTAGTAATTGTTTTACACAAATCTGAATTTTCTTCACATTACAGTTACCACGTCTCCTTTATGGTGTTGTATTTAGTCTGATGTGAATAGCCAGCAAGATGTTGTATCACCAATCTGTTTGCCAAGCTTGGTGATTATGGCAATAAGTATTCATAACTAGTGTAGTATCTTTAATCGATCTACGGGCGGGATGATTATGCATATTATGTACACACGGCTACATATCAAGCTATACACTTCCAGTATAAGCTGATTTCACATTGGGATTTCCGTACAGTGCGAGGTCAGCTTTTACTGGATACGTATAGCTTGATGTGTAGCCGTGTGTATTATAGAACTACCATTTACCGGGTAATATGTCTTTCATTTACTTGTTCACCCTGCTTACTCAGATGTCTCGCTGACGGTGGCGCGTGTGATCATTTTGCTCCCTTCAAAATGGTTGAGCCGAATGGTGCTGATCCATGCGTCATGTTCGTGAACGGGCGCCGTCAGTTGGGACTGGTCATCTCTTAACTGCCATGGCTTATTTTTTTTTTATTGATCCTTTTTTTAGGGTTCCGTAGTAAACAAGGAACCCTTATAGTTTCGCCATGTCTGTCTGTCTGTCTGTGGCTTAGCTCAGAGACGGTTAGTACTAGAAAGCTGTTATTTGGCATGGATATACATATTATAGTGTGAGTTAAGTGGTGAAATAAAATAAAGAAAAAAAATTTTTTTAGGGTACCTCCCCTCCACATGTAAAGTGGGGATCGTTGGAAAGGTCGTTCAAAAATATTGCGTGTGTGTGAAAATCATTTTTCAATTCGGGGATCCGTTTGCGAAATATTAAGCTTTAAAGTGCAATTTTTTGTCAAGTGTCCCCCCCCTGCCAGCTAAATGGTTGTACTTGGATTTGTGAAAACAATCACAGCAGTACGAGTAGTATGTATAACGAAGGTAAAAGGAAACCTATCACTGCTAAGTAGGCTGTACAGGTTAACGAGTAATAATCGACGAAATTAAATTTGCAGTTTGAAAAACATGATCTCCAATACATTCCGTATGGGAGAAAATGTTTTTCAACTAAGTACAATGTTTAGTTTGTTCTTGGGATAAATTCATCCCAACTACCGAACCCTTCATTGTGCGTAGTCCGACACGCACTTGACTGGTTTTTTATTACGGACGCTTCTAACGTGCACGTCTTTCTACATTGTTCTCACATGTATAATTTTAACATGAGTGATGTAACCAATACTTTGTAACTATTTTATTTATTTAAAAGAGTGTCCGTATAGTTTCTTGCCGGTTCTTCTCCATTGGAACCTACTGCGCGTTTCAATGGCCAACATTTTTTTTTTTTTTGAATGTTGGAAATTATCAAATAACTTCTCCCGCTCTGGGCGGAGCGGGAGAGCGTGTCAGACTTTTACTGACTAAACCCCACCCGTGTTCCTTCCGTTGCCTGTGTGCCAGGGCCACGATATCCCTTTCGGACAAACTCTGGCAGGTGGAATAGGCAACTAGCTTCATCTTTTTGATTGACCGACCCCTTGACAATTCAAATGGTTTAATTGAAATTAATGTCTTGAGTTTGAGTTTCATATTTACTGAATGTTGACAGTATGTAATTGTGTGCGTGTGGTGGCGTTCCGTAGCCTGCCTACCACCCCCGTGGGAAAATGGCGTGAGTCTAGTGTATTAGCTTGTTTTCGGTATTAATGATTTATCTAATCATTCATTTCCACAAACAAAGAACTTAACTTTACGGTAAAGTCTGAAATATATTTTCCCAATATTGAATATTTTCATCCACAAATCTCTAGCTCGATAGTACACAACGTTTGCTGACTGTAGCTTTTTCCATACTTAAGCGAGTCCTGCCACAGCACCTCAGTAATGGCGCATAAAACTGACGTAAACATTAACATTTGTCGTTTATGGTGTAACTCTGCAAGTTATGGGGTTCAGCTACATCTTGGTGTTACGGTTATGGCTTGAGTTCCAGCCAGTCTTATCATCATTATCATAACGTTAGCCTTGTTTCCCCGAGGGTTGGGCAGAGGTGTACCTATAGTACACCCATATTTCGCCAGTTATGTTTAAGCCCCATATAATAGGGGGCGAGCCTATTGCCATCAACCAGGCACTAATCCAGGCTTCGGACTGCTACTGAGAAATTCCAGATAGAAAAACCCAATAATACTTTCTCGGACGTGGGAATCGAATCCCGACCTCATGCTCAGTGGTAGTGCTTGCGATCACTAGACCAACGAGGCGAGCCAGTCTTATAAGTAAGTAACTAGCTTAGGCTTGGGAGTGCGTTCGCGTGGTTTAACTGTACACTTTTTTCTTTTCCATGTTTCCATTTCATCCCTCCAGGCCAGGGATTCTTAAAATTTTGATGTACAATAAAGCATATTCCATCTATCTGCGAATTCTACGTTAGGTATAGTAGCCAAAAGTTTTTATTTAAAATTATAACACAACTAACTGTTCACACTAAGTACTTGATTGATTTGAAATGATTAATAAACTATACAAATAAATACAAAAACAAAATAACACTAAGGCGTCGAAGTATTTGTCCGCATCGCTGTCATCCGGAAACGTGCCCAGCAGACTGGCAGCATTGCTACGTTGAATAGCAATGCTAACTCTTTGGTCAAAGAACGAGCCAGCCCCTGAAGTGTCGACTAGTCGCCGAGAAATTTCCTTAATAAGGAAAAATTAAAGTAAAGTAGTGTATGCGTAACAACGCGAATCATCGGTCCCGTTATATCAGTTTCATAATGTTGAGTCGTGTCATGTCTTGAATAAGTTCACAACAAGTACCTATTTCCTATGTTACGTTTAACTTACCTCATTTGGCTCACCAGTCACCACTGACACGTTCTTCGTCAAAGACGGGTGCCAATCTGTTTTATTCCAGCATTGCTGTGTTTATACCTATTTTATTACTCATCGCATGTGTCGCTAAACCGGCCAAGTGTATTAATAACTTGGTCTTTTGTTTTGTCATCAACTATTGAAGTGTTTGCCAAAAACTTTGGATTTCAGCGCGAATACAGGAGGTAATCTATTAAGGCTCTTGCAGACCAGCGCGACGCGACGGCACGACACGACTCGAACAATACAATTTCTAATAAAACTTCACGGTATAACAATAGCCGGTGTCGCGCCGCAGTGTCGCGTCGCGCTTGTCTGTACGAAGCTTTAACGCATCCGTCCGTCCGTGCCTACATAACACTAAATCTTCTTAGTGTTGTCTTTGGCAAAAACAGGTACCTACTTAATGCCTGTGCGATGATATCTAATGGAATATCCATTATCCCGCGCTGAAAAACCTGAAGCCTCACCTACCCTGAACCACAAAGTAGGTAGGTACCTATAGGTACTTTTATTACACAACTAATTCACTGCTCCGTCATGAGGTACGCATTAGGTACGTAAATATTATTGCTAAGGAAAGTAACAGTTCTAAGAATGATGAAAAGTAACCTATTGTCTTCGTCACTGACCACTGACTGACCACTTCCTATGACGCTACAGTTTTCTCCAAGAATTACCACTAGGTACAAAGCAATGCGAAATAGGTCGTTATCAGTAGGTACAGATTTCCCAAGAAAAGGATGCTCTTCGGGAGAAACTGAACGTCCTTTTTTGTATGAGTTATTGAAATTTGGACCGACAACGCCAGTTTGCTAGTACATAATTATACATTTTAAAGTCCTATTTCGTGTCAGTGTGACCGCGTTGTTCTTCTAAACTACGCAACGGATTTTGATGCGGTTATGACCATCATTTAGATAATTAATTCCGGAACGTCTATATGTATGTAGTGGCCATTCTAGTCCCCTTCCAAAATATAGTTTCGTACGGAGAAGAATGGGCAAGAAACTCCACCGTCACTCTTTTATTTCTTTACTATATCAAGTATACATTTATTATATCGTTATACATATGTGAAGAGGATGTACCGAAAATAAAATGACTATACCACAGTAGGTAAAAACAATGAAACACAAAGCAATGACAAATAAAACCTACATGGTGCTCACATATTTACAAACATTGTAAAAATAGACGATTTTCCTAAAATTTAAGGCAGTGTGTGATTTAAAGTAATAACAGAATGTAAAATAGTTAAATGTTAATGTAAAAGTTTATTCTGTTTACCTATGGGTAAACAGAATAAAATTAACATGAACACACCTTATTATACTTATAGTATGTATGTATGTATCATTGTAGGTATTAGTACTTATTTATTCTTTTCCAGTTATCTATTCCTTATGCTGCACCTGCCATGTTTTGTCTCTGCATCACCCTAAGGTTGACTGGTAGAAAATGCCTCAAGCATTAAGTCCGCCTTTGCACAGTATTTTTTTACTTGTGCATAAAGTTTTAATAAATAAATAATAATAAAATCAATGTAAAAGCAATAAATTATACAATTATAGGTATTAACAACCAGTTTGATTTTGTCTAGACTCTAGATCAGTGATCACCAATTAGTTTCATTGGGGGTCCGTTTAAAAAAATAATATGACCTCGCGGTCCGTTTGGGAGACTATAATTAGCAATTTTTGTTTTATTAAGTTATATACTAAATATTAAGTAATAATGAACAAAAATAACAAAGTAAGTAATTAATATTAAAGTGCAAAATTACATACATTTTTTACTTTGACCTTTGTGTGTAGGCTGTGGAGTGTCAGCGACAGAAGAGAAAGCGCGGGAAAAATTATAGTATTATTTTTTTTCTATAAAAAAAAAACAAAACATGTTTCTGTTTACTTAAGGTTCGCGCAAAATAGGTCGGCGGTCCAGATCCAGACCGCGGTCCGCCATTTGGTGATTCCAGCGCTAGATTGTCCTATGGAGCAGAACCAGCATGTTTCCAAGCATTCTTATCTTGGATTTAATCCTCTAATTTGTAATACAAAGTGTAGGTACTTATAATATGAGTTTTCAATTTTCTTTCATTTAATTGCAATATATCACAAGGTATTTTTTGTAACATTTTACAAAGAAGTATACCTACCACATAAATGATGAATGTACTTTAGTTAATCTGAAAAATGGTTGATCTATTTTATCTTTAATGTCTATGACATAGTTATTTATTTTTTAAACATTTTTTTCTTACATGCCTACATAATAATTTTCATTTATGGATTGGCAAGGTACCTTCATAATATTAATGTTTTTGTCTTATATGGTTTGAACAGGGCCACGTCATTCGCCTCAGCTAGTTAGTAATAAACCTAGCAACCCGCCCCTGCTTGGCATTGTTATTGACGGTGAAAACCGCATGAAAATCCTTGACGTAGTTTAGAAGAACAACGCGGTCACACATACGGACACGAAAAGTGACTTTACGTAATTTATAATATGTATAGATAAAAACAAGGTAAGTACCTACGTATATGGACATAGTACAACATAAACACAGTTCCAATAATATTAAACTAAGGAAGGAACGTGTTTTTCTAATAAATAAATTAAAAAACTATCAAATTAAATTAGAAGACAGTAAAAATATTTATCAAATTGACACCCAACGATTACAGTCTGGAATTGAGGTTCTTGAAGAGTCACTACATTCTCTTTATATTAAGTATGTGAGCTCTCAAAAACAAACAAAGGAACACATCCTTGCTGAAAATAAGTTAGTAGAAATGTGTAACGATGAGACAGTCAGAGTGGTCCCGATGACTCTTAGCACCACTCAAAGGGAATCCAACCTTGAGGCTCTTCAACCTGAGGCAACGGAGGACCCGTCCCAGTCTGGAGAGGCTCAGGACTGTACCCCTGATCAAGGTGCACCACATGTTGTACAAGGTTCATCTCAAGTAGCACAGACAGATACTTGTTCTCTCCCTTGTTCTAGTAAAGATTGTTATTGTTCTATTATGTTTTCAGATAGTTTAGGGAGAGGGTTAGGTAAATTATTAAGTAACAACTTGAGTCAATCGGCTGTTAATTATTGTATGCCAGGGAAATCCTACGTGGAGATAATGTCATCAATAACAGGGAATAAATATGATCCGAAAGCCATTATTTCTGTATTTGTAGGCAATAGTAGTAATATAAAAAATGATGACATCACTGACTGTGTCACTGATTTCTTGAAGGTTAATTGTCAGAAAATAATATTGTGTGCTTTTCCATACTTTCAGCACTTGTCAAGTAGGCAAAATCATAATATACATATGCTAAATAACCATATGCATTTATTAGTTAATCACTATAGTGACAAACTTGTATTTTTTGACACCAACACTTTTGTTGAGAAATTAAAATCGACTAGGGATACTGTGTATCTGCCTATTAGTTTTAGACGTCAAATAGCATGGCTATTAGCTTTTAATATAAACTCAGACATAAGTAGTATGTCGAAGTCTTATGTATTTAGCACCACAAAGGTTAGTAATAATACTAATATTAAGGTGGTTAGCAATAATAATTTAAACTAGTCAGTAAGACAACAGAAGGTACTAGTAACAATGTTGTTTGTCTCACCATCAACAAGCTATCTTCTGGCACTCAATTAGTTAATTGTCAAAAAGGGGCTAAGCAGAATTCCTTGAAATTATTTCATCAAAATATTCAAGGTTTTTCTTCCAAACAATTAGAAATTGAATTGTTTTTAGAAAAAACAATGTTTGATATTATTTGTATAACTGAACACTGGTTGAAAGATTATGAAATGCTAATTAATTTTGAGAATTATAGTGTGGGCAGTTGTTTTAACCGTAAATCCATGCTACGTGGAGGTTCACTAATCTTAATAAAAAATTGTATAAAATCTAAGACCCGTAACGACATAGTTGAACTATCGGTGGAACATAGCATTGAACTGTCCTGTGTTGAGCTAGATAAGCATTTTATAGTGTGCGTTTACAGACCTCCAAATTATCAAAACTACTCTATATTTGAGTCAGTTATGGAAGATGTTTTATCTAAACTTGCAACTGGTAATAAATCAGTAATTATTTGTGGTGACTTTAATATTAATATTTTAGAAAATAATTCAAATAGCAGTAGATTATTAAGCCTCTTCAAATCATTCAATCTGTCGAATGTGTTTTTAGAACCAACGCGGATAACTTCGACTACTGCTACATGTATTGATAATGTCTTTTGTTGCTGCGACTACTTAGATAAAGCCATTGTAAATTATCTCCCTTCTGATCACAGCGGTCAAACCGTTATTTTTGAGTCCAGCACACCAATACAAAAAGTGCAGATTCAAATTAGACCAATAACATCGGGTAGTTTAAATAAGTTTAATAATAATAATAATAATAATATGTTTATTTGCATAAAACATGGTATAAAGGGGTGTTAAATAATACTATATAGCACAAACATGTTTAGCTAGGTTATAACAAAGCATGCAAAATACTTAAAATTAAGCAAGTAGACAAGGAGCCATCAATAGTGAATAGAACATCAAAATTTTTTGTCAACAAATTCCTTTAAGCTATAAAAACTATGTTCGAGCATCCATTTGTAAAATTGAACTTTAAACAATTTTGAATGTAAGTTTTTAAATTGCCTCGGTATTTTATTATACATGCGCACACACATTGCTAGGCAGTTTTTATTATACTTAGTTAGGCGAGGCAGATCATTCAACACAAGTTTATACGGATCTCGTCTATTCCGAGGATTGACATCATTTGCAGTCTTAAATAATTGTTTATTTTTCATTACAAACATACATATTTCGTAAATATAAAGTGACGGTAACGGTAACAAACCAAGTTTCCTAAATATTGGTTGACATGAGTCATCAGGTTTTAGTCCACAAATTGATCTCATGCACTTTTTTTGAGCGATGAATACTCTTTGGAAGTCGGTGCTGTTGCCCCACATTACAATCCCATAACGTAGTAATGATTCAACGTATGCACGGTAAGATATTACAGCAGTTTTTACGTTAGTTACATTTTTGACTTGTTTAAGTGCATATACAAATCTATTTATTTTAGTGCTAATATTATCTATGTGTTCTTTCCAATTTATATCTTTATCTATTATTACACCCAAAAATCTTGTATGCGTTACTTCTTTGATTTTATCAATATTAAGTTTTATGTCATTTTTGTGATTATTAGATTGATTAAATTGAATGTAAATTGATTTATCTAAATTTATCTTTAAATGATTAATGTCAAGCCAATGAAGTAATTTGTTAATTGTATTATTAATGTCAAACTCATGGTCTAAAATGGTATTATGTTTTTTATTAGATGTCACTATAATGGATATGTCGTCGGCAAATAATATGCATTTATGGTCAGTTATTTTTGTGATGTCATTAATATAAATGAGGAATAATATTGGGCCCAGCACGCTTCCTTGTGGAACGCCACATTTGTTATATTTATATTCCGATGAGTAGGATATTATGTCATTATTTTCGTTCTTTTTATTGATAACGACACATTGTTTTCTATTACTTAAGTAAGACGATAACCATTGGAGTGCTGGTCCTCTAATCCCATTAGCTTCTAGCTTTTGCAGTAATGTGTCGTGTGAAACCAGATCGAATGCTTTCGACAGATCAAAAAAGAGACCAGTAGTCATAAAATTATTGTTAATATTTGAAAGTACAGCTTGCATTAGAGAAAAAATTGCCAACGATGTGGATTTGTTCTTCTGGAATCCAAATTGTTTGTCACTAATAATGTTGAATCTATTACAGAAACTAACTAATCGTTTGTACATACATTTCTCATAAACTTTAGACAAAATGGGTATTAAAGTAATAGGTCGGTAATTATTTATATCATATTTGTCTCCTTTCTTGAATAAGGGCTTAACTAAGGACATTTTCAATTTATCTGGAAAGGTTCCATGGGAAAAAGATATATTTATTAAATGAGTGAGAATGCCAGTCAGTTCATCACTACATGCTTTTATGATTTTTGTATTCATTTCGTCATAACCCTCCGACTTGGTGTTAGACAGAGACATTATTTCCTGTCGTACCTCGTTGAGCAGCATTGGTCTAAGGAACATCGAGTTGGCACATGCATTTTTGCAGGGGTTTTGATGTGAGGTTTTACCTCCTTGTGTATGCGTTACATTAACATAATGATTATTAAATTCTGTGGCCATTTGTACAGGGTCTGTAATTATAGAATCATTTAATTTTATATACTCTATGTTGTCTTTGTAAGAGTTATTATTTATTTCATTTTTGATGACAGTCCATGTGGCTTTACATTTGTTATCTTGGGAATGAATATATTTTATGTTAGTGTTCTTTTTGGAGCTATAAATGCATTTCTTTAACAGCCTAGAGTAATTATTATATTTATTTTTATTATCTATATTTTTGTTTTTGTAGTACTGATAACGTAGTTTCCGTTTAATTTTGCAACTTTGTCTCAAACCTTTACTTATCCATTTTTGTGTGTGTTTTTTAATGCTACTGACTTTCACTCTTAATTTAGGAAAACAGAGATCATAAAATAGACACAACAGTTCATGAAAGTCATTGAATGCACAGTTTGGGTTAGTATTTAAATAAATATCGGACCAAGAAAGATTTTGCAGGCATTCCTTGAATTTTCTGATGTTATCCAAATTATAGTCCCTTTTATAAATGTAGCATACAGTTGATTTTTGTGGTTTCTGTTTAATTGGGAAGCTTAACAACACTTTAATTAGCAAGTTAAATGCTCAGGGCCTACATTGGCCCAATGGCAATATTTTGTATGAACAATTCTTTTCATTAGTGCAAACAGAGTTCAATAATTCTTTTAAGAAAAAAACTAAAACTATTTGCCCTAAGTTTTTATTCAGTGACTGGGCAACTAAAGGGATCAGGATAAGTAGGGAAAGATTATTTGAACTGTATGGCCTTAAGCCGTATATTAACACGGAAACTTTTAATAAGTATGTTGCTACTTACTCTAAAACTTTTAAAAATATCTGCAAAGCAGCTAAAGCTTCTTTCATTAGCAACAAGGTTAAATCAGCAGACAATAAAATAAAGACAGTTTGGAAAATTATTAACAATGAAACGAACAAGAACAAAAGACATAATACTGATTATACACTTGACACTGCCCGCGGTCTCATTAGCGATAACATCGATGTTGCTCAGGAATTTGCAACTTTCTTTACCAATATTCCAATTAAAGCTACAGAAACTTTAAATTCCTCCCCCTTACTTGCTATTGATATATTAAGAGCGAATGTTTCAGCCTTTCCCGTGGAATTTAAATTTAAACATATAAACCCTGTGGTCGTTGTAAAGACTTTTAAGCAACTTAAGATCAAAATTACCGAAGATCTGTGGGGTATGTCTACTAAAGTTTGTCAATCAATTATTGAGACAATTGCACCCTATTTAGCTTTAGTATTTAATTTGTGTGTAGATCAAGGGGTATTCCCGGATTTAATGAAGTACAGTAAAGTTATTCCACTATTCAAATCCGGGGACAGCAAAGACCTAAATAATTATAGACCCGTATCGGTTTTGCCGGTTTTCAGCAAGGTGTTTGAAAAAGTAATGTTAAATCAAATGCTCCATCATTTTAATCGTAATAATATCCTACACGATCAACAGTATGGTTTCACCAAAGGACGTTGCACAACCACAAAACACATCTTTAACGCATGGGAAGAGGCACAAGATGCAATAGGCATCTTTTGCGACCTATCCAAGGCTTTTGATTGCGTGAATTACGAAACACTGCTCTTGAAACTTGAGCATTACGGACTGGGTAAACTTGCGCTTAGCTTAGTAAAATCATATTTGAATGATAGACTGCAGCAAGTTCAAATAAACGGTGTAAATTCATTGGGTTTACAAGTCAAAATGGGTGTACCACAGGGCTCGATTTTGGGTCCATTCCTCTTTTTAGTATATATAAATGATTTACCGCATTTACTGAAAAACCGACCACAAATGGTGTTATTTGCTGATGACACATCACTGATTTTTAAGGTAAACAGACATGCACAAGAGCTTGACGAAGTAAATAACGCTATGCTTAAGGTCCATAATTGGTTTACTGTAAATAATTTGGTATTAAATGAGAAGAAAACTAAATGCATAAGATTCGCGTTACCAAATGTTAGAAGTAGTGAATGTCATGTTGTACTGAATAGGGAGACACTAGAATTCGTCGAAAAAACGGTTTTCCTGGGGATCACGCTTGACTCAAAACTACAGTGGGGTCCTCACTTAACATCACTTGCAGGGCGGCTAAGTTCAGCCGCTTACGCTGTTTGGAAAATCCGCCAACTAACAGACGTGGATACCGCGAGACTGGTCTATTTTAGTTACTTTCATAGCATCATGTCTGACGGTATTTTGCTGTGGGGACGGGCTGCAGATATTAATTCTATCTTTATTCTGCAAAAGAGGGCTGTCAGAGCCATATATAACCTCCGCAGACGCGAATCTCTAAGGGAACTGTTTAAGAAAATTAACATCACGACGGTACCTTGTCAGTATATATATGAAAACATTATGTATGTTCGAAAAAATCGACATCTTTTTAGTAAGATAAGTGACAGGCATAATTTTAACACTAGAAATAGGAACAAATTAGATCAACCACGTTTCAGATTGTCTAAAGTGCACACGTCTTTTATGGGGTACTGTGTAAAATGTTATAATAAAATACGATATTCTTCAACTGAATGAGAAGAAATTTAAAACATGCATTAAACGCACACTATGCGCGCATATTATAAGTTGGATGATTATATCGATGATAAAAATGCTTGGCTTAATGCTGGTCCTGCTCCACAGCCACTTGGGCTCACTAGTTAAAAAATTTAATGTTTGGAAGAGTTGCTTCCCCTTTTAATTTTTCTGACATTACGAACTTAATGTTTATTTTTTATTTAAACAAGTTTAATTGTTGAATGTTCCAATGGATAATGATTTTCTTTCTTTTTGGTAGTATCATTCTATTAATCTCTCAAATACATTGCATACTATAGTTTTGTATAATTTAGAAGCATTTTTTCAATTTTTGTGAATGTGAGTACCATGGAGCCGTATTTTATGTTATTAAGATGTTTGTTGACTTGAAAGAGCACGGCAGTTGAGAGTTTGTCATGCCCACTTAAATGTCTCGCTGATGGTGGCGAGTGTGTTGGATCATTCGGTTCCCTACAAAATGGTTGAGCTGGATGGTGCTGATCCACGCGTCATGTTCGTGAACGGGCGCCGTCAGTTGTGACTGGTCATCTCTTATCTGCCAGGGCTTATTTTTAATCTTATATTTTGAATTGTTTTAATTTTTTTATTGTACATTGTTCTCACATATAGAAGCAACAAGAATAATGTACCCAGGATTGTGTAATTTTCTATATTTAAAAGAGTGTCCTTGGAGTTTCTTGCCCGTTCTTCTCCATGAAGATCTACGTTTTGGAACTGGGCAACTAGCTTCAACTTTCTGACTAACTGACCGACTATTTGACGATTCAAAAGTGCCTGTAAATGGTTTAATTGAAATAAATGCTTTGAGTTTGAGTTTGAGTAATAACGGAAGATTATATATAATATAGATTAGATTATTTTCAATTTTTATAAATAATAGGTACTTATCTCAACTTGCTAAATTATTCCTATTCTACTTACTTACTTTTGGTTGAAAGAACAATAAGTACAATAACAAACATGTAGGCCTTTGTTTGTGGTCAAAGGACATCATTCATTTTGTAAATAAAAATTAAAGAGCTGGTCAGAAAAAAAAAGCTGTTTTCTTATGGGAAATAACATCTTGAATTTTTTTTATACCCCATCGAAAGCTCCCCCCCAATTAACCCCCTGGCTGCTTACCGATTGTGGATCTGGCACCGTTGAAGAGACTGCAGTACAGCCCATGTTTCGATCGAATCGAAGGTTTTCTCGTAATCCACAAACGCTAAGCAGAGAGGCAGGTTATAGTCTTCGGTCTTCAGTATAACCTGCCGCAGCGTATGCATGCGGTCTACGATGCTAAAGCCTTTTTGGAATCCAGCTTATTCAGGAGCCTGGAAATCGATAAACTTGCGCGCGAGACGGTTCGTGATGACTCTTGAAAACAGCTTGTAGACATGGCTCAGAAGTGATATGGGCCTCTTTATAATTCTTAAGTAGGGCATTGTTGCCCTTTTTAGGGTTCCGTAGTAAACAAGGAACCCTTATAGTTACGCCATGTCCGTCTGTATGTCCGCGGCTTAGCTCAGAGACGGTTAATACTAGAAAGCTGTAATTTGGGATGAGTATATTAATCACGCCGACAAAGTGGTAAAATAAAATCAAGAAAAATATTTTTTTTAGAGTACCTCCCCTACATGTAAAGTGGGTGGGTGGTTTTTTTCTCGTCTATCCCATGGTGTGGGATGTCGTTTGAAAGGTCGTTCAAAAATATGGAGGGTGTGTGCAAATAATTTTCCAATTCAAGGATCCGTTTGCGAAATATTAAGCTTTAAAGCGCAAATTTTTGTTAGACTCAAGTGTGTCCTCCCCCCCCTGTCAGCTAAATGGTTGTAGAATACTTCCCTGAGGAACTCCGTACTCCATAGGAAGTTCATCACTCAAGTGGTCCCCGATCCTTACACGCTGCGTACGATCGGATAAATAGTCAGCTATTAATATGAGTTCATATTAAATTAAGTAATATTACTTACCCCGTATTCCCATATGGGGAATACGGGGTAAGTAATATTACTTAATTTATGAATTAGGGTGCGGATAGAGACTGTGTCAAAAGCTTTGGCAAGATCGAGAAAGATGGTTAGGCATTTCTTGTTTTCGCCTATGCTCCTTACCACAAAATCAGAAAAAGTGTGAACAGCCTCACCAGTGTATTTGCGTGCTCGAAATCCATATTGTGTTTCAGCAAGAATTTTATTTGACTCTAAGAATTTTATTAGTCTATAATTAATAGTACGCTCGAACACTTTCGATAGTGAAGAAAGGATAGAGATGGGCCCATAGTTGTTGACACAGCCTGTATCCCCTGCCTTATATATGGGGATTACAATTGTTTTTTTTAGTGCTTTGGGAAAGACACCTGTACTCGTATCAAAGTAACGATTTATGAGATCAGCAATAACGGGAGCCACCACGTTCACAACATTTTGCAATAGCCTGGATGAGATGGTGTCCCACCCAGGTGAGCATTCACTCTTTAAATTTAGGATAGCAGTTTTAACTTCCACAACATCCACTTTGAGTAGTACGAATGAGTTGCTAGGGGACGTGTCCCTGATTATAGCGGTGTTATTGAAAGATGGAACATTCGAGGGTATGCGTTGAGCTAGTACTTTTCCAATTGTAGAAAAAAGGTATTGACATTATTAATAGATGATTGAGGGCTTTGATCTGTATCTAGTAGTTCTTCAGGCGGTTCACGATTTTTATTATAATTTGTTATAGTTTTAATAGAGTCCCATAATAATTTGGAGTTACCTTTAGCCATATTTAGTTGGTTTCGTTCATATTGTTGTTTGATTTTGATTTTAAGAAGATTATTGCAATAGTTCCTATATCGTTTATATGTTATACTTAATATTTCATTAATTGGTTCTTTTCTAGTTTTAATATGCATATTGGCCCTATTTCTAATGCATCTTAGAAGTCCTGGCGTTATCCAGGGTTTTAGGGTAGTTTTATTTCGTGGCATCCTAACGATCGACATATGTTTTAATATTAGATAAGACAATAATTCGATAAACTCACTGATTCCCAGATTTAAGTCACATTCAGCATAAACTTGACTAAAATCCAATTTAGAGCAGTCGGAGATGATCTCGGTCCAGTTCAGCTTCCTGATTTCTCTACTATTTAAGGGTTTTTTTGAACCCCCGTGCTTGACAAAATAGAATAGCAGCATGATCAGTTATTGAGGTGTGAAGGTTGAACGTATGACTGTAACTTACTCTTAACTAAAACCTGATCTAGGCAACTATGTCCTCTAGTAGGTAGGTTGTGTGCCGGAAGTAAACCGTGAAATGAAGTAATATCTAGATATGATGAAACATTTGAATCAACATTCAATATACACTCGAGAGCAATGAATCCGGGTCACTTAAAGAATCCTAAAAATCTCGGAAACTAAAAATGCAATAAATTGTTAATGCAATAAATTGTATTTAATAGACAATGTAATACTCCTTAAATAAAGGTATTAAAACTTCTTAGTTATTGTAAAGTTATATCATAAAAAAATCAAATTTGAAAAAGGGCCACTTTCGAAGATGGAACTACGAAATTACAGCATTTGGTTTTGCTTTTGTTTGTAATCTGTCATTTATGTGGGTACATAAACCATGTTGATAGTGCTCTATATTCATTATTCAAGCTGAAATTATGTCGCTTACGCCTGAAGAATGCACCAGAATACTTACAATGCTGGAAACCGGC
The DNA here is from genome assembly GCA_914767755.1 of Agrochola circellaris. Lineage (NCBI taxonomy): Eukaryota > Metazoa > Arthropoda > Insecta > Lepidoptera > Noctuidae > Agrochola > Agrochola circellaris. The sequence goes on along the minus strand of OU611850.1, from coordinate 19,270,448 downwards.
CGGAGTCAGCGCGATACAGCCAGGACTGTCGGTGTGTCGCTGTCAACAGTACAAAGAGTTCTCCGACGTTACGAAGAAACTGGTTCTAACCTACGCAGACCAGGAACGGGCAGAACCAGGTGTACCACAGCACGAGAAGACCGATACTTGGTGAACACCATGCTTCGAAATCGCTTTCTCACAGGAACTGAACTCACAAATCAGTTTCGACGCCTCGGAGGAAGTAACCCAAGTGCATGGACAGTAAGACGTCGGCTTGCTGAATCTAACTTAAAACCCCTTAGACCTGCAAACGGCCCTAAACTGGAGCGTGGGCATCGTATTTCAAGACTAAGATATGCCCAGAGCCACGTAAATTGGAGTATTGAAGATTGGTCAAAAGTTATGTTCTCCGACGAATCAAAATTTATGCTCTACAAGCACGATGGAAGACACAGAGTGTATCGAAGACCAGGGGAAAGATTCAAGCAAGCATGCATCGAAGAAAAAGTAGCCTACGGTGGTGGGTCTGTACTTGTGTGGGCCGGAATTTCTTCTGAAAGTCGCACAGAGCTGGTGATCATAGAAAACGGCTCTTTAACTAGCGTAAGATATGTGGAAGAAATCCTCAATGATCACGTTGGTCCATTTATGGTCAATTTAGGTGAGGATGCTATATTTATGCATGACAATGCCCGACCTCATACAGGTAGGATTGTGAATGACTACCTTCAAGAGATGAACATTACTCGTATGGAGTGGCCAGCGCGCAGCCCGGATATCAACCCGATCGAGCATGCTTGGGACGAGCTAGGCAGATGCGTAAAACAACGAAACCCTCCCCCAATCACGCTTCGTGAGCTCAAAATTGCTCTCACAGAGGAATGGGAGAATATTCCCCAAAATCGTATAAGGAACTTGGTGTACAGCATGCCAAACCGCGTAAACGCAGTAATGGAAGCACGAGGAGGCAATACGAAGTATTAAAATTCAAGAAAATCGTAATAAAGTTCAAAAATTTCATGTTTCCTATTTTTGTTTTAAGGAGAGATCAGCAGTTTTTTTCTTTATGTAATTTTGTGTTAATAAAATGTATGGTGACTCATATTTTTTTTACTTTCATTTAAGGAGTATTACATTGTCTATTAAATACAATTTATTGCATTAACCTATCATTTTTAGTTTCCGAGATTTTTAACATTCTTTAAGTGACCCGGATTCATTGCTCTCGAGTGTATTTACATTAATGTCACCCACAATTATTATATTTTGGAATGATTGTTGTTGTGCAAGAATGTTGTGGATTGATTGCAGAAAGGCATCCAAAAGACGGTGATCTGTAGATTGCCACAATAACTATGTTAGTCCCAAAAATTAGCAAACAGTTGCATTCTTAAAGAAGTGGTTCTTCTACTGTGTAATAATGTTCGTTACTGACCATGACTACCACTCCATCATTTTGATTAAAGGTTCGGTTCGTTTTATAAGAGTTAAATCCATTTACAATAGGAAGATCTGATACCTGACGGAGCCAGCATTCGGACAACACTAGAACGTCACATTTGAAGCCTAATCTAGACAAAAGCACTGAAAGTTCATTGAAATTGCAATTGATACTACGTATGTTTTGTTGTAAAATTTTTAGGTAGTTGGTAGCCATTGGTACCTATGTATTTGGAGCAATTTTCTGGGTCACAACTTATAAAGACAGAACCATTAAATTGATCTAAGCTATTTAATAAATCATTTACCATAGCGAATGTTGTCATATAATAATCTCGTAGGACAGTTTGAGAAGGAAAAATAAAGTATAAGATTATTTTCCGTTTTTTCGCTTATTAAGACCAAAATGTAAGTTTTACGGTCAAAGTCAAAGTCAAATCATTTATTTCAAATAGGCCCTTGTAAGGCACTTTTGAACGTCAAAGTTTACAAAAAAATTGTATTGATTCTAGTCGCCCCACCCAAAAGGTAGTTTTCGAATGGAGAAGAATGGGCAAGAAACTCCACCGTTACTCTTTTAAAAAGTGTTACAATATTTGGTATATGTGTTATAGGCAAACTCCGAAGCTCCGGCGCTCCTAGGTTGGACTGGTCAATCCTCAGGTCAGACTGAATGACTTAGTCAAAGCCCAAACAAATGTAAATTTTCGGCCTTTGACTAAACAATTTTCGTCAAACCTGGGAGAGACTAATTTGGTCAGGCAAACGTCAAAACACAATTTTATTAAATCGGGGTTTGACGAGTCAAACTCCGATATAGGTATGAAGTGTCTTATCTTCGTATATTTGGAAGCATTTTATCATTTAAGCAGCTTTCAAGTCTTAAGAACCGCTTAACTCTGCCAGTTCTGACACCTGATTGGTCAGCTTACGTGATTTTCACTTTTATATTTGAGATGCTTTGAGAGAATGCCGTGTGGCATTAGGCCCGCCTTTTGTACGATGTGCAATAAAGTATAAAATAAATAAATAAATGCTTTGGAATATACGGAGGTTAGTTTGTAAGATTAGGTATAAAAAAATAACATTTTTAAATTCTTCAATTTTACACAATTACACGCCCGCACGCTCAATGAACGAACATGAAATGACAAAACAATCGGTCGGAACACCGCGAGAGACATTATGAACCTGTTTAAACATGTTCAGATCAACGTTTGACCGAGTTTTGCAGTCGCTTCTAGGATTGACTAGGCCAAAACCGAAACAGAATAATTTACTTTCGACGTTTGACTGAAAAGTTAGGAGCTCCTGGGTTTGACTAAAAATACTTCAGGCAAAGGGCGAAATACCTAGGATAAACCAGTCCTTCCGCGAAGAGACTGTGTATCGGACTTTGACTATAACATATGTACGTACATTAGTTACATAATTATATGTGAAGACGATGCAACTAAAAAAAAAAAAAAAAAAAAATACGTTACCACAATAGGTAAAAAGAAGAATTAATAAAAATGAAGCAACGAAAGATAAATTAATTACTTATGTGATAGATGTATGGTTCTCACATATTTACAAACATTGTAAAAGTAGACTATTTTCTTAAAATTTTACAATTAATAAGTCAGTGTGTGAGGAAGTAATCATAGAATGTAAAATCAATGTCATATAATAAAAATAATAATTCATACAACTTAATATTTATTTATTTATTTATTTACTAGCTTTTGCCCGCGACTTCGTCCGCGTTTCCGTCGTTTTTCGTAAAAAAGTACCATATGTCCTTCCTCACAGTTCAGTGGTTTTGTCGTAACAGACAGATTAACTTTCGTATTTTAGTAGGGAAATATAATATGTCAATCCACAATTCTGTTGAAAAATATCGCAATAAGGAACCGCAGAATATTATTATTAATAGCTGTGCCCGCGACTCCGTCAGCGTGTAACTCCTTGTGTGTTATTAAGTTAATGTATTGGTAATATTGTTTAGATCACTTTCACGTGAGTTTCGATGTGCTCTTTCCTCTGCCGATTCTTGAGAACGCGTAATTCTCATTCTCTTAGCTTTACTCGAAGTTCGAGATAAAGATAATCGTTTTTTAGGTGGCATTGTGTATTTTTTTTTTTAATCGACGGTAACGGAAAGGCTATCAGTTACCTAACAAAATAACCTACGTTAGAGGTCCTAACTATAGCTACCTTACACTTAAAATCTAAGTGCCTATTTAAACTAAAATATTCTAATAGAATTATACCCAGAAATATGTACAACTTACATCAAAAAAAGAAATGAAAATAAAGCTGAAACGCCTGTGCAATACTATCTACCTATACCTACTTCACTTAAAAATAAATACCTATAACTACTATAATTAATAAAAGTATCTACGCTTTTACCTACTTAATACAAAAATAAAATTGAACATAAATTAGCCAAAACTTACCTATCGGTATCTAAAAATCTATGCGTACTACTTCTACTACTACTTCACCTAAAAAGAAATAAAATGCAAACTATTAATAATTTGTAATTTGAACGAATATTTAAACACTACCAAAACAACTAATACCTATTTTATAAAATAACAACAAAAGAAATTCAAATAAACTATTTAAAGACTAAGTCGCGCTGATAAGCATGGTTTGTTAATATCAATTATTGTCTGTCAATAAGGTCGAACGCTCTGAACGCATCAACAGCCAAATAATATATTGAATGCAGCTCGCGCTCGGCTCGGACCTCCCGCCTTTTTATACCCTACCGCCCGCGCCACGACCCGCGTCGAGCGCGGCAACCGTTACACAAAAATAATCCTTATGGCATGATTCAGTATTCACGCGCGACGGCGCGATGGCTTATTAGCGTATTTCATGTATAAGTTTGGTGTTTCTATACCGATTACTATGATTCTTTTTTTATTGAATAGGTAATAATATTAACTTCTTTTAATTAGAGATGAGTGAGAGTATTATAAACGTAAGAGTAAACAAATATAATCAGAAAGCTCCGAACTGCTAAGCTATCGGGAGTTACACGTGTTATTGTGAGTCAACCATAAAAGATAGACATATGCTGTTGTGGGATATTTTTTAGATAATTTTATGTAGAACATTTCCGTCATAAATGATTTCTATGTAGCTTTAACCATAAAGGCTTCACACGCGACGGAAGCTTAAAAAATGGAGCAACTTCTCCCGTTTTCCCAACATTTCCCTTCACTGCTCTGCTCCTATTGATTGTAGCGTGATGAAAAGTATACTATAACCTCCCCAGGAGTATGAAGAATAATTGTACCAAGTTTCGTTAAAATCCGTCGAGTAGTTTTTGTTTCTATAAGGAACATACAGACAGACAGACAGACAGACAGACAGACAGACAGACAGACAGACAGACAGACAGACAGACAAAAATTTTATTGATTGCATTTTTGGCATCAGTATCGATCACTAATTACCCTCTGATAGTTATTTTGAAAATATATATCATGTACAGAATTGACCTCTCTAGAGATTTATTATAAGTATAGATTAGCAACCAGTTTGATTTTGTCTAGATTCTAGATTATCCTATGGAGCAGGACCAGCATGTTTCCAAGCATTCTTATCTTGGATATAATCCTCTCATTTGTAATATGCTTGTTTACAAAGTTTACAGATCTCGGAACTAGTGCACTAGTACCTATGCCTATTTGGTAAATATGAACAAAGATTCAAACAAACTGGTGTACGGGGAACATAGCAGGTGAATCACCACGGAATCTAAACATGATTTTATGTAAGAAAATGTGTGTGTGTGTGGTTTGTTTACATTTGTATAGTTAATTTGCATTGGTGAGAATACGAAAAAATTGGTGGTATATATGATGTACGGTGTATAAACATAAGTTATTAGACATATTTTAAAAAAAATAGCAAATAGTTTAATTGAAAACAAGAACAGTCATATAATATTATCTAAATCTTCAGTATTTTTAATGTGAATAGGTGAGTCACCCTCATTCTTCCGTAATATTTTTCCAAAAGAAATCCAGCATCCATGCAAATCTCGACCTTTAGCAAGTTGTCTGGACAAGTAGAATAGTTGTTGTGTCTTTACTGAGAATCAGACACATAAATATTCCGAAGAGCTCCTTTAATCTTAATGTCGTTGGAGTTTAATGGCAGCAGTTTTTTTTCTTTCTGAGATTTATTATATTTGATCACTGAACCAATCATTTCAGTTTTTCTAGCGACAATAGTAAAGTCAATTACAAAGGCCTCAGTTTTAGATTTTGTTCTGTAAATGTCGCATATTTCCATTTAGTTTACTTCAGTTGAATTGCCGAACCCAATTCCATAACCATTCCTATTAGTTGTTGGATTTTTCATAATCTTCAAATTTTTGTTCTTTTTTTTTTTTTTGTGTCAGACTTTTACTGACTAAAACCCACCCGTGTTCCTTCCATTGCCTGTGTGCCGGGGTCGCGATATCCCTTTCGGACAAACTTGCAACCCCGGCAGGCATTTGGCCCTTCCGGACCCCGTCAGTTGGTGCTGACATCTCTTTGAGGCGCGCGTGGAACACAACGCGCCGTCGACCCGGGCCTGGTCCCTATCGGACGGCGAGCTACCCATTGCTCACCGTCCGCAAGTCCGCGCCTACGGTGGCCGGAAGTCGGCTCTCGACTCCCGACCCCCGGGGCGTCTCCTGCGGCGACTAGGGGCGCGAGGGCGCGAATCTTGCCTCTCCCTCGCGCGCTCTGCCTCGTCCTTCGCGAGCATTACTGCTTCGCAGAAGGAAGTAGTTAATTGACTTGGCGTGACTTTGCAGAATCCATTATAAAATACGATAGACGACGATATATTTAGTAAACTAATCCGCTTAACTGTTCTTAAAGAGTCATAAAGAACCCTGTAAGAAATCGACACGTGTTTCACCTCTCAACGAGGCATCGTCAGGATTACGATTGACTTGTGGCAAACCCGGACACGACGTGTTGCCACGACAAGCGTCGAGCGCAGTGTTCAAACTGCGCTCGACGTCTCTCTCTCGTGTCGATTTCTTACAGGGTTCTTGATGACTCTTTGAGAACAGATAAGCGGATCAGGTTACTAAATTATAAATATACGTTGTCTATTGTATTTTGTAAACACGTTTTACGTTAGTATGTTCATAAAATACTTTGTTTTATACTTGTTATTGTGTAATTATCGGTAACAGACCGGCCGATTTTATTGGAGTACCGTATCGTTTTATTTACCTTTTTAATTTTACTAGGCTCGCTTTAAGGCGATGGTTGTTGCAATTACAGCATGCATTAAATATATCTTTATATGTTATGCGCTTTCGTTTTTATTTTATTTTAATGACTGCGGGTTATGGAAATGAGTTATATTTTTGTCGCCAATCAGCACTATTGTGTTTTGTAAAAAATAACTAAAATTGACTACTACGCCGTACTAGGTCTTTTCGATTTAAATTATCATTTATTTCTCAAAGATTTACATAATCACTTAGTGAGAAGCAAAGTTTCAATAATGCCATGGGTAGGTAATAATGACATGGGTAGGTAATAATGACATGGGTAGGTAATAATGACATGGGTAGGTAATAATGACATGGGTAGGTAATAATGACATGGGTAGGTAATAATGACATGGGTAGGTAATAATGACATGGGTAGGTAATAATGACATGGGTAGGTAATAATGACATGGGTAGGTAATAATGACATGGGTAGGTAATAATGACATGGGTAGGTAATAATGCTAGTCCAGAGCGCTCGTCGCGCAGTTAGCCTGTAATAAAATTAGTTGTTGCAATAAATCTAGTAAGTAGGTATATCGATCTTAATAAATGATACAATGAGCTTTTAATCGAATCTTAACAACAGCAGATGCAGATAATTTATAAGTTGTTTATGTTCTAGGGAAGAGATTTGTTTGATAGAGGTTTTGTTCTCTTGTTGGAGTTGCTCAATTTTCGATAGTGATTCATCATATTTCGCAGTCACAAATTCAACGGACTTCTTTAAATCAGAGTGCAATTCTTTGATTATACTTAATGACTGATTCAGGACGTCAAATTTCTGGTTTTGTTGATCTTGAAAATCGTTTCAAGATCAACAAAACCAGAAATTTGACGTGTTTACATCGGTAAACATTAACTTCATTTGTGACGTGAAGTTCTCGAAACATTCCGAATGTTAGTCATCAAATCTTCGTTTGTATCTTCTAGTGACATTTACCTGTTCTTCAACACTATCCGGAATATTTAATGCCGAATCAGAGTATGATTATGTCATGTTTAATTCACCAAATTTTGTAGGTGTACGCTGCATTTGAGTATTATTTTAATTTTATAGATAGAAAACCCGAATCAACAATTTAAAGATTCACAAAAAGTGATGCAGACGCTAAGGCTCGAACCACCGCAACAGTGCGTCGCGGTTAAGGTATTTCAAACTAGACCAACTAGTAGTTAATTGATGTGGTGAAATAATGGTACAATTGCTAAGCGAAGCGACATAGGTATGTCATTGAGTGTTCATACGGTCCAAAGGTCAGTTCTTTGTTTAAATGGCTATCACTCCATGTGTATTGTCACTGTTAGAAAAAAGCAGGTTTGTTTGTAATTTTTGATAATGTTCACTGTTCAATAGATATTAGATTAAAGTATTTATTTAAAACACATTTTCTATGGATTTTTGCTGCATAATAGTTTAGATGCAGTGTTTTGATCCAACTAGACACTTGTATAGGGACTGTTTAAAAAGTTAATTTTATATGTTTCACTTCACGAATTAGCTTTAGTCCACACTTGCACCGTTTACTTGTTGACTTAATATAAGTAATGTTTGTCGTTTTTCACTGTAAAATTTTGCCGCTTTGATTTATTGACACTAAAAAGATACGGAGCTAGTGCTCGCGTACGCGCCCTCTAGGGGTGAATTGATATATTTCGTAACAAAGAGTGTCCGTGGAGTTTCTTGCCAGTTCTTCTCCAACTGAACCACTACGCTTTGGAAAAGCTCTTCTTTTGAATTACCGAATCCATTAACAATTCAAAAATGCCTGTTAATGGTTATATATTTTTATACTTATATGCATCTAGTTTGAGTTTAATACTACGAATGATTTATTTTTTTAAGTTTTTTCGCATTGATGGTCCATTCATCTATTGTTTATTTTATGTGGCAATATTGTTCTTGGTATCAGAAGCAAATTAATCATCTAGAATTCAATATTATTTGTTCATAAATGGTTTTCCTCAACTTCAATTCCAAACTTACCAACCATTTATCCAGTGCTTTGATATTATTATTAAAAACATACATAATATCACGCGTTGTTTCCCCGACGGGTAGGGCAGAGGTGTACCTACCTATAGTAAATCCACATTTTGCCAGTTATGTTTAAGTCCCATCTACCAGCATATTGCCATCAACCGGACACAAATCCAGATTCCGGGTTGCTACTGAGAAATTCCAGATAGAAAAACCCAATAGCTTTGCCCGACCCGGGTATCGAACCCGGGGCCTCATGCTCAGCAGTAGCGCTCGCAAACTCTAGCCAGACCAACGAGGCACTCATTAAATATTTCTTTGTTTAAAACATTACGTACTAAGACAATGTAATAATCTGGTCGTGATCTTGTAAGTCAAACTTAATCACAGCATGTAAACGTGATGGGCACTATCTGCTATGGGAAAACCCGCGCGACCAACTTATGTCACGATTTATGTACATAACAAGCTTATGTACCGGTGTTACATTGCAAGGGTAATTTATTTTATTACTGATCTGGCAATAAGAAAACATTTTGATTATCTGTTTGATAGAATGTAGACATGTAAAAAAAAGGGGTGCATAAGCAATAAAATGTCGAGTCGACTTGTCTCCAAGGGTTTCGCATCACCGTGAAATATTTTATACTACATATATAAAAAGAAGTATATTACTTTACACTTCTTGTATGATTATTAAATAATAATACCAACCTGTTACTGTCCCACTGCAGGTCAAAGGCCTCTTCTCATAGAGAGAAGGCACGAGCATTGATCACCACGCTTGCTCAAGACGAGTTGGCGATTTCAGACTCATATTAACTATACGTCTAGGTTTCCTCAAGATGTTTCCTTCACCGATGTCAGTAATGTCCAAGATAAACTCAGACAGTAGGTACATATGAGTATTGAAAAAGTCACGTTGGTACTTGCCCGGATTTGAACCCACAACCTCGTATATGAGAGGCGAGGCCTTGACCACTGGGCCATCATTCATCATTTTTATATACCTATGTAGGATCAGGAGTGCCGAGAGGTATATCGTCAGGGTTTGGAGTTCCCATTTTTATGGGATAAACAAGACTGTATTAACTGTTACACGGTTTTTATTCAATCAATCAATCAATCAATCAGTTTATTTGTGAAACATAGGTATTACATAGGTGTTACATAAATAGGTGGTGCGCTATGTTATTACAATATGTATTACAGTCACACTTTATAAAATAAAACAATACAAATAGAGTAACAACACTAATATCTACTCGCTATTAGCAAGCCAATACAGCTATGAGAATATACAGCAGCGCTGTACCAGGTAAACCGACAGTTTTTCGGGAGCAGGGGGGCTATTTATTGAGTCGAATCCGAAGACCGACTAACTTGCATACCGAGTGCAATCCGTCCACGACAACTCTGTCCGATGACGCACGGAAGTACGTCACGTGTTTACTTGATACAAAACAAAAATGTACTGAATCTAATAAGACTTACTTTATAAAGTAATCAAATAATACAACAACAATTGTCGTAAATAAACAATGGTAAATTCTAAAAAGTAAATTATTTTAAAATTAGAGTAACATGTCATCAATTGTTTTGAACAAAACCCTCAGTTACAATTAATAATGATAAATAATAATAATAATTTTTTATTTCAACTATGTTACAGACAAGAAAATACATAATAATTGTTAAAATTAGGTAAAAGATGGATTACTACTGGTTGGCTTAAGAGTAAAGACATATTATGCTGTAACCACAAGGTCTGTATAAGAATTGGTTGAGCCCTGCCTCTTAAACTAGGTATACCTGTATCTTAAGAGACAGTGATCACTTATAAGGTATCTAATAGATAAACAAGACTTGTGTAGTGTGTCAGTAGGCTCTGTTTGTGTTTATATAATATCATACTTAAGTATATGTATCTTGCTAGTATTATTATGTATTTTTCGTAAACATAGATTTATGGTAAAAAGGAGGAGAGGGGAGTGCACTCAAGAATGTAGGAGAGTATGTGTGAATGTATGTGATTGGATGTGATTGCACACCCACGTGTATATGGAGAGTGTGAGTGGGTGTAATTATGAGTGTGCAGTGAGAAATAGTTATTATTATTAAGCAATGTATGTAAGTAGGGACTCGGTTTGTAAATAGTCTTGTTGAAGTAGCCATTCTGTCACCTTAGACTTTAATTGATATCTGTTGAGGTCGCGGATGTTGAGGTCTTTGTGAGTTTTTTGATAAATATATGCACTAAGTGTGTGGTACTGGTGTCTGGCGAACGATGTTTTATGCTGTGTGCTTGGGGGAATGTTTGTACGTTTTTTAGGATCAGAAGGAGGGACGCAAGTGTGTCTTTTAAGAACCGATCGGAGCACAAAGAGCTGACGGACAGTAAGCACCTTACATCCCGAGTACAATTGTGTTGTAGGGTAGCGGTAAGGCTTACGTAGCATTACTTTTAATATAGCTCTCTGTGCTCTTTCAACTTTGATTAAACTGGTTTTAGTTGCGCCACCCCATACCGTGATGCAATACCCTATTACTGATTGACACAGAGCATAGAAGACCATTTTAAGAGTGTCAGGATTTGCCGACTCTCTAAGGGACTTAAAAATGTGTATCAGTCTCATAGTCCTGGAGGTCAAGGCTGCTTATCCCATCGTAACCCTGCATCTATTTGTACACCAAGATATTTTACATTCTCAGTTCTTGTAAGTATACGACATTGACACGGAGATGATAGCCGTGAGCAGATGTGAGCTATTATCGAGAATGTAAGGTCTGGTGCAGTGTTCTGGCGAATAGAAAAAGGTATATAGGATGTCTTGTCAAAATTGAGCGTTAGCAGATTTAGGTTGAGCCATTTCATTACTTTAGTAAGTGCTGATTCTGCGCTATTTTTAACGCTATCCCACGTAGACCCATCAACTATAATAACGGTGTCATCAGCATATGCAAAGATTTTGGTATTAGGTAGGGTCATTCTGCACAAGTCATTCACATAGATTTGGAATAAAATAGGACCCAGGATGCTTCCCTGTGGCACTCCGTGAGAGATGAGTTCCTCATCACTAAGGAGAATAAGAATAATTATCGGAATAAGTTGCCAAAAATCAATTAGTGCGTACACCGAGTACTTAATAAATTATGTTCCGATTTATTAGACAATAATTGATAGTAAAAATCACTTAAATTAAAAATAAGAAAAACAAATCATAACAAACTTTGTTGACTACCCACAATTGTAATTGACAACAAACTCCGACTTATAAAATAAAGTTAAGAATTACAGGTCTTTTATTTGTAACTTAATATTTTAAATATTTTGTTGTTAAAGCGGCAGATAGACACTCTCTTTAAAATTTTCAAGTGTCTACATATAAAGCTTCGTGCAGACCAGCGCGGCGCGACGCCGCGACGCGACTCGAACAATACAATTTCTAAGAAAACTTGACGGTATAACAATAACCGGTGTCGCGTCGCGCGACATGTCGCGCTGGTCTGCACAAAGCTTTACGGTTAAAAAGATAGAGCCCAGTGACAGACGGACGGACGGACAGCGAAGCCTTAGTAATAGGGCCCCGTTGGGACTCTTTGTACGGAACCCTAAAAAACGGTTGTTTGAAAGTTATTCAAGATTAGTGAACTGTCAGTTGTGTTGTTTTGAATAGTTTTAACAACGTGATATATTGCGCTTGAACTTGCTATTAATAGTCATTAACAAATCGTGTGTACATCGTTTTTTCATCTACTTATACATTATATTATAAATTGAAGTCGCTTTTCGTGTTTCTCTGTATCGCGTTGGGTTTGATGTGGGGTTTTCACAATTTTTTTCGATTTTAGAGAGTTGATTCTGAAATGTTGATGTGTACCATTACATTAATATTTAACTTGTTATAGTATAGAAATTCATGTCGTGTCAAGTCGTACAAACCAGGCGAAGCATGGCGGGTCGCTAGTATTATTATAAAGGTCTCCGGCACACTTTGATTTGTGTCGCCAAATAAGTAGTACTTACGTTATATTTCCACAAAAAGAAAGCCTCTAAGACAAACTTATAAGTTACACTGTGAGAAATACCTAATTCCGCAAGTATGACTTTTACTCCCACTTTTTCAAACTTTTTCCGCAAGATTTTCATCTAAATGAAAATGAAAGAACGCGACAGAATAAAAACGTACTGTCTACACTTATTATGGAGAATGGCCGCAGCACAACGGAGCTCCGAGGTGAAAACTGACTTCAGCGTATTTTCGAGCACTTTTCTCACATTGAATAGAGTTTTATGTATAATGCATCGGGACTGCTGACTGCGACACTATCACACGCTTGTGATTTTAGAGGGTAGGTAGCTGCGGGTCTAAGTAGGTGCTTCACATTGTGTATTCTTGCTATAAATCTACATAAATGTGAAAGACGTGTTAGGTGTAACACTGAACAAAACATCACACAATACACAATATACATTGTCACACGTCTATTAATTATAAATGCCACTATGTTAACATAGGTAAGTAGGTACCTATAAAATATCCAGCTCAGCTGAGATGAGAATCCTAAGAAGGATGCGTGGTGTTACGCGAATGCATAAAACAGAAATTAGTATATAACAGAAAGTCTGAAAGTGACACCGGTGACTGGTAAGTTGTGTGGGAATCGGTTATCATGGTATGGGAAGTGATGCGGAGGGGAGAGGCAAATGTCCTGAGGCAGGTTTGAGTATGAATGTGGATGGCTATAACAGTAGAGGAGGACCAAAGAAACGATGGATGGACTGTGTGAAGGATGATATGGCTAGGAAGGGGGTGACTACCGAGATGACGACTGATAGAGAAGTATGGAAGAAAACGACATGTTTGAGGTCAACTTCTCTTTTTACTAGTGTGTGATGAAACAGAAATGTGTTGCAGCACATGTAGGTGCCCTACCTGTGTGTTGCAGCACATGTAGGTGCCCTACCTGTGTGTTGCAGCACATGTAGGTGCCCTAAATGTGCTAGTCGGCTTACACAGGTGGTTCTTTAGTGAGCATTGTTTTTTCATAAACTGATGGCACCTACCTATACGCAACGTCTCTACGAGACCTGCCGGTCTAGTCTGTAAAATTGCACCGTGAAAAGTCGGGAGAAGTGAGTTTGAAGTGTCCGTAGTGTCAATGCCTAGCGTCAGCTGAACTGACAGCTCACTTCAAGCTCACATGAACAAGTATTCACGGTGAGATGTACAGAATAGATCGGCTGTAGGTAGTGTATCGCATTTATTTTAGTATTAAAAACTACAACAAATTGTTTCAAATAACTTACTGAGTAAATAAACATCGTTTGTCAGTGATCATCCCATCCGCCCCAAATCGTCTTAAAAGGTTACTAAAAGAAAAACTGAAGAAATATGATATCGTTTTGAAAGATAACAAAGTGAGTAAGCCTGTAAGGTATAGGATCCAAACCTTTTAGTAGGTACTATTTTTTATTTTATTTGTGTGTAATTTCTTTTATAGGGCGGAAAATACTTATTATTAACCGCTTAATTTACTAAAAATCTTTTAATAATACTGTCAAGGTGAAGTATTTTATCATTTGCATACTAGGTCTCGTAGTAGGGACCTAAAGATGGTGGCAGGTAAACACATTACTTTTTTAGATTCATTTACGACTAATACATAAGTGTTTGTTACTTAAACAATCTAAGAGGTAGGTACCTAATTAAAAAACAAAAAAAAAAACTTCTCATTATTGTGCATAATTTGCATATTCCAGTCAAGAACACAATTTTTTTTACATTTCCAGAGAGTAAACATTCAAGGACTGGTAGTATAAATACCTATTATTTATCTAGCTGGAAACGTGTTTACAAAATACAAATGGCGACGTACCTATATTTAGTAACCTGATCCGCTTATCTGTTCTCAAAGAGTCATCAAGAACCCTGTAAGAAATCGACACGAGAGAGAGACGTCGAGCGCAGTTTGAACACTGCGCTCGACGCTTGACGTGGCGACACGTCGTGTCCGGGTTTGCCACAAGTCATTCGTCATCCTGATGATGCCTCGTTGAGAGGTGAAACACGTGTCGATTTCTTACAGGGTTCTTTATGACTCTTTAAGAACAGTTAAGCGGCTTAGGATACTAAATATACGTCGTCTATTGTATTTTATAATGGATCTCCGCAAAGTCACGCCTGAGTCAATTAACTACTTCGCATAATCTTCACATAATAACAACTATCGTTACAAATACCTAAACAACTTTACATGCAGATAAAGTTGTTTATATAAACTAGCTACAGCCTTTTAAGGGTTCCGTACCTCAAAAGGAAAAAGCAGAACCCTCGATCACTGTTTTGTTTTTCTAGGGGTCCATTTACATTGGTAGAGTTACTAAACATACAATTTCTAGCCTACTGCTTTGGGACAACAGATTTCAAAACGAGCTAATCACATATTAATTCTTAAAACACATACAATTATTAATACCAGGAGGAATACATTTATAAAGTTAATTAAAACGACTTACGTCACTATATAAGGTAAAAAGCTTACAATTAATAGTCAAAGTTGAGTTGAGTTTGAGTTTGAGTTTGAGTCAAAGATGAATTAATTTTTGACAGACAGGCACACTGTTTGGTAATGAAGAACTATTAATTTACATGAAGTAGGTTGCATTTTAATTTCGTTTCTAATCCAATGCCTTGTCTGTGCTGTTTTAGTTGAAGGCTTCGCAAAATACAAAATCAACACGACTTATTAAACCTTACAAAATACCTGCGCCGTGAGTCAACCACCATCGTCAACTACCTGTTGACACCAGAATGAAACGATATATTTTAAAGTTCAATCTCTGCTGAAATAAGCATTGGTTTCACTACACAAAACGTTCCACTTATATAGCCTCTTTTGGCACACTCTGTAGCCGCACCGATGTCATTATGTTTCGGCTTCACACACGTGTCCGATCCTCACCCCGTCTGGACAATAAACCCCTTTAAGAGCCGATCTGTAATCAGTTGAATTGAGATCTTCAACAATTCGAGAATGGATCTCCGGGCTGCCCTTCTCAAGATTCTGTTTCACATTTTTGGTTTCGTAGCCTGTCGTCTTATTGATGGAATCTCCTTTCTTGTCACAATCGTTGACCTTGGTCTGGATGTTAAGTTCCACTGTTTTAGGCGTATCACTTTCGTATACCACATTTTTCTTCTGATATGGTCTGATGATTTTCTCAATAAAGACGCTGTCGTTCGGGACTGAAGCAAGAGTATCGACTGCTGTAGGTTTTGTCTTGGTCGGTGGGGTGCTTCCAAAGATCAGAACCAGTTCTTCCTCAGTTGGCACATAGACATACCTTGATGAGACTACTGCAAGTATTATAACGAATATTAGTAAAACTTCCATTTGGAAAAATACTAGTTTTTTATGAACGAGAGTCGCGAGTTAGTATTGCGCGCGGTCACGATCGTTGGCCGACTGTTTTTCTTCGAGCTGTGTCTTAGATTTATATAAAGTTACTTAATTTGTTACATTTTATATGACGGTTTGCCGACGCACGTTGAGGCAAACTTGTATCATTTGGCAGCAAAATTAGTGATAAAGATTGTATGATATGACATTTATGAGTTTATATCTGTTTTAAATTAATTGGGTACCTAGTCGTACTGTAGAAGTCTCTCCATTTGGATGACTGATGTTTAATTTTCTTACGCAAATACGAATTATAAACGAGATGCCTCGTGCGTAGGTACTCCAAATATTGTTAGTACCTACAGGAAGAATAAATATATAATCAGTACCCAAAAGAGTGAATAGATATATAAAAAAATAGATAGAATACTCTGAAACTGAAAACTGTGAATGACTGAACCTATGGGACTGTACTCTGTGAATGTTTAATGTAATGTGGACAGAATATTGAATTGTTGTATTAGCTGACAAGTACCAAGGCCTCGACTATTTACAAATCTGTACCTTGACATCAACGATCAAAGAAGAAATAGTCATAATTACCATGCATGGTAAACATATTGGTGCTCGTAGTTTGCTTTTTACAGTATTTTGCAAAAATATAGAAGTGGGTGAAAAACTAGTTTAAAGTTTGGACTGGTCTTAAAATTATTGAATAACAATATTATCTTTAAATTTTCGTTGAGTGTTATTTATAGATAACAACCAACTCACACCTGAGGCGTACATGTCATCTTTACGTCACAACCAACTGTTTAACGTGTTGACGTCATAATGTAAAAAAAAACCGGACAAGTGCGAGTTGAACTCGCGTGGTTCCGAACGATAAATATGTTATTTACCATGTTTTTTACCCCAAGAACAAACTTAGCTTTGTAGTTGAAAAACATGTTCTCCAATACATTCCAACTGCAAATGTAAGTTTGTACGCACAATATTGCGAGATGTACCATGTTATTTTACGACCATAGACTTCTTATAGGTTTTCCTGTAATCTATGAGTAAAGAATCATTCACAGTATTTTAAGGGTTCCGTACTTTAAAAGGAACCCTAAAAATAGGATCAGTTTGTTGTCCGTCTGTCTGTCTGTCAGTCGGACAAGACCCCTTTTCTCAAGAACGCGTGGAGGTAACACGTTGAAATTAATATCAAATACGTAGGTCTACGGTCCCTTAGAGCTCTATAAAAAAATCAAACTTCTAAGTCATCGCAATAAAAAAGTACGGCCATGTATGGGACGTATTTTGAAAGGTACTCGCAAATAAATCAAAACCTATAGGGTTATTCTCGTTGACCTATAATAGTAAAGGAAGTAAAGGAAAAAGTCCGAAAATCGTTTGTAGTTATATCACATTAAAAAAAAAAATGCGATTTCAAACTTACATTTGCAGTTGGAGAATTGACCGTGACTTATATGGATGTATCGGAGAATATGTTTTATAAATATAATATAATGTCAAGTTTGTTTTTGGGATAAATTCATCCCAACTACGGAACTCTTCATTGTGCTTGGTCCGACACACACTTGTTTTAGTCTGTTTTAATAAATGTTCTTAATATAACTATTTATTTTAAAATTATAAAAATATATGTTTGGGACCCTCACAATAAGCAGAAGAAGTATCATTTGATAAATCACACGGTACAGGTTGTAAAGGGGAACGCCCGAAAAATGCCTGAAATGAACAAAAACGACTAATAGTCCTTAATTGTATTTAGAATAAAATATTTATAATGAAATAATTCTCAAGTTTGTTTAGGTAGGGTAAAAATATAAAGATCTTTAAAATATTCAACTTGATATCCGTATAATTCATTCTTATTTTTATAATGGAGGTCAATGTTTATTTGACATGAGTAAGTTACATTTAGCCAAACAGGAATCGGCAAATAATCCCTAACGAACTATTTTATAGAATTTGTGCACAGTTATCATTAATTTAATATAATTCGGCCAATATGTACTGTAAAACGAATTAAAATAATTTATGCATATCAAAATTAATTAAATCAAAGCATTTTCAAAATAGAAAACATATCGCAGGCTGTATGAATTACATGTCCTTTGCCTTACTGACAGTTTGACATTTACTGCATTTCATTTTTCTCTATGTAGTCTGTGGTTTGTTTACTTGATTCATGGTTTTGCGTTTGCGACTTGAGTTACACAATTACAGATTGCTTTTTAAGATATTTAACGACGACTGTGGCCATTTTTAAGGATTTTGATTTTATTTCTGCACACGACACCCATTTTTGAACACGGACTTAGATTGGACCCGCCTAAACGACGACTCGGCTTTTTGACGACGGATTTGAACCTACTTTATATACGACGCTGCTGTTTTTTTGGACATTTGCCCCGTTTATATTTAAAAATGGATAGAAGACTACACTGCGTTAATTGCTATCTCGATATTGCAAAGATGAGACGTAACGTCTTATCGGTGCAAAATGATGAAGTACGTTGTTTAATACAGGCATGGATAACACCTCAAGCTGTAAGTATTGAGATTCCCTAGTTTTCTTACCTATTTATATTGAATGCACTGGCATACAACAATTAATATATATTATATTCCTTAACCTTGACTTACCTATATTACAGAAAAAATGTTTGAAACTGGCTTCTACCTAGTTTTTTTTATATTATTGAAATTGTAATGGGTTTCCTACGACTTGTAGTACAATTTGGCGTATATTTCATTGTTGTCCATTTCAGGCATTTTTTTGTATAGTCGATGGGCATTGCCCTTTATTTGAAGTGAAAACTTTTTTAGGCGTGTTGGGCGATTTTTGGTAGGAGATTAACTTTCTAGGATTCACGTCACCAACATACTCGCGCCGTAGTGCTGTACTATAGATGCTAGATGGTGCTAATACCAGTATTAAGTTCTTTTGCTCCGCCCAAAAGTGAGCCCAAATTCAAAATTAATTTATTTACGTTACACGTCCGTGTTGGGGTCATAGAAATTCATATGAGTACCAAAGGAGATTTTTGATAATAATAATAATAACCCCACCGCCGTATCTCTACGTTGACTTCGTGGTGGGGCTTGCGCGCTCCAAACTTTAGGTCTGTGCAGGTAGAGTTTACTTTGCCGGAACAGGTCTACGATGAGGAGCCAGACCAAGAGAGATACAGAAACCCGCAGGGCAGCATGTGGCGAGCTGTTGGGCAGTAGCGACCCCACGAACCCTATCTCCCGGGAGAAATCTTGTTCCTCATCTCTGACTTGCCTTTATTGGCCGGCTGGAGTGAACACTGACGAGGAACAGAGCTCCCACCTCATTCTTGCCTTAATTGGCCAGCTTGAGTGGATATTCGCAAGAACAAACGTGCTCGGAGGAAGGAAGTATTCCAGTAAGTGCTCGTAGGGATTTTGACCATCTTTCGGGCTCTGGGATTGTTCTGAAAGCCGTGGAATACCTCTCCACTCCTCAAGCACCTCAGGGAATGTTGCCCCCTTGTCGCAACGTCACTATGTGCTTAGCGACAGTTTTCCGGGGCCCATTATTGAGTGTGCAAGTCACCCCCTGCCATTTTTTCCGTGTACATATAAAACATTGATCAGGCAGGGGCCATAGTCCTTCCATAGTTCCAGGTCACCAGTCAACTTGAGCCACCCACACCCATAGTCCAATATATTTGTTTCCATATCCTGCAATAGTCCTACACCAACTGGGAGTTGTCCTTAGGCGCACTTGCATCAGGTATAATCGTCGGTTGGTGCCTTATTTCATTAAAACGCCTAACGGGCCTCTGCGAGTTGGCTTCGGCCCCTCGAACGCCTTCCAAAGGACCAGGACCCCAGAGTCCCGAGAAATTTTAATAAAGATGACAAATAGATAGGTACTGAATAAATTAACAGACTTTGTGTTTCATTGTATTGTTTGTATATATTGGAAACATTGTTATTTGTTAAGAAGAATCCCCAACTGTTTCCGAAGTATTCCGATGGTTCCGTAAGAAGTCAACGCGATAACCAAAGACTTCGCTCTCATAGTGCTAAAACAGCTCTCATGGGTAAGAGTGTATTCTGCATGGCTCCAAACCTATACAACAAGGTACCAAAGGCATACAAAAATTTAAATATTGACAATTTTAATAAAACTATGAAGAATTTTCTAGTAAATAAATGCTACTATAATGTTGCCGACTATTTAAATGACGTTATTTAGACAGTTTTTATTATTGTTGTATAAATTTTCAATGATGCACTATGGACATTTTTTATTTTGTTATCTTACTTTTGACATCTTTTATTTTATTTTATTAATTACTTTATTAATTTGAATTGTTCTATTAATTTAATGTAACTGCATGATTGCATTGTTTCAAGCTATTATTATTGTATTTGTACGTCTTTCCAGGCAAAACATGTTGAAACTTTATTTTTTTGAACATACCAACTGTAAACCTACACATGTTTTTGACAAATAAAAATTATCTTATCTTATCTTATTAGATCTCCCATCTTTTTGCAGGAGAAGAAATGCGTTGCGAGACTTGCATTTTTTTTACATGTTATGTCGTTGATGGGATCTCATTTCTTTTTGTAGGTAGATACCCCGAAACTGATACTAAACCTACATCATTTAATAAAACGTGTGGATTTGTGTGTCTATCTGCGGCATTGTAGGTAGATCCCAAAGGTTGTTGTACCTAATAATTATTGCTTCTTCATTCAATTGCAACGCAGTTTAATTGTCAACTGATTTCATTTGTTGACCATTTTATAAGTAACCTTCGAAGAGACTAATAGTAACTACCTTTATATTCCATTAGATAGGTACACTGGCCTATAGGCGTCGAGTTCGTTTCGCCGTCTTCGCCTGAGTCTTCCGCGACGCCGTTCGACGTTTTCAGTTGTGGTGACCGACATGCGCCAAACGTACCCGGGCAGTCTCATTTGAGCTTGGCTGCTTTGTTGGTAAGTGACTCGCGAAACAAATGTTACAAGTTCTTGCTCAGTGGCAAACGTCACTCACGGGAAAAACAAAAGACAGTTTTTTATCCAGGATCTTATCATTGATGTAAGCAGACAATGAGACTTCCCAACTGTATCTGGCGCGGACGCAGCGCAATGATACCTATGTCACGTCCTAAGTGGTGACGAAACTGGTATTTCATTTGTCAGGCTGAGGTTATCGCTAAGCATCAGGGTCCCAAGTAGGGTAACCATTTCGAAATTTGAAAAACCCTGGCAGAAAACCTTACATTTGCAATCATATTGACTTTACACATTCACATCCAGCCGAACATTTTACTTTTAAAATAAAGATCAGTTCCTTTTTCAGTTTACTTTAATTTAATTGTTTTTTTGTTTGTACTCCTTAAGTCGTCAAGTTCAGATTAATGACAAAGCTTGGTAAAGTTCGGACGGGGCGCCAAAAAGCCGGACGAATTCGGACAAATCCGGACAGATGGTAACCCTAGTCCCAACTCCCAAGTGTACTTATTTCATAAAATGACATACAATTACCGGTGGGCTGTTTGCCAAGTCGTGCAGCAGTGGGGATATCCAAGTACTTGACTACGTTATACCCATTGTTATGTAAATTGATTATTTTATCTTTATAGTATTCTCGCGTAGTTTTATGAACCTATAATGACTATTGTTTAAAATGCAGGTCACAAACAGACTTAGCTTAGTTGAGTTCACGGCGCTGCGTCGTCTTTTCATTGCTGGGTGTACGCAAACCTGATCAATGGCCGAGGCAGGACGCGACACGGTAGGCATTCGTTGTGCCGCAATGACATGAACTGTTTTCGTATATTTCGTGCCGAAACAAGAGAAGAATTGATTAGCATACAAGTTTAACGGCTAACGTATTATTTTCGAAAACATTTAAGTATAACACTTGATCAGGTTTTATACATGAGGAAAATAAAAATCTCGTTATGATGCCAAACGTTATGATGCATAACTCCCAAAACGAATGGAAACCAAAAATGCACATTTCACATAAATTATACGCCTACTTACTTATCTGTTTATATGTGCGACTAAGGGTCGATGTTCACCTTTTTTAAATAAAATATTGAATAGGTAACATGGGTCTGTTACTGTACAGGGATTGTTTTTACTAAGTACATAAACTCATGCGTTTCCCCCATGGCGCGATGGCGGCAGGCGGTCTGTAGAACGCCACCTTACGATCCTTACACCTTTTGCTTCATTTACCTTCATACATGTAACAGTATCTAGTAAATAATAATATATATTTTATACTTAAGAGGCTTACAACAGCTAAAGAAATTGTGAAATTGTGAAATTGTTTATTCTGTAAATAGGATATCGGAATCACTTTTACACGTCATATAAAAAAAATTATTAAAAATAAGCTAGATGAGGTCGGTGTTTCCTATGTGACTACTCTGAGAAGAAAGGCCGAAACAAACTCAGAGGTCGTAGTCTCTTTTAAAGTCCAGACATAATCTTGGTCAAGTCATATGAGGACCATGTGGATCAGTGTCTGAAATGGTCTTTTGAGGAAAGAACCACACAGATTTGAGTGGACCTGTCCAGTCAGTGCAAGCATTTGTCAGTAATCGTGGAGCTCAACTCAAAACTGAAGGAGCTCAACTCGACGAACAATACCAAAGAAAGGATATTTGTCTAGGCCGCATCAACTACTCAAACTGCCAGACCATCATTAAAACTAAATGAGAAAGAAAAAATAAATGAAAGAGAAAACATAAAAATAAAATATCCACATAGTACTCACATTCACAATAATTAAAATAATATGATACTTTACAAAGTAATCGTGTGCAGTTTGAATATAATTTTCAACAATGTCAATATTTATATAAAACTGGTTTATTGTGATGAATAAGCAAAATGTCAAGTTTTATGGTTTTCACAAGGCTTAGCAGAGCGAGCAGCTCAATCCCAAGCTTTTTTATCCTCTAAATAATCTGAAATTTTATAGTACCCTTTTTTACAAAGTTTGGTTTTAATACAGTTTTTAAATCGTTTAATGGGTAAGTTTCGAATGTCAATGGGAAGTTTGTTGTAAAAGCGTATACATTGACCCATGAACGAGTTGCCTACTCTGTGGAGACGTGTGCGATGTACAAAAGCGCGGTCACTGTCGGACTGCATAGAAATGAAAGAGAAGCGCGATGACACGACGCAGGTAATTTATTGCAAAATATGAAGCAGTTAGCGATTTACAGAAAATCTATTGATTGGACTGGAAAATTAAAACACTATTATGCTAATATGTAGCTTGTAGAACAATCTGACAAAAAAACTGAATGATTGCATGTAAATTAATATGATTTTTAATCGTTAAAAGAATTTTTTAGAGGTATCTTCATGATTTTTTTCTATAGTATCAAATTAGTTGTATTATGTTTTTAACACACTATCATACTAGCATATATCCTGAAGAATATCATATATTTTTCTGATTTTGTTTACTGCAGTGAATCATATTCTTTTAGGCATTATAAAACTTGCGTTTAGGCACGTTTAGGTCCTGTAGTCCCCTTAACTCAATATCCTAATGGGTGTCGGATGACTTGCACTAGTTCTGCGGCGAGTTTAATAATTTAATGTGAACACATTAAACTGTTCCGAAAATATACAAATGCGTTTAGAATTTAATGTGTATTCACAAAATTCATTGAATTTTCGATAACGATGTTTGTTTTCCTCCTGGTCATCAGTAACACATAAATATATACATTTAATAATATAGTTGTTATTATTACTTAACGTACATAAGCACAATTATTAATAAATAATAATTGGAATTGTTATTATTTCCATTAATACATTACAAAAGCTATTGTTTTAGAAATTCTAGATTCGTTTTGAACGTGGGAATAATTGACCTTCTTGTTTAGTGAGCTTATAATATGAGGATAATGTCGAATTGTATTTATGTAACTTGTGGTTTATTGAGGTCTATTTACCTCAAGATGCTTAATTTAATTATTTACGTATTTTCGCAGTGCATGTGTACAAAATAGCCCAGGAAAATAAGTTATATTAAAACCAAATCTGCGAAATAAATCCACGTTAAGGCGACGATAACCGACTTTTAATGATTGTATACTGAGGATCATGTCTAAACGAGTATTGTTAATGATTTAGAAAAAAATATATGTTAATTTAGAGCATTTTTTAAATAATTTAATATAGGTTTTTATTTTTATTTTTATATTACATAGTGAAATTAATTTGTAAAGATATGTCTAACGCGTATAAAAAACTGAGAATCACGCAAACTCTATCAAGCTTATTTTACTGAAACCTTCACTATTTCAAACATAATTTGTATTGATCCTTTAGTATACGTGTTTTATTAAAATACCTTTTGTTTTATGTATAATAAATTAATAATGCGTATAATTTGGGCAGCAATCCTTGATGGGCGAGTTCTATTACTGACAGGAAGTACGATGCGTCGCGTGAGCTCAATACAGAATACGCTACACAGTGTTCCAAAAGCCTCAAAAAATTTCCCACTTGGGTTTATTGCATTTATAAGTCAAGGATCGTATTTATAAAGCACGAGTAGAACTCCCACGTATTTATCTCTTTTAGTTTTTTTTATATAAATTCATGAAAAAGACGTGACCTTTCCATGAAAAAAATGAATATCAGTTCTCAAAAAGTAGTTGTTCAAGATAATAATTTGAAACTAATATTATTAATAGAACTCATTTGAGAGTATATTTACACGTTTTTTTTTTTTTTTAATCTCTTTTAGTTTCTGAGTAAAAAAATATTTTCTTATTTTTGTTTTTATTTTTTTTCTCCGCAAAGACGCAAAAGTGCGACTTGAGACTAGAACTGAGATATTGTTCTCAATAAGGTCTATTACTCATAAAAAAATCAAGTCGCACTATTGCGGCGTTTAGGAGAAATAGAATTTTGAAAATTAATGCTAGGGCTGTCACTTTGTTTGACCTTTTATAAATTTGAATTTTTAAAATATTTTCATTAGATTTGACTAACTTCCGTTGTCCTGATTTTTTTCTTCCGATACAATCATCAAAACATTTTTTCATCAAAATTACTCAATGGCCAACTCGCGGTTGACCAAAAATTTTTTTATGCCGTTATTTTCCAAATCAAAAATAAATGTTTCCTAAGACAGTCTCTCTGTATCTCATATGGTTATGAATTTCCTTATGTCCCAAATAAAAAAAAACACTATATATATATATAATTATTATATGCTCTGTAAATCTATAGTTTGAGCGAGACGTCCATGCAATACACATTTTATAATAAAATATGTATTTATTTATTTGACCTCAGAGTGACAACCCTGGAGTGTATTATTTGACCTTAAGATTTAAACACCTGTTTCTCCTAAACGCCGCAATAGTGCGACTTGATTTTTTTATGAGTAATAGACCTTATTGTGGACAATATCTCAGTTCTAGTCCCAAGTCGCACTTTTGCGTCTTTGCGGAGAAAAAAAATAAAAACAAAAATAAGAAAATATTTTTTTACTCCGAAACTAAAAGAGATAAAAAAAAAAAAAACGTGTAAATATGCTCTCAAATGAGCTCTATTAATAATATTAATTTCAAATTATTATCTTGAACAACTACTTTTTGAGAACTGATATTCATTTTTTTCATGGAAAAGTCACGTCTTTTTCGTGAATTTATATAAAAAAAACTAAAAGAGATAAATACGTGGGAGTTCTACTCGTGCTTTTTAAATACGTTTCTTGACTTATAAATGCAATAAACCCAAGTGGGAAATTTTTTGAGGCTTTTGGAACACTGTGCGCTAGCGAACCACTCAAGGTTACTGGTATACCACATGACATTTTTTACCGTCTCGAGAATAATATAGTGTGTTGTGTAAATGGAACAGAAGCCATACCTGGGAATATTTGCTTAGTACCATTGAGATACAAAAGTTCCAAATATCCTTAAAAAATCATGAAAACTATCCATCATATATCATGATAAATTCCGCGCATTTAGTAGGGTGCGTATGAGGGTAGGGTTCTTTTTTAATTTCAATTTTTAATGTTCTGGTATGAAAAGTTCACTTTATATGCTTGGTATTTATCGATAAATCAATTTCATTCTAGGTTATTGGATAAAAATTAAAAATAAAAATTTCTATGCCATAGGCTTCTACTCCGTTCACCTATTATACCCTATTTTTTTCGAGACGGTAAAAAAAGTCATGCGGTATATCTGCGTCTTAATATTGATTACCGGGATTATTCAGGCATTTGAAAAATGTCTCTTGTGCAAAAAAAAGAACGGACTGTCAAAGGTCCCGTAAGTTCGTAAAATATTTATTTCACTTCAATTTATGCTATAAGTTTTTTCCTTACTTAAATCTGCACTAAAAGTCCTCGACAAGATTTTCGTGTTTGGTGGTGGTTAGCAGAAGTTACACGTAAAAATTTATACATTTTAACAAAACGAAAACAAAAAAATATGCGTCGCATATACATAACAGACAAATTTTTATCACAATATTATTGTCCGCCTATAAACACCAATCTATTTTTCATCTTAAAAGTCAGGTAAATAGAACTAGTGTTAATGGTGGTGGGCGATAAAGGGTTACAAAAAAATGAACCATAACAGAACATCACACCTGTACCCTAATTACGTAATACACGATCAATCAGAATCTGAATCGTTTTGAAACAGATTGCTAATCCAAGGCTTCGTACGTTCGAAAAAAAAATCTGCTCAACAACGTAAATAACACAATAAATGTTGTTGACCGGTCAAATTGAAACCGATTAGTCGGAATTGTCATCGAAAATGTGTTGCGTAATTAGATAGCTGAATACCGTACCCCGTAGGGTTGGGCGGAGGCGTAAGTACCTATAGTACACCCACATTTCGCCAGTTATGTTTAAGTCCCATTAGATGCGGGCGAGCCTATTGCCAACAACCAGGCATACATCCAGACTCCGGGCTGCTACTGAGCAATTCCAGATAGAAAAACCCAATAACACTTTGCCTGACCCGGGAATCGAATCCAGGACCTCATGGTCAACAGTAGCGCTTGCGACGCCTAGACCTAGAGGCAGATCGAGGTAGAGTAAGTAAGAGAGGAGGGAGGGCTTTATCCTGCAGTGGGCGGGACAGGCTTTTAATAATTATTATATTAATATCTGAAGCAAAAACTTTGTGCCCCTTTTTACGAAAATTACGCGGACGGACGAGTATGAAATTTGGCTCAGTTAAAGTTTATATGGAGAAGGAGTGCAGAAAGCTAATATTTTTATATACATTAAAGATAAATTAAATTAATAAAAAAAACATTAGACACACTACCATGCGTTTGACACAAGATGGCTACCTTAGAATCATGACATGTCAGTATGGAATTAGTATGTACTATACAACTTAAAATTTAAATGAATTATGGTCGAATTTCGACCTCTGGGCGACCACTAGTAATAATAAATAAGTAAGTTAATATAATTCGTATAGTGTTTTAGTATTTCTCAGTGGATTGGTAAAAACATATTTTACAATGTATGAGCCTCTTAGCTACTCTG
The DNA here is from genome assembly GCA_914767755.1 of Agrochola circellaris. Taxonomy (NCBI): domain Eukaryota; kingdom Metazoa; phylum Arthropoda; class Insecta; order Lepidoptera; family Noctuidae; genus Agrochola; species Agrochola circellaris. The sequence goes on along the minus strand of OU611850.1, from coordinate 19,242,779 downwards.
CTTCTTTCCATCCGTGCTTGAAAAGTCGATGTTAATATACATTAACAATAACGGCAATATTTCTATAACTTGATCGGCTCACAAACTAAACGATTCTAAGTTCATTTTCCGCCTGTAAATCCTGTCCATAGCACAATTCAGTTCAGAACTAGTGTAAGTGGTGGTCGGTAAGGGGTAGTAGCGTGTTGACGCGAGGCGCACGTGGCTCGGTTGTCATCAATCCATCAATCATTCACTCACTACTACGTTCTATGGCGTGTTTAGCGTGTTTGGGTCCTTTCCGGTCAGCGGGCATACATTAATTATTAACCGCTCTGTTTACGGTCCCGAGCACCATACGGGTATTGGAATTTGAAGCTTACGCTTGTACTATGCCCCGAAAGATTCGGCAGAGGTTGTACTTACACCCACATTGCGTCTGTTATATTTAAGTAGGTACTATGTAATAGGGAGGGGGGGGGAATGACGAATGTATTGCTATATGTTAATGAGCTAGGTAGATGTGTAGGACTGCAAGTTTAGTCTTATATCTTTCCCCGAAACATTTTAAAATCTCGGATGGCCAAATTCATTTCTTCCATTCTTACATATACATGGACCCCTATTAGATGGGACTTAATCATGACTCGCGTTATGTCGTTGTACTGTAGGTGCACCTCTGCCTAACCCTACGCGAAATACAGGAGTGATGTTTTGTTATGTGTTACCATTATTTCTCACTTTGTCCTTCAACTCATCTACTACTCGACTCTTTCTGTGTCCTTTCCCTCTGCAATCTGCCCTAGTTACTACAAAGCACCTAAGATCCAACGGAAATCCGCGGGGTAACAGCTCAGTCACGTTCATTGCGTTATTTAAGTTGATGAGCAGACGAATTTTTCAAACCTTTGAAGGGATCGATTTCGAATTTCCTTCAAAACCCTTGGATTATGATTGGTAGTGTGTTACGTAACTACGGCCGCCATACTGGATAGTTGACGCAAAGCCTATCAAGTGTTGCGGTCTATATAAGGATGCAGATGCACTCGGAACGAATGGCTCGTATGCATCCTTATTGTTGTTTGCGGTATTCTCTAGAACTCTAGCTTCCGTTGACGCACTTTACGATAAATACGATAAATCCCGTATTGTGGAATGCAGCTGACAACGAACTGCATACTATGTAGAACACAAACTTCTAGCCTAAATGGCTGGTGCCTAATCTTTAGAAAATGAGACTTACCAAAATCTAAGCTAGAGAAAGAAAAACATGAAATAAAACTGTTTCTTTTAACTTCAAAATTAAATTCTCTTTTTAGTCCTACGGATTACGTTGCGTTTAACTTTTTACATACCCCGCCGCGAGCGTTCACGAGTAGAGGGAAGGGGGGAGGGGTCGCTACAACAAAGCTTAGCAAATTGCTTTTAGGTTGAAGCCAGATTTAACACATCCTACAGGTAAATGCATTGTTTATTGAGCACAGGGAAGTAACGGTGAATATGGTTACAGGAATGCATGCACGCCATACATCTATGAGGAACTATAATAGGTTACACATGAGAAAAGTGAAAACCCTTGAATCGGTCATCAAAATCCGCATTATTTACTTAAGGTATATATATACCTATATATACCCATAGACGTAGGAGTAGTCTAGTTGATGACGCTATCCAAAACGATAAAACAGTTGCGTTAAGGCGCTACCCTGACCAAATAACCTTGAGCATTCGTGGCACACTAACTCTGCGCAAGAGTTACTTAGCGAGTACGCTCAGATTTTAGAATAAAATCTTTATAAAATCAAATTTTCGTGTTTTGAAAAAAATTAAAGTAGCAAAATGTTCTTTCTTAAATTACCTATCCATTAGTTGAGGAAGCAAATCAAAATAATGGTTATTTTAGGAGGAGATGCATGTTATAAATCATTATTTCTCATTTCTGTGGCTTTTTTGTGGCCCTTTAATTAAACATTATGCCGCTAAAAAAAAAAAAAAACTACCATTTTGGAGTCAAGATTATATAGAAATTTAATGTATTTTTTATTAGTTGCTAGTTCTTTTAGATAAAGAGAAGTTGGCTCCCAAAAACAGCCTAAAAAACGGCTACCGCTGTGGTTCGCACGGGAACGCGCCTTAAGCGTAATTAGCCTTCTCCAATAAGGACCTAGAATAGCTCCCCGCGGCATTCGACACATTGTTTACTATTGGGTTGACAACGCGTAAGTCATTATTATGCGTAACGTATCTCGGTTATCCTACCAAGAAGAGGACATTAGCTTGATACACACTCACAAAATGTTGGTCAAATAGCTCAAAATAAAGTATAGTTTTTGGGAAAACCTCAACCATTAGTTGATGTACTTAGTTTTCTATAATATTCCTTTAAATAATAAAAAAAAATGATTTCAGAATCATACAATATCTAAAGAAAAAAATTATTAATTTAATTTTTACTTCTTGCTTTTTAAATGTATATGACTAGTAGACACACTACGATCGACACGTACCTAGCCGATATCGCTAGCTGTATGTATTTTTCCCACAGTGAAGCTAGTTGCTAGTTTAGTCTCATTTCTCTTTTCTACTCCATCATCAGAACCAGAGCACCATCGATCTATATCCTATTCATTGAGACCATTCCAATGAGCCCGAACACGATGAGGGGGTTGAGTAGCCTGCAAATTCCAGGTGATGTTCAGAGTATTTATTTGTAAACATAGGTTACAGATGACAGGTGTGTCCGATGTTACATTTTTGTAAGTTCTCTATGCTTTGCCATTAGGCGTACAAATGTTAGCATCAATTTCAATTATTTCATTATTCATTTCACAATATCAAATAAAAATTATAGAATGAGTTAGAGGGTTGGATAAATCAATATAATATTCCCCTGATAATTAATTAAATTTCAAATATAAACTACAATGTCGAAACAAGTACCAAATTAATAAAATATTCAAAAATGTCAACAATAAAAAATTAAGATAAAACAGAAATGACAAAAAAAAAAATAGGATAATGTTAATTAATCAAACTAATATAAGAGTGTCAAAGTAAGAAATAAATCAATTAAATATTTTTAGAATGTCCACAATAAAATTACGAAAGAGAAAGTACAAAAATAAATGTAAAAAGATTTAAAAAAAAATTGGATGATGTCAATTAATTACTAAGCAAGTACAAAATTAATAAAATATATTTGAAATATATTCAGAATGTCAACAGTAAAAACTTATAGTGTAATGTCAAGTTAATACGAAATAAATGCAAGAATGTCAAAAAAAGATATTATGACTAATAATGCTTTTATCTGAAGGAGGGGGGATTATAGAACTGTCATCCAAATAGTCCTATAATGAGTAGTAACATTTATCGATAAAAAAATCATAAATACACTCTTGAATTTGTTCAGATTTAATGATTTTAATGTCTCAGGCAGCTTCTTAAATATTTTTGTGGCCATACAGAAAGTACTATACTATATATTTATTAATTAGGACTGTTCTGCCATCATGTGTTATTTCGAGGTCTACTCTAGCATCAGTTCAAGGTTACTATGCTCTTCTAATAAGATTGAAGTAACAGAATACCAAATTTTGACTAGATTAATCTGGTGGAAGATGCTCACATCCATTCATCAACTAGACTAGAGCTGATAATCTTCAAACGGCTGTATCGATTTTCTTGAATCATAGCTAAAACACTCTTGAACAAATCTCATTAAAAAAAAAAACTAAATTGGTTCAGCCGTTTAGGAGCTACGATACCGCAGCCAGACAAACAGTTACACACGTTAAACTTATAACACCCCTCTGTTTTCGGTGGGGGTTAAAAAGTATCAGTTGCGAGGATTAAAAAAAAAAGTATTTTAAAATACTTTCAAAGAATTTTGCCTAACATTTTGAAAAAAATACAGAGCATGGTTCTCTACTCGTAGATTACAGGAAAACCTATAAGAAGTCTACCGTCTTAAAATAACATGGTAAATCTCTCAATATTGTGCGTACAAACTTTCATTTGCAGTTGGAATGTATGGGAGAACATGTTTTTCAACTAAAATGTGAGGTTTGTTCGTGGGATAAATTCATCCCAACTACGGAACCCTTTTTTGTGCGTGTTCCGACATGCCTTGGCCGGTGTTTTTCTCTTTTAATTGTTGTCTTATCTGTAGGTACCGGATATACTATTTCAGATATTAGATCAATAAGAGATGTCAAGAAGATACTTTGCATAATCATAAATTTCTAATTCATTCATTAATAAGCAGATTGTAAAAGAGAAACAGATTAAGCGGTGACACCCAAACTAGGCATTTGCCTGTATCTTGGAGGTCGAAAATGCGACATTTTCTTAGTTATGGGTAGTACATAGAAATTATTGCATAAAAAAAAAAAAAACTGAACGATTAAAATACGCTTAAAATATGCATTGCCATAAGCGTGAGACCCGACAAAGCAAAATAAAATCAACAGTATGAGATCAATTAAATAACAAAACAATATGAAGAAGCTTATGACGCAAATAATGAAAATAAACTATGAATAGGCAATAGAAAAGGAAGTAACAGTTCATATAGTTCATATTCCACACGGGTGAACCCGCCGGTAAATCCTCATTAGGCGTACATGTGATACTTCACAGAAATATTACGTCAATACAGAGGAACGTGTAAGAGACAAAACTATTTAATAATAGGTACTGGAGCATTATTTATATAATCCACGTTCCTAGCGTTACGGTAAACAGTCCTCGGTTGGCAGTGAGCGCAGTCGCTTCCTTCCATGATCAGTTATTGTGACTAGAAATTCAGTTATCTGATATACAGTCCTTCAACAATGGAAGCGACTAGTCTGCTGACCCTGATACTCCTCAGTTCTGTAGGAGCCAGGAACATTCCAGCCATCATGCACCAACCTTCGGAACTGTCGTCGGTATTTGACAACCTACCAAGCTATACGAAGACTCCTCTCGTCACAATATTACCCACTCGGGAACCAGTAGCAAGCTTGGTCTACCTAAGAGATCTTGGACTACATTTGAACAAAAATACTGATGAAGATGAAAAAATTGAAAATTACCTTTACAATGTTGTGAACTTGGACACTGACATCAACATGAATAACCAAAAAGTGAGCAAAATCAACCAGAGAGGAGAACTGGATAGTGCTTTAAGACCTGTAGAAGCAATTGAAGGACAGAACAATAAGAAGACTGAAGAAGCACTGTTAGAAGACAGGAAAGCTCTAGACGCTGGCTGTCCTCCAGGAAGATTTAGAGTCGGGGACCAGTGTTGGGAGGAGCATTAAAGACATTGAAGACCGTATTATATCTACATAACTGCTATTTGTGATTTGTTTCAACAGTTGCTCAAAATTCCAGAAAAAAAAGCTGCTGGTACATTGGGTTGTGACGTCTGACTAAATGTTGCCAAAAAAGCCCTTCTGTACTCAAGTTTAGCAACATTAGAAGATGTGACATCAGAATTGATGTAATTTAAGTATTTTGTAACTTTGTTATGTTTTTTATTTATTTATTTGTATTAATAAAAAATAAATATAACCATTCGAATAGATAACCTCCTTCGTTTGGAAGTTGGTTAAAAATACATCCCATTTGAAGCTACACTGCTTTGCTTGTTTTGTTTGTTTTTTATACTACTCTATATTTGTGCAAAATTTCACAAAATAATGTTTAGAAATAAAAAAGTTATCGATTTTGATCCGAAACAGACTTCGATTTTCCATAGTGGGACACCCGCGAAGGTTTTTGGCCCAAAAACTCAGTATAAAAAATTAAAACAAGTGGCATTACAACGCATGCTACGCGGTGCAGCTAGTTGTTTAGAAATATGTATTCAAAAAAATGTGTGTAAAAGGATTCCATTCGATCAAAGTCATTGGAAACAACGGAAGGAAAACAAATTCAAAATCGACTAATACTCGACATAGTTCACGTAGCAATGATTTGATTCAACCACATACATTACAAGTACCTAAGCTTAAAATAGCACATGGAAACCGTACCTATATAAACCTGACCAATGTCATAAAGTTATTAATTGCAGTGGGATAGTGACCGAATCAGTTCTCGTGACCAGAAACCCAGACACATCCATCATGGAAGTAGCTGTTGTAGTGACACTGACTCTACTTGTGACTGTTGGAGCGAACGACAGCCCCAAATATAAGTTGATAGACGGAATCTTGGCAGATGAGCAGCCATTTGAAAATCTTAAGAACGATGTTGTATCTTTGGACAATTTGAAAGGAGTCCAGAAAATTGAAGTTTTAGAGAGTATCGCACAACCGGTGGCAGAGACAGATAGCGTAACGGCAAAGGTAAAGCGAATGGCAACGTCTGCAGTCAAGTGTCTTTGTGGAAAAGTGAAAGATAGTAAATGCAGGTGCAAACCATCGGTCCGTCGCTTCGGTCGCGCTATAGTTCAATATTTCAATACCGCATAGAATAAGGTCTATATGATTAATTTATTTTGTAATACTATATTGTAATACCATTTGACTACCACTACTGAATTCATTGTTTTCAAATTCAATAGGAACGGTACAGGAAACGGTAAAAACGCAATATATCCCATATTAACGATATAATGAACCTCATAGATTGCAAATAAGCTTAAAATAGCTGATTGGAAACCGTATATAAACCCGTACCAGTGTTTTGAGGTAAATAATAGCAGTGCGACAGCGAACGAATTAGTTGTTGTGACCAGAAACCCAGTTAACTTGCTAATCTCTTAGTGCGGATTTCACCAATGAAATTGAATGCATTCAGCACATCTAAACGCGTTCAAGAGCTGTCAATGTACAATATTCCATAACAATTTTGACACTGACAGTTCTTGAACGCGTTTTATAAACGCTGATCGCGTTCATCAGCCCTTAGAATGAAAGTGTTCACCTTTGTAATAAAGACAATCCTAGTGATGGGAGGAGCGACGGGAAGTTATGAATATGAGTAAAGAGACGGAATTTATCCAGATGAGATGAGTGATAATATGGATTTAGAAGGCATTTTCAAACCTGAGGACGTAACAGACAGAGAAACGACAAAAGTAAAACAAGTGGCACTGCCTGAACATGCAAGACAGTGTTGTGAAAAAGTGGGAGATGGCAGTTATAAACCTAGGAACATAGTATATTTGGATGCAGGTGAATTTATAGAAGGGCTGCCACCGACAGATCATAATCCCAACAGTGCCACTAAACTGAAGTGGCCCCTCATCCTCGACAATGACTTTCATAGAAAAGATGCTGACTTTGACTTTGAACGGCCCGAGCATTAATCAGGTGTAAACTCACCTTATATGCGATTTCGATCAATTGACTTAGTTTTGTCAACAGTATAATTATGTTTAAAACAATTGTTGTAGGTATTGTGACTGTAAGAATATTTTCAATAGTATTTTGCTGTGTAATAAAAGTTTGTGTGTACTGTATAGTGATATTTTTTCCTGTCCGAATAAAAATATCCTCCTGATCTAATAATAGCCAAGTACGTAGGCCTCGGGGGCCTTATATAACTCATTTAATCTATACATATAACGGAGAAGGGGTACGTGTCTCTTTCGTTATTATCAGTCATATTTTAACTACTGTGGGCGTCCTGTGGGCAGTGTTGGTTATTGCGCAATAGAAAAACCGTTTGCAGTTAAGATAACATTATAATTTACTATCAAATTAATCACTCTAGCAATTTACACACAGTAGGTATACGACACAACTATTCGGAATGCGGAACAGTTTCTAAACGTCTTCACTGCTTGAACACCACCCATGCAATCTGCTTAGCTCCAGCCGGTCCGAGCGTTATGTTGTAGACTCTGTCGAGCGCCGCCAGGCAGCACTGGCGTCCCGATTAGTCAACTCAGTAACGTATTTCTGGCACATAATAAAATCGTAGCGAAGTTAAAATTGTACATTGAAAAAAAGTAATTGTTACGAGGTCGGGGATCAATTCTAATGCCGAAAATATAGTTATAGTAGTATAGTTTAATCTTTTGGTATTATTTTAACATTATTAACAAGAATTAAATTGATGTGGTTACGCGTGGAACTAGGGCTGTCGAGGTGAATGCTTCGTTGAAAAGTTCGACTCTATGGTTACGAGTTCATAGACTGCGCTTGACCATCAACATGTGAGCTCGGCTTGGCAGGAATTCACATGCTTAAAAATTCTCTGATGTTCTTCTAAAAGTTGGTGAAGGCACTTCACCAGAGGAGATTGGCCAGGTGGCTTTACCAGACACTCTTGGTAGAGTAGTTCCCACTTAAGAAGATCTGATTCGGCTGGTGTTTCAGTCGAATATTGTAGGTACCATGAACATTCTTGGGTGTGTGAACGGACCATTTTAATGCCCAAAAATTATCAAGCTGCAGCGATCAACCACAGTATTTGCACGCAAATTGAAGGGAGCAAAATGATATACACCTTCATCGGTTAACATTGTTGTGGAGCAAGATGATGCCACACATTACCCTGTAGGATTTTTTAATTCGCTAACGGCAAGCGGACTTCCGGCGCACATCATCCAGCTGAAGGTCGTTGTCCTGATTGTGCTCCTTCGGAACTTAACTCCGCCGAAGCCGGACGGTAGGAGGGTAACGGAATCCGGCTCAAAGTCGTGCCTTTGCACAGAAACGTCATCGAGACGAAAATTCTAATAGGTTGTAGCGTTGCCGAGACAATGTTTATACCGCGTATACCACTAATTCCCCACAGTTACCCCTTCCAGTTTAAGCGCGTGCAGTTTTCTGTGAGCGTATGCCTTGCGATGAGTATCAACAAGTCGCAGGGGCAGACACTGAAGGCTGACAGCTGCGGGTGGCGGCCTCAGGACGAGCTGCTCACACGGACAACTGTACGTCGCTTGCTCCCGCGTCCTGACTCTGTATATTTTGGTTGTTGAGAACAAAACTACCACTACTACTTAGTGTACCGGGAAGTTTTATAAAAATGTGGTTGTTATTGTAGTATATTGTGGTGTCTTACGACTTCCACGAGAACGAAGTCACGGGCAGAAGCTAGTTGTTAATTAATCATTTAATCATTTAATCATTTAATCATTTATTTATTTGCAAACATAGGTACAGATATACATTGATGTTTTTGTTAATAGAAATAAAGTTCTCCATGTTTAACCATCACATGGGTATGCAAATAATAAAAAGTGAGTACGTACAAGTCTTACAAGATAAAATTAAATATGTCATCGTTATGAAATAATTACAATAATATTTCAATTTCAGAATAAAAAAATAAAAACAGTAGAAAATTAAATTACAAACAAGTATAAATTAAGTTCGAAACACTGGAAATAACAATTCAAATACCAGGTCAGAATAATACATTCAGTCAGAATTAAACAAGAACAACAACTAAGTAATTGATATTTAATTGAAATAATAAATCTAATCGGGTAATTCAAACTTCAACATTTTATTTCTATTGTCTTATGTTAACATGGTGGAATAAAATTAAGCAACAAGTTTTGTATCGTAAATTGACTTATATAATTCAGGAATTTAAAACGTTTTAAAACTTATCCCCTAACTAAATGCAGTGCAATATTACTGTGTCTTTGACAGAGTTACATTGGTTTATTCTTCCTAAATAAATTACAAGTCTTTTGAATATCAGAGGATCATAATTTTTTTCATCATCTATTAATTATCCACAGCCTTTATCGTTCCACTACATAAGGATAAGGATATCTTTAGAAAACAAAATAAATAAAGTATTGAAACGAATCATACAACAGGCCAGCAAGAGTCTCCGACCCGTTGGATTCCATTAACGCAGTAATCACCAGCAAGCGCCCTGTCTTCGAACCCCGTGTTGTCCATCTTGTTGGCATCTTCACTCACTTTCACTGAAGACACGTCATTTGCTTTAGCTTCTGCGGTCTTGGTATCGTATTTAACGAGTGCTTCATTGATTGCAGCTAGATTATCAAAGTCCTTGAATATTAATTCCAAAAACCTGTTATCTATAAAGTTTTCATTTGATTGTTGTCCGGGATACTGCACAACGACCGTTGCCAACTGATCTCCTGGCTTAACACCCAGAGCGGGATGTCTGGATTACTCTTGGTTGATCACTTGCAGATGGTCTTCTTCTTTCGAAAGTAGGATATTTCTACCTCCGAAGATTCCCAGCAGTGCCAGTATTATCACAGTGAATCTTGTTTCCATTGTGAAATGACTGTAAATCAGTTAAACTGAATTTCTAGTCACTGGTGTTGGTAGTATGTACGCACGGTAGCGCTTCACCTTTGACAATGAGCTTTACTAAAGTGTCTTCAGTTATTATAGGATTTGTGCGAAGCATTATTTTGACTTGTTTCCCTATGAGCGGTAGTTATGACGTAATTGCAGATTCGTACTTCGGGTATCAGAGTAATTACGCTTAATATGGTTTTACCAAATGTGTGTGTGTATCTTATACAAGTTATTTAATAAATACGTGACTAAGTTGGTAATTATTCGGAATTTTACCTTATAACATTGATCATTTTGTTAAATGAGTAATAGAGTGAAAAGATCCTGGTAAGTACAGTCAGCAGATAAATGTCACCCCCTAGCAATGTATTTATACATTGCTAGGGGGTGACATTTATCTGTAGCTGACTGTACCAATGTGACTTTTCAAATCATAATTATGTACTTGTTCTTGGACATTACTCATCATCAATGGCCGTGGCGATGGCCGTTTTGCGTGGATGTGACGCATATTTTCCCCCAAATTGTTTATTTTTGTGTTTTGTTCTTTCTTTGCGTCATGTGTACCGCAAATAAACGTATTTTCTTTCTTTCTTTATCAATGAAGGAAAAACATCGTGAGGAAACCTGGACTTATATTTAATACTAGCTTTTGCTCGCGGCTTCGCATGCGTTACGGTCGGAAAAATCCCTCAGGTACGTACAGCGGGATTCAGAGTATCTTTATCCTAACCCAGGTCATGGCCTATCCATTAGCAATGGCATTAGCCAAATCATCTCCATCCATCAGCCGTTACGGCATGAAACTATCAGGCCGATAATAAATCTGTTTTAGGGTTCCGTACCTCAAAATTATAAATTGAAACCCGTTAATGATGATTCCGTTGTCTGTCAAGACCCTTTTTCTCAGGAACGCGTGGAGGCAACAACTTAGGTCTAGGGTCCCTTGGATCTGTAACGAAAATCAAACCTCCAAGTCAACGCAATAAAAAAATACGGCTATTTGTGCCGCATATTTTGACACTCGCAAATAAACCAAATCCAATTTCGTACTTCCCGTTGAACCAGCAGCGTGAAGTTTGTCAAGCAAGGTCAAGTAAACAGGAAAATACGAAAATTGGTAATTTATAGTTATATAGCGTCTGTCCGCGACTTCGTCCGCGTGAAATTTCTTGTTCCTTAAGTTAGTCTAGATAAGTCTGTAATCAACAACCCACCTTGAGCAAACATGATGATCAATCTTCGTGCCTTCTCTGTATGAGACGAGACCTTTGTCCTGCTGTGGGCCAGTTATAGCTAGGCTGGTATTATAAATAGAATAAAAGGAAGTCCTGTCCTGTTTTACGATTTCACTTATAACTTTGAAACTGATTTTGTAAACTCACGCTGGGACGAAGATTACACACTTGAAAATTTCCATTGAAAAGTTGCAGACTTTCATACGAGAAATTAGAAAAAGCTATTATTCAACTGACTATAAGTACCTAGGTATCTATACGAGCGCGCTGCGAAGGGCGAAGCGTCTAGCGACTAAAACAATATATAGAAATGTACTAATGATGCCACGCGTAGCGGCGTACGGTGCGCCGGCGCACAATGGATAGATAAAAGGCTCTCGAAGACATAGGAGCTTAAATTTAAAAGTGTCGAATTTTTGCTTGAAATGGCTTCTAATAGCCAATATCATGCATAAATATATCATAGAATACAATCTGGTCGGCAAAGTGGCCACTTATTTTAATTGCAGTAAATATTAACGTAGCTAATGCTTATATCTCCGAAACCTAGACAATAACCAGAATATCCTTGGACACGGTGATGTAACTAATTATTTATGATTTTTTGACATAAAAGATTTTTCAGTTTTAGTACGGTTTTAAAAAATGAGCAGCGGGGCGATTTGCGTTTGTCGAGTGAAACGCATGAAAGTCGGGCCATGTGACAGAGACAAATGTATTACTATGAATCAGTACGCCGCATGCCACGGTGTCGAGCAGCAATGCGGCGAACAGTCCAGAAACAAAATTAGTTTAGTTGTATTCGCTGCGAAATACCTAATTAATATTGAAACTTTTATTACCAAAAAACTAGCTGCTAGTCTTTCGTTTCTCGTACTTCTTGTGGAATTCTCCATCTATACCCCGATTCTTATTAAAAACATAAACTCCACAATCTCTGCCAAATATTATGATTGTCTTGAACCGAAAAACTACTACTAAAACATTTCGCTCTAGATCTATACTGGTCGCGGCCGGCGCCTACGGCGACTGCCCGTGGCGTGCAAACTTTGCCGCACCAGCACTTTTCTTACCGTCAGTATATTATACGGGCCTGGCGAGTTCGAACTAGGGATGAGTATGAGTGAAGCTATGGATTGCTGCCTCGCTCGCCGCACCGGCCGCGACCGATCGCGACGTTGTTCCCCGTGGCTAGGCCGTAAGAGATGGGCTAGCCCCGAGATCATTGAGCCAATTAATTTTAGAACTTATAAAGTATTCAAATATCGAATCTCACCAAAGTGATGTGAGAAACTTGCATGACGCAAAGCTGATGGCTGAGGTCCAGCATGAACTCAGCAGCGATGCCAGCGAGCAGGGACGCGTACATACCCATCATCTTACGGCCTCGAGTGTCCACCAGGTAAATCCATGGTGACGACGTTATCTAGAATATTATTTTCAAGGTTTATGATAGTGTTCATGTCGGAGTTTATCACGTTCAACCCGATACCAAATATAGGTACCAAGCCATGGGTGCGGCCGGATCTGCGTGTTTCGTATGCGCAACTATTATTTGACCACAGCACCTACTATCTTTATGGTTGAATCTTTCAACGAAATTTTTGGATATTTTTTTTTTTTTTTAAACGTGGTATGTACCACAGAAGCATCTAGATTCTGCCATTCAGTTCTTTTAAATATTTTAAGAAATAAATCCCACACTACATTGATATAGCAAATTTATGGAAATAGTGGTAAATTTTTGATTATAGATATTTTAATATAAAATAGTGATTTTAAATTAAAATATCATTAATCAAAAATTAACTAGATTTAATAACCTATTGGTATAAGAGGAACCCTCTATCTCTGCCATAATTTTAATTAATAGGAAATAAACACTACCATACATAATATGAAGATTTCGTATCACTGGGCTGTTTTACAAAAAAAAAAATAAGTTTCGGTCGGCTCTGATAGCCTTTCATCTTCTGGTGTAGATGAAGACCTTTAACTTCTTCCTGGATCTGTTCAATTTCGTACGCGACGCGTGCGCGTCGACGTTATACAGCACTCAAATCACCAAACAATGATGCAGGAAATAGAACCACCAGGACCAGTACCTACATGATAGCAATATCAAATATTTGTTGGAAAAACTATATGATCCCGGATATTACGCCATCACACACATTGAGAACGTGGGGAGAATGTTAAGATCCTATATGTGTATGGTCCATACAAGTGTGCGACGTCTGGGAGCCTCAATGAGGACCAGATTGGGAAGTTTGGGAACTGAGCAGAACGCAAAGCAGCGTGGGTTTTACTGGCCAAAAACAAACTTATGCACATGTAAATAATATTGGAAATACTACCGATGCGCCTCTGCTCCGTGTGGTTCTCACGAGTTGATAAAACATCGAGTATTATGTTTAGATCTCGGCCTATGACTATGTTTATTTATTTACAACTTTATGAACCATGCCAAACAACGTAGCAACCTTTTGGGCACCTTTCCTGTTGACAGAGATGCGGACGAATTTTTTGATGCCCTATGAGTTATTCCACTCCTATTTTACATACTTGTACCTATATTATTATTATTATGTAGTAAGGTATAATATAAGTACGAGTACCTATGTGAAAAATAAATAACTTTATAAACTAACTACACTTTGAACGGGCGCAATGTCACGGCTTCATAAGGCTGTGAAATACCACAATGCTCTACGCATTGCTAATAAAGTGAGGAGCAACCGCTTTTTAGACACTGTTTAGACCTTCAAAAAATGCAGATTCTATGACTTAATCAAAATAATAAGTCATTTAGCACTTTTCGAACATCAAAATTACATAAGACAGTCCCCCAAAACGCCCGTCCTTCATCACTTTCCAGTATTTTAGGTGGGAAGAAGATGACTTGTCAAATAAATAAATAAATAAAATCTTGACATTATCATACACGGTCAAAGTCAACTAAGACAAAATCTAGTAGGTACATAAAGAAGATCACACGATACAGGTGAGTGCCACCGGTGACCTATTAGAACACACGTGACTCTTACTCCGCTGTGGGGTTATTTTTTATAACTGTAGGTAGTATTTAAAATCTAAATTTTGTCGTCAGTATATTATGTATTCTTGGTGTAGGTACCTACTGGACGGATGACGCGCTGGGGCACCTGCAGGGCACCGAACAAGGTGCACCGGTAGTGTTTACTTTGATATGGCCATTTACAGAAAACACTATACGTACAACTGGGACGGAATGTTTTTTACCAGAAGGTGATACAAATCCTAGCTCCTAACTAATATTATAAATGCGAAAGTGAGTTTGTTTGTTTGTTACGCTTTCAAGCTAAAACGGCTGAACGGATTTGGATGAAATTGGCATATTACGTACTTTCCTTGTTATCTCGATATTCCCACGGGATCGAGACTTATGCGGGTGAAACCGCGGGGCGCAGCTAGTAATACATAATTAAGTCGGTACCTTAAAGCTCGTACAGACCAGCGCGACGCGACGCCGCGCCGCGACTCGAACAATACAATTTCTAAGAAAAAATGACGGTATAACAATAACCGGTGTCGCGTCGCGCTGTCGCGTCGCGCTGGTCTGCACGAAGATTTAATTATGATTTAATATAGACAGTCATCAGCTCAGCTTCGCCCGCGTGAAGGTCGGGAATTATCCCAAGGGAACGTACCACGGGGATAAAAAGTACCCTATGTCCTAACCCAGCTCATGGTCTATCCGTCTGGTAAATTTTATCTACGTATTCCATCATTTCATTTTTTTCATTTTTATTTTTTCTATTTATTATTTTTTTCTTTTTTCCGTTTAGCCGTTTATGCGTGAAAAGGTAACAGACAGACGGAGTTACTTTCACATTTATTACTCATCAATTGTTATTTTTGTAAAAAATATTTTTTTTATGTTATATTTTAGTTTATGTCCTTTAAAAATATACAACCAGTCTTACCAAGGCGTATTGTATTACCCAGTTACTGGGTTGTGGAGGTCAGATAGGCAGTCGCTCCATGTAAAATACTAGTATTCTAGCTTCTAGTCAAACTGCTCCTTAAAACCCCGAAAAACTCAATAATCAAGGGTCCCTTAAATGTCAATTCTTATGAAAATGGTTCGATAATGTTTAGAGGAAAGTGCCTGCGATTTGGCCATTCTTAACGAGGTCCCGCTTGCACGCATGAGTCAGCCATCGTGCGGCCATCTTGGATTTATAAATTGTCACAACCACGCAATTATAAAATTAAAATTAATCAACTATGAAATTCGTCAACTTTGTACAAACATTGTAACTTTCCGGAACCAGCTTCCAAAATTGGCAGTCGCAGCACAGGTATTCCATTCTTGGAAAACTTGGCTGAAACAACCGACTGATAAACGTACTCACTGCCTCGTTGGTTAGTGGTCGCGGGCGCTACTGCTGAGCATGACGTCTTGGATTTGATTCCCAGGTCGGGCGTAGTGTTACTGGATTTTTGTATCTGGAATTTCTCAGTAGCAGTCCGGAGTCTGGATTTGTGCTGTGCTAAATAGGCTCGCCCCCTATTACATGGGACTTAAACATAGCTGGCGAAATGTGTGTGTAGATACACCTCTGCCTAACCCTTCGGGGATACAAGGCGTGAATCCGTGATGCTATTATATATATGATAAACAAAAACATTCCATGTTTACACAGTTCATTGTAAAACAATTAACAAACATACTACATTAGAATTATAACAAAATAATCTGGGTCGCGGGTCAGACGCTGATTGTATGAGATCACTCTTATTACTCCTTTTGTACCAGTAGGGCTGACTCTTCACCAATATAATTAAATTTGATTGTGCTATGGTACACCTCTGCTTAACCCTTCAAGGAAAGTAGGTGAAATGTTATGTAAAAGTTTAGTATCGTTAGATTTACCATGATATAACCTTGAGATAGGTCTCTCTGTTTAAAAGAATGCTTCATAAATTGAGTGGCATTTAATGAAATTATGTTGAAGTTGAAGATGATTTAATACACACAATTAATAGAACTTTCATATTTTAATTATTAGGTTTAATATTGTGTTAGTGATGTTTTAACGAGAGATATTAAATAAATTATACTTGAAAATATAAATTATAAAGTCTCAATTCTTCTGTATTTTATTTAAATTAAAGATAACATGTGACAAAATTAAAGTTCCATCAACGTCATCCTAATTTACCATATCGATATCTCCCATCCCTACTACAGGCGAATCAACTTGATGACAGAAACGTTCCGTACATACTACGTCTTGCAGTTGAACGTAAAGACGCGGCGCGTACGCACGTCACAATAAAAACCGCAAACGTCGTACCACGGACCTTGACTTAAATTACATCTCCGATATTAAAGTCAGTGATAATGTTGAATGTGTTATTTTTCTCTCTTGTAACCACAAGTTCTGCATTTACAACGCACAGGTATGATGCCTACGACAGTTTCGGCAACTATCGCTCCAGTGCACCCCTGTTGGGTAAAATCAACGGGTATGAAAATAGCAATGGACGTCTCCCAGTGCAAGTGTACGACTATGCAAAACGATACGATGGTGTACTAATGAGTGATGTGTATCAGAGCCCAGTGGTTAACAGTGATGGTGACCGTAGAAAAGTAGATATGCCGTATAGTTACCAGAATCCGTATCAATGGAATAGGCAGGATCCATGGAATAAAGTCGTTGTGACTGAGCCTGCTAAGTTTTATAATAGATTCGAAAACTCAGATATTAAAAATAAATCGCCAGTTGTGCAACAGGATAAGGAAGAAAATATAAATCAAAGGAAAAGTACTAACGAATTGAATAAAACTCAGGGGAACGTTTCTATGCCACAAATTAACAGACAATTGGATGACGTGAATCGCACATTGGTCATTAACAAGCAGAAAATTACTTGGAATAATGATCACGAGGGTTCAAGCGAAGACAATGGTAATATTACTACGAGAAGCATTAATTCCGATAATCATACTAATTCTTTGAATGCTCCTACCAAACAAAACGCAGATAACATTGATCGTCCTTGGAAAACAAATAACATAACTGCTAATAACAATAATCGAACCAATAATACTCCAAATACTAGTAACAAATACAGTACTAAGACCACTCAAGACAACGAAGTGACTCCAAGAGCTCACGAGCAAAGAACGAAAGCATATGACGACGAGAGATGGATTTGGAGCAACGGAAAAGACCAGGTGGTAACGACAACAATACAGACGGACCTTGGAGACAGATCTGCCTTCTCAGGAGACGGCTGTCCCGTCGGAATGGCCAAGGTTGGGAAAACATGCGTCGTGATAGATTGATGGATATTGAAGCACAGATGGTAAATGTGCTCACAGAAAGTATAGTGACACAAGAGAAAGATAGAACGGCGTCGTTAATGGTTCTGTTCACCCCGGTGGGTAGTGAGCATGAAGATATTGTGTCCAAGTAAAAAACGATTTCGCAGTATTATGAAAGTGATTCGAATAGTAATTGTGTGAGGTCGTTGTACTGAGAGAGACTGTTCTAAAGGCAATGCATATTACGTTGGTGGTGAAGTTGTTAAGTAGGTACAAATAAAATAAGTAAGTAATAAAAGTATGTAAAAAATTCGATTGTTTTTTTTTTTTTAAGAAAAATAGGCTTAGTTCGTTATTGTTAAGCTGTGATTAATATGGTTCCTAAAACATGTATGTAAAAGTTTAATAATTGAAATGTTTTTACAAAAATTCTATGCGATTGAACCTTGAACGCTGATATTTACAGGAATTTTCAAAGGAGCTCAGCATAATTTTAGTACAGAGTAATAGGTATTATTGAGTGTAACGAAGCATGGCCTACAAAATGAGCATGGCAAAAAACATTGGTGCCGATTCTCTTGTCACAAAAACCTCTAAACTAGACAAAAAATCGCCGTCGGGAATCGTCGTCGTCGTGGGATTTTAGTAATTTAGTTTATTCCTTTCAAACGACGATTTCCCATTCTGAAATAGACTAAAATGACACCACTTAACTATATTTTAGTTTGACAACACTAAGATAGTACTGAGTTTTTAGTTTAGTGAAAATGGCAATTTTGCTATTCTGAATTAGACGTTACCACCTAAAATTTTTATTGTAAATAACGAAACCAGACTAAACCTGACAATTTTTGATCGCGATTAAAAAGGTGTAGGATAACATAAGTTGTCATGAACTAAAATTCACACCAACATCTCGACTTCACGTGCAAAAACAGTACTGTATTTATTTTTTCTTTTGCTGTAATAATATTGAAAATTTTGACCCCCTTTAAGAAACTCTTCAACACCTAACACTCAACATGTAGGTAATATTTTTTCTTTTTTTCCGTAAAAAAAGTGAAAATTTCCATATAAAACACTTTGAGGCTGCAACCCCTGCGCGCCTCATGCTCAAAAAAAAACACGGGTTAGGGCAAACCACGGGTACCACGTGGATTCGCGATTGTCAAATTCGATTTTAGTTGTGTCAAAAGTATTTTTTAATTTAGAGAATTTTATTTGCAGAAATAGCTCTAAGATTCTCATAGCAAAGAAATATTTTATCCCGAATTTCGATGTTCCGATTTTCAAAAATCCGAATTTCATAATACCTAAGAATTATAATGTCTATTATTAAAAATCACGAAATTTATTTTACCGAAAGTCGTAAATGCGATTTGTTAGTTTTCTGATTTTCATACGTTCGAAGAATCAATTGCTCGAAGGGTTCTCGGTCCGAAAAACGACATTCCGATTTTTAATACTTCGAATAAACTAAAAGTCAACATGTTGTGCTACATAATTTAGTGACAGAAAGGAATCGCTGCAAAACCGACTTCACGCAGTCTTGTCTGCCCTACCCCTAGAGTGTAATTTAAGCCCGCGTAGGCGCGGAGGGGCCGCCCAAACCCCGCAGCGCCGGAGCCGTGACAGAAACAATGCTTGCAGCATGTTGCATGCCTGCTTGCTTGCTACTTGCCTGCTGCATGCCTGCTTGCATGCTGCATGCCTGCTTGCATGCTGCATGCCTGCTTGCATGTTGCATGCCTGCTTGCATGTTGCATGCTTGCTTGCACGCTGCAAGTCTGCTTGAACGCTGCAAGTCTGCTTGCACGCTGCAAGTCTGCTTGCACGCTGCATGCCTGCTTGCGTGCTGCATGCCTGCTTGCGTGCTGCAAATCCCCTGTATTATTAATGAATCACTTCGGTTAGGTTAGGTTAGGGCGTTTCGTTTGCCGGCCGTAGTGAACGCTATGGTCGGCGGCGCCGAGTCCTGGGACGCGGTGGTCGCCTTCTGCGAGACGGTCGTCTCGCAGAAGGAGGCTGCGGAAAGGGAGAGGGAGATCTCGTCCACTCACCCGGCCCGCAGCAGGCGCACCGGGCGTCGGCGGAGGGCGGATAACGCCCTCTTCCGGCCCCCCTAAATGGGTCCAGGGGCGACGGACTCGGGGACGTCCGTCGCCCCCCACACATCAGGACCCGAGGTGGCGGCGCGTAGTGTTCCACGCGCGCCCCTCTGAGACGTCGCGGGGGGAGTCAAACACCTCACTCCCCCCCCTGACCCGAGAGGAGGCCCGCAGTGGCGGGCCGGCACCGGCCGGTGGTTGCGGAAGATTCTTTCGTTCCCGCGACCCCCGGCGTAGGTGTGAGTCGGAACACCGGGGTGGTTTTTAGTCAGTAAGAGTCTGACAGACCCCTCCGCCCGCCCCAGGGCGGAGGACATCCATGAGGATTTTCCACCCCGGGAAAAAAAAAAAAAAAAAAAAAAAAAAAAAAAAAAAAAGGGCGTTTCGTTAGGTTAGGTTAGTAGGTGAGTATTGGGGTACCTGGATCAAAAGATCCAGGTACCCCAATACTCTATTCAAAATGAGTGTTGCATTCAGAATCCTCTATTCAGAATTCTCTATTCAAAATGAGTGCTGTATTCAGGATCCTCTATTCAAAATGAGTGTTGTATTCAGGATCCTCTATTCAAAATGAGTGTTGCATTCAGAATCCTCCATTCAAAATGAAGGTTGTTTTCAGAATCCTCTATTCAAAACGAATACTATATTTAGAATCATCTATTCAGAGTGAGTATTGTAAACAATTCGAAATGAGACCTTTATTCTAAATCTTCTATCTAAATAGAGTGAAGCATTCTAAAATACTTCATTCGGAATGGAACTTCTATCAGTAGGATTTCATGATGGTTTATATTAACGGGAATGGTGGGGAATAGGAAACTGTCACCTATTACCTACCACAGTTCATTTTAAATACTTGTTTCTTTAATAAATGGAGTGAAGATGTCAACTATTCACTTATATTTTTTTATCTGTATAACATTATACTTATGCGTGTAATATAGACAGTTTTGTATGTGTGCGTGTGTGTTGTGTGGATGGGACAAGCTTACAAACAGCATTCGTTTCATCAAATGTTATGTACTGTTCATACTAGAATTTATATGCTGTTCCATATTATGTTATGTGAGGCCGTTGCCTCTGTTTTATATTAAAGCCCTTTAAATTTAACGAAGATAGGTATTAAAAAATAAAACTAACATGTTGGTCATCTCAATTTTTTATATTTCTGCTTATTTTAAAAAAACATTATTTTCAACACACCACTTATTTAAACAAAATACATTTTTCAAGGCACAAATATTAGAATGATTAATACAACTTATAATATCAGGTGAAGTTGAATATTTTTTATACAATGTTGTTATACTTGGACACTGCTTACTTTCTAAATTATATACATTATTAATTTCAAATAAATCTTTTAACCATAACACTTTTTCGTTACCTTTTGTAAATAAATCCTTATTTTTAAAAAAATTTGCAATGGTAGCTTTATAGCTAAAATATGGTACAAAACCTTCATTCCAATGTATTCCCCTGTTTTTTTCAATCCAAGCTACTTGTAACCGTTCTTTCTTCGTCAAGTCATAAAATGGTCGTGGTGGTTTTATCAACAGTACTAGTATGCGTCCTTCATATATCATTGCTATTTCTTTTGGAATAAATTCGTTTTCTTCACTCTTAAACCCTTGGACATCCACAATAACATTCATGATAATTTTCTAACAATATTACTCAAAGGTTTATATTCGAAAAGTCGATCGTTTATTATTAAACAATAAGCAGATGTATTATCTGGAATATCTTCTGAACATTCGATTTCTAATCGTACATCAACCGGTCCAGTTTTAAGTGATTCGTTTTGTCTTGAGCAATCAATAACAAAAAGTGGAGCAATTTCTTTAAATTGATTTAAGCTAAGCAACGGATCTATTCCTAAGTTGTAATACGACTGACGAAAGTTAGCATACATTTCGTATAATATACTGTATTTGTTTTCATCAAATTTCAGATTAAGTGAGTCATATGGGTAATATTGCGAATTTAAAAATAACTTGATATTGCTTACATTACAATGATCGAATAAGGAAGAACTTTTAGTTTTATTAGTTTTTCGATTAGTTTGCAAACCAAATATAACAAACCTTGGTTTCTCTAATTGTGAAGTTGTCTTCACCGACCATGAATGTTTTGTTGTTTTTGGTAATAGAGGATATTCATACAAATCCCAATTTCTAAACGCTAACTGTATGGACCGGTCTCTCTCCAAACTTTTAAGCAATAATAATTTGTTACGATCAGAAACTTTTACATGCGGCACACGCCATTGTATTTTCTGTATATCTATTTCCAGGCTATCATTTTTCTCCATAAGCACACTGTTTAATGCAGAGCTGCTTCTTTGTAAAATTAATTCATGTTTACAATTAATTATAATTTTGTTGTAATCTTCTGCAAATCCCAATATTCTATTCATTGGTATAATAACGCTAAAATGTCCTTTTCCTATTTTCGTACCATTTAAATTCCACCCCCAAATTGCTGCAGCTTTACTTTCACCTTCATTCATGGAGACATACGATTTTAAAGTTGTTGTGATACCAGCATTTTTAATGCGATCGATTTCAACACCATTTATTTCGTACCTAATATCTTGAAACAAATATAAGATTGGGTTGTTTATGAACTCAACATCTTTTTTTATTATTTTTCCTGCTAGATCTTTAGTAGATACACTTGCATACCCTTCTATAAAAATGGAACTACTGGAGGGCAATACATACAAATCTTGGTGATGAATGGGTATTCTGATTTCATCATTTTCTTTAAAACTAGTATTATAAGGATTGTAGCTATGAATCTCATAACTTTCGATAGAGTTGTCATGTTGCGCTAAATCTGTTATTTGAAGCATGTTGTTATTTTTTTAATTGTAATCCAATATCTCTGAGAAATCTTTTATTCTCTTTACTAATTTTAATTTGTCTTTTAATGTTGATACGTCTGACTCCTTTGGAAACAGGAAGTGAAATATTACATTTATTTCTCGTGGTAGGCGTTTTATTAAAAACTAGCATGTTGTTTCTATGTGTAAACAAAATAGGTAGAACTACTATTATTAAATTTAGCTCAATTATTCTTCGCAATGTGAGTAGTGATTGTCATCACATGCAATCTAAGAATGTGTGTAGTGTATCAGGATGTAAACTTTTATAACTACATAGTTCTATTTACGTTACAAGGACATCTATTTATTATCTTTCCAAAATGACTTAAGAAATTTTAAACACAAGTGCCCACAATTATACAAATGATCACGCTGTACGTTTTCATAATTATACTGAATGTTATTTCCTACATATTTCATAAATTCTTTCGGAGGTTTTAAGTTACCATAGCTGTCGAAATATTCAATATATTCATTTATTTTTCCGTAGGCTACCCAATGAGTACCAGAGTTTTCGGAAGAGTCAAGATTGATCACTCCACATTCTATCGGCAGAACTTTAGGTGGTAATTTATCTCTCATAAACACGCCTCGAAAGAATGGTACATTATTCGTATGTTTGATTATGTCAATATTGGTTAAAGCTCTACTGGGTAGCCTAGATTTCAGTTTTTTTTCTCTGATGTGTAAATGCCTAAACCATCCTTGTAATGCCTGAGGTGTAATCCTCTTCCAATACATAATGCCTCAATTTCCTTGTTGTGTCGTTCTGCTTCACGCAATTGCTTTTTAGCTAATTTATATGCGTTGATTGCTTTTGCAATACCAGCAGCACCTCCTGCTAAACTGCCAGCAGCAGATAATCCGGCAAATATTGGTACTAAAGGAAGAAATCCTCCTGATTTTGGTACTGGTATAATCCTAGGTAATTTTATTGATGTATCTGATATGAATTCTTTTGCTGCTGCGTATGCTGATTCCATCAGTACTTTCTTACATGATGGTTTTAATTTTTTAATGTGCTTTTTAGTATGGCTAACAATCTTTTTAAGAGTTTTCTTAAAACCAGCTCCTGTTTTTACTTTATTGATGTTTTTGTTGAATGCTGATGAAATTGGTTTTTTGTTGCCTGAAATACCACTTCTGGTTTTCATTTCTATTGCTTTATTTTTTCTTTAGAGTAATAGAAACGTATTGTAAAGACACAAATACAAGTCTTTTTTGTTTTAAGGACAAATACGTAATGAATAGAAAATATACGTGTATTTCCTTAAATACACATTAAAATAAATTTTTGTTTGGCCCACTTAAAATATATTTGTTTTATCTATCCAGCTGTTCTCGCTAGTAGGAAGCCCGAGCCACTTTACATATACTTGATTCCCTTTTCTTTTTAATACTTTTTCAACTAAGTACAAATCAGGATGGATGGTTTTTTGAAGTTCTTGAGCATAAAACGCTCCTAGTATTGGTCGACATCTTGCATCTTCTATCAAGTAAGTTAACGGATTAGTTTCTTGTATTGTTTTTATCTTAAATATTTCTGTTGACCAATTAGGATAATAGCCTTTATCAAAACATCCTTTATATTTGCTTATTCTTACAAAATCGCCAACACTAAACTTTCTACACTTAGTGCTTTTCTTACATTTAGCCAAATGAATATATCTTTGCATTATGTTTGTTTTATTGCTATGATTCACAGTAGCAGGAGGTTGTCCCACAGTTCTATGAGTAGTATTATTGTATTCATTTACAATTTTGTTAAGCGTTCCGTTCATCCACTTGTAATTCCCGTTAAGACTAAACTCTTTGTATAATTTATTTTTTAATGTCCTTATTAATCTTTCTACAATGGAAGCTTTTTTAGTGGAATACGTTGAATAATGATTAATTTTATACTTCATAACAATATTTTTGAATTTCTCATTATAAAACTCTTTTCCCAGATCAGTTTGCAAATTACTTGGAACACGTCCTTTGAGCAATAAACTTTCAAATGCTTTTGACACTTGTTGCTTATTTTTTTGTTTTAAAGGAACCGTCCAAGCATATTTTGAAAAAGTGTCTATGATTGCTAGTATATATTTGTAACCACCATTTACTTTCGAAATTGCTTGCATGTCCATTAAATCTGCTTGCCAGAGATCGTCGATATCTTTAAGTATGACCTGTCTTCTTGGAAAGTTAACTCTAGCACATTTATGAATTTCATTTATGACGTCTACTTTGCTCATAATGCTTATTTAAATTTCCTGCAATTTCTTTTAACACAATATTTTTTTCAAGATTATTTACTTTTTCATTTAAAGTTGAAATTAGTTTATCCAGTTGCTTTATTTGCATGCAAACATTATCTTTATTTTTTTCGATTTTCTCTTCGGTAATATTTTTACCCTCAACACGCTCCACTCTTATGTTACTTTCAGTTACGACTGATGCTTTATTTGTATGAACACAATTAATATTTATATGTTCATTCATGTTGTAAAATACTTTGATAACTGAGAGCATTCTAAAGCTTTTTAGTCTTTTATAATATCAGCTTCTTTTAACTCTTCTATAATTGAAAGAATTTCATTATCATGATTTGTATTACCAGCATTTTTTGAAGCAATTAGAAGTTTCAACCTTTCGATTAGTTCATTAGGGTCATCCCAGTAAACATAATCGGTATTACTTCTATATTTTTTTAATTTAGGCAAAAAACCACCCTTTTTTGTTTTAATTATCTGTCCTTCATCTTGAACATAACTATTTTGCGAAAACAAAGGTTTAATAATTAGACGATATTTTAAACTTTTATCACCTTTTATCTGACCATTAGGGTGAAAATCTCTTTTGTGCGCGTGTGTATTATGAAGCATATCTTTATAGACAATTTTATCTAGTTCGGTAACCAAATTAAGGTCAGGTTTACTGCGTACCAAAAGTTCCTTCAGGCCCGGTGTTAATTCATAAGGCCTTTTATCAATAGTGACTATATTGGTTTTGGGTGAATTACTGCTTTTATTTGCAATAGAAAACGAAACCTTGCTATTCCCCATCATCAGTTTTTTATTTTCACTACGTATCCCAAATGGGACATTCATATTATCATAGATTTCCATCATATCTTCTTTATTTAATGAAATCAGTGTATCGTTAGAATCTTTAAAATGATTTCTTATAAGAGCGTCTTTATTATACTCAGAATCTTCATTTGAATCTGTTTTTATACATTCTTCAAAACTTACATAATCCGGAGAATAATCTGTTGATGAGCTAAATCTTCTAAGCGTGTTACTCTCATTTCTTGAAATGTCCAATATTGGTTTAATTTTGTCATTTGCTTTAATTAATGTTTCTAGTGGATCTGTTATTGGTTTAAAGACCTTTTTAAATTTTAATTGAGCTGTATCTTCTTCATTTTGTATTGTTTTAATTTTATTTTTTATACTATCGACCGACTTTATCAATTGTTCTTTAATATTAACCTGCATAATGTATTTTTTTTTATTATGACCCATCCGTTATTTACAGATATCAGATTTCGATTGATATATTTTCTGTAATGAAGTGAATATATACTTTTTAAAAGTAAATAAATATGTCAAAGCCTTGCCTGTATCTACCTTCATTTAGAGGACAATTTTTATTAATTAATAAAAAGTCAAAACGATCTTTCCAAATAGCGGAGCAAAGTTTTTTAAATTCAAACCATTCTATGTCTGTATTCACGTGCTCATTATAAATATGTTTTAAGTTTACTTCGTCTTGTTTGAAAATGATTAATAGATTGACATTATCTCGTATAAGTTGTTTTGGTATTTTAGAATAGGTTTGTGATAAGTAAAAGCAATCTATCTGTTTATGTCTCCCCATTGCAAAGTAATTACGGATATTGATTTGATTTTCACATGCTACATCGTCGAAAATCATTACTGAATTGGTTAAAGCATCATTGAGGTGTATGACTTCTTTATTATCATTGAAGACAAAGAAGTTAGCACCTGGTATATAGTCCATAACTTGTTTTAAAAAGCAATACTTTGGCTGGAAAGCCGTCTTCGAGTATAAGTATATATGCTTAAACTTGAGACCATTTTCATGTAATATTAAATTAAGCATTATGTTAGTTTTTCCACAGTTAGATGGACCGCATATTATACATCTAATGGTATTGGGTAAGAGTGCACTATGTTTCACTTTACTTGATTGATTTTCTAATTTTATATTATTAACTTCTAAAGTGTGTGGTTGCTTGATGAACTTCATTGTGAAATGTGAGATAAATGATCGGCGTATTTATATATATATATAGGGATCAATAAATAAAACAAAGTTGGAACTCATTACGTTTATTAACAAATATAATAGTATCTACTTAATGCTATAAAATAATAGCTTAAGGTAAAAATATAAGCTATAAACTATAATACAACGTCATAGTGACCCCAAGGTAATGTTTCGATCTGATTTGCGAGTATATACCTTTTATCATCATTTCTATTCATCACCAGTTTATTTACTTGTTGCGAATATAAAACATGTTTGATTGACTTAATCATATTCATCTTACATAATCTACTTTCATTATCAAATAATGATTTATTGTAATGCGCCATCTCTAGCCTGTTAGTGACAGAGTTTGAAATACCTTTTGCTTTTTTTATTTCAGTTTTAGAAGCCGATAAACAGTAAAGTTTTGCTCTTAAACCAGTAAATTCGTTGATCACGTCTCCACCTAGTTCATCTTTAAATAGACCCGGTACTTTTGCATTTACCCGAGGTATTGAATATGGGTTATCTAAATCAAAATTACTTGTATCAAATTCCTTTATATTATTTTTTATATCATGGTAAATATCTTCCGTGTAAAATAAATAAAGAAGGCTGTCGGTGTCTGTGTAACATAGCCTGACATTATTCATATATTTTCTTTTAATATTATAATGATACTGATAAAGGTGTAACTTGGCATATTCTAAAACCGTAAAACCTATATAAATCGGTCTGTCTAAAACAATTCTCTCGGGTTTTAATTGCACCGCTACAAAGTTTTCCGAAAATATCGAAATACATTTTAAATTAGGCTTACAAATTAGTTTTTCAGCACAGAGTTGCTTATTTGTGACATTTTCTTTGTCCGTCCATTTTGTAGCTAGCTTAATATCTACCTGTTTACGTTTGTTTTCTATCGTTTTACCAAAAATAGAATTATTTAAAAGCTTGAAAAAGTCTTTTTCAAATGCAGTTGCAGATGCTTGACGCAGGGTAGTATTTAAATCAATATACTTTTTTAAATATTCTTCTTGTCGGAAAGTAAGAATTCGGTGAATTTTTCTTAGGACTAGCCCCGATTTTAAACACTGCTTTAAGTGAGTATAATGAATAACATAGTTAAATTTGTTATATAAATTAGCTATGAGTTTAGCTGTCTTTCCTCCGGGGGGTATGAATTTCTCCGGAGCAAACGGCAAATCACTATGAAAATCATGTACTGATTCAGGATATTCGAGATCTACTTCTAAAATGAAGCCATATTCGCTATCATCAGATATACTCATTACATGGAAACTGTTAATTTCTTTCTGATTTAAAAGTCTAAATTCTGAAATTGGTATTTTTTTTGTCATTGCATATCCGTACAGATTGTTACAATCGAGATAAATCAAATAGCTTGTCGGTTCTAAATCGTTGTATTCTGATAAATAGGGATTATTTGCTTTTGCATGACGTAGTGAGCACTGAGCCAGACCACCACGTATGCCCTTTTCTAACATTTGATATATTTCTAAGTCATCAATCAAGTCTAGCTCAACACGTGTGTAAAGCAACATAGCATCCCTGCTTAAACTAGGTGCCGTTACATAGTACCCAGGGTCTAAATTATAACATTTTAAGCTTAAATTACGAAAATTTTCAAATATGTCACACAGTAATAAAACATCGCATTTTAAATATAAGTCAGTGTACTCGCCAATAGTATTGATATTAAATGCATTCCACACAGTTTTTGCGTGTTCATATTCTTTATCACTAATGTGTTCCATTTTCAAAGAGTTATAGAAGTATTTTTTTCGAGGGAGTGTTTCTTCTTCGTACTTGTCCCATGTGTTAATATAATCATAAGGATAAATACCTTTTCTTTTTAACAAGTTTAAGTTTTCATTATTAAATTCTGCTGATAAATGAATAAAATCATGATCTGATAAACTTTTACTTAGTGCATCTAAACTAGAGCTTAAAAATTGAAACGAATCTATGAATTTTATTTGAATAGAACGATCTCCATTCTCGCTTTCTATATATTTGGTAATAGTTAAATACTTTTCCTTAGTTTTAGGTATAATTTTTATATAACCTCTATGTCTCACTAATTCTTGTATAAAGAGATGCGAGTCGTAATTCGATAAATTGTGAAAAAATACTGGTATGAATGGACACACTCTAAACATTAAGTTACATTGAACATGTGCAGGTCCTCTATATTTCCCCGTCACATGATCGTGGTCACGTACCTTATCATGAAATAATAACTGATCACAGATGTGACAAATAGTAGCATTGTTATAACTGATTTTCTCTTTTTTCGTTAAAGGTATCATTGGTTTTCTTATTGATAATATTTCATATATTTTCTTCACATCTTCTATTAATCTAGTAACAAATACTTCAACACAGTCAGGGCCTCTATACGTAACATATTTATTTTGGCTTGGATCGTGTGAACAACATATATAGTATCCAAAACATGAAGGCTGATGTATTTTGAAATTGTGTGTTTTTTCAGATTTTGTTTCCAAACAACTCTGCAATAGGCTTTCAAAGTCTGCATAAATGACATAATTAATTTTTTGTTTTCTTTCAAAATTCTTAAAACCGAGTTTACTATCCTTTTCGGGCAAAATTGATAAAACTTTTGAACAGATATGAGATTTATATTTATTTTCACTGCTATAGAATTGTAAACATGATTCACACAGCATGAAAATACCTTTATGACATGTCACTTGTCGTCTTACTAATCGTATCAGATTTTTAATAAGACAATAATGGCTTACTCCTTTTCTTTCTAAATATAACAAATTTACATGTACAGATTTTCTCTTATTTGTTAAATACAGAGGTCCAGTTACGTTTTCGCTCTTATTATCTAATCCATAAATATTAATACTTATGTTGTTGTTTATTTCGAATAGTTTTATGTCTTGATATGAGACAGGAAAAGACATTCCCTCAATATTTAATACAGAACTGTAGTGTGGGTACGAATGAGTCCTGCATACGTTCATCTTAGCAGGAAACAAAGCAGCTACCACACTCCATAAAAAGCAATGATTGTCATCATTTTGTATATTAATACAACTTTTAGAATTCTTAATTTTTGTAGGCAAATCTAAATATGTACCACCTCTCATAGGACAATATTTATTCACATTGATTTCTAGATGACTTACAGAATGATAAGACCATCCAGAGTCTTTGTGCTCGAATTCAGACATTTTACATTTTAAAAGTTCGGTTACTTTCGAATACAGGTCATCAATATCTGTGTTATTACAAATCATTTCATATTTCGTATTGAATGACTTAAGTTGTTGCTCACTCGTTTTTTGTAAGACAAAGTGGGCAAACAATTCGAAATTAATCTTGAGACAAGTATTTTTTATTAAAGATGTATGTATAAGTTTCAGGATATCATTTTTATTCTGACACAAGAATGCCTCCGGTGTGAGGTATTCAACATCTTGTGCAGGATTTAAACGATATGTTATGATTCTGTTTTTGAAAGCACTTGCAATTATATAAATATTTTCAAATTGGCTTTGCAATAAACTATTAGACTTGTGAATATTTGTTCTCAAGTGATATTTGAATTTATTACTCGGTAATTCAATGAGACATGTTTTACATTCTGTATATTCTGGATTATTTGTATATTGCATTCGGTGAGTAGTCGGGGTTTGTACTGTAAATAAAACAAAAAGATAAAATTATAGTTACATTTCTGCATTATATTATGATTTGTAACCCTTATCAATAGTTTACGTTCGCATCGATAACTATTATATTAATATTAGGTAAGTATATTAGATACTATAATTAAAGTAATTAAGTGAATGATTAATAATGATTAAAAACAAGTCAGTAAGTATTAAGAACAGAGTCGAGAGAATACATCTACTAAAAATAACTGCTGACATAATCTATGGGACAGTGCTTGAACTCTCTATGAGTTTCTTTCAAAAAGTCTTTTATATGCTTCCATGCTGGCGTCTCATCATTAGTACGATTTTTTACAGTTATGATAGCATGCCTCCATCGATTTATAGGGGCTACACGCTCTATCTCACTATGATCATAGATCTTTAGTTCCACATAAAATTTACCCTTTTTGTTTTCATAGGTCTGTTTACTTATACCGTTGGCTACTCTACGGGTATAATAAGAATGTAACGGCGCTATTTTTTTACCCGAGGTGCTTGCAACGGCCTCCTCTTCCTGCTCGTCGTCGCTGTCGGTCCCAAATAGATCATGCGACGTGGGTCTCATGCTGGCGCTGATAGGCTTGATTGTGGTCTTGTTCTTTTTCTTCTTCTTGATCTCGGTGTTCATCGATTCGTCCTCCGCCAACCTCTTGACAGACGTTGACGAAGATGAAGCTCTGGGATCCTTCGGTTTTTTCAGCTGCTGCTGATGCTCGGCTTCATCATCGGAAGAGAAAAGTTGGGTAGCTGTTTGTTTCGACCTGTAACAATATATATTTATGTATTAGACATCTAATAAAAATATTACACAAGGCACAGTTCAGTACAGGATGGGATTAAATTGCTTTAGTTGAGAGAAATGATTAAATGCATAAGAAAAGGTAGGTTAATTATTTGACTGAAATAGATTAATCGATTATTAAATAATTTGGGAGATGATGAATCGACGAATAAATGAAACGATTGAATAGATAAAATGAGTGAATAGATGAAATTATTAATCAGAGAACTGATTGAAAAGATAATAAATTACTTACATTTCAAAGCCTGCTGAGTTTTGCTTGATGTACTTATGTTCTGTACTTGACGTAGAAATTCAGGTGCACCGAGTCCTTCCAAGTTCCCGTGGTGGTTTGGTAGTGAACTGCCGCCCTCGACCCGTTTATATAGGCGTAAAAACGCGTTACGCATTACCAAATTTGGAAAAATGCATACGTGCAAAAATAAGTTCATCACAAAGATTGCAAGCACAGCATTTTTACATCGATATTAGACGAGCGTTATAAACGCAGCGTTTTAAACGCTTAATTAATTAAGTGTCAACGCGGGTACCGCTAACAATAGATTATTGAGAGATTAAATGAAAACGTAATTATAATCAATTTATTGACATGTAATTTTTATATTGAATGTGTTAGCGGTACAAACGCTGCGGTTATAACGCTCGTCTGAAGATTTCAATGCATCTTTGTGCACGTGTCACAAATTCCTAGCCATATGTGGAGCCGTAAGTTTTGGATTACTTTGCATAGTTTGCATACATAAAACGAAACTGAATTGAACCTTAATGACACAAAAAAAATTGGATCATTCCCTATATAAACGAACCAAGATACCTGAAAAAAACATTCAAGTGGTCTTATCTGCTCTACGATGTCGGTAAGTAAATATTTTATCAAAAAGTATTTTAAATTATTAATAAATAATCATTAATTATTTTTTAATATTTACACTAGGATCTGTTCTAGGATAGTTGTGATTGTCTTCATCAACTTGTAAGTTTAGTCTTATTTAATTAATAATAATGTACTTCTTTGTTTCAGATGTCCAGTGATATTTTCCCCAATGATTCTTCATACTCTCCAATTCCTGCTGAGCAAGCCCTACGTCAAAAAGTGGTCAACTATTTAGAAAGAGAAAGACCATTTCAACCATTCCAATTTGAAGACACACCACCATGCAGTAATAGTGATAACAGTAACAATAATAATAAAAAACGAAAAAATGATGTTGTATACTCATACATACAGAAACCATCAACGGGTCATCGCAGTAAAATAATACGAATACAAGTTTTTGACGCCGACGAATTCGCAAATTCGCCATGTGATTGTAGTGCCAATATTTGTGTCCAACATGTTGTGGGGAATGTATTTAATGATGATATCTATAGGTGTGTTAAGGATATTGTAAGCAAATTGCATAAAAAGATGTGAATAAACTAGCACTTTCCATTCGGTTGTTTTATTGCCATCACTCCTGCTAAAAAAGTCACCTACCTACTTACACATCAAACGCATACCTATTAGTTACATTTAACAAACATGCAACTTTGCATACACCAACAGTCAAATTATATTGAACTTAATTATTTAATTAAACAATACTCACTCTGAATAGATGATTCTAAATATAGTATTCGTTTTGAATAGAGGATTCTGAAAACAACCTTCATTTTGAATGGAGGATTCTGAATGCAACACTCATTTTGAATAGAGGATCCTGAATACAACACTCATTTTGAATAGAGGATCCTGAATACAGCACTCATTTTGAATAGAGAATTCTGAATAGAGGATTCTGAATGCAACACTCATTTTGAATAGAGTATTGGGGTACCTGGATCTTTTGATCCAGGTACCCCAATACTCACCTACTTAGGTTAGGGCGTTCGTTAAAGCGTTTTTATTTCGGAATTGTATTAATCAGTATTTTAATAATCGGAATTCGTATTTTTGATGTTTCGGATTATCATTAAGTCGGACTTTTTTTTATTCGATCTACCTATTGAAACTCGGTATTTTGAAAATAGTAATTATAAACGTTAGGAATATTGAAATTTAGGAATTATAAAAATAGGAGTAATGATAAGTCGGAGTAGTTATATTCGGAACTTTGAACCATTCGGAATTATGAAAATCGGTATTTTGAAATTCGTATTTGTGACTGACGGAATAAAGTTTTTCGTATTTATGTAGTGTACCCCTTTTAACACTGTAATTTGGAAACATTGTAAAAACCATTTACTTTTAAAAGAGTAACCGTGGAGTTTCTTGCCGGCTCTTCTCCATAGGAAACGACCAATTGGACCTAGCTTCTGACGTTTCATAAGTGCCCTTGTAGGTTTATGTGAAATAAAATATTTTGAATTTGAATTTTGGCCCTCGTGGATGTCGAAGATATTCCACAGGAACGTGCTATAGGGATTCAGAGTATCCTATATCCTAACCTAGGTCATGGCCTATCATGGCTTTCATCTAAATCCATTCAGCCGTTACGGCATGAAAAGGTAGATAATAAATGTGTTTCAGGGTTCCGTACCTCAAAATGAAAAATTTAAACCCTTAAGGATGACTTCGGTGTCTGTCAAGACCCTATTTCTCAGGAACGCGAGGAGGCATTAAGTAGAAATAGATATCAAAAACTTATATCTACGGTCTCTTGGAGCTGTAACGAAAATCAAACTTCCAACTCATCGCAATTAAAAAATACGATCTTTTATGCCGCATCTTATGCGGCATAAAATTTTCGAGTGTCAAAATATTATTTTGACACTCGAAAATGAAATTGGTTATTTAGTTGTTAGTTGAACTGCAACGTTAAGTCTTTCTTCAATCTGGGATCAAAAATGTATGTGTGTGGCCGTGTTTTGAAGTAACATTTAGTTTGTATTTCATTACTCTATTAAAAGTTATTTATTCTTCAATTGAAAAATTAAGCAATCCAGATTTGGATATTCGGGCAGCCTTAGGACACAAACCTAAATTCAAATCAAATTCAGATTCAGATTTTTGTGATTTGATAATCGTATTACCCAGTTACTGGGTACAGATAGGCCGTCGCTCCAAGTAAAATACTGGTGCTCAGCTCCATCCGGTTAGACTGGAAGCCGATCTCAACATAGTTGGGAAAAGGCCAGGCAGATTGATATGATTCTAAATGCCTTTCTTAAAATATGAATGATTCATTTTACTTTTATGATCACCATTTGTCACCGTTTTGATTTGCCGCCATTGAACACATAATATCTACATGTTAGAAAGGTTAGTTCATAAATTTAAATTGTAATAACTTTTGACCGAGTGGGCAGATTTTAATGAAATAAAAACTTAATGTTATTTCAAGATACGGACTATGACTATATTTCCAATCCCTTAAATCTCTTGAAAAAAAACCACAAAAAAAAAACTGTGTTGTGAATTTTAAAATCATCCCCTATTTTAACCTCTTGAGGGATGATTTTTGAAAAACGCTGAAATACGTAATTCTTTATTTGTTACCAAAATCATGAATTAAAATTTTCATAGCCCTAACTTAAGAAATTATAGGTTTCCCATAAAACTTTCAGCCCCTTAGGGTTGTTTTTGAGACAAAAAGTTGCCTATGTCCTTCTTCAGAATGCCATCTATCTCCTTGCCAAATTTTATCGAAATCTGTTTAGTGGTTTAGGCGTGAAAAGGTAACATACAGACAGACAGAGTTACTTTCAAAATTATAATATTAAAATAATATATAATATATTTATATATCAATATATAGTATGGATGACAACTACTATTAAATTTGTTGAATAAATAACAGCGTCCTGTGTCTCTAATTTCTTAAGTTATGAATTTATGATTCAAGGACTGTCCCCAGGAGAAACATCTTATACTGGTTGACTTGTAATTAAAAGCTTTATTAATTTATGATTCAAGGACTGTCCCCAGGAGAAACATCTTATACTGGTTGACTTGTAATTAAAAGCTTTATTAATTTATGATTCAAGGACTGTCCCCAGGAGAAACATCTTATACTGGTTGACTTGTAATTAAAAGCTTTATTAATTTATGATTCAAGGACTGTCACCAGGAGAAACATCTTATACTGGTTGACTTGTAATTAAAAGCTTTATTAATTTATGATTCAAGGACTGTCCCCAGGAGAAACATCTTATACTGGTTGACTTGTAATTAAAAGCTTTATTAATTTATGATTCAAGGACTGTCCCCAGGAGAAACATCTTATACTGGTTGACTTGTAATTAAAAGCTTTATTAATTTATGATTCAAGGACTGTCCCCAGGAGAAACATCTTATACTGGTTGACTTGTAATTAAAAGCTTTATTAATTTATGATTCAAGGACTGTCACCAGGAGAAACATCTTATACTGGTTGACTTGTAATTAAAAGCTTTATTAATTTATGATTCAAGGACTGTCACCAGGAGAAACATCTTATACTGGTTGACTTGTAATTAAAAGCTTTATTAATTTATGATTCAAGGACTGTCACCAGGAGAAACATCTTATACTGGTTGACTTGATTCAAGGACTGTCACCAGGAGAAACATCTTATACTGGTTGACTTGATTCAAGGACTGTCACCAGGAGAAACATCTTATACTGGTTGACTTGTAATTAAAAGCTTTATTAACGTATTCACTGTCAAATAAAATAGCATTGATGGCGATTCTATTTGAGAGTTTGGAGAAAAATGTTATTTAATAACGAATTTTGGGAAATATTCAGAATCAAAAGTATTGGATTTTCTCGTATCCCATGGATTTTCACCTAGTCTTTAAGGGGTGCTTAAATGTTACAGACGGTCTATCACATCCTGGAAGGAATACTCATATTACAAGTCAGGAATACTCATCTCAAATTCAAACTCAAAGCATTTATTTCAATTAAACCATTACAGGCACTTTTGAATTGTCAAGGAATCAGTCAGTCAAAAATATGAAGCTAGTTGCCCATTCCAAAGCGTAGTAGGTACCTATGGAGAAAAGGGCAAGATACTCCACGGACACTCTTTTAAATAAAATAAATTGTTACAAAGTATTGGTTACATAATTAGAAATTATACATGTGAGAACAATGTAGAAAGACGTGCACGTTAGAAGCGACCGTACAAAGAACAATTCAAAAATTAAAATCAGCCACGGCCACTAAGAGTTGACCAGTCCCAACTGACGGCGCCCGTTCACGAACATGACGCATGGATCAGCACCATTCAGCTCAACCATTTTGAAGGGAGCTAAATGATCCAACACACGCGCCACCATCAGCGAGACATCTGAGTGAGCATGACATACTCACAGCCGCCAGGGCACATTCAAGTCAATAAAAGACGTATTACCCGGTAAATGGTAGCTCTTTAGTACATAGTACTCACAGCTGTGCTCTGCAATTATATAATACAAAGGAGATTGATTTTATACAATATAAACATATTAAAAGTTATTAGTGTAGTTGTGTTGTTGTAGTTATTTATTTTAATTATTGTGATACTTTTGGCATTTAATTAGGTCATATCTTTGACATTGCTTTTTTTAAATGTATTCTTATATGTGATTATTACCTACCTACAAAAATAATGAATATTATGTTGTTATGCATCTTGTCTGCATATCAATGTTTTTTGTTGCCTGTCGGCGATTTGCCCCAACTAAAGCATTGCATTAAATTCTGAAATAGTTCTCCATGTTTGTATAACTTTGTGACTTAGCTTACAGTAAACAAAGCATACTTTTGAAGTAAATGTAACTTGTTAAAGAAGCGATTGTTGGAGATATTCAAGCTTTAATTATCTACTGTAATTTTAAGGTTAAAATAATAAAATTCCATTCAAAACACCTACGGTTATTCACTCCTTAAATCTTTAAGGAAAATCTTGTGATCAATTTCATGTCGATATATTAATTATATTGATAAAATATGTAAATGGTGAAAATCTTAATTGGACATGAAATTTATCAAAGATGTTCCATGAAAAAAACAAATTAATTTGTTAAACCCTTAATCCATAAAAATGCCAGTAACAAAAAACTCAGAGGTACGATATTTTTTAGTTTTCTCATGAAAATTATCATTATAGGACCTACTTCCTGTATTTCAGGCGTTAGCTACTAAAAACATTATTATTTAGTACATTGGTGCACGAGTTAAGCTTCGTGCAGATCAGAGCGACGCGACGCCGCGACGCGACTCGAACAATACAATTTCTAAGAAAACTTGACGGTATAACAATAGCTGGTGTCGCGTCGCGCTGTCGCGTCGCGCTGGTCTGCACGAAGCTTTACACGTACATTATTTAGGTATTTAGTTCTGTTTAGGTTTTTTATTCTGCTCGAGTAGTTTCAACGTTTTTTGCTATAAAT
Organism: Agrochola circellaris; assembly: GCA_914767755.1. Classification (NCBI taxonomy): domain Eukaryota; kingdom Metazoa; phylum Arthropoda; class Insecta; order Lepidoptera; family Noctuidae; genus Agrochola; species Agrochola circellaris. The sequence goes on along the minus strand of OU611850.1, from coordinate 19,204,896 downwards.
GGCATTTTATTGGCGTGTGCTGACTAACATAATATGCCAAATAATTTAATTTAAAGCAGTGTATAGAGTGCGGCTAGCGGCACAAGAGAATGTTACGATTTGGGAATGTGGTGTTTTACAGCGCACTAACCTCAACAATCAAACAAAATAACAAGTGACAGTGACTCAGTGACAATGGCTCAGTGACATCATTGTCATCATGACACACTGAGTCATCTCAGTGATAATGACTCAGTGACAATGACAATGACAATGCAATGCGGCACTTTAGCCGGGCCGAGGCAGCGCCACTATTATGCAAATAGCGGCACTTTATCCGATAGGGATAGAATGCCGCTAGCGGTACTCTATACACTTCCTTAATTTACTGTTTTGTGTTTCGTAATATTAATACGTAATATTAACTTTGCATACTAATGTATACAATCAAGTTCTTCTAACTGAACAGACAGATGTGCTGCTGCACAGTTTGTTGCGCCACTTCTTCTTCCCAGATAAAGCACTAGGAAGTGATGAAAGTGGGCGTTTTGGGGGATAGTCTTATGTAATTTTGACGTTCGAAAAGTGCTGATTCTCAGCCTAGTTTGAATAAATGACTTTTGATTTCGATTGGTACAAGATACTTCATCATCATCTGCTTAACCTTTTCCCAACTATGTTGTGGTCGGCTTCCAGTGTAACGGGATGCTGCTGAATATAAGTATTTCATATGGAGCGACTGCCTATCTGACCTCCACAACCGTTACTGGGTAACACCATACCCCTTAGAAAGACTGACAAGATAGCTAGGGCTATGTAATTATACAAGGTGACACATTACACGTGTCTTATCGTGTCGCTGTAGAAAGTGATTAAAATATTAATTAGAACCATTAGAGCGTAAAGTTTATTAGATTAGAGCGAAATATGTTTTTAAAATAATTATGAAGAAATTCATTGTGGCTATATTCTGCTACCACATGGGCCTAGATTGAACATACTAATAATAATCTATATATATAAAAGAAAGTCGTGTTAGTTACACCACTTATAACTCAAGAACGGCTGAACCGATTTGGCTGAAAATTGGTGGGGAGGTAGCTTAGAACCAGGAGACGGACATAGGATATATACTTTTTAGTAGGGTAGGTAGGGTAGGTAGGGTAGGTAGGGTAGGTAGGGTAGGTAGGGTAGGTAGGGTAGGTAGGGTAGGTAGGGTAGGTAGGGTAGGTAGGGTAGGTAGGGTAGGTAGGGTAGGTAGGGTAGGTAGGGTAGGTAGGGTAGGTAGGGTAGGTAGGGTAGGTAGGGTAGGTAGGGTAGGTAGGGTAGGTAGGGTAGGTAGGGTAGGTAGGGTAGGTAGGGTAGGTAGGGTAGGTAGGGTAGGTAGGGTAGGTAGGGTAGGTAGGGTAGGTAGGGTAGGTAGGGTAGGTAGGGTAGGTAGGGTAGGTAGGGTAGGTAGGGTAGGTAGGGTAGGTAGGGTAGGTAGGGTAGGTAGGGTAGATAGGGTAGGTAGGGTAGGTAGGGTAGGTAGGGTAGGTAGGGTAGGTAGGGTAGGTAGGGTAGGTAGGGTAGGTAGGGTAGGTAGGGTAGGTAGGGTAGGTAGGGTAGGTAGGGTAGGTAGGGTAGGTAGGGTAGGTAGGGTAGGTAGGGTAGGTAGGGTAGGTAGGGTAGGTAGGGTAGGTAGGGTAGGTAGGGTAGGTAGGGTAGGTAGGGTCGGTAGGGTCGGTAGGGTCGGTAGGGTAGGTAGGGTAGGCAGGTAGGTGCGCCGTAGATACGTACTTAGTGCTACTCGAGCGAAGCCGGGGCGGGCAGCTAGTATTAAATAAAAGAGGTAATATTTGTGTTTAATGTATAAAGTCAGTCTGTATTCTCAGCAACTTACTTTTTTGTGCTGATTAAAGGTCCTACTTTTAATTACTCAGAATTCTGTTCAATCCGCGTTGAAAACGTGACTGACGGTGTAAAAACATACAAAGTACCGGCCCAGGGTATGTGCGCACGCGACAAAGTATTGAACTAAATGATAACGTATTGAATTTGACCTATTGCTGCCTTTTGTCTTTTCAAGCCGTCTAACTTAGCCCAAGTACACACGAGTGATTTATTAACGTGACGATTTTTTATCGCGCGCTGGATTTTGAACTTTCAGTGTTGAGCCGAGCATTAAGAATCCAACAGAGCAAAAAATTTGACTGTTGGACTTTCAATTCTCGGCGCATTTCATCATCATCATTTCAGCCGAAAGACGTCCACTGCTGGACGTAGGCCTCCTCCAAGCACCGCCACTTCGACCGGTTCTTTACTTCTCGCATCCAGTGGATTCCTGCAGCCTTCACAAGGTCATAGGTCCACCTTGTGGGAGGCCTGCCAACGCTACATCTATGTCTTCCCGTACCGGCGTTTCCGGCGCTATCCAGTGCATTGAAAATCTTGTGTGCGATAAAAAATGCGCCCGTGGATGCGAAGCCTTAGTGTCAAGTAAAAATGTTTTTTATATAACTTGCAATTGAATGGGAATTCCATTAAAAGTAATTTTGTCCAAGCTCATAGCCTACTTATTTGTAATGACAGCAAAAACTTCAATAATAGTAGTACAAAAAGTTCACGTGTGACCGCTCGACCGGTGTGAGGTGTCATTAGATACCTTCATTCATTAGTCTTTACATAACTTGAGTTTTTTGTAGTTTGATTCAAAAGAAGTAGGTACCATCAGAGAAGTTCATATCTAACCAATTTCAAAACAAAATCCCGTGAACACGATGACCACATCTGTTACCGGCCCGGTTCTATAGTCGCCGAGCGCTGTAAGCAAGAATAGTCCTTACGGTGGTTAGATATGAACTTCTTCGACGGTACCTGCCGCACTCAGAGACGTCACTTATCGACGGCTCCCGCAGCCAGGCGAGACGCAACGGTACGACGCTATTTTGGTAGAACAATTTTAACAAAGTTTTCATAGAAATTGTTCTACTAGAGTTGCGTCGCGTCTGTCTGCGGGGAGACTTAAGCTAAGGTTTTCTAAGACTGCGGTGGCAGCCACATAACGGCCGCAATGACGGCTATAATAAGAATGAAGGCAGCGGGGTTTGACTTTACGGTATCAAAAAACGCTCTCTAGGAAAACACGCCAACTTACTTTCACAAATAACGTTCCGGTGACGTCATTTGTCGGTCAATAGAGGCCGCTATGTGGCGGCCACCGCTCTTCTAGGAAACCGTAGCTTTCAAGATCCGAGTTCATGCTTTGATTCAGACATAATCCTGTCTCTATCTTGCACTTGAACTTTGAAAGTTGTGCGACAGTGACAGGAATAACTCTTGGCCGGAGTACGTATTAAGTAACGTAGAGCTCGGCCTTAGATACAATCTAATCAATTTTATTATTTACCTATATTCATACACGTGGCCTTGTTACTCCTACGCATATTATATTTACTTACCGAGTTTATAATCCTATCAATTTTCTTGTATAATTTTATTTAAGTACCTACGTAAGTAAGAAGATTGATAGCACAAATCCAGATTCCGGGCTGCTACGAAGAAGTTCCAGATGGAAAAACTCAATAACACTTAGCCAGACCCAGGAATCGAACCCAGAACCTCATGCTCAGCAGTAGCGCTTGCGAGCACTAGACCAACGAGGCAGTTTATAAAAAATCGATGATGAATACAATTTTTTTTTACAGAAAAGATTTTTCGTTTTGTATTATTGGATGACTAGTTATTGATAACCTACTTAAACTGGATGGAAATAAAAAATAAAAAAATTACAACGCATTACTAAGCGCTTACTTATAAGTTATAACATATGTTGGAACAATATTCCCCCGCCATTATGGAATCTTAAATGTCTTGGCACCTTCAGAATCCAACTGCGGCAGTTTCTTATCGCCTCGCAGAAAAAAACTGGGAATGACTGTTTCGAATACGTCCATAATATAACTAACTGGCTGTCGTGTTCTTCTCGATTCATTCTGTTTTCTTAGTACAACTCAAGGTCACAAACCTGTGAACAAAGGGAATATTATTAATTCACTCATTTGTGGATCCATTGTTACATGATAGTTTACATAAGCTTATTTACCTACATTTATTTATTGAAACCACTTTTTAATCCAGGCAAATCGATTATTTTATTCACACCTACGCCACTATAATTTTTATCATTAGGTACTCATTTATACATTATACATTTATCTATTTAAATAATCAAGTACCTATCAAATACACAATCACTATCGAACAAGAACGTTTCCAAATGCTAAACTTTACCTACTGTTATCATTAAAAAAATCTGTCATTATTTAAATTGCGGGTATACTTACGTAATTTAATTCTGCACATTACACTTTTCACAACACCAATAATTCGCTTATTTATTATCTCATCTGCTCGACGTCCGTATGTCACTGCAGGGATCCAGCAGAATATCAACGTCAGGTATATTTGCCTAGTCGCCGCAGGAGACGCCCCGGGCGTCGGGAGTCGCGAGCCGACTTCCGGCCACCGTAGGCGCGGGCTTGCGGACGGTGAGCAATGGGTAGCTCGCCGTCCGATAGGGACCAGGCCCGGGTCGACGGCGCGTTGTGTTCCACGCGCGCCTCAAAGAGATGTCAGCACCAACTGACGGGGTCCGGAAGGGCCAATGCCTGCCGGGGTCGCGGGTTTGTCTGAAAGGGATATCGCGACCTCGGCACACAGGCAACGGAAGGAACACGGGTGGGTTTTAGTCAGTAAAAGTCTGACACGCCCTCCCGCTCCACCCAGAGCGGGAGAAGTTATTTGATAATTTCCCATCCTCAAAAAAAAAAAAAAAAAAAAAGGTATATTTGCCTGACACAAGACATGCTGAGTTGGACACCCATTTGGTGCAACCTTGAGTTGCACACCGCACTTTGTATGTTTCACTATTTTATAGTATCTTAGCCAATAGTCATCACAATGTCTTATTTTTTTTTTTTGTATATTTTGCGTTACGTAACGGAGGATCTTAAAGATCATGAAGATATCGAACGCGAGCGCAGGGCTCTTGCTGTGAGAAGCAATATGCTGGTTCGCAGGTTTGCGTGTTGTAGTAAGGAGGTTAAAATTACGTTGTTTAAGGCTTACTGCCAGACCGTCTACACAAACAGCCTGTGGACCAGCTACACGCGGAAAACAATGGACGCCCTGAGGGTCCAATACAATAACTGCTTCAGAATGCTTTTGGGGGGCTCCCGCGCTTTTGTAGTGCATCTGGCAGGTTCGCGCAGGCGCATGTTCATGACGTCCACGCAATGGTGAGGAGAAAGACGGCGTCGCTATTGGAGAGAACGCGGTCAAGCCCCAATAGCATTCTGAAGATGTTAGTGGACAAATTTGACTCACCGATAATGAATCACTTCATGCAGGTGTTGGTTAGGCAGAAGTGATTCATTACAACCGGTGAGATGTGATACATTTATGTATGTAAATATTGTTCTTCTGTGAGCTTACTACCTACTTATAATAACACACTAACATAGCTTTTAAGTTTTTCTTTGAAACTAACTAACGATAAATGGATCTTTGTTGTCTTAAAAATAAATAGTTTAATTTAATTTAATATAATTGGCTCCTTATACTCGTAGCTATAATCATGTATTTATTATTATTGCTTAAATAATAACTTTGTTGTGTTTTTGTATTTTGTGCTGTCTTTTGTGTGCACCAAATAAACAATATATCGATCTATCTACATATAACGGTATTTTTAGGTATATGTATTCATCTGTTGACTTAGTTACACCTTCAGACATCTTACGCAAACTTAAAACGTGCAACTTGTGTGATTCATACGAAAACAACATTGTGCAATCATAATTGGTTCAATTTGCAAGTGCGCATTTGACGTAGTAAAGAATCTCTAATGTCAAATCTTCTACTATGCAAAATAATTTACATTACTCAACACAAAACATTAAATAAAATTATTTTGCATACGTAATAGAATCGAGTTTTTTTTCTAACTGTAAGCTAATTCTGGGGAAAGAACATAAACATTGTCTTGAATTAATCACAGCCACCAACTATGCTTATCGTTTAAGTAAACTATACGTACGTCGGAACTATACGTACGTATACGTACGACTAATTCGCACTCAGTCTGCGAGCTCCCTTTGTACTTGGAAGGCCGGGATCGTTCGTTGGTGTTCGTATGTGTTCGCACAAGTGAACTTCGTACTAAAACGCGTCCAAAGTGCGCGCAGCCTAAATCAATTTCCCGTGTTAAGACACTTCATACAACTGTCAAAGAATGACAGTTGTGGATGACATCTATGAACAATCCATATTTAGTGCAGAACAATTTAAAACGACAAATTATTATAAATGTGCACATGTTATGTATTTTTAAAGATCCTCGTAAACTTAATCAGTTGATCAACGTATATTTATATTCAAGGCCATGTTTCCATAACCACTTTATTGCCAGGCGTATTATTATCAGATGTTTTACCTTATTTACTTCTGTGTGTATATATAAAGCTGTATTATTGTATTCTTGAAGTCTGCGCTACAACTTACAAGTCGCAGGATCGATTCCCAGACAACACAATACAACATTTTGGTCAATCTATATTAGTAAGATTATATTTCTTGCTAGATTGGCCGGACAAGACATAAAGCGAACTGGTAAAATATGGGGGAGTGCTCAGCAGTGGGACGATAAACCTATATCTATATATAATAAAAATAAAATGATTGATCTGAATTTAAGCAGGAGAAATTCTCATTAGTAAGAACAAGTAAAAGGAAAAAGCTTGTTGAGAAGGAAAATGTTGTAATATAATAATGATGAATTTTGACTAAACAAAAGCAACTTGATTTTCCTCAAAACTTGGGAAATCTGTCATGTTCAAGCCATTATGCAAAAAATACGAGGAGATCTAACTCTACACTCTAACTTACTGACAAATGCGTGCACTGTGACACGTCCACTCAAATCTGTGTGGGTGTTTCCTCAAAAGATCATCTCAGAGATCAATCAGCGCGGTCCTCATATGGCCTGACTAGATTATGTCTACGCGGTGATTTTTAATTCACTGTTAACCTTTCAGGAGGTGAAAGTACTCATGATTATAAACAACTTTCACTATGGGACCAACTACGAAATTACAAAAAAAATACATCTCTTTCATACATTTTCGTCGGATAAATAGATATTGCAATTTTGTATAAAACAGCCGATATTTTTTCCGATATTTCGTTGTAGTTGATAGTTGCTCATAATCATGAGTACCTTCACGCCCTGAAAGGTCAACAGTGTATAATGAATCACCGTGTATACTTTAATCTTGCTTCAGAGCAGTCAGTTAGGAAACACCCAAAACATAAGTTAATTTTGACGAGTGAAAGTGTTTTTGAACCATTTTACTGCAAAATATCATTTATCATTTACATAATGTATGAAGAAGAACCCCCAATGTATGGGAAAAATCCCAACCTTTCAGAGCTTTATTACTTTAATTTCTAGTTTAGTTTTATAGTTAAGGTCCTTGAGGCAGCATCCCCGATGCTCAGTAAACACCGTATCTCACCTGACTCGTTTAAAAGCCGATTGAGACCGACCGGAATAACTAGAGCAGTTTATTTTTATCTGTTGTACTTGTGCCTACCTAAGTAGAACATCAGTCAAGTTTGTAAGTTGTAGAGCAAAAATAACTTTAAACCATTCCCCCTCTAAAAAGCTTATTTTATTCACTGTTTTCAGTGAATAATAATCACTTTTAATCACTGTTTTGGTTTTTGAATTTAGAACACATCTATATATGCGACCTCCATCTCAATGCTATACAACCTCCTTGCGAAAACATACTCGATACACAGGAAATAAATATCGCTTCACAAGTTGATTATTATTAGTAATAATATGAAAATTACTTTTAATTTTAGTAATTGTTCCAATTTTAATGTGCATGTTAATTAATTCAACCTTCCTTTTTTCTTCATTAAATGTCTATTTTCGCTTAAATCTTTCTTTTTCTAGTAGTCATGGAATAAAGTATAGTATGCAACTCTTGAATAAAACGGATTTATATCGAGGGCCATGAATTACTCGCGTCGCTCAGGATTCAAACAATTGAATCACTCGCTACGCTCGTGATTCAATCGTCATGAATCACTCCCTACGGTCGTGATTCAGTCGTTAGAATCCTTTACTTTCTTGTAATTCATCTATGGCCCTCGCTTTAAATCCGTCTTTTATTCACTAATTGCATAATATACTATTATACCTATAAAAAGCTTATTTTTCACTGTTTTCAGTGAATAAAAAGCACTTTTAATCACTATTTTGGTGTTTGAATTTAGAACACACCAATATATGCGACCTCCATCTCAATGCTATACAACCTCCTTGCGAAAACATACTCGATACACAGGAAATAAATATCGGTTCACAAGTTGATTATTATTAGTAATAATAAGAAAATTACTTTAAATTTTAGTAATTGTTCCAATTTTAACGTGCATTTTAATTAATTCACCATTAACCTTCCTTTTTTCTTCACTAAATGTCTATTTTCGTAGTCATGGTATAAAATATAGTATGCAACTCTTGAATAAAACGGATTTATATCGAGGGCCATGAATCACTCGCTACGCTCGTAATTCAATCGTCATGAATCACTCCCTTTTTTTTTTTTGTGGGTAGGAAGTTATCAAATAACTTCTCCCGCTCCGGGCGGAGCGGGAGGGCGTGTCAGACTTTTACTGACTAAAACCCACCCGTGTTCCTTCCGTTGCCTGTGTGCCGGAGTCACGATATCCCTTTCGGACAAACTCGCAAGCTCGGCAGGCATTGGCCCTTCCGGACCCCGTCAGTTGGTGCTGATATCTCAATGAGGCGCGCGTGGAACACAACGCGCCGTCGACCCGGGCCTGGTCCCTATCGGACGGCGAGCTACCCATTGCTCACCGTCCGCAAGCCCGCGCCTACGGTGGCCGGAAGTCGGCTCGCGACTCCCGACGCCCGGGGCGTCTCCTGCGGCGACTAGGGGCGCGAGGGCGCGAATCGTGCCACTCCCTCGCGCGCTCCGCCGCCTCCTTTGCGAGCATTACTGCTTTGCAGAAGGAAGTGACGGCCTCCCATGCACTCTCGCTCAGGACCATGGCATGAACCAGGGCCGAACGCGAGAGATCGCCGCCGCCGATCACCTCCGTGAGGAAACGGCGGTGCCCCGCCCAAGCCGGGCAGACCTCCACCGTATGCTCCACCGTGTCCTCCGGGCGATCCGCACAGTGGTATCACCCGGGCGTTTCCTCCCGCCTTATGCGGAACAGGAACCTCCCGAAACAGCCGTGTCCGGTGAGGACCTGCGTCAGGCGGAAGGTGAGGACGCCGTGGCGCATCTCTAGCCACTCCTCAAAAAGTGGACTTATCGCCACAATTGTGGCGTGCCCCGCGCTGGGTTGCAACAATCGCACTCTCCATGACGCCATGAGATCCCGCCGGAGCTCTGTCCGATGTGCCGCGATTTGTCGCGGAGTTACGCCCCGGCGTTTCGTCTCCTCGCGCAAGTCCCACATGTGCGCGAGGACAACTAGTGATAACCCTAAGGTTTTCAGCAGACAAGAAGACACTACGGCGTAATCGTTTCGATATAACTACACTGACGAGTGGGTCTTTCATAAGTTTTACTTTTCAGGGATAATGTAACACACTTCAGTTATATAAGTAGGTAATAAGTTAAATTAAGTTTAGGCATCCATAATTCCCCACACGCGCGAATTAAGCGCGTGCTCGCTGACCTCCTTCAGAAACAGGACAAACGAACGTAAACACACGCGTTTTGGTCCGCCACGTGCGTAACACACTAGTCATTGAACTTAACATCTATTCATGGGTGGACTCATTGATAAGTTTCTTTGTTAGAAGATGTTCTGGCTCAAGGTCGTGTGAACTAACGAGTGTTTAGATTATTTCGCTTTTTATCCTGTTGTTATGCAAAAGAATGTCATCTTAAAGTTTTCCCACTGCATCTTCTTTTCTTCTAAGCAATGTCATCGTTATGTTAGCCTACCCCATAAGTCAATGAAGTAAATGCTCATTAAGAAGGCGCATTTTCATACAAGACAGAAAGTTAAAGCGGAACCCGGAGGGGAAGAACCTTAAATATTGATGCTACCAATTTTTACTCAAAGGAAGCAATCGTTTTTCTTTCATTGTTTTTCTCTATTCAAACATTTTAAAATCATTAGCTTGAGCCGGGAATCTAACCGACTCAAATGCGAAAAAAACGTGCTGTATGTTATGGCAACAACTGATAGGGTCAATCACAAGGATAAAATCTCTCTAACATATTTGTGTTTCATGCTAAATTTAAGTTTCATCCGAAAAGGTGTGTTTATAATAAGTCATGGAGCACCGTTACCGTTATTAAACTATTATATTATAATAGACATTTTCCTTCCACACAAGAGGTGTGTCACTCTCTACAATTATTTGAAAATCGCAGGAATAACACACAACACCTTCCCGCATTCCCGGAGCTGAGATATAGAGGGATATTCCTCGCGTAGCCCTCACGGTAAAACCTAATTAGGTATCATTTTAACATCAAAGTTAAATGCAATGATGTCAGAACACGTTCCTGTTATGTCAACGTCATTTGTTTAGGTATACAGGACCAATATATAAATCAAAGTAAATGTATTGCAGTCATCAGTTCCACCGGGAGTGTTACCGCGCTCGCTTCCTCCTCACATCTGTTATTGTGACTAGAAATTCAGTTATCTGATATACAGTCCTTCAACAATGGAAGCGACTAGTCTGCTGACCCTGATACTCCTCAGTTCTGTAGGAGCCAGGAACATTCCAGCCATCATGCACCAACCTTTGGAACTGTCGTCGGTATTTGATGACCTACCAAGCTATACGAAGATTCCTCTCGCTGCAATATTCCCCATTAGGGAACTGGTACCAAGCGTGGTCTACGTAAAAGATCTTGGACTACATTTGAACAAAAACGCTGACGAAGATGAAAAAGTTGAAGATCACGTTTACAGTGTCGTGAACTTGGATACTAACATCAACATGAATAACCAAAAAGAGAGCAAATTCAATCAGGAAGAAGAAACAGATAGTGCTTTAAGATCTGTGGAACCAATTGAAGGACAGAACAATAAGAAGAGTGAAGAAGCGCTGTTAGAAGACAGGGATGCTCTAGGCGCTGGCTGTCCTCCAGGAACAGTTAGAGTCCTTGGCGGCTCATGTGGTCAGATTCATTAAAGACTTTGAAGATCGTATTATAACTTCCTGTCGGTAGAACTCCAGCATATGATAGGAAGCAACCTATTCAGTTATACAAAGACTGTTCCTGAAGGCGAAATATTTCCTAAAGATCCATTAGAAGACGCGGTCATTGCAGGGGATCTGGAACCAACATCAAACAAAGATGTCAATGAAGAATCTGAAGAACACAATCACAATGTTGCAGGCATCGAAGAAGCTAAAGATATAGAATATGATAAATATTCAACTATTACAAAAGTGAATGAGAAACAAAACACAGAAAATATGACAACAGCACAACCCTGCAGAAGTTACAAAAGAATACAAAGAAACAGTGTATAACTTAGCAGACAGAGAAGGATGGCTACACGCCAGATATTGTCTTAATGGTGTAAGGGTAGGCCCAGCATACTGGTTGGAACACAAAAAGAAAAAGCCTTAAAATGACGAACAGTTTTTTAATAGAAAACAAATAACAGCCTTCAAATATCGACTAAAGTTCAAAATAGATCTACAGAACATTATGAAAGCCTGTTCAATAAGAACAATTTGTATTTATATTCTTCTTTTAATAATCCTGGAAAAATTCTAAACTGTAAAAGTAAACACAACTGGATGTTATAAGTAAATAAAATAAAATTGCAACACTAATATGTACTTTTTGTGATTTGATTTCTTATCCCTAGATATAACTATAGATTTTCTGAAACTATTTTCTGTGTGTTATCCGGTGAAATGTAATGACGCGTATAGCCCATCTCAGGTGGCCGTAACTTTAAGCATATTTTAGTTGTAATAAGCAGAGGCACGGGTTCTTCTTTATTAACTAAAATAAAAGAGTTGAATGAAAACAAGGGTAATGTCGTGCAATTATTTTTACAAGAAAGAATGGCTGTGTCCTGAAAACATATGTGCTTCGGACTTTAGGTTTGCCCGAAATCCGTAACCCTTTGGGCTTGAGTTAGCGCGTCTTGCCACAGGGACTACGGAGAAACAAATGAAAAAAGTTGTTTAGAACATGCCTAGCATGGTCACCACGATGCGAAGAAGAAGAAGCGCGCGTGTCGCTTGACGCAAGTCGCGTCGCGAGTCGCATCGCCCGAGGCCGTGAACGGAGCTAAGACTTCAACCCTTGCTACTAAACCGCTCTGATTTGATTTTAAACTTCTGCAGAAATGTGAACATGTAAGAGAGAACATGCAAATTAGATTTATTTATTGGCACAACCATTTTCAAGGTAACCGTGCTGCATAGTCTATCCTCATAGAGCATTATTCGGGCATCAAATTATCATCTGCCTTCCCTTATCTCACATTACTCTACTGTCCATTTTCGGGCGTTCACTAAATCACGGCATAATATCCTGGCAGGCAAGGTTTTTAACCGACTTCAAAAAGGAGGAGGATCTAAATTCGACATTTTTTTTTTAAATTTTGTAACTCGATTACTCCGCCAATTATTAATTGATTTTAATGTATTTTTTTTTTTTGGTAGGTCATACATACTTCGGAGGTGGTCACATATAAATTTTATTAACGTTGCTTGGATAGTTTTTGAGTTAGCTTCAATAATACGTATTTTTCCCACTTAGTCTATATAGATAAAGTTATAATAAGTTCCTGTCACTATTATAAAATTTACATAGCAAGTAGTGGTATTCGGGTTTGTGTGGGGTCAACCAAAGAGTAAAAAATAAAACATAGTACAAAAAATAAACAACCGACTTCCAACGAAGTAAAAACATAAATAAGTCGGAAGTTGGTGGCAAAAAACGAAAATGTGGTGTTTTTGGAGGCCTTTTTTTTTAAATTAATTTAGTACCTACACATTTCCATCAAGTACTATCTGATATCAGAGGGCCTAGTGTGAGTTTGTTTTAACCGTCTCGATTTTACGCATCGACCGCGTTTGGCACTCTGATTGGCTCTTCACTGGCCTTCACTAGTGAAGGGCCAATCGGAGCGCCAAACGCGGTCGATGCGTAAAATCGAGATGGTCAAAACAAACTCACACTAGGCCCTCTGATGTCTACATCCTGGTCCATTGTTTTGCCAATTGAAATTCGCGACGTTGTACGATTGTTGACGGCGTTTTAGTTCAAATGAAGAATGTCGCTACGATTTAATACATCACTCAATGGATACCGGTCAGTGTGTATCGCAGTGCACTGCTGGTCAGAGACCTTCTAAAGGTAATCTATAAAGTAATACCAGCCTATTATTGTCCTGAAGTTGCTGTGATACCCACCAACCCGCACTGGGCCCACGTGGTGGATTATGGCCCGCTCCCTCTCACAGAGATCACAGAAATCATTTTCAGGCACTTTTGAATTGTCAAATAGTCGGTCTGTTAGTCAAAAAGTTGAAGCTAGTTGCCCATTTCAAAACGTAGATCTTTATGGAGAAGAACGGACAAGAAACTCCAAGGACACTCTTTTAAATATAGAAAATTAAAAAATCCTGGGTACATTATTCTTGTTGCTTCTATATGTGAGAACAATGTACAAAAAATAATCAAAAGAATTCAAAATATAAGATTAAAAATAAGCCCTGGCAGATGACCAGTCACAACTGACGGCGTCCGTTCACGAACATGACGCGTGGATCAGCACCATCCAGCTCAACCATTTTGTAGGGAACCGAATGATCCAACACACTCGCCACCATCAGCGAGACATTTAAGTGAGCATGACATACTCTCAACTATGCTCCACTGAAACCATCATATAAAACTAGATGCTATTACGGAAACTGCATTTCTAGGAATTACTTTAGATTCGAAAAATAAGGCAGTTGACTGACGTAGCCACAGCTAGGTTAGTATACTTTGCTTATTTCCACAGTCTTATGGCGTTCTGCTGTGTGGATCGGCAGCTGATGTAGATTCAATTTTCATTTTACAAAAGAGGGCAATTGGCGCGGTCTATAAAATGGGTCCTCGTGAGTCCCTTAGAGATAAATTCAAACAAATTGATATACCTACTCGCATTGATATGTTCGCAAAAACTTAGGACTTTTCAAAATAAGAAGCGATTTCCTTAAAAGAAATACACGTAGTAAACATGAAATTGTGATACCAAAGTTTAGATTAACTAAAACTAGTAAGTCATTTCTTATAAACAGTACATTCGCTTTTATAACAAGTTGCCAAAGTCAGTTACAGAACTTAGCGATGGAAAGTTCAAAATCCACATCAAACGTGTCCTTATCAAAAAAGCATATTATAAGATTAAAGACTACGTTGAAGACAAGGAAGTTTGGCAATAATTTCTTCTGCACATGCGGCTTCCCTGGTGCGTCATTAACGGCATAACTATGTAAATGTCTATTAACTGCTCCCAAATTACGATAATTATTTTAATTTGCATTTTTTTAAATTTTAATTTACAAAGTTCCTTGACATAATCTTTTATTATTTGACATTATGTACTTACAATATTCTATATTTATTATTAAATTTGATTTGTAACAGCTGTAGTGGCAACCATGTCATTTGGTTTAAATATGTCTTTATTTTTATTATTTTAGTAATCTTATATATATAGATTATTTTCTTTTAAATTTTGCGAATGTGAGAACGTTGTAGGCTTAACAGACTGTAGATCTGTGGACCATTTTATATTTTGCTAAGTACCTTGTACTTGTTGATAGGCCTATACTACCCTCTCATACCTTTTAACACTGTATTTGAAAACATTTTAAAAACCATTTACTTTTAAAAGAGTAACCGTGGAGTTTCTTGCCGGCTATTTTCCATAGGAAACGACCAATTGGAACCGTGCACCTAGTTTCTGACGTTTCATAAGTGCTCTTGTAGGTTTATGTGAAATAAAGTATTTTGAATTTGAATTTGAATTCCAAACATTAAAATTTTTAACTAGTAAGCCCAATGGCTGTGGAGCAGGACCAGCATTAAGCCAAGAATTTTTATCTACAATTATAATCATCCAACTTATAATATGCTTATCTACATAGTGTGCGTTTAATGCATGTTTTAAATTTCGTCTCATTCAGTTGAAGAATATCGAGTGGTATTTTATTATAACATTTTACACAGTACCCATAAAAGAAGTGTGTACTTTAGACATTATATGCCTATAATGGTCCCAGCAGCGGGAACATTATAGTTCCACAGCAGGGCAATGGTCTCTAGTCGAGCGTTGATGCGACTTGCTCAAAACACACCTTGGCGACAATCTTAAATCATAAAAAATTAAGGTCGCTTATCGCGGCTGTTTGTGTGATCGCGTTGTTGTTCTAAACTACGCAATAGATTTTGATGCCGGGTTCACCATTATTTAGAGAGTTCATGCCGGAAGGTTTATGTGTATAATATATTAATATTTAACTTATATAATAAAATTAAAAAAAATCGTAAAGAAGGAAATACGTAAATGACAACAGATGTAATTACAGGTGATGTTATAAGTACGATGACTATAGTAATTACTGCGACCTTGGTCGTACCTATAACTTGGCAATAAGAATATTATAGGTAGGATCTAAGTGTACTTTAATATTTTTATAATGATTTTCTCACAAAATCGTATCCGATAGCTACAGAGCAAATCGTTAAGAATCACGCTATAATTACCACGTTTTATGAATAGTATATTTTATAGCCAACAATGTTTTATAGGGTGGTGAATACGGATAATATATTATATTATAAAATTAAACGTTTTAAATGAGACGGTATTGGTTCCAAATTGGTTTTGAGACGCAAAACTCACGGATTCGGTTTTAAAACCAATTTGACAGCTGTCAACTTGACGTAATCCCGGGCAATGAGACGGCGCCCGCCAAAATGAAAAACAATTGAAGATCGATCGTAAAGCCGACATTTATTTATTGTGATTGTGATATTGGTGATCATTATAACTACCCTTGCACTGCAAAGAGTTGATTGAATTACCTCACATACTCGGTGGAACGCGTTTACATTATTACTCATTCCCTAATGTAATCAGATTCATTATCGTGCAATAGCTTTTCTATCGGTATTATCAAAGTCTTTATAAATCCCTTAACTCATTCTATGAAACAAATGATATAGGTACTTGCTAAAGTACAATATATAGAAAACAAAGAAATATCAAAAACGCAGTCTATGAGTTAATTGCTGAAATAGTTAGTAATGTTGACAAAAGAAACCCTATTGCCGAAGTACTTATAACACTCGTGTGATAATACACACACTCGAGTTTTAATACCCCTGCTTATGCAACAGTTTCATACACTACTATTATTTATTCATTTTGAATGTTTTAATTTATAATTAATTAGACATTATAATTAGAATATTTGTACGCCATTGAGGGCAAGACATAGCGTTCTTTTTAATAATAACATAAGTACTTTTGTTTATCTAATAACACAGTTTTTTCTACAAATATTTGAACGTGATGTCATATTTTTGCTTGTCCGGGGAAATACTATCATCATGCATATTTCTGCGTGGCTGTGTCGCCGTTTTTGATGGGTTGGGTTTATTAGGGTTCCGTACCTCAAAAGGAAAAAACGGAACCCTTATAGGATCACTTCGTTGTTCGTCCGTCAGTCATTCAAGACCCTTATTCTCAGGAACGCGTCGAGGTATCAAGTTGAAATTAATATCAAATACAGGTAGATATAGGTATGGTACCTTTTTTTATTTATTTTTTGAGGGTGGGATATTATCAAATAATTTCACCGGGCTTGTCAGACTTTTACTGACTAAAACCCACCCGTGTTCCTTCCGTTGCCTGTGTGCCGGGGTCACAATATCCCTTTCGGACAAACTCGCAACCCTGGCAGGCATTGGCCCTAACGGACCCCGTCAGTTGGTGCTGACATCTCTTTGAGGCGCGCGTGGAACACAACGCGCCGTCGACCCGGGCCTGGTCCTTATCGGACGGCGAGCTACCCATCGCTCACCGTCCGTAAGCTCGCGCCTACGATGGCCGGAAATCGGCTTGCGACTCCCGACGCCCGGGGCGTCTCCTGCGGCGACTAGGGGCGCGAGGGCACGAATCTTGCCTCTGCCTTTTCCACTAGACCATACCTGGGAATCCACTGGTTCTGGAGATATTGAAGGTCGAAGTCGCCTTTTTTTTTACTTTTTCACGAAAACGAATTCTATGCGATAATACGAAACTTTTTTTCCAAACAAACATTACCTGAATTTTAGATTTATCTTAACAAATTACGCATTTGAAGTTACAAAAACGCAATGAACATTAAACGCACACTACCACGTCGATTGCCTCTCCGACACAAGCGCACGATACAGTGTCACGTGGTTTTGAACGTTACGACTACCCGTGTTTGTAACAGCTGATCGGTTGTTAGTGAATACATTATGTAGGTACATTTATTGCAGTTTCTGATTTCAAAGACGTTGATTATGAGTTGCAGGCAAGTCCGTTGTTTGTAATTTCGAAGAACTAAAAGTAAGTAGGTATCTACATCTTATCTTTAAACTTCCTGCAGATTCAATTAAAAATGTTGATCAAATTTGTCCTCATTCGTGATATTTTTACAATAAAACTGAACTGCTAGATACCTACATTAAAGATACTGGCAAATAATGAAAAAAATATTTTATTATTACTGCACAAATTACCTACCTACAGCTATAAAAACCACTTTTAGGTTTGAGCTATTTATTTACTACTTATTGCTAAAAATAAAGGTACCTACCTAGCCATGTTTAAATTCATAAGTATCACTTTATTCACACGAAGCCATACCTACTGCCAATAGGGTGGATAGTTACCTATTCATTGTAAATAAACGGGTGTACCTGGTAATAATAACATAACTGCAATTGAAGTCTGGGAAACTTCTTGTAGTTTTTTCTAGATTTCGTCATTGTTACACAGAATTTAAATTAAGTACATTGATTATTTAGGTAACCTTATGACAGCCCTTAGAATTATTTTATTGTTGTTTAACGTAAACGGAAGACGTAATACGTCATACGACGTTTATGTTTCTATAACTAGGTAACATAGCGCAATGATTCAAAGTACCTAACGCTCCGATCGCGCGCGCTTCGCATAGATGAAAGAAAGCCGCGGCTTCTTTATGCCTACCGAGACGTTTCGTTGAGGTAGCTGCGCGGTGCGGGCGGGGTGTGGTGACGTGGTGCGAGAGCTCAGTGATTCGACAACTTGTGACAACTGTTACCCTCCCGCACCGCGCAGCTACCTCAGAGAACGTCTCCATCAAAACAAAAAGAAATTTATCTAGTTTTTTAGTATGATTAGGTCGGGTTCTTACGTTATCGAGTGCGCTTGTTGTTTTTCCGAAAAACATTACTTTTAAGTGTAAATACTGTGCTGTGACTGTGAACTGCGTATGTCGCTGACACACGAAGTGTCTGTGTGTAAGTACGTACTTGTTTGTTTGTTAGTGCTTTTGTGATACTTAATTGTGGTTTAGTTGCGATGATGCCGTTTCATGATTATTCTGCGCGTGAGTATGTTAACATGGTGTACTGCTACGCGAGCAGCTGATGCAGCTGTTCGGCGATCACTGGGTTGGGCGGTATGGGCCCCATGCATGGCCTGCACGATCGCCAGTTTTAACCCGTCTGGATTTCTTTTTGTGGGGCTTCGTCAAGGATAGGGTGTTTGACCGTCCCTGCGCCTGCGAGACCGCTGTTGAGATGCGTCAGAAAATCATTAATGTTTTTGATGAACTAAAGCAGCTGTCAGAGCGAGAAGGAATCCTGGAGCGGGTTCATCAAAATACGCTGACTAAGGCGCGCGTCTGTATCCGCGTGGGAGGTCGGCAGTTTGAGCCACAGCTCGTGAGTGTTGAGAGGCCACCGATGTTTGATGACGACAGCGATGGACTGTACCTACACAGGCTATCTTAAAACTAGTGTTTTTAAGAGTTCTAATTTAAGAAAATCGTTGACAGAAGGTACTTAGTTGTACATTTATCACAGTACCATTTCGTTCATACCCGCGAGTACCCGACAACAAGTACCTACCTACGCGTACCGCGTAGAGCGTAGGGGCGGGGCTTAACTCACACAACAGTACTGAGTTCGTTCGTTCAAGCGTGGGTTCGCGTTACATTGCGCGCAATAAAAACTTGTTTTTTTTATACTTAAAAAAAAATGACGATTCCCAGCAATAATTTTTGCGTAAAGCTACTTAGCTATACGTACAGTATGCGTAGTTTACGGCTTTGTGATGTGTCTTTTTACACCCTGTATAGAGCATTAAAAATAAACAGACAAGTTAGTGCCTGTCAATTCTCAACTGAAGGCTCCTTTAGACCAGCGCGACGCGACGGCGCGACGCGACTCGAACAATATAATTTCTAAGAAAACTTCACGGTATAACAATAACCGTTGTCGCGTCGCGCTGTCGCGTCGCGCTAGTCTACACAAAGCTTGATCATTCTATGTTTTTTGCTCATAGTTATTCAGTCTTTTTTATTTCGTTCAAGGTGTAAGATTGTTAAACGTTGTTGCACTGATTCCAGTGATTTCGTGTATTATTAAATTTTTTAGATGAATAGGTATATTCCCCTTCCAAGCTTCCAAGGGTAAAAGACAGGTATCCACCCGTTATGATACCTACTTGTATAACTGCATAGAATCACTTTATTTACATCGGAAGGAAAAACATGTATTCTTACTTATCGGACTGGTTTTTGGTTCCATTATATAATATTATTAAAAAATTGTCTCCAATATCACGTGTTTACATAATATTAATTTGTTAGGTACAAAAACACGGGATATTTGATCATTTGGAAACCGTTAAAATGGTGTAAGAGGTCAGGAAAATACTAGGGAAAAATTTATTAATATTATGTTTCAAAAGAATTTCTGAGAATTAAGCATCACACCACACATGACATACCTTTCTAATCAAATCTTTTTATTGTGGGCATAGGTCATACAGACAGATGTTAGGTAAATTACAGTTCCCTCATCGGATGTCCGATCGGAATATCCGACCCGCGATAAATCTTGCATAAATTTTCGTGCCAAAGAACTTAGTATTTGTTTGTGCAGTACCGTTGTTACCTACGTTGTGTTACTAAAAAATAATTTCATCAGCACTTTTTGAACGTCAGAATGACATAAGACAGTCCCTCAAAGCTCCCGCTCTTCACTACTTCCTAGTGCTATAACTGGGAAGAAGAAGTGCATTAAACTCCCCAGCTACACATGTGTCTGTTATGTAGAAGGACATAGGATACTTTTTATCCCAATATTCCCACTGGACCGAGAGCTATGCGGGTGACACCGCGGGACGCAGCTAGTAACAGTATAGTTTGGATAATGCTATTTCGTAACACAATAACATAATATATCTATCAATACTTAGGGAGAAAATCGGATTTGAATCTTGCGTAAGTGTGAGATATTAATGCTCGTCACTGTACTTATGTAGATACCTATTACAAAACCTGCTTACTATGCTTACTCATTATCATCATCTGCGTAGCTTTTTCCCAACTACGTTGGGGTCGGCTTCTTGTCTAACCAGATGCACCAGTATTTTACATAGAGCGACTACCTGACCTCCACAACCCGGTTACTGGGTAGGTACCTAATGCTGGATGTCAGAGTTCCGGGTAACCCTTCGATCGACCCGTGCGGCTGTTATTATTTAACCACGAGCCCCTCAGCTTGTGTGTTTACCTGCAGAGAAGTTGCGAAAGATAGATTTGCTTCCCTTTCACCACAACCAATAAAGGTAGATATCGGTATCGAAATCGATTCGCCTCAAAAGACCATTTTGTGAACTCACCTTAATATCAGCAAAACGGCCTAATAAAGTCCTTTCCCAACCCAAAATTATTCTCATATCTCCACAAAGAATTTTAAACCGTGTGCTAAAAACTGAAGGTTGAATTCTGATTGGAAGTTTGGCTAGAACAATTTACATATTTATGGTGAAACTGTTTGCACGCAACGTTCGGAGTTTCTTCGTCAGCGTGAAGTCTTCCGAATGTGACGTCATCGCGGGTTCCTTACATTGCCTTCTTGAAGTTCTTTTGTTATTTCACTACGAGTTCGTATTAGAATGGTCTTATGAGTTTATTTATTACTTTGTCTTTGTAGTTTCTTTTGAATATTGGTTTTTTTACCAAAAAGTATAAAACATTTCTTTTATTTCGTTGGTAAGGTCAGTTGTCTACAACAAATTACAATACAATACAAACAAGTGAATATACACTCGAGAGCAATGAATCCGGGTCACTTAAAGAATGTTAAAAATCTCGGAAACTAAAAATGATAGGTTAATGCAATAAATTGTATTTAATAGACAATGTAATACTCCTTAAATGAAAGTAAAAAAAATATGAGTCACCATACATTTTATTAACACAAAATTACATAAAGAAAAAAACTGCTGATCTCTCCTTAAAACAAAAATAGGAAACATGAAATTTTTGAACTTTATTACGATTTTCTTGAATTTTAATACTTCGTATTGCCTCCTCGTGCTTCCATTACTGCGTTTACGCGGTTTGGCATGCTGTACACCAAGTTCCTTATACGATTTTGGGGAATATTCTCCCATTCCTCTGTGAGAGCAATTTTGAGCTCACGAAGCGTGATTGGGGGAGGGTTTCGTTGTTTTACGCATCTGCCTAGCTCGTCCCAAGCATGCTCGATCGGGTTGATATCCGGGCTGCGCGCTGGCCACTCCATACGAGTAATGTTCATCTCTTGAAGGTAGTCATTCACAATCCTACCTGTATGAGGTCGGGCATTGTCATGCATAAATATAGCATCCTCACCTAAATTGACCATAAATGGACCAACGTGATCATTGAGGATTTCTTCCACATATCTTACGCTAGTTAAAGAGCCGTTTTCTATGATCACCAGCTCTGTGCGACTTTCAGAAGAAATTCCGGCCCACACAAGTACAGACCCACCACCGTAGGCTACTTTTTCTTCGATGCATGCTTGCTTGAATCTTTCCCCTGGTCTTCGATACACTCTGTGTCTTCCATCGTGCTTGTAGAGCATAAATTTTGATTCGTCGGAGAACATAACTTTTGACCAATCTTCAATACTCCAATTTACGTGGCTCTGGGCATATCTTAGTCTTGAAATACGATGCCCACGCTCCAGTTTAGGGCCGTTTGCAGGTCTAAGGGGTTTTAAGTTAGATTCAGCAAGCCGACGTCTTACTGTCCATGCACTTGGGTTACTTCCTCCGAGGCGTCGAAACTGATTTGTGAGTTCAGTTCCTGTGAGAAAGCGATTTCGAAGCATGGTGTTCACCAAGTATCGGTCTTCTCGTGCTGTGGTACACCTGGTTCTGCCCGTTCCTGGTCTGCGTAGGTTAGAACCAGTTTCTTCGTAACGTCGGAGAACTCTTTGTACTGTTGACAGCGACACACCGACAGTCCTGGCTGTATCGCGCTGACTCCGGCCGGTTTCCAGCATTGTAAGTATTCTGGTGCATTCTTCAGGCGTAAGCGACATAATTTCAGCTTGAATAATGAATATAGAGCACTATCAACATGGTTTATGTACCCACATAAATGACAGATTACAAACAAAAGCAAAACCAAATGCTGTAATTTCGTAGTTCCATCTTCGAAAGTGGCCCTTTTTCAAATTTGATTTTTTTATGATATAACTTTACAATAACTAAGAAGTTTTAATACCTTCATTTAAGGAGTATTACATTGTCTATTAAATACAATTTATTGCATTAACCTAGCATTTTTAGTTTCCGAGATTTTTAGGATTCTTTAAGTGACCCGGATTCATTGCTCTCGAGTGTATATTATATTTAAACAAAACAAGAAAGTGACTTTATATTTTTTTTGAATTTTCTCCTACTTATCTAGGTTCTGATTATGTGCACGCCGGTTGAACCTGACCTTTCTGAAGAACATCACCAATAAGGTCACTATTTACATTATGCATTCTCATAATTCTTAAGTTTTTTTTTTGCAATTCTGGACCAAGTGACTTCTACTTCTGTTTGACGGATCAAAAGAAAAAATATAAAAAAATCTAACCAATCCAAGGGGGTGCAAACATTTTCGATCTCACTTTCGCTCGTTTTACATTCTTATGTTTTTCTGCATAGGTTGACAAAGTATTAACTCAGGGGCGTAGTGATTTTAAAAGAAAGTTAGGGGGCCGCCTATTTTCAAAAGTTGGGAACCCCTGTTCTAGGACATGCCGATTACCTCACGATGTTTTACCTTAAACCTTTTGATAGGAGTGGTGATGAAATAATTAAGACAAAGTAAAGGCCCTCTCAGGGTGCAAACCTACGACCTACAATTCGTAAGTCGTGGGTGTAACTGGGCCTTCGCTGCTCTATTGATCTATAATAACTTGGAATCAGTGATAATGTTCCTCTTGATAATGTTCCTGTGTCCCAAGCAGTGGGAACATAATAAGCTTATATTATATCACTGCATACATTAGCATAATCAGCTGATTATGCTAATGTATGCAGTGATAACATTATTTTGCTGTTCTCAGCGCGATTTGTTTTAAACCCATTCTCTACGTGAAATCCCTACAGACGATGGACTGCTTCAGGTCACGTAGTGTCCCAGTGCACATCAAATCTGCGGTCAGTTACATCACACAACTCTGATAACAATTTAACTACAAATAAATTAGTAATGACTATGTCATGCGGTAATTTACGATAGTTGATCAATTTACAGGTAATTTAGAAAACAATAGACAGGAAAGTAGTTTCCTCTTAGGTAATATTCCTCGGTGGAAAATATTTTATTGAATCTATGAAGTGAACTGTGAATCATCGGAATGGGCGATTATCCCATTTTTGGACGGTATGTGTCATGTGTAGATATTGGATATTCGGATGCATATTAACCTAAAGTTGAAGTGTTGGATATTATGGAATGCACTTATGTATCGAAAAAATCCCGGGATTCCGTGATCGAAAAATTTAGAGCTCTGAATACAGAATCGAATGTATATTTACTTAAGTTCAGGTGTTGGCTAATAATATGGAATACATTTTTGTATCGATCGCAAAAATTAACAAACAAACAAACAAAAAGCAATCAAACAAACCAACAAACAAACTGGCTGTCGCATTTATTATATTAGTTAGGATATAATGATACACGCGTGTAGTGATCAAAGCACACGCGTTTCATACGACGTTTTTCAACACACTTGTGAGGAAAAAACAGACTTGTTGTAAGAACTTATGCTACAATAAAGTAATTATAGAGATGATACATTTAGATTTATAAAGTTCAACTGACCTTTGTTGCCAGGTACTGACTATCCGCAGCTTCTTTTAGAAACTTTTCTACGTCGATTTGTGTCAATACTTTAGCTTTCGTATTTTTGAAAATAATTAACCGCACAACGAAAACGATAACAAATACATACAAATACATACATAAACTCACGCCTTCACGTGCGCAGGTGTAAATAAAAGCACTGGTTAAACCGCTGAATAGCCTTTATAAATACAAAATACCTATAATAAACACAAAATAATGTTTTTAATACGCAAATTAAGATTAATGTGTACTGAAAAATATATAATTTCATGAAATAAGAAATTATTTTAATTTATCATATTTTATTTATTTACAGTCA
The DNA here is from genome assembly GCA_914767755.1 of Agrochola circellaris. Classification (NCBI taxonomy): domain Eukaryota; kingdom Metazoa; phylum Arthropoda; class Insecta; order Lepidoptera; family Noctuidae; genus Agrochola; species Agrochola circellaris. The sequence goes on along the minus strand of OU611850.1, from coordinate 19,180,085 downwards.
TAAGTCATTTATTTCATAACAAAACACATTGTGTTGAAAAATTACAGTGATGATAAGTAAAATAATAATAATAAAAAAGCATAAACATAACATTCATATTTAAAATTCACTACCTACGCATTTGAAATATATCAATATCACTTATACTAAAAATAATTTCATGTCAATAATTCAGAAACAATAAATTTAATAATCACCAAAATTCCATTCAACTTATCAAATTCATTTCCCAGTATTAAAAGAAAGAAAATAAAAAAGTTATAAACAATAACAACACACAAATACACAAACATACATAATAATAATTCACAAGTCTATCATTTATGGGTGTCGTTTGTCATCTATAAACTCATCAATACTGTAATAGCCCTTCCTCGATAAATATGTCTTCAATTTGTTTTTAAATACGTTTATGCTGTTTATGCTTTTGAAGTCCACTGGCAACTTGTTGTATAGAAAGACAGATTGAACTCTGGGACGTTCAATTTCGGTTGGATTGTGGAAGGTAAGTCTTTCCTACGAGTACTATCCCTAGCTTGTCTTTCCTCATTGGTCTCGTGCAAGTTCTTAACAAAGTTAGTTAATAACACTAGAATATAGAGACATGGCACTGTTAAAATTTTAAGTCTGATGATGTGGTTCCTGCACGATTCTGTCTGTCTTATACGGAGCATCGTGTTTAAGGCTCTTTTCTGAATTACAAACGCCGAGTCGACATTGTACTTGTAGCTGTTGCCCCAAAACTCAATACTATATTGCCTTGACTCAACTAAAGCAAAGTATACCATCCTAAGTTGGGCCAAAGTGAGTTCATCCTTCAGGCTTCTGATTGCCATTCAGAGCTAACAGACTCTGTTCTGTATAGACAACATCTCAACCTTCCAGTTCAATAACGCGTCAATGTGGACATCCAGGAATTTTAAATGATCTCCTAGGTACTTCGACATTGTTACCACAAGATTAAGACTAGCATTATTTCGTAACGTTGATTTAAATAATAAACATTTTGTTTCATTTGCATTAAGTTTTAAATTATTTGTAACAAACCAGTTTTCAAAAGCTTTTAAGGCAAGTTTTTATTAATCTTGTATTCTAAATAACTTATACTATCTGCAGAAACGATTGCATTAGTGTCATCAGAAAAAATAATTAGTCTTGTGTCAGTTAATCTTCTTTTAATGTACTCAACCAAGTCATTTAGGAATATGATGAAGAAAATTGGGCTCAGTACAGAGCCCTGATGACACTTCGAGTTTAAGTGACTAGGTTCGATTTGTAATTTATTTCTTCTCCATCTACAACTTACTTAATCTTTATGTACTGACGTCTATTATGCTAATAGGAGCTGTATAACTTCAATACATTTTCCCGTTTACCATAATGTTCCGACTTGGCCAGAAGAATTTTATGGTCTACTGTATCAAAGGCAGAACTAAGGTCCAGAAAAATACCTGCCACTATATGCTTATCATTGAAATGACAGACAATCTCGTCAATTAAACTGATCCGGGAATATGCCTGACTCGATACACTCATTATAAAACGAACCTAATGGGGTTGCCAATAGATCAATGTTATCTTTAATAATAGTCAGGGGGATTTCGTCATAACCAGCAGTGGATTTATTGGTCATATTTTTAACCATATTGAAAATTTCTAAGGGTGAAACTGCGTCAAAACTCATGTTAGAATCTACTCGGCTAACACTTTCAGTTAGATATGTCATTGCTAATTTTTGGTCACAAGATTTTAGGTGGTTTATGTTGTCGAGCCTTTTTGAAAATATTTTAGCCACATCTAGACCATTATTAGTAACAGTGCTGTCAATCTTAACTATAATTTGTTCATTGTCAAGGTTTTTAGTTACATTGCGCTGTCGGTTTACTATTTTCCATATTATCCTACTAGAATCAGATGCCATTTCTATTTGTTTTCTGACATCATTCCTTTTTGCACAACTTATCACTTTTCTATAAATTCTGTTATACTTGTTTCGATATTCACATACATTGTGTTTTCTCTATGGTGTTAAGGAAACGTTTTACTTTGCTAGTTGTCCTTATTCCATCTGTTCCCCTGTCCCTTTTAACTGTAACTCTTAATTTACTCTTCTTAAAAAATGAAGAATGCATTTCTTTGAATTGTCCTATAAAAGTGTGCTCCAGTCAGCCTCTCACAGCTTTTTCCTAAAGTCACTTTTGTTCTTATCGCTATACTTCCTTCTGCAAATATACTTAAAATTTATCCGTTTCTTGAACTCAACCTTTTCTAGCCGTAGTGTACAGAACAGACCCTCGTGACCGTCTGATAACCCATTGTGATCAGCATTTGTATATTCTATAAAAGTGTCAGGTACATTAGTTAAAATATTGTCTATACATAATTCAGATTTATTTCTTCTGAAGGTGGGAGTATTTATTAGATACCTAAAGTTGTAGCACGTTAATAACGATAAGAAAGAAGTGTGTCTCGTGTCATCTTTTAATATATTAATATTGAAGTCACCACAAATTATACATAATTTTATATTTCCGCCATCTTGGAGTTTCATCTCGACTGTCATTTCTGTGATTTGACAGGGAAATTCGTTCGGAGGAAAATGTCGTGAGGAAAGTTTTGAGTTGAGTATGAATGTGGATGGCTTTTAGAGAAGACCAAAGACACGATAGATGGACTGTGTGAAAGGTGATATGAGTAACGAGATGACGACTAATAGAGAAGGATGGAAGAAAATTACATGTTATTCGGGCCCAATGAATTGGGATAAGGGCACAAGAATGATGAAGCTGTATTTCGTGTAAATAATTTGGCACCTGAAAAGCTATGTATTATTATGTAAATTCGTTTCATAATGTGGTATTGTCTGCATGCGATGCGAGTGACGTCGGTCGGCCGAGTCGTTCAGCTCAGCGGGCGGCACTCGGACAAAACTATCTGCTTTATTTGTATAAAATACATTCCATTTATTTTTGTTAATTAATTGAAGTGATTTTATATCATAAATTGTCATATTTATCATGGTGTGTAGGTGTTTCATTTTGTACGTGTAAGTTTCTATAACTCGAACTTATTGACATTCTCCCTTGAAGCTTGACTACAGATGTTCTAATTTGTTATTTTTGTTGCAGATGTCGGGACGGGCGGCGTGACCACGGACGGGCTGCTGAGCGCCCTGGCCCGCCTGCGCCGCGCCCCGCCCCCGCTCCCGCACCCCACACCTCATTCGCCCCGCTCCGTAAGTACTGCACCACCAGCATATTTATCACTATGGTGGCTTTAAAATTAAAGAAGCACCATTTTGAATATTATTTATTTAAAACAGCGACCCGCCCCACAGTGGATCGAAAAAAGGCTCTCGAAGATATTGGAGCTTAATGTTAATGTCGGAATTTAACTTGAAATGGCTTCTAATAGCCAATGTCGTGCATAAATATAACATAGGATACAATCTGGTACGCAAATTGGCAACTTCTTTTTTTTTTGCAAAAATAATGTATGGGGCTAATGCTTATATCTCCGGAAAGTAGAGAATAACCGTTATATCTTTGCACACGGTGATGTAACTATTTATTTATGATTTTATCTATTTATCTACATACTTCATATAACGAGATTTAGTGCGGTTTAAAAAAAAAAACGCAAGTATTCTAAAAAAATCAAGTAGTTACATAAAAAAATCGGAGATTCAAAAATTTTTTCAAAATTCAAATTCAAAATATTTTTATTTCACATAAACCTACAAGGCCACTTATGAAACGTCAGAAGCTAGGTGCACGGTTCCAATTGGTCGTTTCCTATGGAGAAGAGCCGGCAAGAAACTCCACGGTTACTCTTTTAATTAAAAGTAAATGGTTTTTACAATGTTTCCAAGTTACAGTGTTAAAAGGTATGAGAGTACAGTGTAGGCCCATCAACAAGTACCAGGTACTTAGCAAAATATTAAATGGTCCACCGATCTACAGTCTGTTATGTCTACAACGTTCTCTCATTCACAAAAGGACAATGACAAGAATAGGCTCGAATCATGTAGCGTCCGACAGACTTTCTGTAATAATGATAATTCATAACAGAAAATAGTAACAATTATACAATTTGTATAAAATCTGTAGAAGTACACCGCTGAAAACTCATTTTAAAAAGTTATTCAACTAATTGTCAATTTAACAACACATTTCCTATCTACAATTTCAAGAAGAAATGTTGCCAAAACCAAAATAAAATAATATCGATACGAAATTGCATATGCAAATCGATTACAATAATATAAATATGAATAAAGATAAAGTCCTGCCCCTTTAGTGACGTTTTAACTGTCAAGTTAGCGTTAGCGTCAACGTACAGGCAAGTGAAGGAACACGGGTGAGAAGTCATTTGATGAAAAAAACGTTATTTATCATTTTAGATTTTTTTTATTATTTATCCTTGAATGTCGCATGATACCCCATAGGTGCATAAGAAAAAACGCACATAAGGTGGATAAGTATGAGATCTAACCCGTGTGACTCACCGTCGTCGATTCGGTGGGGTTTGACGGTTTTGGAAAACTGTCTCTGGTTCGGAGACAAAGAGCCTGTGTGTTCTTTTAATAATAAATACCGTTTAGTTATATTTATGAATAATATTATAAAGTGATGTAATAATTTGATTAAAAATAATCCGATGATCGATAATGTTTAGAAAAGTTTATTCCTAATACCTTATAATGTTATTATAGTAGTGGCAACACTTGATGTAAAACAACTTGTGTTTTGTCTGTGGTCCTTGTCATTGTCAAAAAGTTTGACTTCACTTCATCGGAGTGTTGTTGTGTTTTAATTGCATATATTCTAATCTAAGTATGTTTTATGTATATTTTTAATATAAAAACATTTATATACGACTATAATCTGCTAAAAGTCATTCATTTAATTAATCACTTAATAGTTTATTTCATGTTATCGTTAAAATCAGAAGTATTAAGTGGTCAACTTTAAAGCACTATAACTTTTTTTGGTGTACTTCCAATATAAATCTAATTATATTATCAAATTCTATAATTATTTTCCCTTTTTATGAAATATAGTTCATCTCTGTCGGTTCTGGCCGAGTCTTGTAGGAAACTTTGGCATTCTCCTTTAAAAGAAAATAAGCTATGTATATAAAAGACAAATGAAATTCCTAATAAAAATAAAAACCTATTTAAACCAAATGATAATGGTTGCAACTACTGCTGTAACAAATTAAATTTAATATATTGTAAATATACAATGTCAAATAATAAAAAGATTATGTCATTTGTAAATTAAAATAAAATAAAAAGTAAATTAAAATAATTATCGTAATTTGGGAGCAGTTAATAGACATTTACATAGTTATGCCGTTAATGAGGTACCAGGGAAGCCACATGTGCAGAAGGAATTATTGCCAAACTTCCTTGCCTTCAACGTAGTTTTTAATCTTATAGACTAGATATAATTGTTTCTCCATAGCTCCATACATTATTTTTGGAAAACAAATACAAGTTGCTAATTTGCCTACCAGATTGTATCCTATGATAGATTTATACATAATATTGGCTATTAGAAGCTTTTTAAGCTCCAATGTCTTCGAGAGCCTTTTTTCGATCCACAGTCGCGCCCCTACTTTGCACAGTTCTTACGATGTGACCAAAACATCGAGATTTTTTTATTTTACGGTAAATTTAATATAATTGTATTATACATGTCGTCAGTCGTGACCAGATTTTAAAATTGATCATTTCATGAAATGAATATTGACCACTGGTCACATCATGATGTGGCCTCGCCAGATCATTGAATACTCAACGTTTAACAATATGAACAGATAATCGCACGACTACTTCATGATGTGGCTAAAGATTAGTGATCATATCGTAAAATAGTTAGATAATCCGCCGGTAGAGGCGCTGATGTCCCTTTGTGTAAACATTATATGGAAACATAAAAAGTGCCATTACTGAGCGAATTGTGTATTGAACGATCGTTCTAATGCTGTGAAATTTAAATTCCACTTTATAAATGTATAATTGTATGTATCGAATTCCAAGATCAAATCCAGAAAATTTTCTTCGTAATTTAGCGTACCTAATTACAACACTAAGACGAAGACTAAAAATGAAAATCATCATAACTGGGGATTTCAATATCGATTCATAAAGAGAGTAAAACGTTAACTGAATTTCAGAAAATAGTGCATAATTAGAACTACATTATACAATCAACCTACTCGCGCAAATGCCTGCCTTGATCAATTCATTAGTAATATTCCGGAGGCTTCGAGTGAGGTTCTCAAACTTGGTTTATCTGACCATGAAACTGCACAAATATTATACATCCCTTCTTCAAAAAATACAAAACCTCTAATGGAATGTTTTGTATTTAAAAACGCTACTTAAATTTAATAACTTAATGTTCCAATTTTATTAACATAATTTAATTTATTTATTTAATGCAATTTTGCATGCTAGTTTTACACCCGAATACTGAAACGCCACTCAAACTTAAGCGTTACTTAAAACTAGTTTCAACCAATCAAAAGGCTTTAAACAAGTCATAAGTAACGCTTAAGTTTTGAGTGGCGTTTCAGTATTCGGGTGTTAGCGAATTGTTTTAGAAACTGTAATGTACTACAATTCTTGCAAAAATAAATTTAAATTTCAGTTCAAATTTCATTTCGAATTTCATTTCAAATTTCATTTCGAATTTCATTTCAAATTTCATTTCAAATTTCATTTCAAATTTCATTTCAAATTTCATTTCAAATTTCATTTCAAATTTCATTTCAAATTTCATTTCAAATTTCATTTCAAATTTCATTTCAAATTTCATTTCAAATTTCATTTCAAATTTCATTTCAAATTTCATTTCAAATTTCATTTCAAATTTCATTTCAAATTTCATTTCAAATTTCATTTCAAATTTCATTTGTTTTTGTTGTGCATCATGGCGGCGGCATACAATAAATCCAACATATTAGGGCGACCACGCAAAAAAAACCCATGTTCTTTTATTAGGTTTCCAAACATGATATTATGGAAGGCGATCAACTTGAAAGTATCGCTCACGGGCCGCTGCCGCAGCGTGAAATGCAACATACCACTTAGAATGAGTCCGAATGTGTTAGGTTAGGTTAGAACTGTGCCCAACCGCGCGCGAGCCAAGCGAGCGGTGTCGCGGCAGCAGCCGGCGAGCGCTACTTCCAAGTTGGTCGCAGTTACTTGGCTATTTTTACTACACCTTACACCATGGATACCCTACATTAATGATATGGCTAAACGGCAACTGACATATAATTAAACGTTGACGTTTAAACGATATGGCCATTTCATGAAATGGTCAATGCTACGACATACACATAAACTTTCCAGAGCATATTCTCTTTAAGATAGTGAAACCGTATTGCGTAGTTTAGAAGAACAACGCGGTCTTTAACTAATTATTATACCTTAGATATAGAAGAGATCACCTCGTTCTGGCGCTGATTCAATAATCATCTCATTTCGTGCTAATTTTACACACGGCATTCGCGCGAGTATTGACTAAGCAATGATTTCATGCGATGTTAACCTTGTTATTGACTATTTAATCACTAATTCCTAGGGTGTTGCCTGTAGCAAATAAAACCATTTCGTTTATAAAGATTTTTTTAATTTTATTCACTATGTTAAATAAGAACAAGTATCGAGGCAGCAAACGGATAGAGTTAATTAATATTTCAGGCAGTAAATTAAGCCTTTACAAGACTGCTCTTGCATTCCTCATTCTACAAGTTAGGAACATTCCGTTCGCAGTACTGACCAGCATCACTACCCAGGGAATGGGGAAAAACTTCAGCTTAACCTGACATTTTCAACTTCCTTAACTTGAGTCCCAATCGAATTTTCTTTTTAACGAGACCCATCGCCGATCCCCTGGGTGTTACCTATCTTGGATCCAGAAAGTTTGTCCAGTAGGCATGAGATAAAGTTTTCGTTTCATTTCGTGTATCTAAGTGCGAAAGAAAGGAAATTAGTTTTTGAAGATATTGTCGTTGAGAAGTTTTGGAAGTTAACTGGGTGAGATTCGGGAAGGCTCATTAAATTCATCTGTGCAGATAGTCTTGCTATGTTACCTTAGTTTTGCTGTAAACTGACCACGCCTTAGATGTAACTTTAAATTGGCTAGGATATTTTTATACAGAGATTAATTATAGATGAAGTTGTCACAATGTTTTCGCAGACTATCAAAATTAAAGTTTTCTACGCTATTCCGCTCCAGAATAATTATGTGTTTTTTATCATTTTAGTACTTCGCAGGAGATGGATATAACTCTATTATGCTATGGACTGCTGCACTTAATAATGTGTCCTAAATAAGTTTCATTGTATGCAAAACAGTGAAACTATTCTAACTTTTCATAGCGACAAACAAAAACGCCTAGCGATAGCGATCCCTTACTAACAACAGCAAAACAAGTACCATAACGCCATACTATTTTCAATGCAAACTACGTGGGCAATGCATCAACGAAACACATTGTGTCGAAAACTGACGTATTAATCAAAAGCTTATTAATTCTTTAGTCTAATTAAACTCCAATTAAATTTGTTTCTGGATGCGATTGAATGCTTTCACTGACATCCAATAGTTGCACAAATCTGATTATCATAGTCATGAGGGATTGAACACTAGACAGAGAACACTATTGTTTGTCAATTATTCCCCTCATACAGGAGGCGATGCATTACTGATATGATTATGTAGCGGCCCGTGTTGCTGCGATCGGCAGGGTGAGGACCGAAGATATAATATTATTATAGGTATTCAGGGGCAAGATTGGTATAATGTCACCTTTGTATAAATTATTGAGTTTTATCTTAGGTCCTTTGAACCAATTGGTTTGAATTCCTTTTTACTTTTTATAAAGATACTAGCTGCCCGCCCCGGCTTCGCACGGGTAGCACTAAGTACTTATCTACGGCGCACCTACCTACCTTACATACCCTACCAACGGGATAAAGTAATGTCCTATGTCCGTCTCCTGGTTCTAAGCTACCTCCCCACCAATTTTCAGCCAAATCGGTTAAGCCGTTCTTGAGTTATAAGTGGTGTAACTAACACGACTTTCTTTTATATATATAGATGTTTCAGAAGCGAAACTTCTTAGGCGGCGTTTCGATAATTGGACGAGAATTGAGAGTGAAAAATTTCATGGACGTGTCACGTTTAGGCAGATTTCGTTACATGAGAGAGAAGAAAGATATTTAAAGTCTGTCTCTCACACTAAATCTCTCTTCAAATACAAATAATTTTTATTTAATGAACATACGTAGGTTAGGTACAGAGATTGTAATTATTTAAGAACGCTATGTCTAGCCGTCATCGGCGTACAAATATTTATTTATTTATTAAAACTTTTCACACTCAAAAAAGTACAAAGGCGGACTTAATGCCTAAAAAAAAATACATATGCAAATAAAAATGTTGCTAAATATTATTTTGGTAAAAACATGCTGATTATAATAAATTATCAAATAATTATCACACATTATTAAACAATTCGAATTAAAATTTTCGACACAATAAAAACATTCCAATAAAATATAATAATAATAAATTCTAGTAAAAATTGTCATACAATAAATAATAAATCATAATAATAAAAACAAGGTAATTATAATGTGTCGGTTACGTATTCGTGCATCGTATATGTTTTCTCATATAATATTTTCAGTACATATATTCATTATTGTCGCATATCTCTCTATTGCATCGTTTAGATCTCAATGTTTCGAACAGATGGAAGTTGGATTTGACAAATACTGCTGTCTCAAAAATGTACATACAGGGCAAGACACACACAGGGCTCTTATTCTTTATATTTTAAGAAGTTTCACTCCTTTCATGTACGTACGGCTTTTTATTGTTTTAAAGTCTAATTTGGTATTTTAGACTTCAAATAACGCATAGGTATGTATTCTTGGCTCAAGCAGGATTATAAAAAGGGAAGCTGGGGAGTTAGTTGCACCACTTCTTCCCAGCTATAGAACTAGGAAGTGGTGAAGGGCGGGCGTTTTGAGGGACTGTCTTCTGTAATTTTGACGTTCAAAAAGTGCTGATTCTCAGCCTAACTTGAATAAACTACTTTCGAGTTGGAGTGATCATAGGATCCATATATAAATACACAAACTCCCACGTTTTCCATGATTCAACTAACTAACATGGCATACATTTATCTAATCACGTACACCAATTATTTACTAATTATGAAGGTAATTGAATTACGCAGAATTACTCGATAACATTTAAACGTGATCAATTTGTCCTGTTACCGCTAATTATAACGTTGTGGTTCTGCCTCTGTTTGTCATCGCCGCCGACGCAGACCGCAATCACGCGTCGTGTCATTTGCTTATGTTAATTATTATTTTAACAGGTTCAAAGTAGTTAATTGATTCAGGCGTGACCTTGCCGAAATCCATTATAAAATACAATAGACGTAGATATATTTAGTAACATATTCCGCTTAACTTCGCCACGCTGAGCGTCCGGCTCTCGGCGTGGCAACACGCCGTGTTTGGGTTCGCTACAAGTCAATCGTCATCCTGAGGATGCCTCGTGGAGGTGAAACACGTGTCGATTTGTTACAGGGTTCTTTATGACTCTTTAGGAATAGTTAACCGGAATAGGTTACTAAATATTACATTATATACTTTTGCATACCCTCTTGTCTTTTTAGCTTCATATTATGTTAATATTATAATACTTATATTTACTAACTGTGATTATTACATTTTCGGTCATTTTCCCCATTGCCTACCTCGTTGGTGTAGAGGATGCCAACGTGACGGGTTCGGTTCGATTCTCGGGTACCTACTATTTACCTTTGAGGAATACCGTTGTGTATGGCTACTTTTGAAGAAGGATGGTCGAACTGGTCAACTCAATTCACTGAGACTTGTCTGCCGCTTGCCCATAGCAGAGCGGCAGCTATGTGTATTCGATCTTCAAAGGTCATTGCAAATGAACGAAATCAGCACATTCGTGTAAAACTTAAGAACTCAAACTCAAAGCATTTATTTTAATTAAACCATTTACAGGCACTTTTGAACTGTCAAATAGTCGGTCAGTAAGTAAGTCAGAAAGTTGAAGCTAGTTGCCCATTCCAAATCGTAGATCTTTATGGAGAAGAACGGGCAAGACTCCAAGGACACTCTTTTAAATATAGAAAATTACACAATCCTTTTTACGATGAAAATAATAGCTTGTGGCTAAGTAATAACAGCCGCACGGATCGATCCATCAGGTTAAGCTACTCTTGCCGGTGTTGTTCCTTGGATGGGTGACCATTTTTACGTACCCAGACTTCTCCGTGCCTCGGAAAGCACGTTAAGCCGTTGGTCCAGGCTGTCGTTCGTGGATCTTTGACAGTTGTTACGAGTCGTCAGAAGCCCGAAAGTCTGACAACCAGTCTTACCAAGGAGTATTATTGTATTACCCAGTTACTGGGTTGTGGAGGTCAGATAGGCAGTAGCTCCATGTGACGTACTGGTATTCAGCTGCATCCGGTTTGACTGGAAGCCGACCCCAATGTAGTTGAGAAAAGGCTAGGCAGATTGGTTGGTGAAAATAATGGTAATTAAAATAAAAAAATAGTATCTACTTTATAGTTAGTTCAGTTATTATGCAAAGTCTCATGATCCAATTTAAAGTATTTTTTTTAATACCAGCGGTTTAATAATAGGTTTGAAGGTAACTTCGTAATTTTTTTCTGTCGAGAAAGTTTTACGAGTATGGAATCGTGTTTTGGTTAACATTAATCCTCAACTTTACCATAATATTTATTTAAAATTAATGCTGCATTATTTTCGACATAGCGGAGGATCATGCTAAGCAATTTGAAGTATTATAGACACTTAATAATATTCCTATAATTATGCGAATAAAGACTAATATAGTCTGTCTGACATTAAGATATGATTATGAATCACAGAACATAAAACGAAAATGTTTAGGTAAATGACGAATGACGTTGTTTGTCTCGACGCTAAAATTACCATATTGCCAGCTTTTATTTAAGGTTGATTTTTAAAAAACACACAACATCCTTGTTACCTAGATTTTAATATTGAATAAAAACTGTAGATAATTCAGTAAATTATTACCAATAATTCCATTCTCTACTACATGCCAGTCCTAGGCTCATCGTTAAGTCGCCCGAGGCACATGATTACCATTATCCGGCGCGCCATCGAACGCAGAATATCGGCCATCACAATGCCTGTCTAGTTAATACTGGATCCAACCGGATTTAACCGGATTTTATCGGATTTTACAGAAAAATCCGCTCTCAATTACAACAACTTACAAGCTTTTTAAAAACCTTCATTCTGTACAGTCAGCGCCATAAATGGTGTACGGTTTAATAGAAGGCATACTTTAGGCTTGAAGGGATAAAAGCACCCCACTACGGGTAAACAAATAATTCATATTTTAAGTACACTTTTTCCAGTTTTCTTACATACCTACCATCTATATTTAAAATGTTCTTAAAGAGTATTTCTTGCTGACCTTAAAAACACATAAGTACCTAATGATCAGCTAACATGACTCAAGAATCTTTCTATTAATACGATGTAAATTACGTTTGTTTTTAAACATCGAATAAAATATTCAAGATAGAGACGGGAACACGTCATAAGTCAAAGCACGTGCTAAGTAACGTTTACTGATTTCGGCCTAACTTTCCAGACTGATTGGGAGGCTGTAATGAACTGAACTCGATAACAATGACTATGTTGACTAAACTGAACGTATCGTGGATTGAATGCTAATGGAGACTCGATATATATTTTATCTGGAAGTCGGGAAGGCGACGGATTTAGGTCTCATGTACGCTACTATATACTGTATCGAGGACGGAATTGTGTCAACGCTTACTCTAACAAGTGTATAGTCATCGCGTTTTAGCATGGCAATGGCGGTCATTCCCCTTTCCTTAATATCTCGCCGTAGGAACCAAAACAATAAACTATGTATTATTTTTCGTTATTGGAACATGTTGAAGATCACGACAGATATTGATTCAGGACGTAAACGGAATTACTTACAGTTTTTGAAAAAAAAATGCTAGAAAATATAGGTGGGTCGATGACCGCTATTGCCACGCTAAAACGCAATGACTACAGGTAGTTTTCGTTGCCCAAAATTAGTCTATGAATTTCCGTTCGTCGGTAGTGGCATATGATTACAAGAAACAAAAAATTTAATTAAAATCAAATTTTAAGAAAAAATGGTATCAAAAAATCCTGAAAAAATAAGAAATTATTGAAAATATTTACACTCAAAACAAATAACCCAATACTATAAAAAATATTAATAAAGTCAGTAACAACAGCAAAAAAACAACAGTACCTATATTGACAAAATAAAAAAATCTAATAACAAAGTCAAAACAATGTGGAATATTATAAACGAGCGAACCAATAAAATCATAAAAAAAGACAAATTTAACATAAAATTACAAACAAATAATAATAGAACAACCTCAGAGCCAAAGAAAGTAGTCAATATATTTAAGAACTTTTTGCATCTATCGGTGAGGGAAGTCGAGTACGAACTAACGATGAGTCGAAAAGTATACCAGTGACTTCACAAACCGAAAATACAATGTTCCTCACTCCAGTAGACCCATACGAAATCAATAGTATGCTGAAAACACTAAAAAATAAAAAAATCCACGGCATAGACGAACTTCCACCCTGTCTACTCAGAAAATGCGCTGATGAGCTTACACTACCCTTCTATACATTGCTAAACCAGTCTTTTGAAGATGGCGTATTCCTAGACCAGCTGAAAATAGCGTTAGTAAAGCCTCTACACAAGAAAAATTACAAAACAGAGCCAAGTAATTACCGTCCAATAGCTTTACTGCCTACAGCTTCAAAGATCTTCGAGAAAGCAATGTGCAATCGCGTGTACACTTTCTGCGAAAAATATCAAATATTTGACGAATGCCAAAACGGCTTTCGAAAACATCGATCAACAGCGTTAGCAGTTTATAAATTTATACAGGGAGCCCTAAGCATGATAAATAATAAAAAATACGCAGTAGGGTTAATGCTTGACATGACCAAAGTTTATGATAAAGTGCAATATGATATTTTATTAAATAAATTATATAGATTAGGGATCCGCGGTAAAGCATACGAATGGTTCAAATCTTATCTGGAAAATAGAGCACAGCTAGTAGAGATAGAATTCTTCAATAACACTATGAACGAACTTCAAAATTTTCGATCTGACGTAAAGGCGATTAGCGCATCAATACCACAGGGTGGTGTTATTGGATGTCTTCTGTTACTCATTTACATCAATGATCTCCCAAAATTTATTGCAGAATCCGGACCTTGCGTTTTATTTGCGGACGACATCTCCATTCTCACCCAATGTCATGACAATACGAACTTAAACAGTACCTGAATGGGCTCAATCGGGACTTTATAATAAAAGATTAGTGGACTGTATTAAAATAGGTGTAATACCATAATTTACATGAACTACGTTTATGGAAGACAGTGAAAGGAATGCCCGTAGTGGAGCGCGTCTGTGAGCTGAGTGGTGTGGCGGGCGCGCAGCGGGCGTTGGTAGCGGGTTCGGTACCCCGAGACCCCGCGCGTTCCTCGCAGTGAATCACGCGCATATATGATGCGCCGACAGTACCCTTAATTAAATTCTCGGAAAAATAATAACCTGGATGAATGAACACAACCTTGAAATAAACTTCCAAAAGACTAAACTCATAACTTTCCATTCCCACCAAAAAACTCCTCTAAATGTACTCTTTTCCTTCAATAACCATATAATAGAAACAGTTAATGAATTCAAACTATTAGGCATAACCATAGACAAAAATATAAATTGGAAGTTACACATACAAAACATAAAATCAAAACTATCGAAATTTTTATATGCTTTCCGGGAAGTTAAAAAAACCACAAATTTACAGACTGCTCTGGTTATGTACTACGCCTATGCTTATGCGTGGCTTAGCTACGCCATCATTATGTAGGGATATAGTACAGATGCCACTATTCACCGCACCACAACACTATTCACCGTTCAAAAGAAACTTATCCGTATCCTGGTAAATATACAACAGACAGATAGCTGCAAACCTTATTTTATAGAACAAAATATCTTAACTCTGCCTTCTATGTACATACTTGAAATATGCAAATTTGCTCACAAACACCAAGACTTTTACACTAAACGAGAAGACATACAAACAAGGTACACACTCAGACACAAAACACGACTCAACCTACCATCATCCCGCTTAAAAATACATTCTACAAGTCCTCAGTAATGTCAGTAAAAACATATAATGTGCTACCAGAAACAACAAGGAAAGAAAAAAAACTCCATTTATTGGTAAATAAATTAAAAAAGTTATTACTAAAAAAATCTTACTATAGTGTCGACGAATATTTAAGTGATAAATCTCTAAAACTTGAAAAATAAAGTCTTTTGCAATTTTATTTCTAACTAGCTTTTGCCCGCGATTTCGTCCGCGTTTCCGTCGTTTTTCGTAAAAAAGTACCATATGTCCTTCCTCACGGTTCAGTGGTTTTGATGTAACAGACAGATTAACTTTCGTATTTTAGTAGGGAAATATAATAATATATCAATCCACAATACTGTTGAAAAATATCGCAATAAGGAACCGCAGAATATTATTATTAATAGCTGTGCCCGCGACTCCGTCAGCGTGTAAGTCCTTGTACAAAAATAAAATTGAACATAAATTAGCCAAAACTTACCTATCGGTACCTAAAAATCTATGCGTACTAGAGTAAACCATAAAAGATAGACATAATTATGCTGTTGTGGGATATGTTTTAGATAATTTTATGTAGAACATTTCCGTCATAAATGATTTCTATGTAGCTTTAACCATTAAGGCTTCACACGCGACAGAAGCTTACAAAATGGATCAACTTCTCCCGTTTTCCCAACATTTCCCTTCACTGCTCTGCTCCTATTGATTGTAGCGTGATGAAAAGTATACTATAACCTCCCCAGGAGTATGAAGAATAATTGTACCAAGTTTCGTTAAAATCCGTCGAGGAGTTTTTGTTTCTATAAGGAACATACAGACAGACAGACAGACAGACAAAAATTTTACTGATTGCATTTTTGGCATCAGTATCGATCACTAATTACCCCCTGATAGTTATTTTGAAAATATATATCATGTACAGAATTGACCTCTCTACAGATTTATTATAAGTATAGATGTTAATGTTATGTCTATGTTTTTAGAATAAGTTGCATTGTAAGATACTTAAAGATACTTAGAGATAAGTCCTCTCTACATTAATTTATTATATCTTTTGCTGTGCCCGACAGGGTCCACGACTGTTACCTACCAAATAAATGTTTACCACCTAAGCCTACATTGTGGAATGCGATAAAGAATTGAGTATTGAGTATTAAACTTGGAATTATTGTTGTTGTATAATGATGAAATGACAAATCATGTTTTTGCCAATCGTTACTTGTCAAGTGGTAAATTAAATTAATTGTCGGTGACAGGACAGCGGGCTATGGAGCATAACCAAGATGATGGCAACTGCTTGTTATAAGAACTTCCTTTCGAGTTGCCTCTTATTTACCGGGAAAAGCTCCTCTTCTATCCAAATCAACTCAAGTTTTGACTAACCAGCGAAACAATAACAAAGTCCACGATTTAAAATGTACTGTCTCGAACATACGTGCACCCAGACGTTCAGAACGTTCAAAAACAGTTTGGCATGTGTCTGGCAGCGGCGCGCCAAAGCGTTGGCGAGCGGTGCCAAGTTGCGTGGCGTGCCAAGTCCCCGGGACTCCTTGCTGATAGAGTCAGCGGTGTAATCCTCGCCTTAAATAGTTCTTGCGTTTAAGTGTAGCTTTACAGTTTGAGAAGTTTCTTGGTTATCTGCTTTGATAAAAGATAACACAACACGACTGTATTCCCCGTAGAGTTAGACAGAGCTGTCCCTATAGTACACACACATTTCGCCAGTTAGTTTAAGTTCCATATAATAGGGGGCGAGCCTATTGCCATCAACCGGGCACAAATCCGGACTCCGGGCTGCTACTGAGAAATTCCAGATGGAAAAACCCAATAACACTTTGCTCGACCCGGGAATCCTACCCAGGACCACTAGACCAACGACAGTCTATATGTCCCAATAATATTATAACAACTAAATTTCACTGCCCCCTACTGCATTAAATCTAAAACCTTTCGTGGAATTAACTAGTATGTATATATTGCTTATTGATATATAGTTTAAGCCCTGCATAGGTACGCAAAATAAAATACATTAGAAAAAAAAGTACGGTTTAAAATACAAATATAATGATTACTACAACAAAATACCTCAATTTTTTTTTCTTTTGTACCTAATCGGAAAATGATAGCAACATTCTGACAAATGATGCAAATTGGTGACATAAGCGAGCGGCGCTGTGGTTTACCTGTGAGCTGCGGTAGAGTCATAGCCTACAGACGGTCACTGATATTTACAACGGTTTATTTTAATTTTATACCGCAATAATATGAGGAATATTTTGAATATGATTACGAAACTATTTATTACATATTTACATGATAGTCATTGGAATTTCCGATTACATGATTAGGTTGTAGGTGGCTACCTACAACCTAACTAATACATAGTTAGGTTAGTAAAATGTGAATGGGTAATCGTAAATTGTGACCTAACGTAGTACTTACTGAGAAATCGTTAAGCTACAAATCGCACTTCCTCTAAAAAAATGTCGTAACACAGAAACAGCACTTTGCAGTGTTACGACAGTTTTTTTAGAGGAAGTGCGATACGTATTTTGATATTTAACCCATAAATCGTCATATCGTGTATTAAGAGGGCGCCTAAAGGTCCACTAGCGCCACTCTTTAAAAAAAATATTATCTCGTGACTGAGAAGGAATTATGAATAACGGCTAGACAGGACCCTCGGTAAGTGTGTCTAGAATTTTCTAATACCTTTTATAAAGTTTCATATTGAAACACGAAGCAACAAAATACGATCTAAAGAAAAGCGGCCACATTCCTCTAGATCGTATTTTGTTGCTCCGTGTCTCAATATGAAACTTTATAAAAGGTATTAGAAAATTCTAGACACACTTACCGAGGGTCCTGTCTAGCCGTTATTCATAATTCCTTCTCAGTCACGAGATAATATTTTTTTTAAAGAGTGGCGCTAGTGGACCTTTAGGCGCCCTCTTAAGTTTTTTTTTTTCGTGTTTTTCGTGACCTGGTGTCAGAGTTTTAAAGCCGCCCATGGACCTCTGACTTGGCTTCACATGCCGTCGAGAAATATCTCTCAGGTATGCCGGTTTCCTCACGATGTTTTCCTTGACCGTTTTTTAAGCAAGTGATTATTATACAATCGCACATGAATTCGAAAAGTAAGAGGTGCGTGGCTGGGTTCGAACTCGAGACCTATGATTTGATAGTCTGATAGTCTGTATTAAGTTTATCACTTGTTTATAACAAGACTTAAATTATTTATAACTCAAAATATATTTATCATTGTTAGGCAAAGGTGTACCTATAGTATGCCCATATTTGCCATCAACCGGGCACCAATCCCGACTCTACTTAGGGGTTGCTACTGAGAAAATACAAATTTAAAAAAGCCCCGATAACACTTTGCCCAACCGGACAAGGACAGGACCTCAAGCCCAGCAGTAGCGCTTGCGACCACTTGCCCAACGAGGCAGTGTTTATAAATAACTCCTTATAATGAGTGTGTGTGTTGTTTGTAGTGTTATTGGGCATTTTCCATCAGGAATTTCTCAGTATCAGCCCGGAGTTTGTGTCTAGTTGATGGTAATATCTCGCCCCCAATTACATGGGACTTAAGCAGAACTGGCGAAATGTGGTTGTACTAAGGTACACCTCTGCCTAACCCTTGGGGAGGACAGGCGTGATGTCATGTTACAAGGATTGTCCGTATAGAAGTGGCAAAATATCGTGCATCAGCAGCTCGGACTTCGTTACAATGAAAAACATTTAGCACTAACTCCTATTTCAACCTAATAATGGACTTTCCATGCATTCTATCTTTAGTTGTCCACATTCATATTCATGTCGCTGCAGGCCGCCATTTTTTTGGCTTCCATACGAAAAGTTTATGACTACACTTATCAGATGGTGAGTCAGTTGTTGGTCACTGATACGTGTTAGGCTTTTTACTCAGTTTTTCGTTCGTTTCCTTTAAACAAAGGTAAAAGTATGCTAAGCGTAGTTGCAGCTTTGTGGTTTTGATTTTTTATAGAATTTAGTAAGGGCGGACTGACTTAGATTTTAGAAAGCGTACTTATGTAGAAGAAGCTTATGCGACTGGCGACCAAGGATTTTTGGAAAATGTCGCTTGGAGATACATCTCGTAGAGCACGTTAAACCAATCAGATCATTTTCCGGCATTCATGCAGAAATAAATAATGTTTCTATATGTAGCAGGGTGCTGACAGTACTTAATAGGTAATCTTCAAAATAGTGTTGACGTTTGTACTTAAAAAGAGTCGATTATAAAAACGTTTCGGTTTTCAACTGAAAATTTGCGCATAAATTATAACTCACCATCTTCCGCCAGCGGCTTCGCCCGCGTGATATCTTTCTAAATTATAGTCTGTGTTACTCAGTGATAATATAGCATACCGGTGTCCAGTCGTTTTTGAGTTTATTCATTACAAACAAACACAAAAAATCAACTCTTTTCTCTAAGATTAGTTTAGATTGATAAGTGCCTATTTATTAAAACCCATCATATTTGTTGATGATGTCAGAGGTTAAAAACCTGGTCGTAAATGGAAAATGGCATGCCAATGATTCATGTGACGAAATGAGCTTACAATGGTATTAGAATTCTGTAAAATTATGGGTATTTACTTCTTTGTGAATATACATTTTCGCTGTAATTACCCATTTGACTAATTGAAAGGAAATTATAATGTAGTTTTAATTAATTCAAATATTATATTATATTGGTAGGTATTTGAATTAATTAAGTTAACTAACTTTGTCCGTCAGGCGATGTACTTTCCAATACCTCTTTGATTTTGCGGTTGAGTTCGTTTTCCTGTCTTTCCGTGAGTGTAGTTACAGGTCGGGTGAGCATGGAAGACAGCTGCCTTTGCTCAACAAGTAAAAAGTTTATCCCATCCTCGCGAAAAAAAGCCTTCCGGTACATATTAACGGGCTTTCACGCAGGCAAAATGTGCACTCCCAAGACAATTCCGACAACCAATAAAATACCCTGACTATAGAGTGATGAAGCATGGCCGTGAAATACGAGTCTACTGGCGCCCAGCTGGGCCTCGCTATGCTAATGTAAGGGACATTCTGTAAAGCGTTTAATTACTTGCGGCAGGTGTGTTCCGACTAACGCTGTGCTTACAACGAGATGGTGCAGACTGCTGAGTTATAGTTACTTTGATGATTCGAGATTTAGAGGGGTTTCAGACGTTATTATTTTGGTAACTAGCTTTGGGAAGTATACTTTCCGTGTAGCATAAATGAGGTGCTTATGGGGCAATGGCAATAGCTGTTACTTATTAACACATGCAGAGGAGACCTTGAAACATTTCTGAGCTTTTGGTCTCAGTTGTCATATCCGTGCTGCAGTTGTTACTGGTAGCAAAGGCCATTAAAGCTGCCAACCGTTCTAATAACCAAACATTCTAATTAATTGGTAGGTAGTCATTTCAGCAGTGGTGACCCAGTGGTAACTGCTGTGACTTACGAGTTCCAGGTCGTAGGTTCGAACCCAGACAGGTGCCTTTGTGTAAATTATTTCATCACCACTGCTCTCATAACGGTGAAGGAAAACATCGTGAGGAAACCGGCTTGTCGTAGAACCAAAAATTCGAAGACATGTGACATCTACCAACCCGCACTGGGCCCGCGTGGTGGATTACGACCCACTCCGTCTCACAGAGAGGAGGCCTGTGTCCCAGCTGTGGGAACATTATAGGCCGATTATGATATTATGCATTTCATATAAAATACTGCAATGAAGGCGCAACTGTTCAGTCATAAAGAACAACCCATAGGCTATCTGATGTTTTCGTTGAATAGTTGCTTTCTGACCAAATGATATAGAACTCTTGCTCCCTTAGAGTTCAGAAATACTTTAGATAGGTGCGTTTTCTAAGAATTGGAACCTTTATTTAGCGTTAATGATTTATGAAGCAAATAATTCTACCCCGAAAATGGAATGGTTGCATAGCGCTCGGCAATTTATTTTATTACAATAGGGGTGATGGGAAACTATTCAAACTATACCGAGCATGTTTCTATCGGACGCATTTATAGGATTGCTGGCACAGGGGTAGTCGGGTTTGGGTTGCAGAAAATAATACTGAATTAACTAATAATATTAACTCTGCAAAATTTACGTAGTTGAGCGCTGCAAGCGATCTGCTTTCGTACTCTATAACCAAAATAAAATATAGGTAAAAATCTTTTTAAGAATAAACTTTTAATGAACTAAAAAGTACTAAGTAAATAAAACTTACGCAAACATACAACTTTAATATTTTCTTAAAAGCTTGAGGCTTATCTTTTAGTGTTCGAAGGACATTCACGCCTCCAGCTTTATTTAAGTGTGCCAAGTTACAGCTCAATCAAATGCCAGGAAGTACTTGAAAAATGGATGACAATGGGAGTAACTGGAAACACAAACGAACAAAGCAAGCTAATACTCGTATAAAGCTTGTAAAAATATCTTATGCTAGGTCAAGTCTGGAGCCGAACTTCACTCAGACACACTACTACTACAGACACACACACACACATACACACTACTTCTTATACATATAGAGTGAAAGCAAACCAATTAAAGGTTACTCCTGAATATCAGTATCTCTGGAGTCTTGAAGTTTATCTTTTTTTCCTTCCATCCTGTAAGTAATCACTTGACTGCTGATTTAGTTTAAACTTTTAAAGGGCAAGCTATCCAGGGTCGTTTACATTTTGTTGTAATTATGTGTCTGTTATTCTTTCTTGTCACTTTGATATTTTATACTAATAGAAGTAAATTTCAAAGGGGAATGCCCATCGACTATACAAAAAAATGCCTGAAATGGACAACAATGAAATATACGCCAAATTGTACTACAAGTCGTAGGAAACCCATTACAATTTCAATAATATAAAAAAAACTAGGTAGAAGCCAGTTTCAAATATTTTTGCTGTACCTAATATAGGTAAGTCAAGGTTAAGGAATATAATATATATTAATTGTTGTATGTCAGTGAATTCAATATAAATAGGTAAGAAAACTAGGGAATCTCAATACTTACAGCTTGAGGTGTTATCCATGCCTGTATTAAACAACGTACTTCATCATTTTGCACTGATAAGACGTTACGTCTCATCTTTGCAATATCGAGATAGCAATTAACGCAGTGTAGTCTTCTATCCATTTTTAAATATAAACGGGGCAAATGTCCAAAAAAACAGCAGCGTCGTATATAAAGTAGGTTCAAATCCGTCGTCAAAAAGCCGAGTCGTCGTTTAGGCGGGTCCAATCTAAGTCCGTGTTCAAAAATGGGTGTCGTGTGCAGAAATAAAATCAAAATCCTTAAAAATGGCCACAGTCGTCGTTAAATATCTTAAAAAGCAATCTGTAATTGTGTAACTCAAGTCGCAAACGCAAAACCATGAATCAAGTAAACAAACCACAGACTACATAGAGAAAAATGAAATGCAGTAAATGTCAAACTGTCAGTAAGGCAAAGGACATGTAATTCATACAGCCTGCGATATGTTTTCTATTTTGAAAATGCTTTGATTTAATTAATTTTGGTATGCATAAATTATTTTAATTCGTTTTACAGTACATATAGGCCGAATTATATTAAATTAATGATAACTGTGCACAAATTCTATAAAATAGTTCGTTAGGGATTATTTGCCGATTCCTGTTTGGCTGAATGTAACTTACTCATGTCAAATAAACATTGACCTCCATTATAAAAATAAGAATGAATTATACGGATATCAAGTTGAATATTTTAAAGATCTTTATATTTTTACCCTACCTAAACAAACTTGAGAATTATTTCATTATAAATATTTTATTCTAAATACAATTAAGGACTATTAGTAGTTTTTGTTCATTTCAGGCATTTTTCGGGCGTTCCCCTTTAGTATGGCACCTCTATGCGTCAAAATAGTTACAACGAGAGGGTGCTAGTTTCTTTCGGCCGAGCCATTTTGTTTTGTAACTGATGGTTTCACTTCGTGCGCGTCGTAAAAAGGACAGTAAGAAATTGTTTTTAAAGTGCCAAATTACGTGAATTCGGTAAGTACAATACTTTACATTGCAGCATGTCAGTGTAGTTGATGGTAAATTATAGTGAAATGCATGTGTCACGAGTAACTCGAGGGTGAAAGAATATTGTTTTTTGTAGGTAAGGGACACGTTATTTTTGTTAATTTGTGTGACAATTGTGTTATTATTTTTGTGTCACGTTACACTAAGGGCTTGTCACAACATATTCACTTAAATGTGATTAGTAATTCCTTTTCCGTTTTAGGAAATGAACGCAAAGACGTTACCGAGAGCCCTTACAATCAAATCATCCACAAAAAAAAAAGAAAGTACATACAAGAAAAGAATTTGATTAGATTCGTCGACTTCGTTGTGACTCTGCCCTTACTCTTCATTTGTGTTACAATTGTTTCACGATAACAAAAAAATTACATACATTTTGAAACTGACCCCCCAATGAATGAATCCCTCGCCTTTCAACTACCCACGAAGGGTTCTAATATCAAGTTGAAGGTCACAGTTTAAAAAGCACATAAAAACCTTCATAGTAGGTACAGCAGCGGGCAATCTTCCACGTGCGCCTACCACAAAGCTGCGCCCAACGGACCGGACATAACCGCATCACGCGGCCGTCCGGCCCGGATTACCGCTCTGGTTTCACGCTCCGGTACCTCGCAAAGAATTATATTATCGTAAAGTTTCCAATCGCCGCGACAGAAGGATCGGCTTGGTATGTTTTTTAAAGGTAAAGCTGGTCATGTGAGAATAGTTTCTTTGAATATTTCAAAGGCTTTTTAACCTGTTAGGCATTTTCTTGCTAACCCAGGACTGTACTGGACTGTATTGTACCTAATTATGACTCAATAAATATTTAAACAAATGATATCTTCTCGAAATTCTATAAGCAATTTGGCGCTTCATCTTCTTTTCTTCAGCATATAACGTTAATCTTATTTTCTTACTTCATCGTGATTTTTGTTGATATTTAATTTAAATTGACAATATTATATCTATCATATTGAATTCAAAACAATATTATATATATGACGGAGAGGGTACTTTTCTCTTTCGTTATTATCAGCCATGTTTTAAGTACTGTGGGCGTACTGTGGGTACTGTTGGTTATTGCGCAATAGAAAAACCGTTTGCAGTTCAAACCAAATTATAATTTACGATCACATTACATAATCACACTAGCAATTCTAATTGACCGCCACCCACGACTTTTGCTTAGCTCCGGCCGGTCCGAGCACTATGTTGTAGACATTGTCGAGCGCCGCTAGACGGCGCTGGCGTCCCGATTAGTGAACCCAGTAACGTTTTTCCGATATATATGATATTGAATGGGGTGTTTAATTATTGCAAATGGGTCACACTATCACGTCGAAGGGATATGTTAAATTACAAGTCAGCCAGTATATATATAAAGGTTATAATTTAGATCAGTACTTTACTATCACTATGTGACATCAATTCGAATATTCTTGAAAATTCTTGAATTGAGATACAGACCCCTTTATCTCACATTGACATCACACAACTCAAAATATTCATAAATCCATTTCCAAATCGAAAAAATTCAAGCAAAGAGCAGAAAAAAATACGTTTTAAAGAGCGATCCGTTTAAATGCTCGTTATATTTGCTCGCATCACGCGGTCAAACATTAAAATTCTAATCGTTTTACTAGTATTTACGTCATGTGTGAGCCACCCAGCTAATGGATTTATGACGCCTATTGGGTACTAAATAGAGATTTTAGGGCTGCGTTAAGGATTTTTGGATTTCTATTCTTAAAGGGGATTGGTGCCAGTTTGGCTTATTTTTATTTTTAGGATGTTATTGTGGCTGCCGAGATGCTGCTGTGCGTCTGGAATGTTTATGGAGGCTCAGATACTCAGATTGAAGAAAGAGAGCGGCCTCCATAATGAATCGTATCCGAGCAAGCTCCAACTTCATTCGGATAGCAATAGCGGTCCATTTCTTAGACACTGGATCGCACTCCACGTGTCAATTTGATTTCGGTTTTTTTTCGTGGTTTATTAACTTAGTTCGTAAGTATTTATTAACACAATATAGATGTTCTGTAATGGATGGTTAGAAATAAGGTGATTAAACAAGGTGACAGGGATATAGACGCATAACCTGGCTGTCCAGAATCATGTACTGAATACATGGTAACAGGTTCGGCGTCGATGTGCCATCCTGTATATTAACGTCAAACTGCTTCGACAATCTCCATAGAATATTCTACCCCCTCTATTTTCACGAGTAGGTATTACTAAAGACGTAAAATTATGATAAGATCGTCTTTTGTTTGCTAATATCTTCTTACTGTGTAATAAAATAACATCACGATTTAGTTTGCCAAGCGTGCTGATGAATTCATCAATATTTGAAGTAGTCTAAAAGGTTCCTAGTACTTATATTTATTACTGGATGTTACCGGGCAATATAAACTCGACAAAAAAGTTTAGTGTGCAGGCAGGCAAGTAGGTACCTACCCAAAGCACTCAACTTTCTTTTCTAATTCCATTAAGTATAGACCGGTCGAAGTGTTGGTTCTTGGAGACCTATGCCCAGCAGTGGACGTCTTTCGGCTGAAATCAATGAAAATAAAACTGATTTACCTCTGATACCTCACAACTTCAGGTCCAGTTGAAAACCATTCACTAGTCAGGCACTAGTCCAGCATTCACTAGTCAGGCACTAGTCCAGCATTCACTAGTCAGGCACTAGTCCAGCATTCACTAGTCAGGCACTAGTCCAGCATTCACTAGTCAGGCACTAGTCCAGCATTTTTTGCTGAACTGGGCCTATTTGGTGCAGCTGTGAGGCACACTTTCCTGCTAATTTCTTATACTTCATAATACACTTTTTTTAGCGTTCCGTACCTCAAAAGAAAAAAACTGAACCCTTCTAAGATCACTCGTGTGTTTGTCTGTCTGTCCGTCTGTTACAGCCAATTTGTTCCGAATCTAATTGACCGATAAAGTTGAAATTTGGTACACATATTATGTATTTTTGTGACCCAAACACGGACGTGTAACGTAAATAAATGAATTTTGAATTTTGGGGTTATCTTTGGGGGGCAAATAAGAAAAAAAATAAAGTTTTGCAAACTGAGCCATGTGACATATCAAATGAAAGATGTTACGAGAATTTTAAATGTTTTTTTTTTATAATTTTAAACTAAATAGGTACTTTTAAAGATATTTAAGAAAATTTATGAAAATTGACCAGTCCCCCAAATTTTTGGCTCATTAGTTTCGGAAAAAAATGCAGAGAATGGTTCTTTACTCATAGATTACAGGAAAACCTATACGAAGTCTATGGTCTTAAAATAACATAGTAAATCTCTCAATATTGTTGTTGTAATGTTAAGTTTGTTCTTGGGATGATTCATTGTGCGTGGTCCGACACGCACTTGGCCAGTTTTTTTTTGCAGAATTTATTGTGTGCTTTGAGTACCTATTATGCGTTAAATAAATGTATGTAGGTATTTGCTTTTTCTTTCATTTCAAATTCATAGCTAGGTAAAAACTATACAGTAATTATGTTAATTAATTAAAGGCGTTCCCGTTAACAAGACAAGTGTGACAAGAGCGCGTGTAAAAAGGACTAAAAAAAAAAAAATACGTGAACATTTCATTACACATATTAAAAAAAACATTTTAACGGTATTTTTTTTGCATGTTCGGACGTTATACTATTGCGGGTCAACGGGAACGTCTCCGGTACTAAACATACTGTATACGCACAACAAGACACATGTGACACAGGTCAAACGAGTGAAAATCCACATGGATTTTATCTTTGCCATCCGTAAAGTCGCGAAACGCCACATATAATCTCATCAAAAGTATTTGATTTGCCTTTCGTTCGCCAGTTTTTGGCAGGAATAGACTCCAGCCTCCAGGCTCGTTTGAATCGCTAACAAACCGGCTCGCCAGCGATTGAATTCGAAAAATTCCGAATTTTCCTGAAAACTCTTTGAGCAAAGGAAAATGTTTTCATGGGTCGCCGCGAGCTGAGTTTACGAATATGTTGGTCCACTGTCAGGCTTTTCAGATGTGACTGAATATGATACACAAAAAAGTGATTTTTTGACGAACTATGAATGAATTCTGAAAACTGAACCAGATTTTTTTTACCGCTGATCCCTTTTGTTTTGGCATATAACGTTTGGGCAAAGACTAAAATATTTTTTTTAAATAATAAAAGAGACTAATGATTTTAAGGGTTCCGTACCCAAAGGGTGCGAACGGGACTCTATTACTAAGGCTCCGCTGTCCGTCCGTCCGTCCGTCACAGAGATCTATCTTTTGAACCGTAAAAGGAAGACAGTTGGAATATTCACAAATTGTGTACTACTATGGCCGCTATAACAAATAATATAAGTATTGAGTTAACATAATATTTATTTATTTATATATACTTTATTGTACACCAGATTATACATTACATAAAGAAAAAGTAATACACTATAAAATATACAATGGGCGGCCTTATCGCTTACTGCGATCTCTTCCAGGCAATATTGTATGGTGATACGGAACGTGTACGAGTCCGACTCGCACTTGGCCGCTTTTTTTTGCTTCTACGTTAGTAGGTATCAATAACTCTAAGTAAGATATGAAAAATGTCTCGTGGAAAATGTATTTTTAAATGTCCTATATTATTTCCCACTGCTGGGCAAAGGCCTCCCCAATCTCTCTGTTTTGTGCGATTTCTGGGCATGTTGGCCCCGCAAACATGCTTAGATTGTCACACTACCTTCACCGCGGTCCACCTTGACGGTGATGTCCTCCGTCAGGCGTCCAGTGAGTAACGATCTTTGCCCATCTCTCCAGGTGCATTCGTGCAACGTGGCCGGCCCACTCCCACTTAAGCCTGGCTGTTTTTCTCCAACATTCGCTACTTGGGGTATGAAGCGCAGGGTGGCGTTGCTAACGCAGTCAGTTCGCATGACACCTATTATGCTGCGCTCCACTGCCCGCTGGCAAACCTTGGGTTTGGACTTTTATTGTTCAGTAAGTGCCAACTTCCAAATTTGCACTTTGATGTGCAAATTTAAAAAGTAAATAGTTGGCTAGAATTCCAAGATCATTTGCCACAATTTCAAGACCAACTCCACAACTAACCAACAATCAACAAGTAACTAAACCAACATTTACTTACACCTAACTTAACACATAACTCAAATACAACGCGTTATAAATCAATAACGTTGTTCGCGATATCCGGAGCTCTCGGGGCTCTTCACGCTCTAGCGGCTCGTGGCTCCAAGAGCTCTTGGCGATGAAGCTGGTTTCATAAGGAGTAATGAGTAGTACTTAGCTGGTAGGTGTCGAGAGCCTCGGCTATACTCGAGTAACGTGCAGAACCAGTTAGCAGAGCAAAGTGTTAATTTTATTTTACATTAAAATCTTAAAATAATATTTTTCGCAGCAAAATTTGCTGAGAAGGGTCTTGACAGACAGCGCTCTAGTACTGACTATAGAGCTGTCTGTCCATTCACAAGTAGTTCTTAAGTTAAGTCTTTAGGCGCAGAAATAATAGTTTTTAAACACCAAGGAAAACGTGTAATTATTTGCCGTAGTTATTATTTACTTTATGAAATTACGCTTTTTGCCTTATTACTTAAAGTACCTCCAATTAAGTTAATTAGTGAGTAATGTTTTTGCCAATTTTTCATCAATTTTCTTTTGTTGACTGCCTTATCTTCATATCGGGTCTTTATCCTGAGTCCTGGGTTTGATCCCAGGGACGGCATAGCATTTTAGGGAAATTATCAGTAGCAATACAGTGCGGCGGTGGCGTCTGGATTTGGGTCTAGTTATTAACAATAACACATGGAACTTTAAAAAAACTGTTTTTTTTTTAACGTAATTTACCTACTACAAACTTCTGCTTACCCCCTAGAAAATACAAGGGTGATGATAAATCTATTTCTTCAGCTACTTGACTAAATGAAAACATGTCAGTCTTATCTAGACAGTAGGTACACATTCCAGTATCGGATTGGGTTAAAGCCCTTGAATAGCGACACTCGAGTTACGATCGAGAGTGTAGGCACCCTCGCAGGTATAGGAACAGACCAGAGTAAATAAATTAAAGAGAAACATTTGAGAACAGGTGCGCCGGATTAGGGGCGACCCTACAAAGAACGGATTTTGGATACGAATAGGAGCGAATAAATAGGTTTTTGAGATTTACTTACAAATTAAATGAAATACGTTTATCACCTATCTAATTCGTTTTCTTGGGAGACATTACTAACGAATACTTAGTTAAAGTCTTTGGAACTACAAAAGTTTGGTACAATTTACTTAATTACAAATACTGCCTCGTTGGTCTAGTGGTCGCGCTACTGCTGAGCATGAGCTCCTGGGTTCGATTCCCAGGTCGGGCAGTGTTATTGGGTTTTTCTATCTGGAATTTCTCAGTAGTAGAGTCAGGAATTGTGCCCGGTTGAAGGTAATAAGCTCGCCCCCTATTACATGGAACTTAAACATAACTGGAGAAATGTGGGTGTACTATAGGTACCTACACCTCTGCCGGCACCTTTGGGGTAACAAGGCGTCATTTTAT
Source organism: Agrochola circellaris (assembly GCA_914767755.1). NCBI lineage: Eukaryota > Metazoa > Arthropoda > Insecta > Lepidoptera > Noctuidae > Agrochola > Agrochola circellaris. The sequence goes on along the minus strand of OU611850.1, from coordinate 19,150,164 downwards.
GTTATGTACAAATACTGGTAAGGTAAATGGTAACAATAGAGCACCTAAAGGTACCTTGATTGAACAATGAACTATAATACTCTACTGAATACTTAGAAGATACGACTAACGTAGCTTATAAGTACCGCGGTTTCAAAAGTTTATCTAATTTTTATTTTAAAAAGTCGTTAATTTACAAATTAAAACATAATTAATTACCTACCCTCCTAAATAAATACAAAATGGTATTTCTACCCAAAACCGCAATCCGTAAAAAATCAAATAATTGATACCCCGTAGAAGCTACCAGTTGCTGGGCGCACTCGTATTTGAAAATGGAATCTTCGAACAGCTTTGGCAACGGATTATTTCGCTTTAATTCCATTTCTGAATGTTACAATTTTATTACGAAAGCGTTTTGAAATCGGCTTTACTCGGAAGTGCTCGTGAAACGTCGTGAAATAAAGGTTTGTTTTCATATCAGAGATTTAGCGGCGTATAAATATGTAAATAGCTGTCTGTTGCGGTTTTGGAACGTTTAGTACAGGTTTGGGGAGACCGCAGTGTATTTAAAGTAATCTTTTTATTTCTTTGTCTATAATCCAGAACTGTGGTGATTTTATAGCATTTTTTTTGCGAGTGTGCTCAACTTATTGCAGTGCGTTGCTGGACAAAAGACAAGAGAGATTATCCGACGATTTTACTCGCTGGACACGATTTCAGCTTGCACTTTTTATATCCTAAGCTGTAGTTGTTCAAAGAGAAATTAGAATTCAATTTCATTTCAGTCAATTCCATAAACGAACATAGTATTGTTGCCTTTTTCGCGTACAATTCAGTCAACAAACTAATTTCACCGGAAAATCCCTATTCCTAGAATACATGAACTCAATTCATTTCGAGTCGAGATCGGGTTTATTCGGGAGTCCTCGTAAATGATCGTAACAGAAAGGTTTTATTTGATGTCTGTAAGTGAAGTAAATCCTGTTGCGGGTCCTTCGGGTCGGACGTTACGTCTCCCGGACGTAAACAGGCACTTGTGTGAGTAATGCTCAGCAATACGCGTATACGGGAAAGATTTGGGGCGGATTTTTATTTATTTCGGATAGTAATAGGAAAAACGAAATAAAACTAGACCAAATTATAGTTACTGGTGAGGGATAGCTGCATTGTCAGTTGGCTTTAGCTAATATTGGTACTTAGCAATACCAGCCTATTATTGTCCCACTGCAGGGCAAAGGCCTCTTCTCATACACAGAAGTCACGAGCATTGATCACCACGCTTGCTCAAGACGGGTTGGCGATTTCTGACTTATATTAACAATGAGTCCAGGTTTCCTCACGATGTTTTCCTTCACCGTTCTCGGTACCCAATGTCCAAGATAAACTCAGAAAGTATATATACGATTGAAAAAGTCACATTGGTATTTACCAGGATCTGATGTTGGTACTTGAATCAAATATTATAATTATATTATTGAAAGTTGAATTCGTATTTTTGCAATCCCATCGTGCCTAACAGTACGTGATGCAATAGTCCAGACTGTCACACCCACACGGGATAGCTCAGTAGGGAGTCACAAGCCCATCCATACGGATTTCTACTCAAATGAAAAAGGTAAGATAACATAGTTAATTGATTCAGGCGTGACTTTGCGGAAATCCATTATAAAATACAATAGACGAAGTATATTTAGTAACTTAATCCGCGTAACTGTTCTTAAAGAGTCATAAAGAACCCTGTAAGAAATCGACAAGTGTTTCTCCTATCTAACCTACATCCTCAGGAAGGCGATTAACTTGTTGCGAACTCGGACCCAACGTGTGGACACGTCAAGCGTCGAGCGCATAACATTCCATAACCAGCTTAACAATAACGCAGTCATACACATACATGCATAAACTTAGGTAGGCAGTGACCACAGAAAGCCACCTGCTAAGATCCTTACATATTCCTTTTGCCTCGTTGACGTTCATACATCGGTCATAGACGCGCCGCGCCGGTTGCTGTTGCTGAACATTAACTTAATAATAAATATTATTCTAACACGTTTGTCGATCAAATCATGGAACGGGTCACAGTTAACGGCGACTTCGGTTCCTTCCAAGAATTCCGCAACTTACATACATAACCCAACAATGACAAACATAATCCAGTTTTCTTGTCCGTCCTTAATAAAACAAACAACGCATAGAGCCACGGTAGACCTGCCGGTGACTGCGGCTCCTAAACAAACGCGAGGCACAAACATTTGCTCACGGCCGGCACGAGCACGAGCACGAGCACAACAAGTATTGTTAGTATTTATTTGCACGTAAACTTACCTTTTGTCCGGTTCATGTGTATTTTGGTTTAAATCAGTATTCTCTTAGATTCTGTTTCAATATTGGCGCCGGAGGGCTGGTGTTTTTGGGTGAATAGGAAAAAATATTTGTTGCGGTGTTGCTTTTGTGGGCGGAAAGTTTTAATATTCATGTAGGAAAGCAGGTTCTTCCTTTTTTATTAAGGATTTATTGTGACAACATCGTTTGTTGATAAATGTGTACATATGTTTCCGTTAGTGGTGTAGGTTGAAAAAGTTGGAGAAAATCAAATAAGCTTAGTTACTTGGCGATAGATTATAAATACTTAATATGATGCCGATACTCCTGAGATGCATGACGAGCTGTCCCAACTTTGTGCCCTGTTAAAATATAGACGCATTAGGAGACATAATATGTAGATAATTTTCCGTGCCTGCGAGTCACATCGTCGTCGCGCGAGCCCAGTCCCCGTCCCTCGCACTCTCTCCACGCTCATCGCTCTCTTGGACGCTAAGCCTGACTGTCATATGTTCGCGGACGAATGGATCACGCCAATAAGTTTGGTTCTGTGAGATGAATGTATAAATATTTTGTCTAATTGTCTAATAATAGTTTATCTTTAGCTAATGTACTCGGCAGATTTTTGTTTTCTGCTAAAGTAAAAAAAAACAAATAATACGAGATGTAAGTAATGCATAGGGGCAGCCTTTTGTATACCTACTAACGTTAAAATAAATCGGTCCACGTCACTTAAAAGTCGTACCTATAGAATAACGAACATTTCTAGTTTTGCATTTTCAGTTGTGCAGAAACGTGATTGGCCCTTCAATCCGCACGTCCAACTACCTACATTAACTACACAATGGAACCACAAAGCAACCACAATGCTACAAAGAATGAAAGAAAGCACACATACCTACATCAAAAGCTCACAAAATATCCATCTACCCACATTCACAATACTCTTAAATATGAAACATTCCTATTTCAAAGTGTTGTATGCAAATGTTAAGAATAAAATCATGACTTGTTTTCGGTCATGCGTTCCTGGTAGCTCGCGTGCTGGGCGGTCAGACTGTGGGGGAACTAGCGCAATGTATACGAGATGGAAGCAGCGATAGTCTGTGTCGCTGTGTCTAGGGAAGTGGAACGGACGGGACTATTAATTATTTTTTAGAAACCATTCTGCGGCTGTCGTAACTCGTAAAGTTGTATTGTGAAAATGGGGTCGTTAGAGGTGGTTCGACCAATGTAGTGTTTTTAACAGTTGCTCCACTTGAGGTTTTTATTTATTGTGTTTTTCTTGACATGCTTTAACACCTTACAGGAATTTTTGCCGACGTATGTTGGCGTGTGTGTCTAACTCGTAGTAGGTACAGATGGCAATCTCTCAAAGTGCGTATACAAGTCATATCTTCTGCTAGTGAGTTTTTAATGAGTCCTTCTTTTTCTTTACGAATTGGCCAGTGAATCGACCATACGACATAGTAAAAAGATTAGCGAATCATCAAGGTAATTATAGTCTCTGTTGAAGCCTCTTTCAATTAGGTAATCGTCCACGATACAAGAGTCTCCTAATTGGCTGAAACAGCAAAAACTCGTGAAGCAAACTTATCATAATCATATCATACTTACGAGTACGTATAAGTTTCTGGGAACTTGTGAGTCGTGTGTCTAGTGCGAACGTAATCATGATGAAGTTATGTTCATTTTGCCGAGTAGCTAAGTGAGGATAGTAACAGTTTACGTAGTAATAGTTTGGGGATACAATTTGTTAGGCTAAGTCGAAAAATTTATTTGTTACCGTCATAAGGTAGAAGGCTCTTGACGCGTTTTTTGCCAAGTTATATCACCGATTTTTTTTAGATTTCTGTCCTTATTTACGTGATTATTTGTTAGGTAAATAAAAGCCCTCAAATTGGCCGCACAAAAATGCCAGATTCTGGTGGAATACTTAAAAAAAATGTGAAACAAACACAAACACATTTTTTTTTCACAAACGTTATCGTTATCGTATCGCCTCTATCGCGTGAACATAATTTTCCCCACGTTTGACCAAAAGATTTACCAAAATCCTTTATCATCAAACAAACTGAAGCAAGGAAATACTAAAACAAATTGTATTTCAGTACATAGGTGGCATGTAAATATAAAGTAAATAAATAGGCACCAGCGCGAGGTGCTGGCGTTTACCTTGTTAAACATAATTGAGAGAATGGAGGCGTGATGGGTCCTGAGAGTGACGGATTTTTAAAGGGTTATGGTATAAAATGTTTTTAGATTGACGTGGAGTGTTTTCGTGTAATAATATCAGCCTGTAATTGGTACTCTTTTCACCAAAAGCGTAGGAATAAACGTCTTATCAACATACACTTGCACACGCGTTCGTGATTTTTAACCGACTTCATGCATAGCCTGTTAAGCCTAGAAGCCTAGAAAATCAAAATTAGGCTGAGAATCAGAACGTCAAAATTACTTATGATACTCCCCCAAACCCTTCACCACTTTCTAGTGCGATAGCTGGGAAGAAGAAGTGGCGCAACCAACTCCCCAGCAGCACAGCTGTCTGTTCAGGTGGAATAACTTGATTATATACAGGGATTACATGATTCTGAACCCCCTTGAGTTGAAATTTACCGAAGGATAACCTTCGGTAAATATCAACTAAAATTTCAATTAAATTTAAAAAAAATCTGCTGTTTCTTAGAAAAGTGCAATACCTACGCGGTCAAAATGTATGGAACAGCAGATTTTATTTTTAATAACCGACGAAAAGATTTAACGCAGGGTGTTCAGTATCATGTGCTGAATCCATGGTAACAGTTTTCGCGTCGAAGTCCCTGCCACCCTGTATAATAATACGCAAAAACACGACGACACAACCCAGAAGCGCCTAGAATTAAATGAGCCCATTACCAAATAACGTTCATTTGTTTTATCGTTTAATACGATGTAAAACCTTACACAAATAATAATTTCAGACTTAGGTACTACTATTAAGCTAATAGTAGAACCTAGTATTCCCTAGCTAGTTATTCTCTGAAAAGGACTGTTCCCAAGTTATTTGATTGCCTACTACTTTAACATTTTAATATTAAACTTAATTTCACTCAACAAATACTCTAATGCAAACTAAAGATGTCAGTGTAGGCGGCAATGTGGCATAGTTACCGAGTACCGGAGTAGTCAGTGTTTCAACTGAGATTTATTTTGTTCCTTTTTAATAAGAAACCCTTGGTAAATAAGCCGTGAAATAACTCCGCGGTTGCCGCCTAATGTCGCTAGATATATTGCGTTTGATGGGATAGTAACCTTGTTATTTTCAGGGAATTATTTGAATATGATATTATATAAATATTATATATTCATTATTTAAATATTATTATATAATTTATAATATTATATTAAAGAGGCCATAATATTTCCAAAAATAAAATTATTTTCACGATATGTCAGCGTGCTCAAATATCAGAGGTGACAATAGATTTTACTTGAAGAAACGGAGTACCTACAAGTTTGGTGAGTACTAAGCTATGAATGAATGAATGAATGAATGAAATGCACTGATCCCAGCGTGGTTTAACTAGACTCGATAAATCGAATGAACCCCAAGATTTGCACTAGCCCATGAAGCCTCATGTTTCATGGAACTACATAGGCCATTGTAAATCAAGCAGTAGACCGGGGAGCGCCGGTAATGGCAAGGAATACGTGCCCTTAGGATAAGGAAGGATTTGAGAGCCATACCGGATATGCATCCTAGAGTAAACATTGGAATAGTGGAGAGACGGGTGTTAATTATCTATGGATGGGCATCTTTTGCGACGTCCTCGTTATGTTGGTTCGAGTCGATCTTCACCGGTGAATTTTGGCGGGGTTACACTGCTTTCTCGACTATTTTCTATGACACTGCTATGCTGTGTTACACGTTGCTGTTTCCATTGTCTTCGTCTGGCTACTATCCGTCTCAGGTTTCTTATAACTCTCGCTAGCCTTCTTGATCTTGTCGCGGTCTTAAGCAGTCTTTAACTTCACAAATATTTACTTAAATAAACTCAAACATTTCTTTACACAATTAACTTTACCACCCAAATAAACACAAAACTACACTTTCGGAAATATTTTGGTACGAACTGAAATTCATAGTTTATAGTTGATAAGTATAGGCTTGCGTCCGGTTACATGGGACTTAAACATAACTGGCGATACAATGAGCGAGAGGCAGATACGCCTCTACCTGACCGTTTATATTATGCTAAGGCAATCATTAATATTAATTTGAGGGTAATCTCCAGAACCATAGGACCTATTTCAAATTTTTTATCACCATTTAAAATGCACATTATTCCAGATGGATGTAGGTATGTATGGATTAAGTGAATATTATACTTAATTATACTAATGAAATTCAATATTGTGTTCATGCAAGCCTACTAATATTATAAAGAGGGAATTGTATGTAGGGGGTAATCTTCGGAATTACTGACCCGATTCCGAAAATTCTTTCACTAATGGGAAGCTACAGTATTACCGAGTGTCATAGGATATTTTATGTTAAAACAAGAAATGTACGCGAACGTAGTCGCGGGAAAGAAGCTAGTAATCTATAAAGAATAGCCACCATTCGCTGTAAAATAAAACAAACATTCGCCACTAAACTAAATAAAATATTTGCAATCAAGTTCCCCGGGCGTGTGAGCCAAACATATGAAATGTTAATTGAAATCAATCCAGTAACTACGGCATACCGTACACACGCTGCGTACTATTATACTACGCCGCGTACTACACACTACGCTTCGTCGGATAAACTCGTGATTAAAAATCAACATGCAGCCAGTTTGTTCAACCATATTTATTCAAATATTTTTATTTCGGAGGCTTTATATTTCGCGATGTTGTTCGTTAGTTATTGGGTTTCAGTTTTTTGCAGAGAATAATTACATACATACACACCTAGATAAACTCACGCCTCCTCCCCGCGGGGGTAGACAGGAACTACAGAACGCCACCTACTACGATCCTCACATACTTCTTTTGCTTCGTTTACGTTCGAGTACTACGAACTTGACCTTTCTGAAGACCGTCACTAATAAGGTCAATATGTCCTCTTTGTTGGTCGCCTTTCATCCTCTCAACAGGACCAAACATACACCAACCATACCATTTTTTTTTTATTTTTTGTCACTACATGTTCTTATAAAAAGAAAGAGAATTACTATTATACTCGTATTCAGACAAAAAATAAATATAATTTTGTTTTATCACCTACTGTTGTTTTGAAAAAAAAACACCTAAAGTCTATTTCTACCCTTATTTCCAATTAATGTTATTTCCACTTAAACAAACATCAACTTTATATAAGCGTAAATAAAGTTGATTTTAGACTGACAAAAAAAAAAAAAGTTGTAGCGCAAACTGAACCTTAAATTGCGAACGCAGTATAGATAGGAAATAATTTAAATATTTAGTAATAAGCTTCCTCACTCTTACTTCAATCAATCTACCAAGCCTTTTCCCAACTATGTTGGGGTCGGCTTCCAGTATAACCGGATGCAGCTGAATGACAGCATTTTACATGGAGCGACTGCCTATCTAACCTCCAGAACCCAGTAACTGGGTAATACGATACCCCGCCCCCCACTCCCGCTCCTTAGTCTTACTTATTGAAATAAAATGTTGCTGTGTCCGATAGGGTCCCTAATTGTTTCTATTTATTCATGCTTACCACCTACACCGATGGTCAATGCAGAGTGTTCTCCATCACCAATATACACTACACTACACCTATATACATATTCAGGTATATGAAGTGGGTGTTGAACAGAATTTAATAAAGCTCCAAAGCTCTCCATTTATTATGCACTGGTCTGAGCCCCTCCAGACCCGCCAGAGGTTTTGCATGCGTAAAATCATAACATCCAGCCAGGGATGTTCTTTGAGAAGCGCTCAGCGAACGAAATAATGTAAATAAAGAGGATTCTGAGATTAGTTGAATATTTCAGCAAGGGTTGCTGGTCTTATAATTATAATTCGTAGTATTTGGTAAATTCTGGTAGGCAGGTAACTAATTTATTTATTTCTTAGTAGTGACCTGCCTCTGTTTCGCACGGTTTTAACGACTTGACAAAACATTGAGATTTTTTTATTATATTAAAGTTTAAAATGAATATATTAGATACATAACCTACCGGAATAAATTTTCTAAATGATGGTGAAAACTGTATCGAAATCCAATGTGCAGTTTAGAAGCATAACGCGGTCACACGCACAGACACGAAATACGACTTTGATTTATACTTTACTATCTGTTTCCCGCGACTTCGTCTGCAATCCAGGATGTAAAGCCTTCTCCAGGTCATGAACTACCCATGTGCCAAATTTCATCCGAATCCGTTCAGCCGTTTTACCGTGAAAGCAAAAGAAACATACTCACTTTCGCATATAATATTATTTAGGATAAATGTGGTGCTACGCCCATTATAGGATGTTATCAATAAAGGGACATTAGGATGCCGATTTTAGCAGTGATTTATGGCTATTAATTAGCTGCTTTGTTTTAAGTTACTAGATATAACGGACCTACTAGCTCAAGCTTTTGTATTTTTTTGAATTTTTTTATTGATCGGCTCGCTTTCGATCACTATCTCACCTGACGGTAATCGATAATATATAAGTTTGGTAGAAAATCAGGCACAAAATATACCCCCGTTAGGTGCCTTTCTACTTGCGTAGGTATCGTCACTTGTAGAGGCAGTTTAAATACGGCTGGTTAATTCTAGAGGACATATCCAGGGTTCCTATTGGCTAGCTAAAGATGCAAAGATTTGCCCCCACCGTACTTATATAGGTCGCGTAAAATGTGTCCATACTGAGAAGAATGAGACCTCACGATCCCCCATGGAACGATAGATACGATTTTCATCTGAGTGAGCGAGACATTCCCATATCCAACCTATTTATTTAATGTCGGCGCAACATGTTTTTTTCTTCCATACCTACTTCTCAAATAATTTTCATCTTAACCACACCTATTCTAGCCATATCATCTTTCACACAGTCCATTCATCGTTTCTTTTGTCTTCCCCTACTCTTATAGCCATCGAAATTCATATTCAAAACTTTCCTCACGACATTTTCGCCATTCCTCCGCATCACATGCCCATACTTTTACAACTGATTTCCACACAACTTGCCTGTAACCGGTGCCACTTTCAGACTTCCTCTTACGTTATTTCTTATATTATCCATATCCATAGGTGAGCGAGACAAAAATTTTGAACTTTCATTGTCAACGAAACAGAAACGGGACAATCTTTTGACGCGGTCGTTCGAATCTAACGATTTAAATCTTCGTAGACCTTACTTTAAGTAAATGTTCCTACCATCAGTAAATGTGAGTCTGAAGGTAAACGTAGAAGAGTAACATTTTTAATTAGTTGGATCGCAACGGTATCAACTTTACAATTAGAATTGTTGAGAACTTTCTGTAGCTACCGGGTGTCAGGGAGATGGACGGTCAGACTGTAGGTAGGTACTTACTGTGTTAATTGTTCATTTATTTGTTTTACTTTATCATATAACACAGTCGAAAGCCAATTACATTAGTTAAAGACATGTTGTTGATGCTGATAGTTACGGAGTTTTGACGATACTTAAATACACACAGAGCATATATATATTACTGTAGACAGCTCGGTAATAATATTTGATTTTATGAGTCATCCATTGATACCTGTCATCAAGATGACGACAAACATGTAATCATTTGTGGAACGCGTATACAAGTGGCAGCACAAATATGTGACTTCGAAGGAACAGCAGTCCAAAGCTATCAGACGAGCCAAAATATACATAGGATGCTGCCCCGGCTTCAAAAAGTTTCGTCACCTCTTAGAATGCAATAATATCGGACATGTCTGGCTTCTGCCTGATGTTTCTGAAAGACAAAAACTAGACAATCGAGTTTCCGCGCACCTTAGCGGAAGAAAACAATGCTTGTTTCTAAACCTTATTGAAATAAACCTTAATATAATGTTCTTCTTCTTCTTTTCGTGTGGTTATTGACTAACCTGGTGTCAGAGTTATAAAGCCACCCATGGGCCCCTGACTTGGCTTCACATGCCGTCGAGAAATATCTTTCAGGCATGCCGGTTTCCTCACGATGTATGAATAGGTATTATGTTAATACAATAAGATGAAAATTATATTTGAGAAAACTTTTAGAAGTTTTTATTTTATATTTCCTAATAAATTCATTTTGGAAAACGATTTCCGGCTTATAATTCATTGGACTTTAATAAGTCATTTATACCTACTTCCCGTATTTAAATTATAATTATAAAACTGTAAAACTTTTAATGGCAGTCGTCCATTTTACTTTTACCGTTAAAGTTGGGAAGCCTCGTTTAAATTAAGTTAAGTAATTCATTAAAAGTTACGGCACTTACCTTCATAATTTAATTTTTATGGTAAATATTATTTTTTGTGTTTAAAAGGAAATTCATTGCGGAAGTTCTTATTGTGACGTAAAAATTTGGTAAACAAGAATTTAATAAATAAAAAAATAAAAAAATTCTCTGAAAATGACGAAAGATTGGCTACATACACTTTGCTTGATTAAAGTAGGGTATCTGTTGTAAGTAATTGCTTACAGACGAGAGAAGTTCCAATGATTTTGCGATCAACAAACACTTCATTATAACTTCAGCAAACTGTCAAATCATTACTCATTACTACTTATTTGGGTAGTAAGCTACCCACAGCATACGGAACCATTATTGTCAACGTAATTACCCACATGAGAGTTTACTTCAAACGGTATGGCAGTAATGATACAGCACGCAACATTGCTAACACGATCCAATCAGGCGCAACACGTTTGATCAATGTTTACGATACGAACGCCGCTTTGTTTGCTTAATCATGTGTGTTATGTATACTGTGAATCAGGGATAGAATACTATTCGTAGGTACTTTATTTCAGCAGGAATATGTTTGTAAATTACATAACCTACTAATCATATTTAATTATGATTTAAAATGAGAAAGTGTTTTTGTTGATTCGTCTTTATTTCACGCATACACGGAGCTACAAATAGACAACGTTATTTTGTGTGAAATGAGCTTCTTTCAACCCCGGTTCCGAAAATCTTTCCAGTATCAAAATCGGGCTATGTGGAATAGATCACGGGATCCAAGTCATGTATATGTAAAAGCTAGTGGATAATTATAGGTAAACAGTTTCGTTATGTTACATATTAACTAACATTTAATATCTTCTAAGGATTCATATTAATTGCGTGCTCACGTGTACTTTTATGTTAGTAACCACAACTCTAGAATGTTTAAGGCACACCCACGGTAAACAACGTCACTTCACATTAATAAATTGCGTCTTTATGGACGGTACTGAATATTATAAAGAGAATTTGTATTCAGCTATTTTATATTCAGTTAAATTACATAACATAGATAACTTGTCTCTCTGTAAGTCACTCCGGAGAAATCAAATGTCTCTAAATCTCTAATAGCCTTGTAATTTTAATTTAACAAACTGTAACAAAACACTGAGCGCCTGACCAAAATTTAATATTCAGTTCTGTCGTCAACAAAACATTGCTATGAGAAATTGTTAGTTGTTTTAGTTCCAAAGCTTTGTAACGCCTGATCTGTGTCATACGAACAGAAACTAAATGAACAATCATTTAGTTTGTGTTCGTATGACGACATGGTGTTGTGAACAAGCTCATTTAAATATTAATGGAAGTAATTAATGTATTAAGGGCGCTTTTGATCTTTGTTCAGTGTATTTGCGAACATTATAAACGTTTGTCGAGTACAGGGTTGTTATATTGTTGCTAGCCTATTTTGATAACGATAACCGGTACTAGTTATTATAATTAATTGCGGTCGTTTCTACTGTGGTGAGTCACCAACTTTCAACACATTTAAGAACGAAACTTTGTAAAAACATGGGACGTCATGTTTGCTTAAAAGTTTAGAACTAATTTTTAGCTAGACTTACGTACCTAGTAGACAAGTATGATAACATAACTAAATAAACTCTATTAAATTGAATGTAATATGTTTGTGTACTTAAACAACCCACCAACACCCAGCGAAGATAGATAGGGTTTCGGTGTGTAGAGCACTTTAAGAACTTGAAAATGTTAAAACCACTTTCAGCATACTGTAATGAATGAATAACCACCACTGACCATAACTGTAAGATGCACTTCAAGTACCTAGGGACATTTAATGAAACTACAGTAAAGAGGTACTACTACTTGAGTGGTTTAAAACTCTTTCAAGCCTACTTGAAAGTCTGTAGAACTTTGGTACAAAACTGAGATTTCTAGCAGATGACTTTTTATGGATAACCAAATTTTGTATTATTATTTTTAGAAGTTTTATTTGGTGAGTAGACTAAGGCTGAGCGACTGATATCTTCATAAATAAACACCAGGGTGTTTTAGTATGGTTCTGTTTGTGGCTTTTCATTTTTTATTAGACTGCTGCATCAAAAATACAAAAACAATTATACAAAACATTAGCATAACATTAAAAAATAAAGAATATTACCATGTTTTATTTTAGTAGGTAATTAATATTACTAATAATTTTTTATTGTAATACGTACACTTTATTTATTCAAGAGAAAATATATCTATTAGAAATTATGTTTTCTTAATCGGAAGTCAAAGTCAAAGTTAAATCATTTATTTCAAATAGGCCCCTGTAAGGCACATTTGAACGTCAAAGTTTACAAAAAAATTGAATTGATTCTAGTCGCCCCTTCCAAAAGGTAGTTTTCGTAAGGAGAAGTATGGCTAGAAGAAGTATACCGTTACTCTTTTAAAATGTGTTACAATATTTTGCATATGTACGTACATTAGTTACATAATTATATGTGAAGACGATGCAAGTAAAAAAAATAAAAAATAAATACGTTACCACAATAGGTAAAAAGAAGAATTAATAAAAATGAAGCAATGAAAGATAAATTAATTACTTATGTGATAGATGCATGGTCCTCACATATTTACAAACATTGTAAAAGTAGACGATTTTCTTAAAATTTTACAATTAATAAGTCAGTGTGTGAGGAAGTAATCACAGAATGTAAAATCAATGTCATATAATAAAAATAATAATTCATACAACTTAAATTAGCAACCAGTTTGATTTTGTCTAGATTCTAGATTATCCTATGGAGCAGGACCAGCATGTTTCCAAGCATTCTTATCTTGGATATAATCCTCTAATTTGTAATATGCTTGTTTACAAAGTGTACTTTTAATATGAGTTTTAAATTTTCTTTCATTTAATTGTAATATATCACAAGCCTTATTAAATAATTATTATGCACCACACTTACACTTACATCTGATCTCAAATAATGTTAAGGACATATTTAAAAATTGTTGATTGTTACTTAATGTTTTATTTTAATTTTATTTCTTTTAATTTAATTTAATTTTTTTTATCTTTAAGAATTTATTGAATACTTTTTGCTGTGCCCTACAGGGTCCATAATTGTACCTTAGCTCTAAATTATAACACCTGTATACTTACATTATGGAATGCAAATAAAGATATGAATATGAATATATGAATATGAATATGAATATTTTGTTGTAACATTTAACACAGTACCCCATAAAAGATGAAGATACTTTAGATAATCTGAAAAATGGTTGATCTATTTTATCTTTATTTCTAGTATTAAAATTATGTCTATCGCTTATTTTATTAAAAATATGTAGATTTTTTCTTACATACATAATATTTTCATAAATGAATTGACAAGGTACTGTCATAATATTAGGTCCCCACCTATGAAATCAGCGTTTTGTATGGAGAATTTTAAAGAAGTTGCTTTTTTCATACTAACATTTTCTTAATTTATAGAACAACCATGAACACTAATGTTTTAAAACTTTTATGCGCTAATGTTTAAAAACTAAGATAACGTAATATGCCACTAGATTAAGCGACAAAAATAAGTTTTGGCTAAATTAAAACAAATAGTGGTCATTTCTGCTAACAAAATGAAGAGTAATTTTTAAGGTATTTTTTATGTTTATAAACTATAAGTAATAAGGTTTTTTTTACTATTTGTAGTTGTCTATGATGGTCATTATTCGATATAATACCAAGCAATTGATGAATATTTATATTCATAGAAGTGACAAGGTTCTCTATTTGTGAGAAAAAAACGCCAATTTCGTAGGTGGGGACCCAATATTAATCCTTTTAAATAGTTCCCTGAGAGATTCGCGACAATGTAGATTATAAATGGCTCTGACAGCTCTCTTTTGTAAAATAAATATAGATTCAATGTCAGCAGCCCGACCCCACAGTAAAATGCCATACGACATGATACTGTGGAAGTAGCTAAAATAGACCAAACGCGCGGTTTCTACATCTGTTAACTGTCTTATCTTTCTAACAGCAAAAGCGGCAGAGCTTAGCCGCCCCGCATATTATATGAGGTCCCCATTGTAATTTCTCGTCTAGCGTGATTCCTAGGAAAACTGTTTGATTAATATATTCTAGCTTTTCTCCATTCAATAAGATGTCACATTCGCTACTTCTAACATTAGGTAATTTAAATCTAATGCATTTGTTTTTTTTTTTATTTAGTACCAAATTATTTACCGTAAACCAATCTTGGACCTGAAGAATAGAGGTATAAGAATTGAGGTATAGGGAGGAATAAAACAGAAGAATCTATTTATTCGTATTCACCAATAAAACAATAAGCCAAATTCTTTCAAGCAACCTTTCGTTTTCAGGCCGCAAACGTCTGCCAGTAACTTGGTCGCCGGACATCGAACTGAAACGCAACTCCTCATTTCACTCCACCATACTTTATAGTATCGTAGAAAGTGTCGCTTTTTATTTAAATGATCTGGCGGAGTGAACCATTTGTATTAATCTGTGTAGGCGCACTAAGCGTCATGAATATGTTCTAATGTCCCGCCCTTTCGCTTACAGCTTGAGTAGAGCTTCAGTGGAGCCACTTGTGGCGCCGAAAGGTACACAGGTGTGCATTATTAATGAGTGAGCCATTTACTAGCACACTAGTAGCAGTGCTTTGAAAGAGATTTTATAAAAGGATGCTGAAATGTTCGGACGTAAATATTGAATAAGTACACAGACGTTCTTATAACGTTGCCACTGCGGGACATAGGCATCCTTTGTGCGAGGGTGAACTGTAATTCACAACGCGGGCGCAGTGCGGGTTTGTGGTTGTCATAATTATATCTTCGAAATCTTAGCCTATTTAACTTTTTGTAATTCATTTCATCACCACTGCTCTCACAGAATGTCCCACGTTGATCTAACTACAGGACTAGAGGGGTTCAAAGTCACGACCGTCGGGGCCGTTACTATTAGGTCACCACTGCTCTATGTTCTATTTTCTATGTTAGAGCGTTTGGTTTCCGCACTTAGTACTGCAGGTGGACCATTGTACCTGGGCCATGGCAGCCGTCGGTGGTTATTCCAACCAGCCCACCTCCCTCCAGAAGTTGTTTAGACCTCCTGGTCTGTTTAGAACATCTGCAAACGATCTGGGTGACCCAAGGGTTTCTGTCCCAATCTAGGTGACGCCTGTGCATTCAAAGTGTGATAGGAATTTCTTTGGGTATGTAAGCGCAGGTTCTTGGTTTGTCTGAGCTATGTGTGTTGAGAATTAGCTTACCTCCGGTGTTACCGAGGCCGCATATTCTATTGTTCCTGATCCACGGCTCTTGGATCAGTGCGATGATTCGGGGCTTTACCTCCAGTGCCCTGCGTAAGCTAGTCATGGCAGTCTGGCTATGTTGGAGGTTGGTCTGGATGATGTTGAGGGACGATAACGGTAGTGGAGTGAAGTTAGTTGGAGATGGATCCATCGGACAATCTCTCCACGTCCTCCACTCTGTACTGGTCGTCTTGTCGATTGCCTGGCAACGAGGCTAACAACTGCTCGTTCCAGCCAGGCAGGGCACTATGGTGTCGTCGTCTACCATTACCGCTCAGGCCATGACCTCCTCAAGTTTGGCAATGTCCGTGTCGTTTCTCTGTGGCGGTGTTGTTTGTGGCGTCTTCGCATCCGTGCTGTCGGTTTGGATGTCAGAGGGTTGGGTCGTGGGCCTGAAGCGTACGTATATCGACCCGAAAAGGTAGGATATCCGTCGTTCCCGGGCTAGGAGCTTTTCAGCTTCCTCCGGTGGCTCATCCAGGGTCAAATAAAACCAGTAGTTGTCGCCACCGAAGCACCTTATGCAGCGACCACCTGGCCGCCACTGCTCTCGTAAATCGAATAGGGCAGTCTAATATTTGATATAGGAAAACTGAAAAAAAAATTACTTATAGGTAGGTTAGGTCATCGACTCGCGACGACACGCAGCTATTAAAATAGCGATAATATTATGTCAATAAAGTAGATAATGTAATATTACCGGTGGACTGGGTTGTAGATTGTTTGCTAGCTTAACATAGACAACTTCTTAAGCTTTTCAGACCACTGTTTCGTTGTGAAAAATTGCAGTGTCGTATCACACCAAGTTGTTAGTTGCTCAAGACTTCATCCCATGCCATTCGCATCTTAAGTCGATGATATACATAATGTTTTCTGTCCAATTTTGATCATTTAATTTAACCAAAAAAAATTACACAGTGGCCGTAATAACTTTGACACAACTATAAAAGAAATTACTTATACGTATAATAGCAGTAGTAGGTACCTATAGGCACAAATATAACAGTATGTTATGTTGAACACAGTTTACGTCGAGAACATCGCTCGCCCCCAGTGGGGCGCGTCCTACAACGGATTGAATCCTATACGACATAATAACCTATGTGCTTTTAGTTAGAGACCTCTCTGAGCTCGAGGGGCCACGAGAAAGACGATTGTTGTGGCAAATCTGTGATTGATACTAAGATGGACCTACTGTTACTAGGCGGGTTTGGGCTGATAGAAAGAAAGACAGAAAAATAGGTTTATTTGTTACAAAAACATGTGCACGTCAATTTATAAAAAATCCCTTATCCATTATTTTAAGTTGTTAAGTTAAAAGGTAATGATTGCGGTCACAAAGTTATTAAAATTCGGTATAAAAATAATGACAGCTTTCGAATAAAATTCTAAATGAAATAACAATACAAAGTGTTTGTAAATTGATACTGTTTAGCGGTAGTGAGCTTACGAAAACAGCACTGGAAATAATTTTGATCACGCTACAAAAAGGAATGCAAAGTGTCAAGAAGATAATCAAATAAACACACGGATTTTCGATATTAGTCCGGATAGATAATTATGGATCATAGGAATTTCATATCATATGACGAACTATCGCTTATGTGGCTTAAGAGGAAGCCTCACAAATTTACACATCGTTCAAGTTATCAAATATACTGCAGGCGCCCGCAAGTGTTCGCTTAGAAGCAATTTGTGCATCTTTGACGGAGTTTGGAGGTACTCATCTCTTGCATACTGATGCTGTAACTACTTATCGAGTTGCAATAGTAACACAATAACCCATACCTTTAGAAGATAGTTAATTTTCTAGTGCACGAGTATAGGCATACATTTTTTAAATCATTTTTTTCGGATTTTGGCCTTGGATGGAGTACGATAAACATAATTAAACCTCACAATTTAAAAAAAATATCTGTAATCTACGAAAAAATCGCGAACGTACCGATGTTCGCGATTTTCTCGAAAATACGGCTCAAAACACGAACCTCCTTTCTTGAAATCAGTTGAAAATTAATAAAACTTATACGACTATTAGCGTGTTGTAATTCACAGCAGCAGCGCTGATTGTGGGTGGCATTCTAACTGCTGCTTGTAGGTATATACATAATAGTAAAGTCGTCTCCTATTAGTTTACGAGTAGTAATGACCACCATGACTGCCTCGTTGGTGTGGTGGTCGCAGGTCAAGTGTTATTAGGCTTCTCCCATCAGGGCAGGCAGACGCACACTATGCAGGCAGGCATATTATAAGTTGGGGGATTACATCACTGATAAAAATGCTTGGCTCAATGCTGGTCCTGCTCCACAACCACAACTAATTGATTAACATGAAAATACTGAAAATACTGTTGGAGCTGCTGAAGATTTTAAGACCATCTTTGCATTGTATAAAATCAATCTCCTTTGTATTATATAATTCCAGAGCACAGGTGTGAGTACTATGTACTAAAGAGCTACCATTTACCGGGTAATACTTTTTTTTATTGACTTGAATGTGCCCTGGCGGCTGTGAGTATGTCATGCTCACTCAAATGTCTCGCTGATGGTGGCGCGTGTGTTGGATCATTTAGCTCCCTTCAAAATGGTTGAGCTGAATGGTGCTGATCCATACGTCATGTTCGTGAACGGGCGCCGTCAGTTGGGACTGGTCAACTCTTAGCGGCCATGGCTGATTTTTAATTTTTTAATTGTTCTTTGTTTTTATCTTTGTCTTACGGACGCTTCTAACGTGCACGTCTTTCTACATTGTTCTCACATGTATACTTTCAACATGAATGATGTAACCAATACTTTGTAACAATTTATTTTATTTAAAAGAGTGTCCGTGGAGTTTCTTGCCCGTTCTTCTCCATAGGTACCTACTACGCTTTGGAATGGGCAACTAGCTTCATATTTTTGACTGACCGATTCCTTGACAATTCAAAAGTGCCTGTAATGGTTTAATTGAAATAAATGATTTGAGTTTGAGTTTGAGTTGAGGGATTTCTGAGTAGCAGCCCTGATAGTCTGGAGTTGTGTCCGATTGATGGCAATAGGCTCGGCCCCTATTACATAGGACTTAAACATTTTCGGCGAAATGTAGGTGTACTAAGGTAGGGGAGGGTAAGGGAGACACAGGTGTGATGTTATGTTATGTTAGAATTAACCAATAACAGTTACACATCGCATATTAAGTGGCCACACTGTGACTCATTAATTTGGTTTCCATTATTGAACGCTCGACGCGCCGTAATAAGCAGTAGATTGTTACTACTGTAACATCATGTGATATGTTGGTGTTTGCGACAGGTTAACTATGCATAACGGGTAATTGAAGTGTTTGTATGGCGTCGCTTTAGCATAGCACATTTATTTATTTATTTATTTATTAGGGACAAAAAACAGTTACATGCTACAAATTACAGAAAAATACTTAAACTAGGATTGAACAAGCACGTAACCCACACCATTGTCCACGTTTTAACTTAAGGTTAGAAGTGCTAAATACATTTAAAAAAGAAAATATTTAAGTAAAATAATAGTCGCTGCCACAATAGTATAACTATGTTAGGTACTTAGCTTAGCTCAACAAAAACAAAAATTACTCGCTAAACAAAATATCATGCTCAAAATATAATATCACATGTTTGGTATTAAGTGGTTTATAGGAGGGGCTCGTGGCTAAATAATGACAGCCGCATGTGTCGATCGAAGTTTAAGCTACACTTGCCAAGGTAGGCCTGTGGATTGGTGACCATCCAGTACATTATCAAGACCCCTCCGTGCTTCGCAAAGCACGTTAAAGTGTTGGTCCCGGCAATCATTCGTATAGTATAGATCTTTGGTAGTCAGAAGCCCGAAAGTCTGCCAACCAGTCTTACCAAGGGCTATTTTACTGATAGGATATCAATAGGCGAGGAGCTATTAATCTGTGTTTTTTTTTCTACTTTCATTCTTAATCTTTTCCTTAAAACATCAAGGAAAATATAATTTGGAAAAATAAATCAAAAATTTAGGCTGCAACATAAGAAGTCAGCAAGTGTAAATGCTAATACAAATTGTATTTTAAAATTGACTTGTGTACTTGCGAACTCAAACGAACACAAAGGCAGATCTACGAGTATCTAACCTACAGCCTCACGAATCGGCAGGTAGGTTGTGTATGTCGTTACAAATTGCTCAGGAAGCGAGAGCTCCTCGAATCGCGGCGGCTACCGGTGCAGTCATCCGGGTACTTACGGACTGACCACGGAATGAAGTTGGAGCTACATTGTGTACTTACTCGTTTCACATTTATGCAAGACATACCTACTATATAAGTTCTAAGTAACATGTTTTAATCTATGATCCTCTGTTATAATAAAATCTTCATTCGACAATAATAGTAATATAATCGAAAATTCTCGTTTATTTAAATTGGAACAATAAAAAATATTAAAATTATTCTTATATTAATTAGGTTAACAAAAGTATTTGGTACGCAAATTGACTATCAAATTAAATTGTCCGCTTGAAATAACAACAGTCATTCTTGGACAGTTGCATGAAATGGTTATAACACGGCAAATTGATGTAGAGTTTTCAATTTCCTTAATTAGCCTGATTACGTATTGGATTTCCAATTTCCATGACATATGAGTCACAATTTTTGGTTACCACATAGACAAATCAGTATTCCACACAAGTGGCGCTGCGGGCTAAACTTATACGCAACATGACGTCATCTGCAAAAAAAAAAGCAACGGAAGGTATTTCATAGAAATTCATAGAAACCAGTCGTGTCGCGGCAGTTGCCTCCTGCGGTCGCGCACGGAATGGTACCTTTATCAGACGATATTAATATTAGCTATTACGTCAATTGCTATCACTGTCTTAAACTTCATTCGACCCAAAATAATTGACGATCAATCAGAACCACACAACCCGACCATTTTGATTACCTCTCCTTATAATAACTTAGGTATGCAATTAACTGTCCCTTTTCACAACTAAGCCACTGCTAGACAAGTGAAAGGTGCTTAATATCAATGTGGCTAACTTTGCGGACAGGTACTGACGGTAGGTGGATTGAAGGTAGACTGTATGTTGTGAGGAAGTTGAGATGAGTCGTGGTATTAGTTTCTTGGGTCTTAATTATAATGCTGTTAGCGCATGATTGTTTACTTGCAGGGAACACTTGGCAGCGTAGGGTTCCTTCACAACTTTTTGAATTGTTTTAAGTCGACAGAAATAATGAAAAGACTGAAAATATCACTTTGATACCTCTAAGCCAGGTTTTTAACTTGCAAACGAGTACGACTTTTTATTATCTTTCTGTATGCACCATTTCTGTGACAAATAAACCTCTTTTCGTTCTTTCTATTTCAGATTATTATAGTATCAGGAGAATAATCTAATATCCATCTTTCGATTAACATCACAGCTCTAAAAAAATGCACTAGGTATGCAACGGGACTACGATCGATCGACCTACATGTGATATATTATATGGCGTCGCAACAGTCGACATCATTTGACCGCGGTCTAGTTGCACCCTTAGTCATACCAATAGTCATAAAATAAGCTCCAAATATTTTGCCAAATATATTCTTCTTCATCATCCCTTCTAAAATCCACGCGTAATAAGACAAGTACCGTCTAATAAGATCATCAAGTGCGTAAGGGGCTATACGTGTGATCGTACAATTATTTCCTCCTCTCGAGCGGCCCTTAATTATGAGTCGTACTTAAGAGGCCTTTTCAGCCTCTCACAGAGTTGTGACGTCATAAATATTAGGTGAGGGTGCGTAGTGTCGCTTGTGCTTGTCTTTAGCTGCGGAAAATTTGATGCTACGAGATTATAACATAGAGTGGGATAGAAGGGAATTAAGATAGACAGAACATTAGTCTGGGATGGTGTTTTTTCTCTAGACCCTCGGGGTTTCTTGCCGGCTCTTCTCCATAGAGAACGACCAATTGGAACCGTGCACCTACTTATCGACGTTTCATAAGTGTCCATGTAGGTTTATGTGAAATAAAATATTTTGAACTTGAATTTGAGAACTATACCTTATTGGTGATGTTCTTCAGAAAGATCAGGTGCAAACTACTCGCAAACGGCGTGCGTGTATGACGAGATACATGTAGGAACGTAAACGAAGATGAAGAGAATCGTAGCAGGTGGCGTTCTGGAGCGTCTGCCTAGCCCGGCTAGCCCCATGGGAAAACGTCGTGAGTTTATGTATGTGTATGTAATTTTATTCCGAGTTCAAACATAGGTATCTACTGTAATACCTAGTTGATGTCAAAGTATCTGTTAGTTTTGATGACCAACCAAGATTCACACAGAAGAAATTAGAAGAAGGAAAAACCTACCGTTATGTTAATTCCATTATGTGCCTGTGGTCGTTACTGACAACAAATGAAGAAATTGACAGTGGTTAATTTGCATGAAAGCTGCTAAAACTAACAGCACATACTCAAAAAATCTGATACACCATTCCATTAGAAGGTGTCGACGCTAACTCTAACAGAAAATGCGATTAATCTTTCCTCCGTTAAAATGCCCGACAATTTCACTGCTCTAACAAAATAAAATCAATTTGCATGAGTAAAAGTTGCACTTATCTGTCAAAGGCCCTAATTGAGGCAGTGCAGTGCCTTTAAATGCCTTTATATCCTGTGGATGGACCTTTTTACTTTTACGGAGAGAAGAGAATTCTTTTTCCCGTTTCATAGGGTTGTGTAATATAATTAGCGTTTCCATTTAAAAGAAACACGGTTGAATTTTTCTTTTCTGTCGTCGTTTCGAAATTAAATGTTATTTAGTTGTTTTTGTGGCCGTATTTAATCTTTGTGAGAGGATTTATGAGGTTTGCAGTGACATTTAACTGTCTTCTATAATATTTTGAATCACTTTCCGTCAGGTCATGTATGCTCAGTTATGATAACTTACAAGACAAATAAGATTTGAAGGTTTTTAGTTTTGTTTCTCGGTAAGTAAAGCCGGTGCGATTTAATTGCCTGCAGCATACCATAAGTTGAAGCAACAATGAAAGTCTTAACAGTATTTATACGATGCTAGTCATTTGTTCATTAAATTGTATTGTATGCCACAGGCAAGAAACTTAGGGTTTAAGGTTTTAGAACCGCTTTTCTGTATGCCACTAGTCTGCCCATGAATGCTGACATTGAACAAGGCAAAAGGAGAATGTAAGGATCTTATTTAATTCTTAATTAAGCTACTTCAATGTGGGGTACACACCCCAAGCAACAAACAGGTTTTTTAGAATCAAAGACTACATGATACTATATGAGCTCATATAATGGTTTGGATTATTTTATTTGACTGTAAGTCCATTTATTTTAATTTTGTTTTGACATAATCTACTCAGTAAGATGTTTTTATTTTATGAGTTGTATTGCAATTTGTGGTAATATAAATTATTTTTGCAAAAATACTATTATACAGGGTGTTTGGCGCATGGACCGACACAATTTTTTCAGGAATTTGGGAGGTCATTAGCTAGGTTCTACCCATACACCGTTTGTCCCAAATGTCACGGTTGGTTACATATGATTATTTTTTTAAAATGAAAAAAATTCCCAAAATGTGTCCTTTAATTTGAAATAACTTTTTTGTTTGTGGGTGTAGTGGCACAAAACAAATTTTGTTGCATTCTCCAAAGTCCTTTAAATCTAAAAACATCTTTGTTTTATACAACTGGTTTCAAGAAAATTCCTTACAAGCTTCCAAAGTTAATTTTTGTATTTAATGAATGAAATTTTACAACTTCTAAATTAATTATAAAAAAAACTAAAAGCTATTTTGAACCTAGGTAGAACCTAGCTAATGACCTCCCAAATCCCTGAAAAAATTGTGTCGGTCCATGCGCCAAACACCCTGTATAGAATCAAGTTTTTCCAACTGAACAGACAGCTATACTGCTGGGGAGTTTGTTGCGCCACTTCTTCTTCCCAACTTAAGCACTAGGAAGTGGTGAATGGTGGCGTTTTTAGGGGACTGTATTTATTAATTTATTTAATACTTCAAGCACAAAAATGTACAGAGATTTTTGATGAGTTAGAGGTCCATTTTTTGCTATTTTTATCGCCTAAAATAAAGTTACAATTCTGGAAGGAATAAAAAAGGATCAACCAGTTAAATCGTAAATAAATACAAGTTATCGTCCTAACCACTTTACTCCGGGTAGGCCTTACGAAATGATTGCGTATCGCGAGGCGGGCGTTTTATTCAATACATATAGACGGGCCTAATAATATTACTGATCCGATGTCTACTTTAGGGAACATCCTAGAGTTAGGATGAAAGGGATTATGGCAATGGGATAGGCAGCATCTTACTATCCACTTAAAAGTTATGACGTATCATTCTTTAATATTTTTAACATTGTATTGTATACATTGTTCACACAATATAGAATCAATACGAATAATGTAACCAGGATTTTGTAGATGCTTCCCCGTTCTTCTCCATAGCTAAGTTTTGGAACGGGCAACTAGCTTTTACTTTCTGACTATCTGACTGACCGACTCCTTAACAAAAGGGATGTCGACAGGGATTTTTTTTAAATCTTTATCTTTGTTTTTATTCAATTTAAATTCTGATTACCAAATTTACCAAATTAAATAATGTACTAGTATAATACTATATATAATTTTAACTTTCAGGGCTACTTCCATTTTTGATATACTGTTTACTTGTTTTTATTGCATGATGTGGTCTCCTATAATTGAGGGAGCACATATACACCGTGACATTTGAATCACAGTTTTGCTAGAACAAACGTTGTTCAGACCATGGTCTACTACGTTTCTATAGCATCAATTATGTTATTAAAACAAACTAAACTAGGCGTTCTCAAATTAGTCATATGTTGCTCAAACGTGTTCAAACATTAACCGTAACATCAAAGTACTCATCGCGGTAGCGATATGGCATTCAAAGAGAAGTCCACGTGGACTAGAAGGATGTCCGGCCAATGCGGGCCGAAATGCAAATAAATCATTAGCCAATGACATGCAATCGCGCGAAGTTCCGCCCCGCCCATTTCTTTTGTTGTTGACTGCCGCCGGCCGAGCGGGTCGCCGAAGCGGTCGCCAGTCTACCGAAATCTCTCGAGCGAGCGACGTATGCGTCCGATGTACTTACGTCACAGGCACGCATCGCGCGTTTTTAGTGAAAATGAGTTCATATTCAAATGTGGAGTGGTTGGATATGGTGCGTTTTTAGGCAATTGTTGGTGACAATCTGGCGGAAGCTAGGCGCATGTACTCTCAACCAGAACATTTAGCAGCGCTGCGTAGGCGAGGGATCTTGAACCCGCGGATTCCCACACCTGCTACAATACTGGCAGCTACACAGTGGCTACTGGATCAAGGCCAATTCACAGTGCCGAATCATGCCCAAGGACGTGGTACTGGTCCTCAGTACTTAGTCGCATTCGAAGAACAAATACTCGAGTACTTCGAACGCAAGCATCGAAGCTCTGTGATGTAAGCAAGTAACTAAGTAGGTAGGTACCTACTTTACTCACCAAAATTAATAATTAACTTCAGCTAGAATTTCTGACGGTCCTAAGCCCGATAAGTATGAAGGGAAAATTGGAGTCAATGTTGTCTTGGTGCACGCGGAGCTAACCCGGTTTTGTGGTAAGTTTTGTTTTTGTCTTGTTCCTGTAATATTGCAATAAATAAATAATACCTATTAATGCCACGTTAGATACAATAGGTACCCGTACCTAGTACCTACAGGAAAGAATTAAATCTATGTCTGATAGTAGGTACCTACCTACCATAAGTTCGCATAGAACGAAATTATAAAATTAGAGGTCTTTCACCTCACCGCGCCGTCCGCGTCAGTACGGTGCGTCGTCGCGTCGTGCATTCGTGCATTCGTGCATAGCCAGAAAATACCTACCAAAATTGACCATAGCCAAAGCCATACCAAGCCATAACAATCTGTTTTAAAGTAGCCTCTTATCAGTGATAACTGTGATAAGATACCTACCGAAGTTAACTTTTAAGTTTGGTATTTTCTAGTAAGACGTACAAAAATAAGTGCTCACTAAATTTCGTCTATGGAGGTAGGTACATTTCCCTTTTTTTCACACACAGCATTTAGACAATGCTGTGTCCCGTACGTGAGCGAGCCGCACGCCGCGCCGGCTCTTGAGTAATAATGTTTTGTGATCGGGATGCATTAGCAGGCAACAGCTTCGATGTTCGGAATTAAAGTGTAACTAGTACTAAATTTTTTTAGGTTGACGCAGTTTAAAACATTTAACACGACATACATACTCACACACACATACTAAGAAGTTCTGAAAATAACTAAATCAAGACAGAAAATCAGGAAGTACCTATACTAGCACCCATAAGAAAGCAAGTTTAAAACTCTTCGGCGCATAAATTTATGAAATAGCAGAAAGCAAAACTCTCGTAATAATAAGTTGTGCTGTGCTTCCTAATAATTGTCGGTACCGATGGCGCAGTGACTGAGCGATAGGCTGCTGCATTACGTGTCGCGAATTCGATTCCCGCACAGGAAGATGCAGGTGATAGTTTGTAAACGCACCCACATTAGCTACAAAAATAATTAAGTACTAGCGGGGGGAACGTTTTAAAAAAGAATGAAGAAGAAAATGGATAATCTTTGGTGAATTGTTCGAAACAAAAGTTAATAAAAAACAAAGTCTAATAAGAATAACAGTTTCAAATTAGGTAGGTACATGTAATGATTGTAATATCATACTACTTATTTTTTCAGTAGACAGCATTTTTTTGTCAGTTAAGTGCACTAAAGTCAGTTAAAGTGTGGAAAATTATTATCCCAAATAATAATAATATCTCAATTGAATTTGCTGGCAAAACTTTGACTTTTAAAATGCCCAATGAATGACGCGTCTGTTAATCCTTGAAATTATGCCCTGCTGGCTGCCTGGCTGATACGCTTTCTGTCGTAGTGACCGCACGTGGCGGAACACGGGGCGACTAGCGACACCGGCGCGGCGCATCGGTTCCTTTGAGTTTGAGCCGCGGGCGGGCGCAGCGCGCGTGTCTTTAGATGTTTAGTAGAGTACCTAAACTGCGATGGCCGCGCGTGAACTTTGTCGAAACAGCTGATTGATTGATTAATTGAATTCACATAGCAGTTTAGTTTCATGTTAAAATTAATTTCTTACTAGTTTAAAATTTTATTCACAGTCATTTTAAATCGTAACTCTGGCACAATAAAATATTTTTATTAAATAAATAACAATATCAAGTAGTTAGTTTAAAACTTTTAACATAATTTTGGCGAATTTAAATGTTGTTAGGATAATTAATCGTTTAATTATCCGGATCTGCTGTTTGTGTGTGTGAGATTTGAGTTTGAAACCTAGTTTAGAGCAACGTTTAAATTAAACTTGTAGGTAATTTACCTACGTAACTTTGTACTTGAGGTGCGCGCCGCGCCGCAACAACTTTGAGACGCGAGCGCGCCGCAGTGTCTGTGTTGTAGGGAGTAATGATAATCCCGACATTTTTAACTTTGTATAATTTGTGTTTTTTCAAAAACGAATGACGTTTTTTTTATTATTGGATGCTGTAGAATGGTTGTAGACCATGGTCTGAACAACGTTTGTTCTAACAAAACTGTGATTCAAATGTCACGGTGTATAGTTGTTCTTGTCTTTATATTATAGCATGTAAGGTGTATTCTTTGTTGGAGATCCTAATAAAATAAAATAAAAATAAAAAAACTATTTAGTCCGTTAGTCAAATAATAAAAAATATTAGACACGTCTTTTTTTGCTTTATCAAATTAATATAAAATGGTTTAGATAAAACACATTAAAGTCGGGGAGTGGGGGCTCGCTACGTCACAAGTCAGTATAAAATCTACCGGCCAGTGACGTCATGTTACATTTTAACGCATTGCCTACTCAATGTGTTGCAGTAATATTTTGTTTACGTAAAAAAATACGTGTCCAAATTTTTTTAATAATCTCTTTTTTTAGGGATGTTGACAATTTTTTTTTTGATGACATCCCTATTTTAAAGTGTCTGCCTAATAATAATAAGCCTGCTTTGACTGACAATTGCAAACCTTTCCATGTGCAAACCTATCAAGACTTAATTAATGTGACAATTAAGTTATCTATTGTTGCGTGTCCCCCGGGGGGTCACCGTGCAAAAATAAGTTATGCATTTTATCGGCAAACCTCTTCTCAGGCCTCCACTGAGTTAACTCTTTCTCAAGGAACACGTACCTACTACTGAACTGTAACATAACAAACCAGAAAATTTATCGAAATCAAATCATGAAGTTCGATTTATTACCTACTCGTACATGCCTTTCCTATCGTGTTCCGTTAAATGCTCCATATATGAAAATGTACTATACATACATACATAATCTGGTATATGGTGCGGTTGACACCGACGGTCGCGTATCGCGTAATTTATGGCGCCCATACAACAGCCATATAACTCCCATCCAATATGTGTGAGCTTTTAAATCTCTTTCTTCATTTATCATAAGTAATCGCTTTCGGCGTTGAGGGTGAATATTTGTTGGATATCTTATCTTTTATCTTGTTTTTCACCGATTTCGTATTGGGGTCGAGTTCG
This sequence comes from Agrochola circellaris, assembly GCA_914767755.1. NCBI lineage: Eukaryota > Metazoa > Arthropoda > Insecta > Lepidoptera > Noctuidae > Agrochola > Agrochola circellaris. The sequence goes on along the minus strand of OU611850.1, from coordinate 19,121,532 downwards.
AGAATGTTGTCAAAAAAGATCTTTTAATAAAAATGATTTAGAATGTGTGAAAGTATTTATTAGGCTGGCTACGCCAGTGCTACGCCGTACTACGCTACTGCTACGAACTACGAAACTGCTACTTGGGTGCTACGCCCTACTACGCTTCTGCTATGAATTTTGAAACTGCTACGCCGGCGCTACGACGTACTACGCTTTTATAAAAAGATTTTATTTCTATAAGTAGGTTTGTACAAACACTTTTACGTCAATCATATTTTTAAAACTAGATGAGGTCGGCAAGCGGAACTGGGGCTACTCGTATTTTTTCTTCTAGAGATTATACAATGCTTAGATAAATGAATCCCTTGTACAATGTGTAATTACAAAATTAAATAGTAAGTACAAAATAAAGCTACACGAGTAATTTTTACCACATTTAATTAATCTGTTTCGGTAAGCGGAATATTACTTGTATATATTGGGTTTTCATTAGAGCACCGTTTGGCTCCAGCTTGATTTGCGAACGTCGTAGAAAAATATATTTTTTACCATTGCCACTCGAAAAAGGGCATTTTATTCAAAGATAACACCGTACCGCGTAACAGAAGAGATGCGACTATTCTTCGCATCTATCCAGCAAAAACAGCACTCATGCGCAAGAGTATCATCTGCATGGCTCCCACTATATTTAATATACTGCCTAAACGATGGAAAGAGTTAAATAGGAATGCATTCAAGCGTCAATTAAAAAGCATATTACAGTGTCTCCGAATTTCTAGCCGAAAAAGTTTTTTTTTTTTTTTTTTTCCTGTAATTTTGACATTCGTCTTGTAATTTGACATGAACTAGACGTTCACATTGTAATTTAGCAATCAACATTGTAAAATCGACATAAATCTGTTAATTTGGACTTGGGTTGTAATTTTGACATGTATCTTTCAAAGACATACATTTTTAAACTTTGACATTGTTCTTGTATTTGTGATTTATTTTTTCAATCTGAATGTTGACATGATGATATAATAATAATTTCGAATTAACAGGTCTCTAAGTTAAAAATGTTGTATTTGCAATTCTGGGTACCTTTCTTTCTTTTTGTGAAATTTTATAATTTTTTAGTTGTCAATAAAAAGAATAATAGTTTTCAATATTATAGAAATATTTGTACGCCGATACTTACGGCTAAACGTGACTGGACTTAAACAATTGATTTTAATCTTGCATGCTCTTGTATGTATACCATGTTTAGACAAATAGAGAATATCTTATCTTATCTTATCTTATAACAGTGAATAAAACTCGCTTTTGGTCATTGAGTGAATAAAAACATTTTGAATTTGGAACAAGTATATTGAATCCTTTGTTCTTTTCAACCTGCCGATACGAATCCTTCGCTGCACTCGTGATTCTACTCTAAAAGCCTTGGTTTCACTCGGGATCCAACTTAGTCCCTCTAATTAAATTCCCGTTTTTTCACTTGTTGTATAATGCACTATTAAACAAAATCCTTCAATTAAATCTGCCCATTCTATAGATATAATGGCACAGATAGACAGTCGAAGCACTTTCAAAACGGTTTAAATGTAATTAACAGCGCACACAGTAGCTGAGTACCAGGCTTTCTGGACATTTGTGACAAAATTTCACGACGTATATCATAGAAGGACGCGCATCAATGATTAATACCCTTCGGTGTAACCTCACCAGTAATTGCTGAAACCATACATAGAGTATGCATCGTCACGCACGAACCTCACATTCCTATGATACGGTCGTGGAAAAACTATGGCGTCAATTGGCGTCCCTTTATTATTCTGTAGATAATAAATTCGGTTTGTCGTGGCAGGGAATTCACCACCTCTCATCGTTAATTGAGATTTGGAAACAGCATTTAAGTGAAAAGGAAAGGAAAATGAAGCGCCGCCTATAATTTGGCTTATAAAAATAAAAAACACCTCTTTCTTTAAAACGTGGTTTTCATAGGTTCAATTCCCTTAATCCCTTGTACCCCAGTTTTTTGTCCTTGTCGTGAATACAGTTACAGTTTTATTTTTCTGACATTACGAACTTAATGTTTATTTTTTATTTAAACAAGTTTAATTGTTGAATGTTCCAATGGATAATGATTTTCTTTCTTTTTGGTAGTATCATTCTATTAATCTCTCAAATACATTGCATACTATAGTTTTGTATAATTTAGAAGCATTTTTTCAATTTTTGTGAATGTGAGTACCATGGAGCCGTATTTTATGTTATTAAGATGTTTGTTGACTTGAAAGAGCACGGCAGTTGAGAGTTTGTCATGCCCACTTAAATGTCTCGCTGATGGTGGCGAGTGTGTTGGATCATTCGGTTCCCTACAAAATGGTTGAGCTGGATGGTGCTGATCCACGCGTCATGTTCGTGAACGGGCGCCGTCAGTTGTGACTGGTCATCTCTTATCTGCCAGGGCTTATTTTTAATGTTATATTTTGAATTGTTTTATTTTTTTTATTGTACATTGTTCTCACATATAGAAGCAACAAGAATAATGTACCCAGGATTGTGTAATTTTCTATATTTAAAAGAGTGTCCTTGGAGTTTCTTGCCCGTTCTTCTCCATGAAGATCTACGTTTTGGAACTGGGCAACTAGCTTCAACTTTCTGACTAACTGACCGATTATTTCACAATTCAAAAGTGCCTGTAAATGGTTTAATTGAAATAAATGCTTTGAGTTTGAGTTTGAGTAGAAAACTAATTTCAATGACACCTTTTCTAATACAAATAGGCTAAACAGTGTTATGTCTAACCAATAATTTGCCTTCCACAAATGATCACAAATACACGTCATCTTGACGAGAGAAATTAATGGATGAATCATGAAATCAGAGGGGCAATTCCCGTAATTTTTAAGAACGTTAGAATTCGCATCTCATTCGCAATCTGTCAAAAATACAATCAATTTACCAACATTTTTGACAAGTTTGACAGATTGCGACTTGAATGTGAACGTTTTATAAGTACGAGAATTGGCCTTCAGATATCATTACCGAGCTATCCATAGTAATATAATATATTTCTATGGATAGCTCGGCAATGCATATCGACAGCTAGTTGTCATGAGAACAATTACATAATATGTAATTGTGCTCATGACATGATGATGATGGCTGTTAGTATATTTCTTTTGATTGTGAACCCGCGACCTGTAGCCCTGTAACATCGTAACAGCAGTCATTAGCTAACTCTCCAGTTATTAACACTTCTATGCTTCTTATACTAGACTTTAATTTTACGACAGCAAGTTCGTCCTATTTTTCAGGAACAACAATATAAAGAAATATAGTAAAACTAAAAGAACATAAAGTATATCATAAATCGTTCGTTTAATATGATCGTTTACGATTAGAGCAGTTACGACTACAGTGCAGTTATGACTCGACTATATGGCGTTGTTTATGGTTCCCTATTATGTGAGAAGGCGCACACATCTTATATGTGAATAGTTGGACGAATACAACCCATTTTTGAGTAGAATAGTTTGACAAATCGTTACTGCAATTTTTGAAAGGCGATGCAACAACCCTATGTCAGCCGTAATTCCGTCGTCATTTAAGACCCACCAGATCAGCATTTATGAAATAATGCTTACGGCAATATGTCAGCGATTGCCCAATCATTCATCATTATTCATTATTTCAGCCAAAAGACGTTCACTCCTGGACATAGGCCTGCCCCAAGTACCGCCACTTTGACTGGTTCTGTGCCGCATCCAGCAGATTCCTGCGGCCTTTACAAGGTCATTGGTCCATCTTGTAGGAGGCCTTCCAACGCTACTTCTTCCGGTATGCGGTCGCCAGTCCAGAAACTTTCTGCAAGCATAAGTGCCCTGCCCGCTGCCACTTGTGCAGTATAATACGAATATTACCTTTGTTTAAGAAATATAATTTTTCCATTTTATTCTCCTCTCAATATCTAGTAATTATTACAAAAAGTCGGAACGCAGTTTCGTACGATTCAGAATTTCATTTGTTATGTTTTCGTGACCTTCAAAATATAGGGAATAATAAACCTAGAGATGTTTGGTTTTGTGTACCTACTAGGTTCGATCGTAGCATAGCTTGGCTGTCTCATGCATTTAGTCAAAGTGCACATTAACACAGGCGTCACGGAATATTGATAGTTTATACATAGATAAGCACGCTTCTTCGCGTTAGAGGTCATAAAATTGTTTATTTTCTATCTTTACGACCTCACCCTGCAGTAATGTGGCAAATATTATGGTAATGCACCGATATTGTGAAGATAATGGACCGTTACTTACTAACTTTAGACATTATTGAGTTTAGAAGTCTGTAAGGTAAGGTTGAATTGACAGCTATTATTACAGGTTCTTTTTTCAATTGATGTGACAAACAAGCCGATTGTTTTCGGGCAGGTAGAAACTGGTTTCAATCATCTTAGAATACCATCTATATCAAGACAGTTAATGCTGATGACCTAAATGACAAATATGTATATACCTACAGTTATATCATTTTGTGCCCCAACGGAAACTTAGCAACGATGGCTTCTTGTCCAAACTATTCTAGATTCTAGCTACTTTTTACTTTTTGTTCTTTCACAAACAAAACACCGGTAAAAGGATGAAGATGTAACTCATCCAGATAAAACTAAATTGAACAAGCTTACAAACTAGATATTGGAAACGGTCAGGCTCGTTTTAAGCTTCGTGCAGACCAGCGCGACGCGACGCCGCGACGCGACTCGAACAATACGATTTCTAAGAAAACTTGACGGTATAACAATAACCGGTGTCGCGTCGCGCGACAAGTCGCGCTGGTCTGCACAAAGCTTTATTTAATATCATGGCCCGTTCATCTGCTAACCAAAGATTTAATCATTAGATTACGCGAAAATTAGTCCATACTGATAAGAGTGAGCTCACACAAATAGCGTTTCCATGGCAATCAAGTCAAGTTTCTACGATATTGTGTGTGTCAGAGGTGTCAAAACGAAACAGAATCTATGATTTAAATCTTTGCTGCTAAGCACAACGACTTTCCAACAAGCGGTCCCACAAGGTCACACTATCCAGACCGCTTATAGTGCAGGTCGCTGGAGCATGTGATTCTCCTCACCTCGCCATAATGCCCCACTCAGAACTAACCCTATTTGGGTCAATCGACGCCACACTGACCCAATAGACCACTAACCATGGGGAATTGTGACAGAAGGTGAAGTAGCCTTAATCAGATGTATAGAAGTAAAGGCAGAGACACGAGAATTGGTATGGTTAAAACATTTATGGCCTAAAAACGTAGTCAGAAAACTGTTACTCTGGTTGAAATCTAGAAATTCAGCAGTAAAAGAAAATGGGCATTTAAAACTAAGAAAAATCTGTAAGTCCCAGGCCGAGATCTTTAAACGTTACTTAGGTAGTGATCTGACTTATACATGTTCTCGTCTCTAGCTTGCACTTCTAGTTTCACAGTTGTGCGACAATGACAGGAAAAACGCTTAGCCTAAGTACGAGCTACGTCACGATTTTAGATCTCGGCGTTAGGTACACCATAGTCCTACTCTGAGAATTAGGTAACAAGTTATTTATTTATTCATAAAATAATTCACATTGTGTTTAATGGAAATGGTACCTTACCATTTCCACCACGCAGGCAACAATTGTGAATTGGTTACAATAACATAATTTTCACTCATTTCATGACACGAAACCTCTGTAACAGGAAAGAAGACATTCGATTTTTTAAGAAACACTTACCGACAGCACAATTTATTATCAATTACATTTATTTATCACTCCTCTTGAAAGGGTGTGATAAGATTGACTCTTCCATAAATTGCAGCACTTTCACCAGGGAATGAATTGCCGAGAACACCCTGTTTGGAAGGGGCTAATGACCGGTGCGTAATGATATTACCTGTCGTAGGTACTGCCTACCTGCTTAACAAGGAAACAAGCTTTTCCTACATCATTGGTAGGAAATTCTTTTTGAAAATTATAGTATTTTTCTTCCAATAGGATATGGAAGATAATTTATTATTATAAAAGTTTTATGTTCCGTACGATTCATTTGACATAGTGACATACAATAATAATAATCTATATTATATTAATTAATAATACAAATAAAAATGCTTTACATTTTTGATACATTAATTTTTACGAACAAAACCGTATAAACTATATAGATTTGGGATTGGAATTTCTGAAATTCAAAAATACTAATTTCTGAAATTTTCGACCGCGTCACGTCTGACCGCATTTTTCAATATGTCAAAAAAAATACCGAACTGTTTCATAGCAATCTGTCTGTTTTTCAGAATGTAATTGAACGATAGATTTTAGATACTGGAAACACAATTTTTAGAAACTAATAGCGTTTTATTTTTTGCCTCATTTTTAATTTTCTCTCCTGGTACGATATAATGGTCTCCTGGGTACGTGTGAAAATCAACCCGTCTGAAAATCTTGTCATTTTTCTGAAGAAAATGTGATGAAACCAATCTGAACGCGTCGAAAAATGTTTGCGATCGGTAACATAGCATTCTGTCTGAAAACTGTTGGATCAGACAAATTGTGTCTCACGTTACTAATCAGACAACTATTCGATAATCAGAAATTATTAATCAATCATATTGCGGCGTTTTAAGAGCTTACACGAAACCATTAGAATGTTTTTTTTTATAAATTGGGCAAAAGGAAACTGGGCAAAAGAAAATTGAAAAATAATGTTAATTGAAAAAAAAAACATCCTTTTTAATTATTGTCGGACTCATCATCAGTGTCGTGAGGGATCGGGGCGTAACAAGCACCGCGCGTTTGTCGGGCGGTACCGAAACGACATTAAAAAAAACTGAAAACAGGTTTTAGTAACCCCAGGAACTAAACAAGAGATTTAAAAAATAATTGAACCAGTTTGCTATGAGACATATAGGTAAAGTTTTAGACATTTGCGACTTTGACCATGGCGTGGATACCCACGTCAAGTTGGCAGGTAGTTAATTTGATAAATAATTAATTTTCCTGATAAATAATAGTTTTTTAGTTAAAACACAGGACATAAAATTACTTGTCATCATCGCATTTTTAGCCTTTATTCAACCTCAAAAATTGTTCTTCTTACTACCCCGCACATTGACGAGTCCCACTGGCCGATAATCAGGTTATCTTTTGATAGGGCTCGTTCCGTTAGGGCTGGCCCCGATCCGTCGGGTAATGTATATGTAGGGAGCGACCGATAAGATCGCGACAACCCTGGTGCTGTTGATGTTTGAGTTAATAGCGTAAGGATTTAGTGACCACAGGATTCGAAATAGGCAGAATTTAGTATACCATTAAATTTTTTAAAGAAATGGTCAACATTGTTAATACGGTTAATGGCTAATTATAAAGTTTATAAACATAGTTTAGCGTTCAGTCATTTGACTCATTAGTCAAATGACTCGCTTTCGAATAACCTTAAAACTTAACTTAAATAAAGGTAGGTTTCTGATAACCAGAAAGATTAGGTACCTACCAGCTACTACCGACACACATGATCCACTACGTTGAAGTATCTGAACCGCATGATGCGCTACCTCTAATTGTCACACTTTTAAAAATTGTTTCATAAAGTGTCCGAAACTCGTGACTACCTGCAAGTGTCAGACAGCAACGTCTCACTTCCCAGAAATGGCACAAGCAGACACATTTTTGACTACCACATTGACTCCCAACCTCACAATCATAAGTCATAATACTGATATTGTGCAGATGAGTAGGTTTAAAAGATTTCTATGAAATAGCTCACAGATCATTTATATGTGTCTTGTTTGTTGCAGGCGGATGGGCGTCACCAAGCAACCAAAATCCAGTCGTCTCGACCCTCCCCTGAAATCGCCGCAGGTAAATTCAACACAAAATTTTTACACAACACTATAACACAATGGAAAGTACAGCCCACAACATTACCATATCCGGATAATCTTCTTGTTTCTTTTTCGACAGCAGTCTCACTGTCGGACACGATACCAGTCCATATGATAAGCTGTTTACAACATAATTAACTAACTTAGCTGTATGAAAATAAATAATGATTGATTTTACATTTGACATCTGACATTCGTAGAATTATCGACATCGGTACTGCTAATATAATTTTATTTTACGTTTAGACCGCTGAGTTCTCCCCTTCAAAAACTTAATTCTGTGCAAACCTGCATTATTTCGATATAAAATACTTGCAAAGTGTTTTGTGGTACCAAGTATGTAGTTACAAAGCAGAGTTAATTAAACGGAAAACTATATTTCTGGCGGTTTGAGTTGTGTAAGTGCAGAACTAGGTGCACCAAACAATTAACTACTGTAGTAGTTATTTACAGCTTGTAGCTGTAACCTCATTTAGTTATTGAATTTTCCTCTGTAGTTGCAGTTGTGTGAACTCCTTTCAGAGAAATTTATAGCTAATGTTCAATTAGAAACTTAGGTACATCGACGTTTTGGTAAATTCAACTAACATTAAATGACAGAGGAGATTTTCAAATTATGAAATGTTACCGAATTAAATTATTGAGCGTACTCTTTAGGTGTGTATCTAGTTGATCATTAACATCTATGTACCTTCGTGCTCATTATTTCATAACACTCTTGGTAACACCAGAAGTACTTTAAACGAATGTTAGATTGTCCACGCACAAATGACTACAAAATGTTAAATTACCTATTGAAATGATGCAAATAAAGTAGGTAACATAGTGGTTCAAATCACCGAATTGATTTGATCTATCATTCAGCTGTGGTTTGTGTATAACAATTAGTATTTAGCTATTTGTATAATTGTAATGATACAACAATTCAATTTAGAATTGAACAGAAGGTACATAAGTAAACTGATACATTTCCAAAATAGAAATGGAATAAATTAAATCCGGAAACACGACGCTACAGTCATTTGATTCAGTTACTGATCTAAGAAAATATTTCTATGATCAGATTTCTGAATAATTTTAATACTCATTTCTGATAGCGTGTTTTTAACATCTTGACTTCAGTTTACAACCTATTAAAACACGGGACCTAAAAATAATATAGTTTAATTATTGTTCTTGCATATTTACGTTCCGTGTCCCCCGGTGGGCGCCACTTTAGTATAATGGCGCCCAGATGGGAAAAAACCCATTTTTTACGGTAGTATTTTAATTAATTTAACCTTTTCTTCTGCTGCAGGTGCAGACGGCAGCATGACAGTAGCTCGCGGCGACGGTTCCCCCGAGCGGCTGGGCGGTGCGCTCCGTCGCCTCCACTACAAGGCGACGCGGCGCGCACACTCTGCCGCTGCAAGGCATCACAATTCCAACAGCACACCGCCAAAGGTAAGTGTCAGTTGAGTAGGCTTGAAAGTAGACTCAATTTAATCGAAGGTTTTAACGGTGTACGAGGGAAAAATATTAGTATACGTTATAAAATCTTAATTCTGTGGGATAAGGTGCAATATTTAATATTAGCGGTGTTATTCACAGATAGGCATTTAAAGTATAAGTGCCCATTTCATTTAGTATGTAGTCCTCTTTACATTACCATTCAATGAAGTTAAAGCCATGCACATCTGGGAAAATGTTGTACATTTGTAGCGGATATAGGCACAACACTATTTCCGCCGCCGGTAATACGAACCGCGATGCATCTTTCTTCACGACGCCGACGTGCAACGTTACGGAAACCTGAGAAATTGTACTTAATTAGAGCGTTCATTAGTATAAGATTACAAGTACTTTGCTTGCTACGTGTATACGTTCAGATTTAGGACTTTAGAAAAGAATAGAAAACTTTTATTTCAGACGGAGGTCATAATGCTAGGAACTATTTTACTTAAAATCTAGCACGTCGTTTCAGACGCATGGAATCCCACCCATCTGCGAACACACTGAGAATAATATTGAGCTGCCGTGAACACGCGTCATCAGGGATGTACATTATTTTCTAATAACCCATCAATATTACTATCTGTAGACATCCCTGACGCACTACAGCGCCATGGCAGCCGCAGCAGTAACCAGTGCATTATTATATTGAACGCGTACATTACCCGTAAATTAAACAGTCATAGTTTGAAGGAAGGATTGGTGATGGAAGTTTGTGTGCTCATATACACAAGCAGCACGTTGTCAACGGCAGAGGCACCTGCGTCCGTCAACAACGTGCCGCTATTATATTTGAGCACTTATTGGCACAGTTGTCCATCCTTATGACATAATCCCTAAGTATCATTTTACCTACGGGTAGCCAAGCGGAGATATTTAAAGATAACCATGTGATTCTTACGTGTCACCCCGAGTTATATGAAAATGATCTTATTGAAAAGAATAAACTAACGACGCCCTATTTACTTTAGCATCGTTACTCGTGAAAACTCCGTGAATAAACTGACAAAACATACCCAACACCTGAGATTTACTCAAGAATTTGTAGATCGATAGACTCACTTGACAAAACTTTGTTGTCTTTACAAGCACGGATAGTTTACAAAACCTTCAGGTACAATGGCCTCGACGGAAACTTTCCAATAATTTTTGTGCTTTTGAAGAGTCCTCACAGTCGATTGAGTTTATTGTGAATAATAACGTCTTTTGATGTTTAGTGGAATGTAAATAACTAACGTTTTGTGAAAGCTTCGGAGCAGGTCAAAGGAAGAACACGAAGTTAATAATGTTCGTAATTAAATAAAGTAAAGCTAAGGTTCTTAAATCTTTATTTGCACAAATATGTTATAGTCCTTTGTTTTTTTCATCGGATTATCAAGATAGGACTGCTTAAACTGCTCTAATAAAATGTTAATAAAATCTTAATTAAGAATCTACTTAGAGCGTCTCAATAAAACTAATTTGACAACTAATTACAATTAATTGGAGCCCAATATATTTTTTCTAAAATATTCCTTTGTCTAAATGTACTAAATTAAGATTGTTAATGATTCAGCATTCCGATCAACGTAAAAAACCAAAACAGCAAACTGTTCTAGTTTTAGAGACATAACAAAAGAAAGTGCCCATAAACGAGAATCAGTGTTTCTTTCTATATTTGAATTCAAATCGTAAATAAAATGTCAACGTTGGATAAAATACAATAAACGAGGAAAATGTCGTGAGAAAAGTTATGTGTTATGTGGGCTATAAGAGTAGGGGAAGACCAACAAAACGATGGATGGACTGTGTGGAAGATGATATATGAATAGAAAGGGAGCGAATACCGAGAGGACGACTAATAGAGAAATGTGGAAGTAGGAGACATGTTGCGCCGACCACGAATAAATTGGAATAAGGGCAGAGAATGATGATGATGACGTTGGATTCAATACAATAAAGGACCGATACCCGTCAAGAGGTGAGAATGTCCATGCCATTTTTGTTGGCGATACCAGGCGATCATTGCACTGTTTACTTCAAGTAGCAAAAAGTTGCCTACGATTATGGCTTACGAAACTCGCTATTCTGCATGCAAGTATTGCACCTACCTACGCGTACTGTTTATTGAGTCAACTTTTCATCTCCCACCAAAAATCTCATATGCGAGGCAAGGAACTCTCCTCGTGTAAATGAGCCATACAACTAACAACATACAGTTATCGTGCGTGAATGTTCACAGTTCAGCGGTTCAGCGGTGTCATGTAACTGAACTGCGTGGGAGGAGTGCATGACCTGACATGATTGATGTGGTTAGTGTTACTATGATTGCGAAACTCGATTGTACTTCGTTCTCATTGTAAACGTTCGGTTAATTGGTTTTAATAGTATTTTGTACACACAAAAAAAACTGTTAATAAAAGATCACATTCTTAATTAATATTCATTTTTTCTCTATCCATTTGTACAATCAAACGTATGACAGTGGTAACAGAGTCTCATTGGAAGCGTGTTTATCCTTATTCTGCCGCGACCATTCTTTAATAAAAAAATATTCCGACGAATTGAGAACCAACTTCCTTTTCTGAAGTCGGCTTGAAACGAAATATTTTATTGGACAGGTGATACAGTAACCAGGTTCACAGGTTAACACGAGTAGAGCAGAGATTGATAGCTTAAAATATTACCAGGTTACAGACTCTTCTGTAACCTCTTTACCAAATAATACATTTGGTAAAGAGGTTACAGAAGAGTTACCATATTCTATTACTCACTGAAACAGTGCAAACAGGCACATGCACTTAGTTTACAAATAGCTCTTCGATAGCACTAAGTATTATAGTGCGTTACAAACTGTATGTAACTAAGTTATCCGCCTGAGTAGAGATTTACCGAGAGTGAGATGCAAAGAGATTTTGTAATGAAGAGTGAAGTGATTATGAGGTACACGTGGCTAAGGTTATAAGTATTACCTATGTAATACACACACCTTTATATACGACTAGCAACCCGCTCCTCCTTCACAAGGTTTTAATGTCTTGACCAAACAGCGAGATCTTTTTTTTATATGTACGCTTAGAATTACTGTGTTATGCACATAAACCTTACGGAATAAATTTTCTACATGATGGTGAAAATTGGATCAAAATTCGTTCCGTAGCTAAGAAGAACAACGCGGTTATACAAACAGAAACGAATAGCGAGTTTAATTTATAATAAGTGTTGTAGATGCATAAAACTGTTGTTTTGCACCTAAAATTCTGCCTTCGAACACTGAAGTTCACAAGACACAACATTTCTGTTTTTGCTTCTTCTTATGTAACTTATGCAGAAGCATTGCAAGAAATTGTTGCTGGCGTGGTTACAAAATTAGCTAGTAAGCTAGAATGCTATATCCTTATGTGCCTCTGAGATTTAAATCTAATATGGGTATTGGATTTAAAGGCGCCAAAAAGTTAATTAAAGGTAATTTTCTAAAGGGCGTCTGTGTAGGTAAAGTCTGAGAAATTTATTGTATAGCAAATTGACTACCAACTTAAATTGCCCGTATAATCAAATCGCACTGTCCTTTACATTCTTTCACAGTTGTATGAAATGGCTACAACACGAAAATTTGACATAGGGTGTCAATTTTCTTAACAGTTCATTTCCTTGGCTGTACAACATATTCAAAAATTATATAGAGGTAGGTCTGTTTTAATGAACTAACATAAAATATAGACTTGATATTCCGTTTCAGGCTTACAGGTTTCGGCTCAATATCCTAATGATTTAATTCAATTTTCTTTGTACGTTCGACTCTATTACGTCGAGAGCACATGTATCGATCGCTCGTTACGTCGGGAGCACGTGTCTGATATCAGGAGTATTCCCAGCGAAGACCCACGTCTTTGTGCTTGTTTGAAGTCAGAACTATTTATATATTTCGCTAGAACAGGCAATTTTCTTTGATCAGCTATGACAGTTCAATTATTTTTCATAAATAAAAATGTTTTACAGTGATTTAGAAAAAAAAGTAAGCAAAATTTTTTTATAAAATTGTATCTATATTAAAATTTTTAGAAAAAATATAACGTAAAGACTGTTTCCAAGACAACTGTCTTTGGCGAGCTAATGGGCAGAAATTACACCTGATTTAGTAACTAGGTCGTGGAAATTAGATGCCGTAGCGTGTCTGTCTACACGAATATTTATATCTATACTTATTATAAATAAAAGTCACTTTTCGCGTTTGTCTGTATGTCCGCGTTGTTCTTCTAAACCACGCAACAGATTTTGATGAGGTTTTCACCATCGTTTAGAGAATTTATTCCGGAAGTTTTATGTGTATAATTATAACACGTTAATATTAAAGTTACATATTACTAAACAATCTCGATGCTTTGTCAAGTCTTAAAAAAGCCTGCGAAGCAGCCTGGGTCCGCTAGTTTAAGTATAAGCCCTAAAATTTATTGTATTCCGTGCGGTAATTTAAATTACTCTACAACTGTACCGAAAAACTCTTTTTATATAAATTGCTCGTTGATCCCAACCTTTTTCAGGATCCATCATCCCACAAATGCAGGTGATTCGAGCACCAATAGTAACAAATTCTTTCTAATTAATAACCTAGCGACGAGTGAGCGAGTATGATCGATGTGCTCGCATTCATATCGGTAGCCGATTAGTTCCCGCTCGGTAACGCACGTGCGATCGACTGGGAATGCTCCCAGCGATGGGAATACAGTTACAGCAACTAGTTATGGAAAGTTATTATTTTGTGAGACAAGTTGTAGGGCTCCTTTAGCCCTACAACTTGTCTCACAAAATAATAACGAAATGAAATGAAAGTTAGTGCTAGAAGAGAAGTTTGATATTGTAGTGACTATTATTACTATAATTAAGTAGTTATGTTTTATTAAGTACGAGTGCGTGACTTAGTGGGCATGTATAGCTAAAGCCTTGAGGTTCAATTTCTATTTATTGTTGTGTTGCTAGGTACTTAGTAAGAATTTTTCCAATAAAATTGAAGGCGACCAGAACATCTAAACCGAGTTCAAGAGCTGTCAGTGTCATCATTGTTGTTGAATATTGAACCTGACAGCTCTTGAACAGGATTGGTGAAATTCTCCATAATTATTATTTCAAATGAGTATTCACTTTATTTTCGTTCAATAACATTGTAATTTTCTGTCATAACAACCACAACAACAACAACGAGGCAGTCAAAGTAGGCTAGTGCACTTGTAATATATTGCGAATAGGTACCTGTTCTCTTGAACAAAATGATGTTTTGAAAACATAATTTTGTTCAATAAAACAGGGATTCGCATTATATTACAAATGCACTAGACTACTTGACTTCCTCGTTGGTCTAATGGTCGCAAGCTCTACTACTGAGCATGAGGTCCTGGGTTCGATTCCCAGGTCGAGCAACGTGTTATTGTGTTTTTCCATTTGAAACTTCTCAGTAGCAGCCCGGAGTATGGATTTAGGCCCAGTTGAAGGCAATAAGCTCGCCCCTATAAACATAACTGGCGAAATGTGGGCGTACTATAGGTACACCTCTGCCGAAAACTTCGGGCAACTCAGGCGTGATTTTATGTTTATTAATAAAACCTTCGCAAAACGATGTTACCACTGCATAAACAAAACTTTCTGAATAATATTTTCTATGCAAAACCCACTTCATCATTTATATTAAAATTCGCAGAAAACACCCCTTTGACATGCTTTAGTTAAACTTTCGCGATAAACAGGACTTTAACCTGTGAACGGAACTCGGAGAGCGAACGTAATGTGGACGAATGAGTGAACGAGAAATGGAGTGAATGTACGAAGTTAAAATATACGAGCAAATACGAGCTGCGCTTTCAAACGGAGTTTGTGTGTCTGGGAAAATGTTATTTGATGCGTAGGGTTGCCAACAATACGGTCAGTATTTATAGGAAAAGTCGACTTTTCATATTTGTTGGTATTTTATAGCGGTCGGTAGATATTTTTCCAGTGAACGTTGTCTGATGACTTAAGATGGGTCTGATCAATGATGGCTGATGAACCATTTATCGTAGGTACATGAAAGACTGAAAAAATGCTGTTCGATTTTAATGAAATGACTGACTGACATTTAGCTATTCATTTATAATATATTGATAGAGATAGATATAAATCTGATGTCAGTAATGTCTAAGATAAACTTTTAGAGTATATATGAATTTAAAAAGTCACAATGCCACCTCATGCAAGAGAAGCGAGGCGTTATCCAATGGACTCCTGTACCTAAATGGACTTTACTTTAACAATTTGTGTGGAAAAATCATTTGTTAAAAAGTTGTATCAAAAACCTAAGCATGTTTAGCTTCAAAATAAAAGCTAGATAATAATAAGTTCCCCACAAAGGTTCAAGGGTCCACACTGGCAAAGAAACGTCAACTTAAGGTTTCTGTATAAAAACATAGCTCATTTCGTAATCTAGTTTATGTAACGAGGTTTGAAACCAAGCAGATTCTCTCAAAACAAATGAACGTTGCCTCAACGGAGGTGGATTCAAACTTATACCAAACTATTTACTCATTTTAAAAAGTATTTTTATACAAATTGTTTTATAAAATGAGTTATAATTTGTTTTTAAAAAGTTGCAAAATATTTTTGAAAGGATTTATTTAGAAATTACAATTGTTTTAGAAGATTTGTATGTATCCAATTCAACATTCGATTGTGTAATTTGATAATCCTTCGAACATAATAAATAAAGCTTCTACATAGGTTACCCGCGGTATATTTTCGTTAATTTTCACAAAACAACAACACCAATATTATGTTAATCTATCCAAATACCTTTTTCCATCATTTTAATCCTATAAAGCTTTGTGCAGACCAGCGCGACGCGACGCCGCGACGCGACTCGAACAATACAATTTCTAAGAAAACTTGACGGTATAACAATAGCCGGTGTCTCGTCGCGCTGTCGCGTCGCGCTGGTCTACACGAAGCTTAATACTTGTTTGTTGTTATGTTAGATTATAAATTATACCTCCTTATAATATTAGAGTTTTATTTAATTATATTTTAGCTAAAATAATATAAGTGTTCATGAGGTACTTCAAGAGACTGATCAAGGGTGTATCAGCTGTATCTAAGCGTCACGTGTAACGTAAATAAAATTGTTTTTTTTTTCATTTGCCCGAAAATGACATGACGTAGTTGTAGCCTGCAAAGAGTTGTTATTGTTGTTGCTATTTTCCATTATTTTTCCTAACTCATAGTCACCCCTGATCGATGGCAAGGTAATGACGCGTAGGTATCCGATTGTTGAGGCACACGCTGGGGGATTAGGCATTTAGGCTATCTTCCTCGTACAGTAAACGTGGTACGACTGGAGGAGTGGAGAAAATGTCGTGAGGAAAGTTTAGAGTATGAATGTCGATGGCTAAGAGTAGGGGAAGACCAAAGAAATGATGGATGGACTGTGTGAACGATGATATGGCTAGAAAGGGGGTGACTACCGAGATGATAGAGAAGAATGGAAGAAAAACACTTGTAGCGCCGCCGCCAAATTAAATGAGGTAAGGGCAAGAGAATGGTACGACCACTCTATATGAGGACCCACATCGGGTTTGGGACGATGTCGTGCAGCCCGCTGTACTTGAGTTCAGTTAGGTGAGAAATGATGCGGTGCGGTTTTGTGTGGATCGGTGCAGTGCGGTGCGGTTGACATTCGTTATTAGAATCGTAGTACAACAAACAAAAACAAAAGCACATCGGTGTGGAGCTCTACATTTCTTTATTTCTTACAAAGTAATAGTGAACGTGTCGGAGTGCATAAAGCCCACCGCCTGTGGTTTATGTGTCACTAACACACCTTGTTCACTTCCACGTAATGTTGTAAAGTTAATGTAGTATGTAATAGTACGTTGGTAAAGTTTATCACACCTACCGTGAACTGCCTTTGTCACTACAACCCGCTTGAGTTATAAAAATCCATGATACTCGCGTATTTTGTGGAACATGTAGCTTTATGACCATTTCAATCAGGCCAGACCTTATTGTGACTGAGGATTCCCATAGCCACTGACAGTACCATAAAACATGAGGGTCATTCATTTTAATTTATACACTTAAGGAAGATGAAATATTATTCCATTTCAGGACAAATCCACGAATCAGCAAAAATCATCCCAACCCTTATTCAAATCCGTTAGCTCAAGTTTAGGCGCATTCACGACTCAAATTGGGCTTGTCTCAAGTTTAGCGCGTCTCAAGTCGGGCCGGCCTCCGTTGGGCCGTCCTGCAATCTTTGCGAAGTAAATTATGCAGATGTCGTGAACATCATTAACATTTCAGTAGCCACTTAAAGGGACAGTGCAAACTTGTAGGCAGAATTGTTAAAATGCTCTGGTTTCCGCTTTTGACTGAATTAAAATATAAGTACGTATTTACTGAAGAGTACTAGGAGAAGTTGTTGTAAGTTATAAAAAGAAGCACTCTTTTCATTACTTTTCCTGGAACTAGTCTTTCAGTTTTTCACAGAAGATTAAAAAGTAGAAGTTTTACAGTTTTATCGCGAAGATTTTCCTTAACTCGAAATTTCGTTTTGTACTAAGTATATACATAATGAATCTACAAGGCTTAAATAATAATAAATCATAAAGAACTGTTGTAGAATGCAAGCGATACTTAGATACCTACGTGAAGTTTCAAATACCCGTATTCAAACAAAAGATACAGTGAGTTGGTGACAAAAAAAAACATAAGCTATCACTTCTCCAGTTCCCCACAATCAGTGAAAACAAACCACTCGTTTGTCTCTCAATAGCTGTCCCCTGCGGCGACACTTCCGCTGATGTCATAATGAGTGTGACGTCAGATCCGGGCGGCCTCCGCCGCCATATCCGCCGGATCCGACGGTATTATTACTTTTGTAGTGTTTTATTATGAAGAGAGGAGAGTAGGTAGGGTAGTCTACTAAATGGTTGAGCTGGATGGTGCTGACCCACGCGTCATGTTCGTGAACGGGCGCCGTCAGTTGAGACTGGTCATCTCTTATCTGCCAGGGCTTATTTTTAATCTTATATTTTGATTATTGTTTGTACATTGTTCTCACATATAGAAGCAACTAGAATAATGTACCCAGGATTTTTTAATTTCTATATTTATCCGGAGCGGGTCGCGTACGGACGAGTCCGCGTCGACAAAACAATGTTGTAACGCCTCAGATGTGTCTCCGTTCCGGGAGCCCGTACGGGCCTCCCGAACAGCTGTGAAACCAGCTTAAAAGATAGGTCAGTAAAATAGAATTTACAGTAACAGTAGGCCATACGAAATTCACAGCTCGAAGCCTCCATTGCTGTGGTATGTGTGGGCGTCAGTCGTGCGGTGCCCTTATGGTAACCATAAGCAAGCTGGTTACTCTAAGGTAGTGCCATAGGAATTTCACTTGACAGTGGGTATATAGCTGCCTCACTTTTTTATAGAAAGAGAAAGGAAGTACATTTAGTTCGCACAGAATAAAAGACACACAACATATTCTGTAAAATAAATAAAAAAAAAGTGTATAGCTGGCTACTATTGTCTAGGAAAAAATTCCGATGAATATGATATGTACTGGCAATAGAGCTTCATATTTATAAAAAAAATACCAGATTCCCAACCTACCAAGTTACAATTTAAAGATATTCCTAAAGAAATACAATGAAGACAACAGATGCAGATGTTAGCTGCATGTTCATTAAAACTTGGTTCTGCAGACCAAAAACGACTTACTTGTCTGCGGCTGCGGCAGGTTGCCAACTAAGTTAAATTCATTACCAAGTTTTAAGTAATCGTTCTTATTAAATCTCAGTTATATTTTATAATAAAATAGCTAGGATTATGGTAGTTCCTTCGAACAGTGTGACCGAAAACCAGTATGTTGTTGAATACCTATGTAGTGAACACAGTATGATTAATGACTTTCTAGTAGTCTCATCTGCAAATACTCTTTGTAGTTCACACCATATAAAATATCGTTAATTCAAAGTAAATTGAACCTGCGATTTCTGTCAAAAAATAAATTGGCTGTCAAAGATTTTTCGTTATCGAATCCCATTTAGCACACGCTAAGCCTCTCTCTCTTGAGGGTTCCGTTCATACTGAAAGTGTAACATCTGGACGCTATTACTAAGGCTAGAGTGTCGGTCTGTCCGAATGTCTGCCACAGGAAGACATTAAATTATTTACTTGTCACATGGCTGTATTTTTGGAACAGTAATTACTAGCCAGTTGAAAACTTCACAGAATACGTAGGGCAGCTTTTGTAACAAATAATAAAAATAATTTGAATTATGACAGTTTTAGTGGGAGCTACGGAACCCTTAGTGCGACTCGCACTTAACCGGATTTCGTTTTTGCCCTAGAACCAAGAGTTACATAAGCATCAGTTTTTGTCATAGATGTATGTTTTTTAATATTATTTCCAACTTCTATAAAGAAATATAATAATCTTATTGCTGTAATTCGCGTGATTATGAAGTATTTAATCAATCAATCTGCCTAGCCTTTTCCCAACTATGTTGGGGTCGGCTTCCAGTCTAACCGGGTGCAGCTGAATACCAGTATTTTACATGGAGCAACTGCCTACATGCTGTGGCATGTGCTGCCCCTTGGTAAGATTGGTACTTTCTGGCTTCTGACGACGCGTAACGACTGTCAAAGATCCAAGAATGACAGCCGGGACCAACGACATAACGTGCTTTCCTAGGTACAGAGGGGTCTCGGTATGTTAAGATGGCCACCTTGGTTAACCTGATCGATCGACCCGTGTGACTGTTTTTACTTAGCCACGAGCAGAGACTCGTCAATTATTTGATTAAATTCTTCATTCTTGAGAGAGCTCAAGAATGAAGAATTTAATCAAATAATTAATTTATTAGACATTTACCTACTTGCAAAGAACATTTCCATCGCAGATTATGTTAGGTAACTACCTACTACCTAATCTTTATAAAAACTAGTGTAAAACAGTTGGAGATAAAAAACGTTGATTGGTTGTAAAAATAGGTAAACCTATTAATTATACACATGATGGAAGATTCTCTTAGTATTTATTGACTTTCCTCAATTTACTGAGATTTTTTTAATAGAAATACCCAATAACACTTTGCTCGACCTAGGATTCTAACCCAGGACCTCATGCTCAGCAGCAGCACTTGTGACCACTACCAACCCAACGCATTCAATAATAATATTCGAATTCAATCAAAAAGCGTCGCAATAAATATTTGCTTTTAACATATTACTATCTGTCAAGTACGCGATGAAAAAAATAGATAAGGCAGGCATCCAATTATATGAGAAAGTACTCTTTTGTCAAGTACTCTTGAGGCAAAGGTTGGCCAAATATATTTGTCAAGTGCCTTTGTCGCAAAGGTTGGCCAAATGTATTTGAATATGGAAGTCGGGGAAGTTTCCTTTGTTTTAATAGTGTGTCTATGGTAGAATATTCAGAAGGATGTTGAGTGTGTTCTATGGTTTATGGAACTACGGACTCTTTGGGCCTAGCGCGAACGCGCGGATTATATGTAACGTAAATTAGAACGACTTTAAGTATAAAATACTCGTTCCGCACGTCATATTTATTTAGTTTACATAATTATCAGGTTATCTTTTGATCAGAATATGATTCACGACAGCAGAAAATATGTATTTACAGAATTATAATCAATAACTCTCTTAGAATTGGCCTCAAATGTCATGTTTTCATAAAAAAGTCATACAACTCTAACTCTAAGTTCAAATTACCCATATAATATGGGTTGTATTGATGCTTTAAATAATTATTACCTAGATGATTATAATTCTGTAAATTCATATTTAATACGATCGCGAATAATATTTAGATCAACATACATCCTACATAATACTGACCCGTAAATTTAAAAAAAAGCAAGAAAATTTGTATTTGGCTGACTACCTTGGCAACTGTGTAAGTCCAAGGCTAATTGTTACCAATACTTTTGATATATTGTATACAAAAGCTGTTGGTAAACCTTTATTTATAAATAAATAAAAATTGTGAAATAATGACATTGCGATAATCGTCTGTAAGTATTACTGACTAGCGAGCACGGCCTACTGTGACATGGCTCGAGTCACACATTTTATATGACTAAATTGTGATAAAATGTGTGACTCGAGCCATGTCACAAGGCCGTGCTCGCCCAGCTGAATCCATTCACCACCGTTTATTATTTATATTAATTACTATATTTTTTACCTGTACTGAAAACCAAAATAAAAATGTTAGGTATCTTATGAAATATGACATTAATATAATTGAATATAATAAAGTGACGACAGTAATTTATACCTACATGCATCCATTAGAGTGCTATCATTTAAATGAGCGTCCATTTGGAGGTCTCGCTGTATTTGGAGGGTCATTACCCTTACCCTTAGTAAGTTAGGGTAATCAGTATTTATTTTTAGAATAGTTATGAATAAGCATAACTAAGTAGCATTAGTGTAATACTATTAATTTTAATTCTAGCGAACTTAATTTAAAATCAGTCAGTCGAATATAAGTACTTTACATAGATTCTAAGTTTTAATAATATAATTTCTTTAAGAACGTCTAACGGGCCTCTGTGAGTTACTTTCGGCCCCTCGTACGCTTTCAAAGGTACGTAATGTAAGGTAGGTAATTTACTTTCGACCTCGGGTCCCGAGAAATGTCAAAGACGAAAGTAATATTAATAACCCTAGCCTTTACTGTCCCACAGCAGGGCAAAGGCCTCTCTTCCTTCCCTTCTCATACACAGAAGGCACGAACATTGATCAACACGAGTGCTGAACACTGGTTGGCGGTTTCAGATTTATATTAAACTAGCTTTTGCCTGCGGCTTCACCCGCGTGAATGTTGGAAAATATCCCACGGCAACGTATGTACTACCGGGATTACATACACAATAGCCGAACAAAAGGTCATTGACTCCTACCGCTGCGCCCGCGTTGCCGTCAACCATTATCATATTGTTACGCGTAATTTGGAATCTGTGAAATCTTTTAAAGCTTTAATTTTAATGATATTATTTCAACGCTTATTTTAATCTAAATGAAATGCCCAATTTAAATAACATATTTTATTGGATAAGGATACATATATAATACTGGTCAAAATAGCTTTGGAATTAAAATAATGTCATTTTTATCAAATTCTGAAACATAAAAACGATTATTGTGGGCCATCCTTAGAAGATAGACACATGCCATCGCGGACTTTTTTTTTTTTTTTTTTTCCGACATCTTCAACAATAATCGACATATTTCAGTCAATTTACACAATACCTTAGTGAATTATACACCAAAACCTTCCTCATGAATCACTCCGTCCATTGGTGGAATCCGTTCGTTCGTTTTTGAGTTTATCGCGTTCAGACAGCCAAACAGTCCAGGTTTCCTCATGGTGTTTTCCTTCACCGTTTTTAGTAATGTCCAAGACTAACTCGGAAAATACATATGAATTGAAAAAGTCACTTTGGTACTTGCCCGGATTTCAACCCGGATACAATAGACAATTACAATAGAGAATGATGTCGGGGCAGTCGAGATATAGAGATAAATTAGAATTAACAAAACCCTATTTTATCTTCCACAACTTCAACTGTGTGTAAAACCGCGGGAAAGAGTTTTTTAGAAATATTTTTAAAGACCAAAAACTTCTTTTATTATTGTTGATGTAAGTTAAGACAAGGTAATACATTTTTAAAGTTTTCCAAACTAATAAAGCTTTTGACCGCAATTTACACAAAAGTCAGATTTGGGCAGATCAGTCCCTTTGAACACAAAGCTCAATTCAGAGAAATAACAAAACCCCACATATCCTGCAAGTACGATTGTTACAGCTACAGATAAGCCGCCAGTTAACCCTGCCACCGCCGGAGGAACCTTTTACCCTAGCCGGCTGAAGCCACGGAGGAGATAAAAATGGAGTACTAAGCTGATAGTGCCCACTACTGTTTTTGTGTAAACTGTGTAGCGCCGCGAATGTCGGCAATTATTCAACGCAATTTATGTGTATTTGCTGTTTGTATATAATAAACGGTATTTCAGAAGAATAAGCGGTTATCTATTATTCTATCTGCCTATTGTAATTATAAAATTTGTACGCCAATGGCAAAACAGAGAGCCAACTGAATTATAACTGTAGACCTAATGTATGTACCTGTGTTCAAATAAATAATCATTCATTCATATCAGTTTATTGTATCAGTTTAGTATCAGTTGGTGACTATGTCGCCAGGGGCCCAGAGTTAGTACTCAATATTGATATAAGCATAATTTTTGTTAGGTTTTTATCGGATGTATGGCAAAATATAGAACTTTTGTTAGGGTGTGTTATAGGTTCTATATTAGATTTTAGGGGTATGAGGAACAGGGTGTAAAGTTCACTCATCCCCCATAGAAAAGGGAGGATCCTCCGACCAGACGGGTGTCTTGTCTGGCGGGCAATTGCCCAGAGGTTGAAGTCGTGAGCTTGTATATATGTCCACCGCGCGGTAAACTCTAATTGTGCGATGCAGGATTTGAGTGACGTCAGGATGTTGTGTGACGTCAAGTCTTTGATGCGTAGTTCGCATGTGGCGGTGTAGATGCCGCCACATCACTCCCCTCCGGAGACCGGAGGTCGATAGTGGGCTGAGTCTTGTATCTTGCGATGCTTCACAGTACCAGCTGTGGTTCCAGTGAGTCGGAACCGGGTGCCGCATAGTTCGCGGTGAGTCGGAACTGTCTGCCGCATAGTTCGCGGTGAGTCGGAACTGTCTGCGGTGCTTGCGGTGATGCCCCAGTGAGTCGGGGTGGCGCTGCATCTTGATCCAATGGGTCGGATGTGGTACAGCGCTGGGTTGTGGCTGAGGGTGATGACCAGGAATGCGCGTTCGCTGCATGCTGGTGGTCAGGATACCCGTTGAAGCCGTGGGTGCTGGCTGGCTGTGTGACTCGCCTCACGAAAGCTTGCGGGAGTGACGATGATGATGACGTCACGCTGAAGTAGTTGCACGAAGGCTGCGTTGACGTTCATGCTCGGGGTCACCAGTTTAGGGGTATGAGGAACAGGGTGTAAAGTTCACTCATCCCCCATAGAAAAGGGAGGATCCTCCGACCAGACGCGTGTCATGTCTGGCGGGCAATTGCCCAGAGGTTGAAGTCGTGAGCTTGTATATATGTCCACCGCGCGGTAAACTCTAATTGCGCGATGCAGGATTTGAGTGACGTCAGGATGTTGTGTGACGTCAAGTCTTTGATGCGTAGTTCGCATGTGGCGGTGTAGATGCCGCCACAAGATGAAATGAAATTGTTCATTCAGTATAACACAATGAATTTAATATGAAGATAATATAACTAAACAGCAACTTACGACACAGCATTGACAGTCATCCACTAACACATTTCTTTGTCCGAACCCTCCTCGATGTAGAATTTGATAATCAAAATATCATGCGTACTCGCACTCCATTTTCTAACTTCGTACTCAATGTTTGCGGACCCTTCTCTGGTAACGTTTTCCTCAACATAGCGATAAGGGAACACACACCCACGTGTAGCACGTGACGCAGTGTCCTTCAAAATGTTTTACCCTTTTATTGTTACAAAAAGCTCACGAAATTCTTTTTGGTAAAATGAAACTAAGTTATAAAAACCGGCCAAGTGCGTGTCAGACCACGCACAATGAAGGGTTCCGTAGCTGGGATGAATTTATCCCAAGAACAAACTTAGCATTGTAGTTGAAAAACATGTTCTCCCATAACGAATGTATGGGAGATCTGTTTTTCAAACTGAAAATGGACCCTAAAAAAACGATTTTATTTTACCACTTTGTCGGCATTATTAATATGTATACCCATACCACACTACAGCTTTCTACTACTAACCGGCTCTGAGCTAAGCCTTGGACAGACGGACAGACAGACAGACGGACATGGCGAAACTATAAGGGTTCCTTGTTTACTACGGAATCCTAAAAAGGCGTAAGGATGTTGAAATTGTATGTTTCATATCACCGAGCGTTTAAATTAACAAAGCAAGTATAACATCACATCCTGTATTCGCCGTAAAAAAAGGCGGAGTTAAATGGCTGGAATACTCACAATTTTCCAGTTTACTACGTTAAGATAAGATATATAGATATAGATAGGTTTATTAGTACATAAAAACAACAACACAGTACATAACATATGGAAATAGAGGGATGTACCTACTACCAAGTTTAAAATTATAGTCAGCTTTCGGGGCTCCTAAACTAGGTACCAGCAGACCTGTATATTAGGACTCCCGAGTCGGAGATTTTGCGGCTTCAATTTATAAAATACAACCGTGACTTTTCTGTTTGTTTACAGTGATTGTTAACACAGCAGATGGAGTTAATGATTGTGGTTGTTTATCTAGGAGTGTATATGCGTGTAGTGTGTGTAGGGGGGTGTGCATGTGAAGTGTGAGTGTTTGATAAGCTTTCTTACAAGATAGGTTTGATAAAGTTATGATTGTTTAGCTAATATATTTTCTGTGTCATCATAAGTTAAGGATACGAGCCATTTTCTTACTAAATTTTTTATTTCCTGTAAGTTGTATCTGTACGACGGAATAATTGTATTTATTTTATTATACATGCGTGAACTTTGAGCCAACAATTTATGACTTGTAAATGCAAAACGACAGGGGTTTGTTTTACATACTATAGGGAAACTGTGGCGTCTTAAGCAGCTTTTTATCTCATGGAAGGATGGAACTAATTGAAGTCCTGCGTAGACATGGAGTGTATCCGCAGGAACGAAGCGCTGAACGAAGGACACATAGTTGCCTTACTGTGAAAACTTCAGCCTCATAATATAACTGATCAGTGGTGTACTCTCTAGGTTTAAAGCATCACTTTAAGATCCGCTCGTTGTGCACGTTCTGCAGGGAGCACTGCGGTTATTTAAGTACCGCCCCACACCGGGATGCAGTACATAATGATCGACTGACAACGACTGAGGTACACAAGAGTCAGAGTTTCAGAATTGGCGGAGAGAGCTCACGAAAGGCAAGAAAAGGTAGCTCTCACTAGATACGATGGACTAGATATGTACGAAATAGTCAAGATACGAAAAGGACTATGTATACGTCCCATATAAGAGGATGACGAGATTATTAAATTGCCACCAACCGAGCCGACATTAACTGAGCTACGTCACAGAAATTCCTAATAACACCTAACACTTTTCCCGACCCGAGGATTGAACTCACTCTATCGCTCCTAGTTCCAGCTCGCCTAGGACCCTAGGAAGGATCCTAGGCTCCGGTCAGATCTGTGGCACTTGCGAGCACGAGACTAACGAGGCTATCCAATGCCGGATACAGATTTGTGAAACGTAACAAGAAATAAATAAAGAAAAATCGTTTATTCTGGACAAACAAAATAAACATTACAAAAAAAAAAAAAAAAAACGGAATAGAACCTCTGGCGCAAAGCATCTTTAATTAAACACAATAGAATATCCCAGTGTCGTGAGAATATTCACATTCTGTGTATATTGAAGCGGAACGTCTCGCTTGGGTTGTACTTTGACAATTGAGAGCTGATCACTCAAGCGTTTGGTCTGTTGCTAGGCAACGGGAGGCTGAGGCCTTTGTCGAGAAACAGAATAAATGAAGTTTCGACTGAAACTAATCAAGCTTCAGCTTAGATGGTTGTGAGAAGAGACAGCCTAGTCTTTGATTCAATATTTATTGACCGAGCGAGCGAACCGTCTCTGCTTCAAGTCTGGCAAAATTTGCTTTCGTGTGTCAGTTTGTAAGAACTCCTCTACAGGTCATATTTTACAACTGGAGGACTTCATAGTGTTTTTTTGACGTCGGGGATTTTTGATTGGAGGGGTAGGTACTTCCTTCAAAAATGAGCGAGGACTTTTGCCTCCAGATCCCATGGCGGCAATCCGATACAATCTGGTGACCGGGGTAGATGATGGCCCTGTACGGACACCCGCAGCCTGCAGTAGCAATTTCTCATAACTTGCCATGTTTTTCGTTTAGTGAATTAATCGTAGGAATTAATGAATGCCTGCGTTCTTACAAATATACGTATACACTCCTTTATTTTTTTTTTGAGTGGGAAGTTATCAAATAACTTCTCCCGCTCTAAGCGGAGCGGGAGGGTGTGTCAGACTCTTACTGACTAAAACCCACCCGTGTTCCTTCAGTGTTGCCTGTACGTTGCCAGGGGGCACGATATCCCTTTCGGACTTTCCGGCGATACGTGTACACTTACTGATGCATTCTTACAGATTATTCCTGATGAACGGCTATCACTAAAATAATATTATAACATGTAAACACACGGGAGATCTCATACTCACACCTTAAAATAAATATCTATGATTAGGTGACCATTAATGCAAAACATATCATTAGTTGGGAATCGTAGGTACTTACAACTACTGGTTTTCTAAGTAGTCGTTGAACCGCTAAGCTTTGTTCAAAGTTGACAAAAATAGCCATTTTTATATATGTCATGATTGTCTGCTTAGGCTCCATAAAGGTATAGCGTGATGATAATCATTCAAAAGATTATATCTGTTACTATCTGCAGTATTCTAACATTTTGGCTAGTCTTTTTACAATTTGCGGTAAACTATATGTATAAACGAACGAATACGAACTTAACGCAATAATATATTGCTCATCCCCCATAACAAATAGCGTGATAATTTATAGCATACAGACAGGGAATACCTATCTATGCAAAATTTGAATATAATGTATCCGGTAGCTTTTGCGTGAATTCAGAAAAACAGAAGAAAAAAACTCAAAGCTATGGTAAACGTTGCTTAAAGTTAAGTAATGATTAGCGACTGTTTAACCATAAATTTTCGACGTCACTTAGCTGTAAGCAACGTTTATAAATAAATCCCTTAATTTTCGGCGTTAGAATCTATAATAATAAAAATATTCAATGTACAGTATTGACTTCGCTACGATTCTATTATATGTATTTATTCTATTATATGTATGTGGTTTTATCTTATTGAGATTGGAAAGGTCTTCTGCGGATACCTTCTACGATGTCAAAAAAGAGCAAAGCATGGTCTGTTACTCAGCACCTATGTACACTCAGAATATGGAGATCTATAGTAGCTTGAAGCTTGTCTAAATAGTTTGTTGTACTGCAGAAAGTTTAGGCAATCGAAAATCTCACCATCTACATATAGCATTGGCCAGCCTCTTTCTTTAGGTCAAACTTTATCCTACATGACATTTTAGGTAGTACAGTATTCTTTTGAAATGGGTCATCTGCAGAATTTACTACTCACTGATTTCTGAAGCGAACACTGCTCCAATTTAAAAGGGCATAGGTTCTTATAAAATTACAAGGACTTATGTACCTATATAACACATTTCACCTTTCTACACGACCTCATAATCAAGGCGGAACTGACCTTTTGCATTCATCGCCGCTGTGGGTCGCTGATCTATAGGCCTTATTCCACTTGGCTGAATTCAGAGGTCTGATATTAGTTATCTTTTTTAAAAGATAGGGAATATTTAGAAAGCTTTTGTACACACTATACTGATGTTCTACTTATTAAAATCTTAAATTCATTGATTACCCGATAACGCTCAGTCTAACGCCGCGCGCACTTTGGATACGAATTTGTATCGTACGTAAACGTACGATCGTGGTCGTACGAATTGAGTGCGCACACTGAATACGTTTATCTCCAGCAAATAAGTAATATCGCATTGAACGCATGAAAAATCCAAACAAGTTCGGATTGTTTCCGGACGCCAGAAGTATAGGTACGTATACGTTCGACTATATCGCACGCTGTCTGCGCGCTCCCTTGTAGTTGTAAGGTCTGGATCATTCTTGCGTGTTCGTATGCATTCGTGCGAGTAAAATGCTTACGAAAACATGTCCAAAGTGCGCACGGCCTAAACCGCTAGGTCTATAAGCACGACATTTTGCACGAAAGAGAACGAAAGTGACCACTCAAAACATTTATATCAAATAATCCAATTACAGGCACTTTTGAATTGTCAGTCACTAAGGAAGGATATTTGAAAATTAATTAAAAAGAGTTTTGTCATTTTTGCCGACCGGAAATCCCGTCTGCAGATTAAAGTGCGACGGAGAAGACGAATCGCAACTTTTTTCTTTCTAATTAGGTTACATTTTAGGAAGCCAATGCTTGAATTTGCACACTTCTCTGAATTCATTAACTGAGCCATTTAGACAACTAAAATTAGCCAAATGGTAGTACCCCTTATGTCGTAGAGGTCATCGTAGGTCGGAACTGTCGCCGTTACTCGAAGTGGGTCAAGTGACCTGTCTGCGTCACTTTGAACCCCCGTAGTGTCATGCTCTGATTAGCAGGAATGTTTATCAATACTTTGTACAATGGACGGGAGTTGGGAATTTGTTATGTAGGAAATTAATAGGGGTGCTGGTGTTATTGTTCCGGGTGGCCACAGGTTTCTGTTTAATCGGTTCAATTTTGTCATTGGATTTTGTGACAGCAGATTTATTATTAAAAACCGGTGTCCTTTACCTTTCGGTCGGAAAAACATTGGGGTCAGAAATCTAACCAGCAGCGTAGCACACATACAGTCACAAAACCCTTTCATTTAGACAATTCAATATATATTCATTACGTTATTTACTCTGTCGAATATATTTAAATAAAGGCAAATAAATGAATACTGAGTGAATTGCCAACGAGATGCAAGACCCTTTCAGGTTTACATTTTCACAATACCTATTCAATAAACAAATCTATTTCAGTGTATGTAGGCCAACATTAAAAATTAAACGCAGATACCGAGTTACCGACCCCGTCCTTTGAATACCCGAACTTAAAAAAAGATATCAACCAACACCTAAAATAAATTTCACGGCTGACATTTACTGGAAATAATCTTTATTACATCAAAAAGCAATAAAAACCTAACGAATCCCCGAATGAAAGGCAGCACCCAATAACATAACCATAAATATGATTAAAGCATCTATCAGAAGGTAGTAATACTTTGGTTTTATACCGTAACCTCATTATCATTTATTAGGGTTCCGTACCCAAAGGGTGCCAACGGGACCCTATTACTAAGGCTCCGCTGTCCGCCCGTCTGTCACAGGCCTGTTTCTTTTGAACCGTAATAGGTAGACACTTGTAATTTTCACAGGTATAACAAAGAAGAATAAATCTTCTATACTTACTAATATTATACGAGAATATTTTTTTTGTTTGTTTGTTCGTGTTTTTGTAAGTTTGTATGTAGAGGGTAATCTCCGGAACTAGTAGTCGGATATGGAAAGTTCTTTTTGCATTGGATAGTCCAATTATAGAGGAAGAGTATAAAATAAAGGGGTCATACAAGAAACGTATTTTTTTTAGGCGTCTTTATTGTTAAATATTGCTCGGTGGTACCCGCCTTGTGCGAGTCCGACTCACACTTGGGCGCTTGTTATTCTACCGCTATATCCTACTGACATTTCACTCCCGTTCTATCTCATCGTCCCGCCAGTTACCCGGTTGCCTCATCTTCATTTTTATTGGTTTCGCAACGATCATTGTAGAAGGAATGAACTATTATGAGATAGTGTTTTTACTGAAATAGTGGCATTGTTTAGTATTTCTTACTTTACCAGCCGCATTGAGAAACATCAATACAATAAGGCTTCATGTACATGACGCCGCGGAGCCGCACCGAAGCCAAGCCGGACTGCACTATGAAAAAAAAAACATAACATCTCTAAAATTTACGCGGTGCGGCGTCGATGCGGCCCATGCACGATGTTCATTCGTATACATAAACAGAGCACAGAATCGCGTTAATAATAATGCTATTTTGTGGTATCGAAAGTGCGTAGAGCGCACAATTTCGGTCACGGACCGCCTTCGAAGCCGTCTGCTTCTGTACTTCATTCGTAACGTAATGCGAGTGAACGGTGTCACGGTTGGTTTGAATGAAAAGTGTTGACAGTGGCACCTCTAGCAGTGGCCGCCGTGCTTTGTGGAGCGTTCAGTTCAGTAGTTTTTAATCAAAATAATAGTGGCATTTTAGTAGTTTTTCTTTACCCCCCTCACCGAGAAACGTCAATACAATGACAGTAATATTATTTAATACTTAAATGATGACGTATTCAATTGTTTCGAGAGAGTTAATAGCAATGGGATCAGTCATCTTCGTGTCGATGACACGAATAAAGTACCTACCTTTGCCAAGAACTTTGAAGTCTTCAGTGGTCCTAGTATTACGGTCGGAATGCTGCCAATTGACTCTGGAGAAACTTCTTACCTACCTTTATTAAATTAACTAGCAAACTATTAAAATAAAAATATACCTAACCTAAATAAACTATTAATAAAATAAATCATTACCTACTGTCTACTCAGGGTTTATTTATTTACGTTAAAGTTAAGTAATGATTACAATAATAATATATATGATAACTAAAGATGATTAATGAACATTTATTTATCAGCATAAGCTTAACCATAAGCTAAGCCATACGTTGTCTTTCCATACCAAGCATGTTTAACGTCTAAAGAAAAAAAAAAGGTACAAAATACGTTTATTCGCGGTAAACATGACGCAAAAAAAGAACACCAACACAAAAAAGGACAAGTTGGGGTAAAATGCGTCATATCCACGCAAAACGGCAAAATACTCTTAACTTTAAAAAAGGTTTATAAATAAACCTTTATCCAAAAGTATCTAAATGTAACAAATGGGTCTGAAACTTAACTACCTGTGGATGTCAATTTGTTGTATCACTTACAAATTGAGTTACTTAATTTGATTATTTGAATTTACTTAAATCCGAAATTCTAATTTTAAATCACTTAGATCCCAAACTATGGATCGCGACCCACACGAATATTGGGTTGGCCTTGAAAAATTATTTCTCAGGAATTATTAATATTAAAACTAAATACAAAAATGTATTGGATGTAACAAACTCATGGCGACAAAAGTAACTAAAATTCAAGTTAATGCTAAAGCGATTATGACAAAAAGGAGGAAAAAATACATATTATCCTTGTCATGAAATAGCACTCCTTGTATTTAATTAAGTATCAAAATTTTCGATGGCAACTTAATGTATATTTTCCCTTTTTGAACAGTCTTTCACTCATAGTTATGCCGATACTACCAAGAGATGAGTCACGAATTTGGAAGTTATTGTTATTTGGGTCACGTTCCAGTCAACTTTGGGAACCACTGACCTAGAAATTTTTGAATTGACAACCGCGCGCGCGGTTATTTTTATATACTCAATTTTCGTCGATGATTTTCAATTATAATATAATAATGTTCTTCAAACAATAATTGTAGGAAAAAGTGGTGATGACGTACCCAAATACGGATCAATGTGTTACTAATTCCATAAAGTAAGTGATTGCATAAGAATTAAACCTGAACCGGGTTGTTTACACTTTCATTAGATACATTTGAAACTGACCAAAGAGCAGAAAGTAAATACCCACCTACTTATGTACAGCATGGATGCAAAACGAGTTCTAACCCAATTCGTTTTAACTACTGGAGCATTCCGAACAAATGAGGCGTCAGTCGATTAGTGTGGGGTGCGTACTGAAATTGATACATTTTGGAAACAATCTTTTATAGGCCTTTTCTTTGGGGTATTTTTTTCTCTTGGGTACGAATTTTGAATAATAAATAACAGCCGCACGGGTCGATCTTCAAGGTTAAGCAACGCTTGCCGAAGTCGGTCCATGGATGGGTGAACATGCATTACATATTGAGATCCTTCCGTGCCTCGGAAAGTACGTTAAGCCGTTGGTCCCGACTGTGATTTGTAGATCTCTGATAGTCGTTAAGGGTATTCAGAAGCCCTAAAGTCTGACAACCAGTCTTACCAACGGCTATCGTCGTGTCACCCAGTAACCAGGTTGTGGAGGTCAGATAGGCAGTCGCTCCATGTATTCAATTGCATCCAGTGGGACTGAAGCCAACCCTAACATAGTTGGTACAAGGGTCGACAGGTGATGAAAACTCGATATTAAAGTATGTGAACAAAATTCTTAGCAATGGTCATCGAAAAGAAAACTTGACAACGCTTACCATGACCCGCTCCGGACTGCTCACTTATATTCACAAGTAATTATTGCTCTACTATCGTATTTGGCAATTGTCACCGGGCCATAAAGAGCTGTTTTAATTGCCCGCGTAAGAGCACTTTAGTGTATCACTGAAGAGCTATTTCAGGAAGGTTTGATTGCGTTTGTGACAACATAGACCATTCAAATAATATAGAGGAAGGGTGATGATAGGCAATTTAAATTAGACTTTTAAAACGTAAAAAATGAGTCAAATCTTTTTAACTTTGCCATTTATCATAAAAAATGCTTCCACGAAGGCGTGTATGACATGTGCATATTTTTTTCGCGTCCACGCGTGCCACCGCCACGTGTAGTCCCCGATCCTTGGCAGAGGTCACGGGAGGTCATGCCTCGTTCAGTAACTGGGTCAAGTGACTGTCTGCGTCTGGACCTCGGCTCAGCTGTCGCGGGAATCAATATCACAGGGATCATCGTGTTGAGCTGTTGGTGAAATAGTTGAAAAGCGAAGGAATGGTAGTTGGGTTTTGTATGGTAAAGAGGTAGGTATTGAAATGGCTAAGAGCGTTTATCCTAAAAGTTGGCAACGTCGCAAATAGCTATCAAATATTTACCTGTTTTGATTAATTTGGCAATATTACTGTGTGAAAATATGAAATGTGGCTAACTACACTAGAACACTAGCGAACTAGAATATTAATAATGAATTGCAATTAGAACACTGAATTTGATGTGTAACCGTTTTAGGTGTTAAAAGGCAGTTGGAAAGTTTCCAAATACTTTTTTTTACATCTAAAACTAAATATTCGGAGTGTCAATATTAATTATTGCATTTCATTATCAATATTCTAGTTCGCTAGTTAGCCACAGCCATTTCCATACAGTACTATTGCTAAATTAATCAAAATAGCGAAATATTTGACATCTATTTCCGACGTTGCCCACTTTCAGAATAAACGCTCTTATCCCTTAAGAGCGTTTATTCTGAAAGTGGGCATGTTGTGATTTCGTGCATTGATCTTTTGACTTGAACCCACTCCTGATGTATTTTGCTCAGTTCAAAAAGTAAACTACAGTTGTCGGTGCCTGTAATGATATATTTAAGTTGTTTAAATAAGTAAATAATCTATATTATACTAATATAATAAAGCTGAAGAGTTTGTTTGTTTGTTTGTTGACGTTTTTAATTGAATGAAGCACCAACCGACGATTATCCCTGTTTGCACTATGCAAGTGCACCCAAGGACAACCCCCGGTTGGTGCAGGACTATTGCAGGATATGGAAACAAAGATATTGGACTATGGGTTTGGGTGGCTAAAGTCCACTGGTTACCTAGAACTACGGAAAGACTATGCCCCTGCCTGACCAATGTTTTATTTACTGAATACACAGATGAAACGCCCTCACGCAGTAATGGACGCGCCTGCACACTCAATAATGGGCTCCCGAAGACTGTTGTTAGCACATAGTGACGTAGCGACAAGGGGCAACATGTCCTGAGGTACTTGAGGAGAGGAGAGTTATTCCACGGTTATCAGGACAATCCCAGAACCCGGAAGATGGTCAAAATCCCTAACAGCATCAAACTAGAATACTTCCTTCCTCCGAGCAAGCTTGCTCTTGCGAATCTCCACTCCAATCGGCCAATAAAGGCAAGCCAGAGATGAGGAACAAGATTTCTCCCGGGAGATAGGGTCCGTGGGACCGCTACTACCGAATAGCTCGCCACATACTGCTCTGCGGGTTTATGTATCTGACTTGGTCTGGCTCCTGACCCTAGACCTGTTTCATCAAAGTAAACTCTACCGGCACAGACCTAGAGGTCAGGAGCGCGCGCGCCCCACCTCGACGACGACGACGGTGGTGGTTATAATTATTATGATATAAAAGATTGTCGTGAGCAATGAAACCGGCAGTTTTACATTTTAATTTTACGTAACGATCATTGATTTAAGATAATGCAATAAATAAAAAGGATGATCTCAATTCGTTTGAAGGTAGTAACACTAAAAACTAAAACTAAGCCATTCATTTTCCTCGTGGATAACAACTTATTTCCGATTCCAATATCTTAACGATCGTTTGCGAAATAGGTAGGCGTCGTTTCCAAAGTGTGAAGAACTGGAACCATTCATTAGATCCTTTTATAAGATCTACGAATGATAGCTGGGATCAACTGCTTAACGTGTTTTCCGAGGCCAGAGGGTTCCCGATATGTAATGGTCACCCATCCACGAACCGACCGCGGCAAGTGCAGTTTAACCTTCGATCGACCCGTGCGGCTGTTATCAGTGAGCCACGAGCCTGAACTTTTCTACAGCAATGCAGACAAATCCTGAAAACCGGACTTCACCTTACGGAAGATTATTTAATACGATACATACCAATCTCCAGAGTTATGCCTACAGCGTTACAGATTAGTGAGCGCACTATAAGTATAAGCTTATGGGGTTAATGGGGGCAGCTACAGTGCGCCTCTTATCTCCACATCCCCTTGACATAATCCCTTAGTCGCCGTTAACCACATCTGGAGGAGACAGTGACCTTTTTGTTGGATGGAAACCTCTTGCGTATGGTAAGCGTGATAAATATGACAGTAGAGTACCTTCTCATAAGGCAGTAGGACAGTGGTACTTGCAGAGGCCATGATTGACTGCCTTTATGGTCCAGTGGTCGAAAGCGCGACTGAGCTTCCGAGTATCGTGTCCATAGGTTTGATTCCCAGGGCGGGCAAAGTGTTAAGTATGTATGGGGTTTTCGACTATAATTTTTTAAGTGGCAGTCTGGAGTCTAGAGTTTTCCCTGGCAAAAAACTCCCCTCTATTACATGGGACTTAAACATAATTAAAAACATGTGCGTATACCTACTGCACACCTGCTTTACCCCTTTAAGGGGACTACAGGACCTAAACGTGCCTAAACGCAAGTTTTATAATGCCTAAAAGAATATGATCCACTGCAGTAAACAAAATCAGAAAAATATATGATATTCTTCAGGATATATTATGCTAGTATGATAGTGTGTTGAAAACATAATACAACTAATTTGATACGATAGAAAAAAATCATGAAGATACCTCTAAAAATTTCTTTTAACGATTAATAATCATATTAATTTACATGCAATCATTCTGATTTTTTGTCAGATTATTCTACAAGCTACATATTAGCATAATAGTGTTTTAATTTTCCAGTCCAATCAATAGATTTTCTGTAAATCGCTAACTGCTTCATATTTTGCAATAAATTACCTGCGTCGTGTCATCGCGCTTCTCTTTCATTTCTATGCAGTCCGACAGTGACCGCGCTTTAGCTGTTGTAAGCCTCTTAAGCCAAACAGCCGTGATGTTATTTCGTTGTATGCAGAGGCCTTAAAAGAACCTGAAAACTTATTTTAATAAATAAAAACATCTTCATTTACTCTTCTCTATGATAATAATATAATTGCACTATATTTTAATTCTACATCAATTATCTCGCTATCACTGGCAACATTCCAGCGTCTTCCAAACTGATGATCAATCAGGCGCGGTCGTTGAACCCGCATCGATCGCGCTAACTGGGTCACTCGGCTAAGCGTAGCTCTTGTACAGGTGTCACTGGGCAGTTGATACAGAAATACTAATCTGAACAGTACCTAAAAAAAATATGTTGTTTTGTTGTTCCTTTATAACTTTTTATAACAACTGTAGTTCCCGAAAAAGAAGTTTATGGAACAAATCCAGACTGCAAGCTGCTACCAAAAATTTCCTAATAGAAAACTAAATAACCC
Source organism: Agrochola circellaris (assembly GCA_914767755.1). Lineage (NCBI taxonomy): Eukaryota > Metazoa > Arthropoda > Insecta > Lepidoptera > Noctuidae > Agrochola > Agrochola circellaris. The sequence goes on along the minus strand of OU611850.1, from coordinate 19,084,324 downwards.
TCTGTTCGCCCCGGGCATGGAGCTCATTGCTCCATCATCAGCAGTCATTCTTGCGACCACTAGACTAACGAGGCACGCCAGTGTTTAAAATCAAACTCGTAATTGTGTGTTACTTCACACTATATTCAACGATCTACGCAAGCCTGTCTCTAGTAATCGTGAAAAGCGCGAGCTGAGCGAGCGAAGCGAGTGATGCTGCAGATTTCTAGGACTCCAAAATAGGAATTATTTGAGATTTGCAAAAAGAGGCGCTACTACCTACTATTTTAGAGTATTCAATAATATTTTTAGGAGCGTGAATGGGAAATATGAGAGGTTCGATTAAATACATATGCCATTTGACATTTCATAATCCCAGTGTAGTCAGTAGCTTTCAATAGCATCTTGTTGAAGGTACTAAATTCCTTCTACTTTTCGATATCATTTTCTTTTGGTTCTACTGCAGTTTCTTACTGTGTGTCATTTATGCTGGCTCGGGATGTCGGGATATTACTTGTTGATATTGTCCAGATACCAAATACTTAATTAAACTGCTAAATTGAATGCTCGTCTCATGAAATGTACATTATAATAACATTTTCTTTGTTCTGCGTTGCGTTTAAAATATTCTTATACTATCAAATCTTAACAAATTTTATGTTCTTTGCATGCGTTCAATGATTAGTTGCAATCACAATTCCAGACTCCAGGTTGCTACTCAGTTCTGTATAGAGGTATGAGGAATAGAGTGTGAAACTCTTCATCCTCCATTGTAAAGAGAGGATCCTCCGATCAGACAGGTGTCGTCTGGTGGGTACTGCGCGACGGTCGATGTCGTTATTTTGTATAAACCTATGCTAATCGCCCGGTTAAATTTGCTTGGATTTTGCGTGACGTCAGAGTTATTCGTAGTTTGCATGTGTCGTTGTAGATTGCGCCATACCTGGATTGACACAACTCAAATCAAGTCACAGAGAGCAAGCATGGTGGTAAATGCTAAAGAGCATTAATCTTCCGCATAAGCCAAACGGCCTTTGATTTACACTGATATTGACTTGTATTGCTCTTTTAAGTATATTGATACTTATCTTTGTAAAAACCTGTCGTTTCCGCGACAATTTGAATGCCAAGGGTGAGAAGCCTTGTTTTAAAATAAACTCGCTCCACTTATGCAGACTGCATCAAATTGAATAAAACTGTTTTGCGATCACAACAAATGGTGATTTATTAATATCGGCTTTAAAGTTAATATTAAATTGAGAAGTGACTTCCGGGGCTCTGCCGGCGGTTTTTATTGTCAGGGACATAAATAAACCTAGGTGTTTTTTTTAAAGAAATAAACTGTCTGTCTCTTTGGTCCAGTGGTCGGAAGCCCAACTAATGAGCGAAAGGTCGGGGTTCGATATCGGTTGGATTTATAACATTTGCTGGCGAAATGTGGATACTTACTGTGCATCTCTACCTACTCCTACGAGGTACTGATACTAAATTAACGAGAACAGTCACCAGCGTCTTTTTACAGTAGTTAGTTTACATAACTCAAACTCAAAGCATTTATTTCAAACTAGCTACGCCACACGCTTTTACCCGTATCTGTCTTGATCCCGTGAGAAAATCGGTATAAAAAGTATCCTATGTCCTATTCCAGGTCATGGTCTACCCGTGAGCCAAATTTCATCCAAATCCATTCGGCCGTTTTAGCGTGAAAGCGTAACAAACAAACTCACTTTCACATCTTTATCTTTACACATAGTATAAAATGAAGTCACTTCCGCTGTCTGTTCGCTTAGATCTTTTAAACTACTGAGCGGATTTTAATACAGTTTTCAGCAATAGATAGAGTGATTCAAGAGGAAGGTTTATATGTATAATACATACCCGTGCGAAGCCGGGGCGGTCGCGATTAGGATGAACAAATAACAGGCATCAAACCTACAAGTGTGTTCATTAGACCGTAGGTACCTCTACACGCTTAGCATGACCACAATAGAAACGGTCGCCATGCTACGCGTGCTAAGCAGGAAATAGCTGAATTCTATTCTACTAGTAAAAACATAATATATTTATTTACAACTCCTTCCGTCACTATACCTACCTGACTACTTGAACACGTAAGTGATATTATTTTATTAATTAGCAATTCATGTTACTGTGTTCAGACAATGTAATAAAAACTTGATTTGCATACGAATTCCAAGGAAGCATACGAGTTGCATATTATAAATAGTTTTGACGAAATTCTGGTTATATGTTATATAGTAGAAGGCTGAAATATATCAGGTAAATATATCGGTTTCGAAATATATCATATCATCATGCATGGCGCAGTGCTGGCCTAGTGGTAACGACTCCCACTTACACTTGAACGTGGGTTCACCCAGGCCGGCACTTTACTTTGTGTAAATAATTTAATAAACCACTGCTCTCAAAACGGTTAAGGAAAGCATCGTGAGAAAACCAGCATGTCCTAGAACGAAAAATTCACATTTACCAACCCGCACTGGGCCCGCGCGGTAGATTACAGCCCACTCCCTCTCGAAGAGAGGATGCCTGTGTCCCAGCAGTGGGAACATTTATGCTACGCATGTATACCCAGAGGGTAGGCAGAGACACACACTCAAACTCAGCTGCCAGGTTGCCAAATACCTAATAAAATAGCAGGACTTGGGAACCCGACCTAGTATTTATTGATTTATTTAAACTTCTCGCACACAATAAGGTACAAAGGCAGACTTAATGCGTTAGGCATTCTCTAGTCCACCAAGGGTGGTGAAGAGATGAGATGGCAGGTGCTACAATTTAGAGGAGTAAAAAATATTAAAAAGACTACAATGAATTATGAATAAAATAGGTACACAAGTACACTCGTATAGTTTATAAACTTATGATACGTACATACATATTTACTATAATATATACCTACATTATATATAACCCATTATATTAGTACCCCACAAATATTACCTACTTAACATCATGTCTGTATTTCCCGAAGGGTTAAGCAGAGGTACACCTTAAGTACACCCACATTTCTTCAGTTATGTTAAAGTCCCATGTAATAGGGGGCTAGCCTATTGCCACCAATCGGACACTAATCCAGACTCCGGGCTGCCACTGAGAAATTCCAGATGGAAAACCCAATAACCCTGCCCGACCCGGGAATCGCACCCAGGGCCTCATGCTCAGTAATAGCACTTGCGACCACTACACCTACAGGTAACACTGTCCAGTGTTACCTACCTATGTTATAGATAGTGAATAAATCACACATTATAATGTTACAGTTACGGATTACAATCAATAAATAACAGAAAACGGCGTTAACCTTGTAATTGTTATTCATTTATATCTAAGAATAATAAATGTAAGTATATCATTCATTTACACACAACATTACAATATAATGGATTTATATACAAGCATTGTTGTTGCTTATTGTCAATAAATTTTAATAATATTAAGTGGTAGTAAAAAATATTACTTCGGTCTCCTTCAAGTGTTTAATCATGATTAAATGTTACCAACTGAGCACATGAAAAAATCTAGGGTTTAGTCGATCGTTCGGCATGCCTGAGAGATATTTCTCGACGGCATGTGAAGCCAAGTCAGAGACCCATGCATGGGCGGCATAAAAACTCTGACACCAGGTTGGTCACTAACCACACGAAAAAGAAAGAAAGAAGTCGATCGCTTTTATATGTATTTACCAAAATATACAAAGCCAAATTAAATTAACTAGCGAAACTGCGTAGAGGTGATGGGTATCGTATTGTTTTGGTCAACGATCGTGTAGTTACTTTAAGTTTTTTTTTTTCTTTTATCATTGTTTAGATATTGATGCACATCACGCCAGAAAAGTTTACAAAAAAAATCCTGATATTTTAAGTAACTATGTGACATATCAAATCAAAGGGCTTATTGCGAGGATCTCAAATACATTTGAAAATAAATAATTTTAAAGATATTTAAGAAAATAGATGAAAATTGCCCATTCCCCCTTATCTCCGAAAGTACTGATACTAAAATTAAAAAAAAAACGCAGAGCGCGCGCGCGCGCGTTCTATGCTTATAGATTACAGAAAAACTTATAAGAAGTCTATGGGCTTAAAATAACATGGTAAATCACTCAGTATTGTGCGTACAAACTTACATTTGCAGTTGGAAAGTATGGGGGAACATGTTTTTCAACTACAATGTTAAGTTTTGTTCTTGGGATACATTTTATCCATCCCAACTACGGAACTCTTCATTGTGCGTAGTCCAACACGCACTTGGCCGGTATTTTTATAAATTTAAAAAACAATGTAAAAAATAAGGAAACAAAATGAAATAAAAGACATATCTTTATAAAAATAATCTTTACAAATGGTCACCAAATCACGTTGTGTGAGCAATAATTTAAAAAAAATTGTTAGGAACGCCATCTTTCAGGATGCACGGCTGAAAATAAGGTATTTTACAGCTCCGAGTACTCCTAGTCTGAGAGCCGTCTTGAGATGCTGATCAAACTCATTTCTCATGATAATTTGATTGATAAAGTCAGGTGCGTAGAACTCGCAATCGCCGTAAATATACTATGACAGATGTATGAACGTAAACCAAGCAAAAGAAGTATGTGTGAGGATCATAGCAGGTGGTGTTCTGTAGTGCCTGCCTACCCCCGCGGGAAGGAGGCGAAGATTTAAATATGTTTGTGTAGAGTAAATTTGGTCAGTTAGGTCCAAAATACCACTTCTTTAGATACTTAGGACAGCTAATTAATTCTATTTACGTATGTAGCTGTCATTTCTACCTAGACCTAGTGACGAAGGATGAACTAGTAATTAAACCGGTCGGCTCTGACGTCATCTGAACCTTTTATATTCCTTTCTAAGTTAATTTTTTGGGTATTTTCCTAGAATAGTCCAGTCATACCGCAAAGCTACTGAGATTAAAATGAACATTTATGGAACACAAGGACTTACGTGATGTATATTAATGAGTATAAAGACTTTCATACCATATTTATAATATCTGGCTATCTGCTGGGTAAATAACAGGCTTTAGAAGTAATGAGGGTGTAAAGTTCCTCATCTTCCATAGAAAAGGGTGTTGTATCTGATAGACTACTGCCCGACGGTTGTTGTTGGGTATCTGTATACAGTATGTATCAGAAAGGAAGGGTGTGGTACGGAACAACTTTCGCCATGGGACTAACATCGTATTCGCGAAAAAATTATAAACTGTCCCATACAACACTTCAAAACTTACTCGAACCTTACGTATGGGACGGCTGATTATTTTTTCTCTATATGCTAATCGCGCGGTTAACTCCGTTTTCGTGAAGTTGGCTGTAAAGCACAAAGCATATGTAGTTCGCACGTGGCGTTGTAGATGCTGCCACAAGGGACATCCAGGCACAGGTCGAAGGATCAAACTCAAAACGTTTATTTTAAATAAACCAATCACAGGCACTTTTGAATTGTCAAGCAGTCGGTCAGTCAGAAAGATGAAGCTAGTTGTCCATTCCAAAGCGTAGTAGGTTCCTATGGAGACGAAATCCAAATATTGTTACAAAATATTAGTTACATCCTACGAATTCGTAACCAATATTTTTTTGTAGAAAGACGTGCGCCTTAAAAGCATTCGTAATAAAAAGATAAAAACAATTCAAAAATTTAAATGTGCCTGGCAGCTAAGAGATGACCAGTCCAGTCCCCACTGACGGCGCCCGTTCGCGAACATGACGCCTGCATCAGCACCAATTAGCTCAACTATTTTGAAGGGAACTTATAAACTGATGGGGATTTGTGAACTCTTGTCCAAAAATCCCCATTAATGGGAATATGGGGACAAGAAAGTTCGACGATCCCCATGATTGTCAATGGGGATTAGTGGAATAACCCAATAATCCAACACACACGCCACCACTAGCGAGACATTTGAGTGAGCATGACAGACTCTCAGCCGCCAGGGCACATTCAAGTCAATGAAAGACGTACCCAGTTAATGGGGTAGCTTTATATTATGTACCATCGAAGAAGTTCATATCTAACCTCCACAGGACTATTCTTGCTTGCAGCGCTCGGCGACTATACAACCAGGCCGGTAACAGATGTGGCCATCGTGTTCACGGGATTTTGTTCTGAACCTGGTTAGATAATAACTTCTTTGATGGTACATAGTGTTCACACTTGTGCTCATACAATATAATATACGATCACCTGCTCTCTGCGTGTTGCTATTTAATCAGTTGTGTCTAGATTTAATTAATAAATTACCCACATTGACATTGGAGTCGCTTTGGTACTTGCAAAGTTTAAACTATCAGGAAACAAAAGTTTCAGTAACCAAACAAAAAAAGCGGTCAAGTGCGAGTCAGACGCGCGAAGGGTGCAATACCAACGTACCTACAATATTTAAAACTATATATTAAAAAAAACCACATTTCTTGTACGGTATGGTACTTGTACTTTATTTTATTTGTATTATTTGTTATTATAGCGGCCATATGAGTACACACTCTGTGTGTGAAAATATCAAGTGTCTACCTATTACGGTTCAAAAGATAGCCCTGTGACAGACGGACGAACAGCAGCCTTAGTAATAGGGTCCCGTTGGCACCCCTTGGGTACGGGCCCCTAAAAAACAACACTAATAATGTTTTATTTTTAAATGATACTATATTTTATTATAATTTTCATTGTTTGTTTTCAGCGTCATGAGTGGGTGCTGCCGAATAAAAAAACCCATTCAATTTGAACAAATTTTATGTAGGAAGTTCAATTAAAATAGTGACATTTTAATATATGCACACGTGTAAGCAAATAGTTTCTTGTAGAACTCGTCTAGGCTGAAATGACGCACCAGACTTCTTAATTTTAAATTAGCTTGTTAGCACACAAGCCAATGCCTATTTTGCCTATTTTATATAGACGAGCTCTATCTGTTTTGGAACTTGTTTTGAATTATTAGGTATTTAGATACATTTCCTCATACACATAGACAGAGACTTATGTGAGTATGTGTATTTATGTGTATATGTGTACAAACAGGGCCTAAATAAATTAACTAGCGAAACTCCGCAGACGTGATGGGTAGCGATATCTAAACACGATAAAATAAAAATTACACTATGGTGATGGTCTTAGATGGGTAAGAAAACAGATTGTCTCAACTTGTACTTCAAGTAACAAGACTATAAGTGGTCGTTGAACCCCAAAATTTTTTATCAAATACTTTTGATTTTTATTTTATCGTGTTTAGATATTGATACCCATCACGTCTGCTTAGTTTCGCTGGCTGATTACATTTGACCCTGTACAGTTATCAAGAGAATCTATACTACTAGCCTAATGTAATATAATAAACAGGTTGGCCGGGACACATTTCGTCAGTTCTGCCATCCTGTATATATATATAATACTAATGTGAAAGTTTGTATGTTTGGATGATTGTAACTCGAATCACGCAAAAACGGCTCAACGAATTTGTATGAAATTTGGCACACAGATAGTTTATAACCTGGATTAATATACAGGATACTTTTTATCCCCGTAGTACGTTCCCGAGGGATGATAATTTCGAATTATCGAAGTCTACGCGGGTGACGCCGCGAGTGAAATCTAGTCTTAATAAATAAACAAAAATTACATTTAATTTGTCTGTTCGTTGGTAAGCGCATCACGTGCGAACGGCTGGACCAATTTGGCTATTTATTGTTTTAAAATGTTTGTAATAGTCTGAATTGGGTTTTCATGTAAAGAAAACTTTTAAATTTCTGGAAAAACTGGATGTGTTTTTTGTATGAACTCTCTTACTGTCCATTCTGATCATATTGAAATTTTGACTGGATAACGTCTGTGGGGTCAGATAGTTTTAAATAAATCTATATCTACACTGTAAACGCCAAGGCGACTATTGGTAAAATATTAAATATCTACTTCTAATAAAAGAGCAAGAAAACTCACCATATATGGTATTATACCTGCTTGTTCACAATATTCAATCCTTAAAAATCATACCAAGTCTTGTGACTATTTTATCCCATAAAGTTCCGAGTTATCAGGTAAAGTAAGCCTATTTTTCGGTCAAACAATTATCGGGAAAATGTTCTTCGGTTAACCGTTCTTTCGACCAACTGGTCATCGGCCAAACTAAACTTAAAAAAACTAAACTTCGGGCAATCGTGACGCACTTAAATTATTTACTTACATACTTAACTATAAAATAACTTGGTAGAAAGAGAATAAGTATAATATACGTTGTAATATTATCTAGTGGGAATTATTTATAAAAACTATTATTATTATTATAATTATTCATTTATTTTCAGGTATTTACCCATAGCAATATTACAATGCATTGTTGTTAAAATATTAAGTACATCATAATAAATTAAATAAAAATTGAATTGCAATATATTATTAAGTTAACTTTAAGTATAATCCAGCTATAAGTTAACTGTAATCATACTTTCTGTGCCTTAACTGGGGTCATGTAATCTTAAGGTTAAGCCTATTCATAGCCTATAACTGTGTGTAAATTGTACAAATAAATAAATAAAATATACGAACAATAATTATTTTAATTAATAACAAGTGAAGTCGCAGGGCATCGTCAGGTCAGTTACAAATAAATAGGTAACAACGGACTGACGTAGTTGTAACTACTTTATATGAACTAGTTTAGAACGTGACGATGCTTCAGACTGTATATTTTTTTATTAGTCAAGCAACCAAAATTACTTCAAGTATTTAACATAACATTACTCCACACCTGTGTACCCCGAAGGGCTAAGCAGAGTTATACCTACAGTACACCCACATTACGCCAGTTATGTTTAAATCCTATGTAACAGCGGGCGAGCCAAAAAAATAAAAATAAAACAAAAATCCAGACTCCGGGCTGCTACTGAGAAGTTCCTGATGGAAACAACTCAATAACAATGACACACCAAGGATTTAAGTCCAAATTAATTTATGTTCAGTGAGTAAAGTAATAAGTGTTTCTAATTCTAAGAAAGTTTTACTAACACGTAATCTGTATATCGCTTTTATATTTTTTTTTACAAAAAAATCCTTTTTCACTTCTTTGACCAATAAATAGTTGTGTCAGTGACTTGGTAGTTTACATACCAGCGAGTACAGTCCACGCCATTCTATTACAAATTGCAATACAAAGTTCAACAAAAAATATAAAACAAAAACGGTTCACCGACACCTGCCAAAATCACAACCAACTGAAAATAATACTTCATTAAAATTTAATCGCAGTGATTCTTCATATTTAAAAAAAAGTCTTCGAACACACAGACACACGCCACATACAGGTTTCCGTACTATATAGATTAGTTGATTTGCGAAGGAGTTCGCTCAGTTGATAACATGTCTTCGAAACGATTCAACACGTTTAACGTCCTGCTGATATCCTTGGCAGTAGTCACGGTCGGGTACATCGTACGGACGCCATGGCTGCCCATACGGAGGGAGATCAAGACCTCCCTGGGGTATCCCAAAGATTCACTCATGAATTTCACGGAACTGACCGAGAAATATGGATATATTTCTGAAGAACATAACGTAATCACGGACGATGGATATATCCTCACCATGTTCAGGATAGTGAAAGCAAGGAACTGTCATCATAAGAAGAGGTCACCCCCAGTGTTACTGATGCACGGACTACTGCAGAGCTCCGATTCCTGGATAGATTCCGGCCCAAATGCAGGACTAGCATACCTCATTTCTGATGCGTGCTATGACCTTTGGTTGGGCAACGTCAGAGGGAACTACTACTCGCGAGGACACGTCCACCTCAACCCAGACAAAGATGCTGCTTACTGGAAGTTCTACATCGAAGAGATCGGTATCTACGATGTGCCAGCGATGATCGACTATGTCCTAGATTACACGGGATATGAGAAACTTAACTACATCGGCTACTCTCAAGGAACTGGGACGTTCTTAGTGATGTGTTCGGAAAAGCCAGGATACTGTGAAAAAGCTCAACTAGTGATCACCTTAGCGCCAGCAGCCAGACAAATAAACACAAAATCGACGATATTTAGAACTCTGACGCAGACGTTTGACACAATGGAAGGTGCATTATCAATGTATGGCGTCCAAGAAGTATTTTCGAAGGGCGCGTTTAGTCAGGAGTTCGTCGCATTCTTCTGCCAGCTGTCAGATTTTACTGAGAGGCTGTGTGAGACGATCCTCGACGTGTTCGACCACGTGGACTCGTCACACTTGGGGTCCATCACCAACGAGACTACGAGGGTACTCTTCGGGCACTTTCCCGCAGGAACGTCCGTGCACAACATGGCTCGGTACGGGCAGAGCATGAAAAGTAGAAGATTCGAGAAGTTTAACTATGGAAAGGAGCAGAATCTAGTTTTATACGGAAGTGAACAGCCTCCGAAATACAACCTCAGTGCGACTACAGCGCCTGTTCTGTGCATTTATGGGCAGAATGACGGATTAGTGGACACGAAAGATGTGGAGTGGTTGATGTCGAAACTACCCAATGTGCTAGAATCAGTGAAGGTCGAGGACCCCCTATGGAACCACATGGATTGGACCTATAGTCAATACACCAGTGATACAATTTTCCCTAAGATTAACGAGTATTTACAAAAATATACGAGTGCGTAGCTGTGATGTTGTGTTTGATTAAAAACGTCCCCGAGTAGTTAAATATCGATGTGTCGAGTATCGCGACAATAGGTATTAACCTGGTTCAGTTTTTAACGATTTAACCTTGGTTTTAAATCGATTTTTAAGTATGGAATGTTCTCTGTTTCCATTTCGGATTGGAAATGTTGATACAGAACCTAAAATATTTGAACAAAGTGCAATGCCCTGACGATTTGATGCGACTAGAAAGTTTGTATAATAATCATTCGCTTTGTTTAAGTCTAAGTCAAAATCAAATCATTTATTTAAAATAGGCACATAAAAGGCGAACATCGAAATTAACAAGAAAATAGAAGTGATTCTGGTTGCCCCTTTCAAAAGATAGTTTCATATGTAGACGAATGGGCAAGAAACTCGTCCGTGAAAACACGATCAAAATATTGTAAAAACAATATTTTGAATACATTTTATTGAAGGCGATGCACCTAGAACAAAATTACTATAATAGTACCATAAATAATGAAAAATGAAGCAATGATAGATAAATTAATTATGTCACACACATTTACAAACATTGTGAAAGTAGACGATTCTCCTAAATTTTTAACAGGTATAACTATAAGCCAGTGTGTGAGACAAAGCAATCAGAGAATGTAAAATCAATATCATAAAAATAATAAATTATACAATTAAATTAGCAACCAGTTTGATTTTGTCTAGAGTCTAGATGGTATAATCACCTTGTCGTTAAAAACGTTAAGAAAAAAAGGCATTCATTTAATATAATTATATCTGCTTTACGACTGATTTTAAAGACAAAGAAAACTTAAACAAAACACTATTCCACTTCTTTCAAAGAATTTTACCGACCGACGGCTTTTAAAATGTTATTGACTTTTACTGAACAAATACTTAAACATTTTTAAGAGTCATTGTGAACTTGAAACATTTCTCTAAAGTCATTGGCCGCATAAGGTCATCGTTACCAAAGAATAGTCTGTTATAAAGTCTAGTTTGTTTTTAGGTTTTGAGAATGTTGAATACATTAATTTATAGTCAATGTTGTCACAGCCCACTTCCTAATGTTAATATGTTAATGAGCAATTTGTTTTTGTAGGTATTATTGAATTTCTTTGTGTATTGTGTACGTAATGCTATTATCTTACATAATTAGTAATTAGTTAGATATCAATATCTTTTGTTTGTCCACCGAGTAGGACTTTGGAACTGGATAAATGTCTTTATTTTTTAATTTTCTCAGCAATTTTATAATCCTCTCGTGTCCGCGACATTCAAAATTTATTTTTTTAAGATTTTTTGCAAATCGCAGCGGTGTTTTACGAAGTATGTTGAATAAAAATTCAATTTGCGGCAATAGTCATAAAATAACATAACATAACATCACGCCTGAAGTATATATACCCCGACGGGTTATGCAGAGGTGCACGGCTACAGTACCCCCACATTACGCTAGTTATGTTTGAGTCCAATTAGGGGGCAAGCCTATTACCATCAACCGGGCACAAATTCAGACTCCGGACTGTACTACTAATAATTCCTGATGGAATAACTCAATCAATAACACTTTGCCCGATCTGGGAATCGAACTCAGGACCTGATGCTCAGCAGTAGCGCGACTACTAGACCCACGAAGCAGCAGACACAATTATGATGGAATAATTACTAAATTAAAATCATTGGGAACATCAAGAAAGTTCTCTCAATTAATTTGCTGTAAATTGACATATTTTCACAAAATAGTCTTATTTGTTAAAATATCTTAAATAATTCATTATCTATCGAAAGAGACTGGATCCTGCGACACAGGGTATCCTAGTGCGGGATCCAGTGTCACACCTAAATATTGTGACACTTGTTTATGAATCAATAAAACTTATTATTATTAAAAAAAATAAAAAAATAAACTTATTTTCAGTAAATATTATTTTAGACAGATATTTTATTCAAGACATTTTAAAATCGTGGGTGACCCTAACGGATCCCCCTTAAGTAATGTAGGTACCTACTGTTTTTAGATTTTTTTTTATATACCTTCCCTCTCTTATAATAATTTATCAGACCTAAATCGTTTATTCTTATTTAGAAGAAAAATCTGGTTTTACAAAATACCAATAAGATTTTGTATTATTGGTATTTTGTGAAATCAGGTAGGTTTTGATAAAAAATAATTTGAATTGGACTCACTGTTTTTACTTATCAAAACCTGAATATTGCTTATTTGGCCCAGGTATGAGAACTTAATAAATCTTTTACTAGTTACCTACTTTCAAGAAAAACCCGCACTCGGCTTCATACATTTTTTTTGTATTCTGTCGAATACATTTAAATAGGTGCGCATTTAAAAATACTTGTTTCTTTTATGAATCAAGCACAATCACAAACCAGAAGCGTGATGATCAAAGTTCTTCCAAAAATGTCCTTTCTTATCATCTTAGTGCGTGAAAAGAGGCCTTGGTAGGAACTGCAAAGGGTATACATAGTACGACTGGTCCTAAAAAACTGTTTTTGATGTGTAACATATTTGCTCGCACTTTCCTGCAATCAAAATGAAATGCTAAATCTAAAAACAACTAAATAATCAAATCCGTGGGAGTGATTTCGTGAAAAGGGACGGAAGTGTGTCACCAACGGATGTGTGTTTATGAAGCCTTTGAAGCGCGCGCTATTTGATTTGACCAATAAGCGCGCGCGCGGCTAGCCTTAGCCGTCAGAAACGACAAAGTCAAATAATTAATTTCAATTAGGCACATAAAAGGCACTTTTGAACGTCAAAATTTACAAAAAATTGAATCGATTCTAGTCGACCCTTCCAAGAGGTAGTTTTCGTATAGTAAGTGTGAAATATCTTGCCCATTGTTCTGAATGGGCAAGATACTCCACACTTACTCTTTTAAAATGTTTTCACAATATTTTCTATACATTAATTAAATAATTACATGTGAAGACGATGTTACCTGGATTAAGATCAGGACCTTGACGAAGCCCCGCCCCTTTAATGTTGCTTATTACCAAGGTGAGATGTCAGATGTTACACATAATAAACCACTACTGTAAGGATAGCTTGTTTTTTTTTTCAAAACTGGTTTTAACATTGTCAAGTTCATGGAAGTCTTTGCACTTGAGATCCATCCGACATAATCATCAGATTAGCTATATGATACTGTAATTTTGAATTGTCAATTGAATTATGTTAAGTTTAAATCGGCCACAAGATTTGACCGTTCGTTATCAATAATACCTACAATGAAATGACTGAATATACTGTATACTTTAAGTAGTATATTCAGGGAAGTACACTTATATTTCGTCTGGGGTCGGTTACTGAAAATCGTGTTATGGGTTTTGGATAAGTTTTGTCTAGAAATCAGTCACGAAAAAACACGTCTGGCTAGCTGAAGAGTTCCACCAGTCAGTGAAACAATCGGAGCGAGGATAAACCGTGTACTTATATGATTTAAAAAAAAAAAAAATATCACTAAAAACATGCAAAAAGCACTGCCGTATTTTGAAGTCACCTGAACTTAAATAAAGACAACAAAGAACAGTGTGCCCGCAGATGTTTTCTGTTTTCATGATGAAAAATAAGATTAGGTGTTTTTTTTTTAGGTCAGCGACCCTAACTGTGTAGTGTAGTTACTTGAAATATTCGTTTTCTTTGTGTGAACTTCGCAGACATATCTAATGAGCATCGATATCTCAACACAATAAAACAAACAAAAAACAGGTTTTCTCAACTCATAGTTTAAATCACTGCACTACTCTAGCGGTCGTTCACCCCATAAAAATATCATTAGATCTGTTTTAGGGTTCCGTACCTGAAAAGGACAAACGGAACCCTTATAGGATCACTTCGTTGTCCGTCCGTCAGTCTGTCAAGACCTTTCAGGAACGCGTGGAGGTATTGAAATTAATATCAAATACGTAGATCTAAGTTTCCTTGGAGCTCTAAAAAAATCGAGCTTCTAAATCGACGCAATAAATAAATTAATAGTTTAAAAAACACTCAAACACACGCACGCAAGTCCAAACACGGCTATAATACCATCATCCATCATGAAGTTCCAGTTCATACCTATCTTCCGGCTCCATCATCAGATCAGCTCGACAGTACCATATTATTGTATTCAGACCTTGAAACCTAATCGTGGTCAAAGTTCATTACAAGACTTTTCTAACAAGTCCAAACACGGCTATGATACGATATTTCATCATGGAATGCTAGTGCCTATCTTCCGGCTCCATCATCAGATCAGCTCGACAGTACCATGTTATTGTATTGTCATCAAAATCACATACAACTGCTAATTTTCATAACGCTACGATCTTTAGAAGATGGTTAAATTAGTTTTCTTAGATTTGATTACATAGTTACATACATACAGGTCGACCTAATAAAAGCGTGTTAAAATACGGCCATTTATGTGAGATATTTTGATACTCGCAAATAAATTAAACCCTACAGGGTACAAGCCCTACAGGGAGCAAGGTCTCATAGCACAAGTCCGAAAATTGATAATTTGTAGTTTTATCACATCATTTATTTATTTTTTGTGATTATAATCTTACATTCGCAGTTGGAAGTTTGTTCTTGGGATAAATTCATCCCAACTACGGAACCCTTTATAGTGCGTGGTCCAACACACACTTGGCCGGTTTTTTTTCCTTTATCGTGTTTACGTATCGATACCTACCACGTCGACGGAGTTTCTCTAGCAAATTTATTTTGACCTTGTATACATCTTATGACGTTCCCAGTCTGCAGACGAAAATTCAATCAAAGATATTCAATGGTTTAGCCGCTATAGTCACTGGGTTGTGGAGGTTAGATAGATTATAATAATAATTAAAAGGGCTACCCTGACGCTTTCGCCTTAAGCATTAGTATTGCCAGTGTTTTCATTTAGTGTTATATTGTTGCCTTCACATCGGAAGTAATATATTGCAAAACATACAAACTACGTTAACTAACAAACAAGAAAGGTGACTTATTGTGAACCAAATTGATACGAATACACATAATTAAATACGGCATTATCATAATTATCATAATTATGTTTACATAAAGCTGCCGGCTCGCTAGAAGGTGAGGGTCAAGACCAGCTGTGAACAGTAATATTAAAATGACATTATAATGCAACGGCGATATTGAGATAATTAATGTATTCAATGAAAATAATACGAGCATGTACTAAATAAACAACTGCAGGGTGAAGGCTGCGTCTAATACTGAGAAGAAATTAACGTTTGCTATGCTTGCTCAAGACCAGTTGATGATTTCAGACTTGATATACCTAGGTCTAAACAAAAACCTGGACCAAGTTTTACTTGGACAATTTTTTACATGATAGCGGGACGAGCTGGACAGTACAAACGACCAGATGTCTAGAATAGCCCTAGGACGCAAGCACTGGAAGTGACGGGGAGAGGTCTTTACCCAGCGGAGGGATGATACAGGCTAACAGTAACAATACTTTTACAGGTCACTCATGAATATAACCACCTTATACTGAGGGAAAAATTCTAAAATACGAAAAAAAAAGTTCCATACAAAAGTGTATGGAATGATGTTTGGACCATATTATGACGTATGTAAAGTATATGTTTTTCATATTTACCTTCACTGAAGTTAGTGGGTCTTAGATTTACTCTTAGGAACTAGCAAAAATAGGAATAGAAGAAGAGAAGACAGACAGTCAAATAGACGAAGATATTGTCGTTTACTATGTATCTATATGTAAGTAGGTATTATTGTCAATCACACGCCATGAACACTTACGTCTAATTTCCTTCCATCTTGTCACGTGGACTTCTTAACACAATCTGAGATAAACTCTATTTAAATTAAGAATAAGGTTTACAATCAACTGCATATAAACTGAAGGTTACCACGCGTTTTTACCATTGGGTCGTAATTGGCATAGTTGTAGCAAGGTCAAGTTCAAGATCTTGTGTTAGTGTCTGTTATATAACTAACTGACATGGTTGCATATAGCAGTCTCATAATAATTCTAAGTATTATCATGAATAAGGTTTTTGAGACGGTAGACTTGATAAATTATACATTTAGTACTTAAGTACCATGCCATCCCCATTCTATGCTTCTGTTTTATAAAAACAAAGTTGAAAAAGCAGTGGCAACCGGCTTTTGTATTGCAGGATATGCACTGCAAGGGTACTAAGGTGAATGTAGTGCCTTCGATGCAGCACAGCAGCCTAATTACGTAATGCACGATCAATAATAAATTGAAACAGATTGCTAGTCCATTGATTCATAAGTTCGAAAAAAAAATCTGCTCAATTTTTTTTTCTTCTGTTTTATAAAAACAAAGTTGAAAAAGCAGTGGCAACCGGCTTTTGTATTGCAGGATATGCACTGCAAGGGTACTAAGGTGAATGTAGTGCCTTCGATGCAGCACAGCAGCCTAATTACGTAATGCACGATCAATAATAAATTGAAACAGATTGCTAGTCCATTGATTCATAAGTTCGAAAAAAAAATTGAGCAGATTTTTTTTTCGAACTTATGAAGCAATGGACTAGCAATCTGTTTCAATTTATTATTGATCGTGTATTACGTAATTAGGCTGCTGAAATGCGGTGCGTTCGTTAGAAGATCTCGAAACCCCTCCCATTACGTAGTGAAGAGAGTCATCGTGTGGTTTTAGCATAGAATAAAGAAGTATGATTGTAATCAATAGAAGTACGATATAACCCTCCGAGTTCCCCAAAAAAGGGCATTAAGATTTCCAAACGATAAATGAATGAAAACATGAAAAAATGGCGGGGACGTCGACCGTGACTGTGATGGTAAAAAGGTATTAATAGGTATTAGGTAACCACTTGTACAAAAGTCGGCCATATAGAAGCCAAGTCTATTTTAAGTAATCAATAAATTATAAAAGCCACAATAGTTTTTGATAAGCTAAGAATAAATTGTTCATAAGGTCGTTGTGTGCAAACACGAAGCAGTTTCTATCCTTCCCGTAATGCAGCAATAATTGATATCCTTCAATTAGTTCATACTACAGCTAATAATAATTAGTTTTTATTGTTAGTTTACTGTTCCTTGTTAGGACATTATTTCCGACAGACTGCTTGAAATAGGATGTTAGGATGTTCCTACTTATTGAGGAAGACAGAGGGCGACTTAATTATTAAAATTACCTGACATAAATATCATTTTAACAAGGACTGTTAAAATAACATGTATGTCAGGTCATTTGATTAAATTGTCTTTCGTCCCTGGCAGTGACATCAGGCAATAGATACAATTGTCAAACTGCTACAGCTTGAATACGAGGCTTTTGGCTACTTTGTATGTGTGTATTTTATGTTTGTTTTTTTGGTAATGTGCGTTTTGTTTGTGCAGAATAAACAATTTTTCTTTTCTTTCTTTTTATTGATGATCACCGCCAATTTGTACATTTTTATTATTTAACACTATTAGTGGCTGGTCGAATTATAAACAAGGTATATCAACGTTGTATCCCGAAGCTGTGAAAATAGAGAAAACGAATTTTCTCTGAAATGAGACTTAGCTAGATCGATTTTTCGCCCCCGTGAACCCCTATATTGAGCCGAGAACGTGATGTTAACTATATATATATATATTTGAGCAATATTTGTCTACATATATACAAATATTGCTCATTTAATAGTATAGGATACAAAAAGGTACTTAGTAAGTAGGTACGAAATATGAATATTTTTATGAATATTATATAAGTACTTCACCCGCATAAATCTCGATCCCGTAGGAATATCGGGATAAAAATTCTATGTCCTAATCCAGGTCATGGTATAGTCATGTGCCAAATTTCATCCAAATCTGTTCAGCCGTTTTAGCGCGAAGGCGTAACAAACAAACAAACTCACTTTCATATTTACAATATTAAATAAGTTAGGATTAGAATAATTAAGGTGCATGCTGCTGCCTGACTGCCTCGTTGGTCTAGTGGTTGCAAGCGCTACTACTGATCATGAGGTCCTGGATTCAATTTCCAGATCGGTCAAAGTGATATTAGGTCTTTCCATTATCTATTTCTTAGTAGCAGCCCAGAGTGGAGTTTCTTGCCCGTTCTTCTCCATAGGAACCTACTACGCTTTGGAATGGGCAACTAGCTTCATCTTTCTGACTGACCGACCCCTTGACAATTCAAAAGTGCCTGTAATTGGTTTATTTGAAATAAATAAATGCTTTGAGTTTGAGTCTGGATTTGTACCCGGCTGATGGCATTAGGGTCGCCCCCTATTACATGGGACTTAAAGCTTCGTGCAGACCAGCGCGACGCGACACCGGTTATTGTTATACCGTCAAGTTTTCTTAGAAATTGTATTGTTCGAGTCGCGGCGCGGCGTCGCGTCGCGCTGGTCTGCACGAAGCTTAAACCTAACATTTCGGGGAAAAAAAACAGGCGTGTTTTTATGTTATGTTTATATTACCTACTATTTTTGGACCTTGATACTAACATTGAAGTACTTAAAAGGAGATGTAGCAAGGTTATCTCCGAACTACCTATGCATAATTAAATATTATACCTACTACCTACTGAATTGTGCTGGAGTCGCAGAAAAGTGTGCTGGATCTATACGAAGAATCTACAATATTATAAGGAGAAAAGATTTGTATTTTTGTTTGTAATGAATAAACTCAAAAACTACTGGACCGATGTAAAAAAATATTTTTTAATCATCACTAATATGCTATATTTTTTTATTTATTAAAAACAGTTTGCACCACACATACAAATTATCGGTCAATATCTATTAGTAATTACACATATAATAAAAAAATTGATTAAATTAAGTACTTAAAACTAGACATTTGATGAAATTAGGTAAAACTAGATAATATTATATAAAATTAGACAAATTTCGCTAAAATTAGTATGATTAAATAACATTAGATAGAATTGGGATAAAAAATGGACTAAAATTATTAATAACGAGTTACTTACAATTTTTATGAAAGAATTTATGGACAAAAAACATTGACATTATATTCTAACATTAATTATAATTATTAATTAGTACTTAGTTATAATTACCCTGTGACATAAAATTTGTGCATGCTATGTTTTATCATAGCTAAACATGTTTGTGCCACTCTGACCTATGCTAAACACCATTGTATACCATGTTTTACGCAAATAAATTATTTTATTATTATTATTATTAAAAATGATCACTGACCTGAGGAACATATTATAAGCTATAATTTATAAAGATATCACGTGAGCGGTAGCTAGTCTCAAATATATTACGGATATAGGAGGAAATATTACGAAGGTAAATAAACTTAGATACGCCAAAAGTTGATTTAAAAAAAATATTACTGTTTTTTGCTGTCATCCAAAAAACCTGAAGGTCAGTTGCATAATTTGACGGGTTTTTTGTAAATTGATTAAAATCGGCCACTTTAATGTCAGTTTATTTTTACCAACGACCAGTCGCTGCTTCGCACGGTCTTTAAGACATGAAAAAACTTCTTTATTTATTGTATCTTATCGGTTTAATGTTGATATATATATTTTCATTTATTGCGAAACACACAATCCTTAAAGTATTAGCAACAACGACTTAAAGACTATGTATGTAACTTACAAACTAACCTAACAACAACTAATAATGATATGTGTATTAATGTATTAGACACATATTTCTAAACCTTCAGGAATAAATTATCTAAATAACGATTAAAACCGCATCAAAATGATTGCGTAGTTTAGAAGAACAACGCGGTCACACAGACAGACACGAACGACTTTAATTTATAATAATGTATGTATGTATAAATAAAGAGTTTCCGATATATCCGCCAATTTAAGAAGTAGGAATACATAATTGCACACACACGTAAATGACAATTCGGTTTTAATATAAATATTCATCATATCCTGTTGTCGGACTGTCGGACAATTATTTAAGCCGACTAGTATTACGATAAAATCGAGCGTTAACATTAACGAAATAACTATATTATCAACAAGTACTGGTCCTCAAGACATCCCTATAATAATCTATATATATATTCTACATACCTACTCGTGCATTAAAAACCAAACAGTTGAAAATTTTAATTCCGCGAGCTACCCTAACGCTTTCGCCTTAATAACAAAAAAATAATCAATAACGAATAAACCTCTTTAAGGCAAACTCAAAGGTCCCTTCTCACAACACTACACTATCCATGTACGAAAACACACACACACACACATACACATAAACAACAAACATACACATTTTTTTGTACTGTACTTAGGTACGCAAAATCTGTCCGAATTTATGTTTAAATGCATCGAATCCTAACTGGATAAATGCGAAACTGAGTTTGTTTGTTACGCTTTGGCGCTAAAACGGCTGAACGGTTTTGGATGAAATTTTGCACATGGACAGACCATGATCTGGAGAAGCAAATAGGATACCTTTTATCCCAATATTCTCACGAGATCGAGACTTATGCGGGTGAAACCGCGGGGCGCAGCTAGTAATATTATAAAATATGCGAAGGTGAGTTTGTTTGTTTGTTACGCTTTCACGCTAAAACAGTTGAAGAAATTTGGATGAACTTTGCCATATGAGTAGACCATGACCTGGAAAAGGACATAGGCTACTTTTTATTCTGGATCGCCAACGAAAACCCGGGCAACAGCTGGCGCATCGAAAAAGATTGACATGATAAGTCAGCTTACATTATCATCTAGTCTTTTCCCAACTGTTTTGGGGTCGGCGTAAGTCAGTTTACATAACAACAACAAAACATCTATACCAACCAATCCTCCATTGCGGCTTTTGTTCCCTTTTGGTCTACAACTACACTGATAAATCCATTAATATATATAAAAGTTGACGTTTTTACCACCTTATTCATTAAGGATACATAGGTACTATTATCCGGTCAAGTTCAATGTATCAATTCGTTGATCTCTCGGTCGAGCACAAGGTTGAATTCATAATTATGTTTTAATGAACTTTTTGTAGGTATAAATATTTTAGCTTGTTTTTGTTTAATCGCATATTTGTTGTTTTTGTGTTAGTTGGTATGGTATGAGAAGTACCATAATATTATGTTTTGAAAGCTGGAACCAGTTTCATTTGTATGCGGAACTTTAAATAGGAGAGCTCAAATGATATATTTTATTAAATTGTATATTAATACCAGCCTGTTACTGTCCCACTGCAGGGCAAAGGCCTCTTCTCATATAGAGAAGAGAAGGCACGAGCATTGATCACCACGCTTGCTCAAGACGGGTTGGCGATTTCAGACTTTTATTAACTATAAGTCCAGGTTTCCTCACGATGTGTCACTAGTAAGTAGCTATTATGACTTTCATAGCGAATGTTGTTCAGTATGTCGGGTAAAATCATCCTATTTACGGATCTCAGCTACATCATCACATGTGACTTAGGAACAAAAATGATTATTTCTTTTAATAAAGATTTAAATTCCATGAGTTATTTTGTAGGGTCGTGACAAAAACATAGAGTAAGTACGTATCTTTAACCTGAGGGTCTAATCCCAGGTTTATAACATTGATCTAGTAGATCGCGTTATCGTAACCTCCAATGTTCTCTGTGGGCCAGCACCACAGATAACATGCCAGCACTAACGCGCGGACAGAACGTAACGTCATTCGACCGATTTAAAATTGAAAATACTCGTTTCGCACACAATATTAAGTGAGGTTGAAGACTTTATTCGTAACGTGAAGAAGAAGAAATAGAAGATTATAAAACAAGTGAAAAAAAGGTTCAAATATGCTGCGACATTAAAAAAAACATAATTTTCTGATGTGTGGTAGGTACTTATATTGTGCCTGTCGCAAAAATTTAAATCAAAATTCTATAAGTACCTAGGGTAGCTTGGTAGTATTTCCGATTCAAAAATATTTCGAATTTTTTAACCAGAATAAGCGCCGTCTGTTGATTATAATGAGAACTACAATTATTCCATAGAAATTGACGAAGTAAGTGAAAGTTAACGTTGACGATATTAAATGGGTATAAAACTAGCACTAGGCCTGCTGAGCACTTAACTAGGCCTTCTGAGCACTAAGCCTTCAGGCCTTCTGTACCTACCAGGTTGAAAAAACAGTCTCTTAAAAAACAGGGTGTGTGCTTATTTATGACCACACGTTAGAAGTAAAACCTTACGACTGCAGGCGAGTATACCCGATTCAGTGCCGAGTATACACGATTCAGCGTCACCAACCAACTGGAGCCGAGTATACCCGATTTAACGTTACCGACCCGAGCTGACTGTTCCTGTTTCGTTCACTGTTCAGAAAAAGCGCAAAGAACGCCGAAACAAATTTTCACTTCAAAAATCTAACGCTCTTTTTCCCACACTGTTTATTCGTTTCCCGACAACATTGGGAATGTTTTTGCGCATGTTATATAATATCCTATCCAGTTCACAGCATTAAACAAAAGAATGAAGATACCAATAATTTACCGACCTGTGTGCTTAATAGAGCATGAAAAAAGAATCATTAGGTTCGCGATAATTGATTGTTTAATCCTACTTCTGCGATATATGAACAACGTAGAGACGACAATCCTAACTATACAAATTATATCTATATTTAATATATTATAAATGCGAAAGTGAGTTTGTTCGTTTGTTTCTGATGCTTTCACGCTAAAACGGCTAAACAAATTTGGATGAAATTTGGCACGTGGGTGATCTGGATTAGGGCACAGGATACTTTTTATCCCGATATTCCCACGGGATCGAGACTTAGGCGGGTGAAACCGCGGGGCGCAGCTAGTACAATAATAAATTAAACGACGTTTAACTAATGACGTTCCCAGTCTGCATACGAAAATTCAGTCAAAGATATTCAAAACTTTTGCCACTATAGCTAGTCAAAGATTGGCAAAACACATATTCCATAGCCCATCACTACCATTTAGTTTGAAAAACTCAGTTTTTTTATTTCGGTGTTAGGCTTTATTTGATAGTTCCAAAATACTCTTAAGCATTAGTATTGCCAGTGTTTTCATTTGTTTTGGTATTGTTGACTTCACATTGTATAAGTTAGGTCTCCTTTTACATTCTATTTACTTGATTATTGAATGTTATGCCATAACTATACAAATGACAGCACCCTAACAATATAATTTCCATGCCCTACATTAAAAACTTAAAGTAATAGGCCTAGGCAGCCATGCTTGTAATTAAAATGGTGGACAATTACGAGACTCGCGCCATTTTATAAAAAAGCACAACAGACTATTACAGACGAGTAGAGGAAAAAAAAATGTTGCCATTTGTTCGCGAAATTGTTTGATGTGAAAGAAGTTTTAATAAAATACGTGTTCACTCACTGTTCATTGAAATTTATTTGTTGAATCACTGGCTGGAATTGTTTTTATTTTGTGCGTTGCATTTTTAGTAGCTTTATTAGTTTTGAAAATGGAATACGGTTTTTTTTTATGATTATCTTTATTTGATTTACAGACTTTTATTTTTGAGGGGCTCTCGTGGGTAAATAATAAAAGCCGCACGGGTCGATCGAAGGTTAAGCTACCCTTGCCCAGGTGGATCCAGGAATGGGTAACCATCCATAACATATCGAAACCCCTCCGTGCGTCGGAAAGCACGTTAAGCAGTTGTTACCGGCTGTCATTTGCAGATCTTTGACAGGTATTATAGGTACTTTGAAGCCCAAAACCTGACAACCAGTCTTACCAAGGGGTATCGTGTTACTCAGTAATCGGGTTGTGGAGGTCAGATAGGCAGTCGGTCCATGTAATATACTGATATTCAGCTGCATCCGGTTAGACTGCAACCCGAACCCAACCAGATGCATACTTAGAAATAGGACAATTTAACGATCTAAGATGTTTTGTCTCGAATGTAACGTAATTTAGGGGACTAATTTTGAGCGATGCAAATTAGTCATAAAGCAGATGAATTAGTCATCGCAATTCGCAAAAAAGTTGCCGATGTCGTCTTGTTTGCTAGACGGCAAACAAGACGACAGCGGCGACTCTTATAAACAAAATGACCAACCTGACAAAACACGCTATAAATAGAATAACCAGGATGTAGCTCAGTGTTATAAAAACTTAACAATAATTAAGTGCCCGCGGTAATTAAATCCCAACAAAAGACAATCGTTTTATTTTAAGCTGGTGTAATAAAAGGAAAACCGAGTGGAAACTGACAATTATTTATTACAAGACGGAACGTCAGATTGGGCAGAGGTATAAAGTACTCCCAATGTCACCAGTTATGTTTAAGTCCCTTGTAATAAGGGGCGAGCCTATTGACATCAACCAGATACAAATCCAGACTGGAAAAACTCCTAATAGAAAAATCTAATAACACTGTACGTCGGGTACAGTGTTATTAGATTTTGGGAATCGAAACCACGACTGACGCTCAGTGATTGCCAAACAATGAGGGCTTTCATGAAAATTCTCGCCACCAGTTGGCGCTTCTTGACAGAACTTTGACAGAAGGTCTTCCACATCGACAACGAATAAAAAATATATGATGATATTCATCATTCGTTTCATTCATTCGTTCATCATTCAAAGAAAATATAGGCGCGTTGCAATTTTGACAGATGCCCGGACCTGACGTATCAGTGCTGATTATTCAATCAACCAATTATTATTTATTATTGCAGCTAAAAGTAAACGAATCAATTATTGATTACTTACTATGCATAGGCAAAGACTTTTAGATAACAGATTTAATTACAATAATGGAAGATTTGGTTTGTTTTATTCAAGGATCACAAATGTTTATAATTATGCTAATTGGCTACAGAAATAGATTTCAACTGTCTTTTATGCGACACAATACAAAATAAACAATAATTTATGGTAATGAATATAAATAGGTACACACGGCTACATATCAATCTATATGTTGCAGTCAAAACTCTTAACCAGTCAAAAGTGAATGACAAAAGTCAATGTTTTATAAAACACGCAATGATGTCTTTTTCTGTATCTGTCCGTCTGTCTGTGACCTTTTTATGCCTAAACCACTGAACCGATCGTTATAACGATATTAACCTGATATTTGACGAATAGGTAGCATGGCACCTATAGAAGGCTATAGACTACTTGTCATCCTAGATATTTATATTAAAAATGATGACAAAATACTTGCACGCAGACGAAGTCGCGGGCAACAACTAGTTGGTGATAAACTTATGCTCCGATCACCAATCGATTTGCCAAAGGTGATTATAGCAATTCCTACTTTAGCAGCTCATTGGGAAGCCCAGCCATGAGTACATCAAAGTAGCTTCTGCACGCGAAATCGTTCAATTCTTGTTTTAACATAGTGTCAAATTTACACTAAGCAAGACTGTAGCTTTCCATTAGTGAAATAATTTTCGGAATCAGATTAGTAGTTCTGTAGATCACCCAGTACATACAAACTGATTTCTTCGATTTATGGATTTGAGATTTTTAGTCTTGGCTTTGATAGGCCACGACCATAAATCCCTATTTATATTAGAACAAGATCTAAACAAAGGACATCACTCCTAGTTCAAAACTACACGTCAAATGGCGTTACCTTCGCGAGTGGTTGGCAATGTCCTCAATGACTTGATGTGGCGTGAATGTCAGGGTTTGATGACGAGCAGATGCCAGCTTTTAAGGCATTTGTTTAAATGAAACTAGGCTAATGGATAAATTAAGGATAATTTATTGTGAGGTCAAAGCCCTGTGGATTATTTACTTTTTGGACTTACTGGAACAATACGACTGTTCTCCCCACAGGGTTAGGCGGGGGTAATAGTGCTATGTATACAAAATGTCCACCAACCCGCACTGTGCGTGGTGGATTACAGCCCCAGCAGTGGGAACATTATAGGCCGATTATGATGAACTTTCTAAGTTTATCTTGTACATTCTTGATATCGGTGAAAGAAAACTTCGTGACGACATTTGAACTTATAGTTAATATAAGTCTGAATTCGGCAACCGGTCTTGAGCAAGCGTGGTGATAATGCTCGTGCCTTCTGTGTATGAGAAGAGGCCTTTGCCCAGCGGTGGGACTATCTTCATTATCATTTCAGCCGAAAGACGTCCACTGCTGGACATAGGCCTCCCCCAAGCCGCTTCGACCGATGCTGTGGGACAATAACAGGCTGGTATTCATATTTTATTATTATTTTGTGTTATTGGGATTTTCCATGTGTAATTTCTCAGTAGCAGCCCGGAGTCTGGATTTGTGCCCGGTTGATGGCAATAGGCTCGCTCCTATTTATTACATGCAATGGGACTTAAACATAACTAGCAAAATGTGGGTTTACTAAAGGTACACCTCTGCCTAATCCTTTGGGGATTACAGGCGTGATGTTATTTTTGTATGTAGGTATGTTATTTTGTTTTGGTTTTTATTATTCTTTTATTCAGTTCGGACAACAAAATGGTCCAATTTTTTAGAAAAATACCTTATCACTAGGTGTTAGTGGTTGTTAGTTGGTTGGCTGTGGTAAAGGTATTTTGATAAAATATAGTTTATTATGACAGTAATGTATTACCAGTTGCTTCACTCGGAGTTTACCCAGACTAATATTATATAGAGGTAAAATCGTTTGTTTGTTTGTAAGAGGTATCTCTGGAAGTACTGATCCGATTACAAAAAATATTTCACTAAGTAATAGAAAGCTTGTCTTAACTAGCGCCTTAAAAGGTTTTGTGGTTAACTAGAAACTTCACGCGAAAGTCGCGGGCAGAATCGGGATAGTAAATAAAATAATATCAATGTTCAATCCTAACTACAATATTCTGAATCCGAAAGTGAGTTTCGTTTGTTTATTTGTTTTTACACTTTCACGCTAAAACGGTTAAGCAGATTTAGAAGAAATTTAGCACGTGGGTAGACCATGACCTGGATTAGGAGATAGGATACTTTTCATCCCGATATTCCCACGGGATCGAGACTTATGCGGGTGAAACCGTAGGGCTCGGGCGGCTAGTAGAAAATAAAATATAGATATAGTTGGGCTCAATGAATACAGTCATTTTGAAAGTGACACAGTGACTCCCAAAATGAATCATGCTCGTATCTTGGCTTTTGACGGATCTTTTCTCTAGATGTCATCCGCCACCACCATCACCACGACCGTCCTGGTCAAGCCAATGTCAGTCAATAGTCGGTACTATTGGTTTAATTGAGAATCAAATATGTACAGGTACCCGGTTGACATTGAAACTTTTTAGATATAAAGCCTGCTCCATATTCTCGGCGGTAGATCTCGACGAGAATATTTGCCGAGACAGGGCGAGACGAGAGCGTTGGTCTACATTCTTGCCTGGCACAGTAGTATTGGACTCACGTACATGGACGTTTTGAAAATATCTACCGCTGCAGCAGTGCATAAGCACTGCTGCAGCCTATTACAATTATTTATTGATCCGTGTTTTTTTTTTTACGAAAAGACCTTGGAATAGGCGAAGGTGGTAGACGACTCTTATACGCCGTAACAGCTGATGATGATGAAATGCGCTCGTTACGGTGACTTGCATCCGACTGACACCGACAGCAAGAACGAGCGAGAATGTAGAAAAATGGCTTCACATATACACAAAACTACTCGAGAGTCCTTTGATGTACCGACACGGAACGGAGATAATACACGAGACAACAATAATATAGACGAATATTCCCTCTACACTCTCGTATTCGGCAAGTCTCGTGTAGTTTTGCAGAGAATGTGGAGCAGGCTTAAGGTAATATTATAGGTATGTACTTTAAGACTACCAAATGTGAAATGTATGAAAAGCAAACGACAGTCGGTCTGCGTTTGAAGTTCTTTTTTCATACATTTTGTACTGGACCCAGTCGTCATCCGACAATACACTTCGTGAACGCTGCCTGATACTGAACATAGGTCTCTGCTTACATAAAAGCACGTATAGAAATTAATCTCACCGTCTCTCATAAAAAAAACCTTTCGTTCTCTCATTTTATCCAGACAATGTTTTATTAAACGCTCGCCACAAAACTTATATTGTCAATAACACAGCTATTGAAGTCGACGCTGGTATTAAACGCAGCGGTATAGAAGCCCTGGCTTTATGACCACAGAATATTGTAAGACGGTATTTTAGCCCAGAATATAGGCAGTAGAACAATGCAGAGTCTGTACTGTGGATGGTATATATATATTCTGTTCGTATTTGTCCATTCATTGGTGCTCGTGACAATGGGTGGGATACTGTGGAATGTTTTTGTATTGACAGGTCTGGGCTAGCTTAGGTATTCCATATTTAGCTTTATCTGTCTCTTGAAGTTCCAAGTATTTCTCGTTCGATTCTGTTGAATATTCTGCATTTCTTTATATCTGAGATGTCAGTGCATCTGCGTTGCCTATAATATTACAGATGGACCTTCAGCTTGTTTGCCAACCAATAACTATAGTCCGACCAATGGTAATTTTCGGCCAAAATATCCATAAGTTTAAATTCATTCATTTTCATTTATTATTTGTGTACATAGGGTAAAATTATATAGATGTTTTATTATAAATAAAAAATAAATGTTGGTCCATACTATGTCCCGCCAGATGGCATACAAAATAACTTAGGTGTATCAAAATAAAAACAAAAATATAAAATAAAGTCAATAGGTAAGTAGACGTCACAATTTCATGCCAAACACTAAGTTAATAATTAAATAATAATATGTCAATCAAATTGAGACGGCACATAAACAAATGGTATTTAGTCACAATTTTGTATACATAGATGAAATAAAAAATGTCAATATAGAATATCTTTATCTTAGGAGAGCAACATATTAATTATTCAGATAGTTATAAAATAATTATGTCTCCAACTGCGTCGTTGGTCTACTCTAGTGCTCGCTCGTGAACTCTAGTGCTAGCTAGTGCTGAGCATGAGGTCCTGGGTTAGATTTCCAAGTCGAGCAAACTGTTATTGGGTTTTTCCTTCAGAAATTTCTTAGTAGTAGCCCGGAGTCTGGGTTAATCGTGCCCGGTTGATGGCAATAAGCTCGCCGGCGCTTACTGGGACTAAAGCGGGCGATAGACATGCGAACTTAAAGTACGCGGTTTTTGTTCGCGAACTTACTCGGCTCGCCGTCGTCGGTGACACATGTGAAACTTACTCACACTGTATCGCGATGTTGACTAATTTTCTGAATCAAACTACACAAATGTCGAAACAAAATGGCGGCCTGCGACTCGCGGCGATGACAGACGGATGAAACTACGAACCAAGGCAGGCTACGTGAGCAAAATTTCAAACCTGTTGGATCTCCGACGAACTTACTCAGCGGTTTTAAAATCTCCGTCGCTGAGTCATAAGTACGCGTACTTGCTCATGCGTCTATCATCCCTTTTAAACATAACTGGCTAAATGTGGGTGTACTATAGGTACGCCTCTGCCTAAGCCTTCGGGAATTACAGGCGTGATGTTATGTTATGTGTGATCGTATACTGTATTTTATTGATCCCGAATTAAAATTGACTTACTAATCATGTTTATTTTTGTTTCAGGTATGAAGTTCATGAAGATATCCCAGGTAGGTTTGGTTAGCACGCGAATGTTTAGGTAGGCCCTCCCTTGACCTCCTTGCGATTATATCACGCATCGAATATTTGTGTGTTAGACATAATTAGATACATACCGTAATTATTTATCGATAGTTTCGGCCCGAGACCCGCGTGGTCCGCGTGAAATTTCTTGTTTTAACATAAAATATATCCTACATGACACTCGGCATTACTGTAGCTTCCCATCAGTGAAAGAATTTTCGGAGGGTATGTGTGTTCATCTGTTCCCTCATTACTTCTAAACTATTTATCATAATTTGAATGAGGTATCGTTGGAAGCGTCTTGATCGTCCGCTGGTTATAGGCTACGTGACGTCACATTAAATTGAATATGGCGCCTTCTAGAGGACATAGTCATGAACTAAAAAATAATAATTATGATGCCATGTTGGGTATTAAATGAAAGGGCTTAAGTAACACACTTCTAATATATTTATATTATAAAAACTATAATGATTTGTAAAAAAGACATCACAGACAGACAAATTAAAAATACGGAGTCACACGTAATCTGCTCGATGTATGCCCGTGCCCGTCACGACATGTGAGTTCGAATTTTTAATTTGCCTGTCTGTGATGTCTATTTTATTTGTAGTTGGCATTTTTGTCGTAGTTGGGTTTTAGTTTTTATACAAATAACTTTTTTACCACTGATAAAAAGTTAATTTCATTCATCGATAACAGTGAATAAAACTCTCTTTTACTCACAAGTGACTAAAAACATTTTGAATTTGGAACAAGCACAAACTATATACAAAAAATGAAACGTACTGGAAATACCAACTGGCTGGCTAGATGGAGCTATACCTTAAAAGCTATACAATTAAATTAAATTTAAAAAAAAACTTAGACACTGAATACCACTGACTTCGGAATAATTTCGTTCTGAAGCAGCAATTATGGTAGAAAATTTGTTACGGCCAAAAATGTGATACATATAAATAACATAACATCACGCCTTGTTTCCCCGAAGGGTTGGGCAGAGGTGTACCTTTAGTTAACCCACACTTCACCAATTATGTTTTTAAGTCCCATGAAATAGGGGGTGAGCCTATTGCCATCAACCGGGCACAGTTCCAGACTCCGGGCTGCTATTGAGAAATTCCTGTTGAAAAAACCCAATAATACTTTCGGTTCGATTCCTAGGTCGGGCAGCCGACCTAGGAATCGAACCCAGGACCTCATGCTCAGCAGTAGCGCTTGCGACCATTAGACCAACGACGCAGTCATATAAATACTACAACTAAGACAGATAAATATAAAAACTATACTACTATTTATTTTCTCGCAGTCAATGGTAAAACGTAGAGTACACAACTCGTGAAAAAGAAAATCTCGGTCCTTGTATCCCTCAAATTAAATTCCCTTTTTTTCACTTGTTGTATAATGTACTATTATTATACCTCTTTTATAATTTTAGTATAGATTCAGTTTAGTCCAAACCAGCAAAGTTCTAGCCTTGAAGAATCTGAAATCTGATACGTTGTCCGTTTTACTCCCTAAAATTACTTTTGCTTTTTACTCGACTATGGCAATACCTATAAAAAGGGTTATGTATCTCTTTTTTCATTTTTGCCAATTCAGGTATTACTCTGATCTTCATTGTAACTATGGTCCGATGGATCAAAAGACAATCAATCTGCCAAGCCTTTTCCCAACTAAGTTGGGGTTGGCGTCCAGTCTAACCGGTTGCAGCTGAATATTAGTATTTTACATTGAGCGACAGCCTGTCTGATTTCCACAACCCAGTTACTTGGTAACACGATATCCCTTGGTAAGACTGGTTGTAAGACTTTTGTGTTGTAAATTTCTGACTACCCGTAACGACTGATGGATCAAAATATATCATGTAAAATAATATAGTAGTAAATCTATTTAAAGCCACGATTTTTTTTATTTTTATAAATATTTTAATCAATAAGAAACATAAATCTCTAGAGCATTCGGACACATTGAGAAACGTGAATAATTTCGTTATTGCAGTTTCGATAAACCGACGAAAAAAAAACTGAAAACCGAAAAATAAAAAATAACCTTTTAGTGGCGGTTTATTTATTTTTTTAGATTTTCTTTTTTCGCTTTTTATTTACCATAAAATTTTATTGTTTTCCTCAAGTAAGGAATTTCCTTAACAGCCTTCCGTCTGCATCGTCAGATACTCGATGATAGTCATACCCCAGCTCTCGCGACTGTCTTCCATCTCCATCATCAGATCAACTCCAGGTCTTTATTATGAGGTTTTGTCATCAGAATTACATTATTACATGTGCGCGAAATTACAACGGAATCGGTTCGCAGTTGAAAATTCTGTAGGTGAAAAATCGATCAACCCCAATTGTTTTACCTTTAGGGGTGGATTTTAAATTTAAATTTTACATGGGACCAACTTCGAGGTATATGTACTCTCCCCAATAAAATAAGAATCGTTCAAATCGGAGTACTAAGTAAAAAGCTATGAGAAACAAATTAAAAAAATATATATATATAATACGCGTCGACTTGAGCACATCCTCCTTTTTTTTCGTTTTATCGTCGGTTAAAAATAATATAATACCATATAAACAAAAAAATAAAATGGTATAAGACTAACTTTATTATATTCAGTGTCCAAAAATTAACGTGTAATTGCGCTCTCAGCACGTGTAAACTTTGTATCACGTTGATTTCCACAACCAAAAAAACAACATGGCCTTCAAAATTAATATCTATATTAAAAACTTGTTTTCCAATTTAGGCTACAACTTGACTATGGCCTATGTTCAAGGTTAGTTATTAGAATAATGACATACCATACGGTCCTTTCAAAATTTCGTTACGAAAATTCGACGTGTTTTATATACCAATAATGCAAATTAAATTGCAGCCATAGTAATATTAAAAAAAAAATTGATGCCCTATGATGCTTTCACTCCAGTTTTATACCAAGTACACTGTACATAATTAGGTAGTATTTTAAAACTAAAAACTATGTTAAATCAAATCAAAAGTAATTTATTCAAACTAGTCCCAAATTACGGCAGACAGACAGTCCCTCAAAACGCCCACCCTTCACCACTTCCTAGTGCTTTAGCTGGGAAGAAGAAGTAGCGCAAAAAACTCGCCAGCAGCCCATCTGTCTGCTTAGTTAGAAGAACTTGATTCCACACAATATGTTACAATTATTTGTATATATTTTACTGTTGAAAACAGACAATGGTGCCGATTCTCTTGTACACCGAACTAAACTAACTAAACTATCACTAAAATTCCTTACTTTTGGCTATGAGAATCTTAGAGCTATTCTGCAAATTAAATTCTCTAAATTAAAAAATAATTTTGATACAACTAAAATCGGATTTGACAATCGCGAATCCACGTGGTACCCGTGGTTTGTCCTAACCCGTGATTTTTTAGAGCCGTAGGCGCGCAGGGTGTGTAGCCTCGACGTGTTTTATATGGAATTTTTCATTTTTTGTATGGAATATATGAAAAAATATTACCTACATGTTGAGTGTTAGGTGTTTAAGAGTTTTATAAAGGGGGTCGAAATTTTCATTATTTTTGCTAAAGGACGCACCATTTTCGAGATATAAGCAAAAGAAAAAATAAATGCAGTACTGTTTTTGCACGTGAAGTCGAGATGTTGGTGTGAATTTTAGTTCATGACAACTTATTTTATCCCACACCTTTTTAATCGCAATTTTTAAAAATTGTCAGAATTAGTCTGGTTTGGTATATTAAAATCAAAATTTTAGGTGAAAAACGTCAAATTCAGAACAGCACATATGCCATTTTCACTAAATTAAAAACTCAGTAAGTACTATCTTAGTGCTGTCAAACTAAAATATCGTTAAGTTGTATCACTTTAGTCTACTTCAGGATGGGAAATCGTCGTTTAACAGGAATAAACTAAATTTAAATGATTTTTAGTTTAGTTTAGAGGCATTTGTGACAAGAGAATCGGCACCATTGTGTCGCTACACTTAGGTATTACGCGAATAATTGGCAAGACAAGTTTAAAATGTATTATTACCTCTTCTTTAACTTAAATGCCTTACAATATAGCAATATTCTAGTCACACAAGACTGCGACAGATATCTCTTACATATTCAGGTATACGTGGTTTAATATCGCAAGCAACAGAACTGCTCATAACAGCCAAACGGCTCTCAATGTAAACACCTTGCCAGGGGTGACAAACATGTGACGAGCGACAATGTTGTTTTCACAGGATTTATCGAGCTTACCTGCGGGTTCTGAAGTGTTGATCAATTTAATCGGTTGTCGCTGTCAGGTGATCTGCGGGATAATTACGTAACAGACATAAAATGACCTAATGCCTATGGCATTGAGTCCGCCTCTATACAAATTATTAAATAAATAAATAAAATGACAATCAATCGCAATGCCTTTCATTTTGATAGTTCAGCCACGTTCTTTGCTTTGTTACATTGTTGGGCAGACGAACTTTTGAAACCTATGAAGCAATGAATTAGGAATTTCCTCCAACAATAACAATCCGAGGGGGATTGTGACTGAAAGTTTGTTACGCATTTAGGGTGCAGGTAGAAGTTATTTCGGTTAGAGGCTGCTGCTATATTGGTTAACAAGTCATAACAGATAACATAAGATTTAGGTAAGAGCAGTTTTTACTGATCCCGGACTTGATACATTTTATAAAAGATTTATCATAATGACTGCAATAATAATGTTGGCAAACAGGTTGTGTCTTAATTTGCCAAAATAAGTTGAGGTTTATTTTTATTTTTATGGGTGCTAATTAAGGCAACTTCTTTAAAAGGTCATTCTCGTCTTCAAATATATTTAGTTGTCTAATCAATTAATAGGTCAGCGACCAACTTTTAACGTGTAATAAATGCTTTTCAAGCGACCATATATTGTAAAACATGCTACTGTTAATATGATGCAGCATAGTGATAATTCTTAAGCAACTGAATTTGTGATATGTCTACGCATTGCCAATTTGCCAGCTTCTACTATGTGTATCAACTGCATCTAGAAAATAATCTCAACGTACTCTTATTTCATATAGTCACCTATATTTTTATAAGTTAGCATAAGTATTAATAAATAGTATAGTAATCATTTTGTATAGTTATATTTTATTTGTTTAATCCTATTTAATTTTGTATAATTGCAAGTAAATTTAGTTTTGTCTTGTTTTAATCTCATGATTGTCTCTTATTAGCGTATAACTTGTATGTTTGGTGTATTACTACTATTAGTACAAGTTAGTGATTAATAAATAAATAAAAAATAAAAAAAGTATTCATGAATGAATCTACTATAATTGAACATAAAATTACCTTATTTCCTAATAACTGTATTACGGTATATAGCTATATCCCTTGGGACATAATTATCAGGGATGTTACGGAAGTCGTTTTACAGGTTTAAATTTGATTGATCGGAATCGGAACCGGATCCGGAACCAGAATAGAGCTTGCTCATTGGTGCAAATGGCCGGACGCGCCCCTGTCATTCCCAGCGAGCGTTATATACACTCCCGCGCTTGTGTTGCTAATATTCTTGAAAAAAGAATATTGTTGACTAATATAGTTGTTGAATAAAAAGTTCGATGGCTCTAGTTTTGAGGCTGGAATTTGATTTTATTAACAGACGGATGTTGAATCTGTAAAATATATAAAGTAGCTCACTTACAACATTAGTCGCTGAGTTATCAATTCAGAAGTAAATATATTTATCGGTAGCTCTGACTCATATTAATTTACGCTCGAAATTGACGCTGGTTTTTTTATATTCTGTTGGAATAGTAAAGGTGACGTTAGGTTGCAGGTGCTAAAGAAAACTTCTGTTGTTGCACTCATCATTTCCCTATTTTAACATGCTTTTATTAGGTCGACCTGTATGTATGTAACTATGTAATCAAATCTAAGAAAACGAATTTAACCATCTTCTAAAGATCGTAGCGTTATGAAAATTGGCAGTTGTATGTGATTTTGACGACAATACAATAACATGGTACTGTCGAGCTGATCTGATGATGGAGCCGGAAGATATGAACTGGAACTTCATGATGGATGATCGTATCATAGCCGTGTTTGGATTTGTTAGAAAGGTCTTGTAATGAACGTTGACCATGATTAGGTTTCAAGGTCTGATGATGAAGCAGGAAAATAGGCACTAGCATTCCATGATGAAATATCGTATCATAGCCGTGGTTGGACTTGTTAGAAAGGTCTTGTAATGAACTTTGACCACGATTAGGTTTCAAGGTCTGAATACGCCTATAGGTGCACGTAAAAGCGTGTTTTTTAGTGTTTTTTAAACTATTAATATTATTTATTATAAACTAGTTGATTCGAGAGTCCTGTCCAAATTTCAATAGTACAAACATAGTACAAACAGAAATTCCGTAGAAAAAGGACGCTCAGTTTTTCCAGAATTTGTAAATTTTCTGGGAAGCTTTTCCGATTTTTCTATCCCTAAAAACGTTAAGTATTCGGATGTTTGATGAACCGTTCTAAAGTGATGCGCTTACCAACGAACAGCATTTAATTTTTATTATTTACATGATCTAGGAGCTCGTGGCTAAGTAATAACAGCCGTACGGGTCGATCCATCAGGTTAAGCTACGCTTGTCGGGTTTGGTCCGTGAATGAGTGACCATCTTTACATATCGAGACTCCTCCGTGCCTCGGAAAGCACGTTAAAGCGTCGTGCAGACTAGCGCGACGCGACAACGCGACGCGACACCGGTTATTGTTATACCGTGAAGTTTTCTTAGAAATTGTATTGTTCAAGTCGCATCGCGCCGTCGCGTCGCGCTGGTCTGTACGAGCCTTTAGCCGTTGGTCCAGGCTGTCATTCGTGGATCTTTGACAACCAGTCTTACCAAGGGGTATCGTATTACCCAGTTACTGAGTTCTGGAGGTCAGATAGGCAGTCGCTCCATGTAAAATACTGGTATTCAGCTGCATCTGGTTAGACTGGAAGCCGACCCCAACATAGTTTAGAAAAGGCTAGGCAGATATATATATATTTAGATGACATACAAAAAAACAATAAAAAAGCTTTGATACCCCTGCATCAGACATGTCACTAAAGGGACAAAGCTTTACATGTTGTCACTGTCTCATTTCTGAAAATAGTATTGACGGCACAATAATGGAATATTTTGTCCATGTAGATTAAATAGTTCGCGTTGTTTGTTAATTGGTTTCTTAATTTGTTCTTCGTAGCCCGCATGTCTCCCTGTGTGAAGTAAAGTGTTATTTATACTGCATTTAGTACACAAACTGGGATGGGATGATACCAATTTATATAGAGATCTTTGCACTGCAGGAATTCGTGCATCTACAGCGTTATTTACATGAATATCGTTTTAACTTAGGTGGAGTAAGGCAGTGACCGAGTGGCGTCCAAGGACTGGAAGACGAAGTGTTGGTCGTCCGGCGGCGAGATGGCCGGACGATCATCGCGGGTAGAACCTGTATGAGGCTAACACAGGAGCGTGGGTATTGGCACAAGAAAAGACAGGCCTATGCCCAGCAGTGGGTGAAATCTGGCAGTGGATGGTGATGATGTGCCACAGAATAAGCAAACTATTTTAGGCGTAGAACCGGTTTTTGAGTGGAGGCCGCGAATCAGTAAACATTTTGGACGCCCTTAGGATAAGTGAAGTGACGATCTTAGCAGGGTGGCTGGTACCAGCTGGATGAGAGTATTGAGTATTCAGTGGTCGGGTTTAAAAGGCGTGCTATTGTAAAGAACTTTTTCCCGCAGTGTTCTGATATAGGCTTGGAGTGATTTGAGGTTATTTTAATGCACAATGAATGTAAGACCTGACGTCACATTAATTCTGCATCGCGCAATTAAAGTTTCCCGCGTGAACACCATATATTATATAGCTTCCCCGACATCAACTTTACACCCTGTTCTTCATATCTCTAAAGGTAGCAGTCTTATAAAAATGCAAAATATTTATTTTTAGTCTGATGATGTGTCGTTAGCCTACGCCCACCTATTCACCAAAACATTACCTAAATGAAATGGCTGAAAAACATGGTTAATTTTCGGTCCAACGATACTTACGAGCCTCGCATGTAATATCATAATAACTGCTCATCGTAGGTAAAATCTAGGTCTAATCGATGACCTAGTTGTTGTTGAAACTTTCGCTATTATCGTGTGGTCGCCAATTATACGGTATGATTGTAGAACGTAGTCAACTGCCTGGCAGGTTAAGCGCATCGTATGCTACGGTTAAAAGTCGTTGGTCTAGTGGGCGCAAGCGTTACTGCTGAGCATGAGGTCCTGGGTTCGATTCCCAGGTCGGGCAAAGAGTTATTGAGTTCTTCCATCCGGAATTTCTGAGAAGCAGCCCGGAGTCTGGATTTATGCCCCGTTGATGGCAATAGGCTCGCTCCCAATTACATGGAACTTAAACTTAACTGTCGAAATTTAGGTATTCTCGTTCCTCGAAGGGAATACAGGACTGATGGTTATGTTATTACGATTAAAAGTGTTCAATATATCAATCTCAAAAAGACCTTCATTAAATTATTGAAATTAAATTCCCAAAGTGAAGATGGGCAAAAATGCGATGCTCCACAATTCATGTATTTTATACAATAGATGCTTTAGGTGTAGGTACGAGTATCATCATCACATCTGCCTATTTAATTGTTACTCCCACAGACAAGATCAAAATCAAAAGTAATTTTTATCACATCAATTCAATAAGAGCTAGTTTATTCTTCTTATACAGGGATTAAAATAGCTTTTTAATTCCTAAGGACTAAAAGTGATTTGAATTTGGAATGTGGATAATGTTGGTAAAAGTTCTGATTGGAACTTTTACTAACAATATCCACATTCCAAATTCAAATCATGATTGATCTCTTTGGTGATTACCAAAAAGATCAATCAAAAACATTGTCTAAACAAGTTTAGTAACAGGCTGGCAAGAGAGAGAGAAAGTTTGCATTTGGTCAAAATGAAAATCCAAGATGGCGGCTGCGAAAATTTTTCGTCATCGGTGTCATTTTCATAGTTTTTTGGAGGTTACTAAAACCGATAGTGAGGTGTCAAAATGTAAATCCAAGAGGGCGGCTCTAAACATTTTTCATAGAGGATGATAAAAAGTGGAGTGTTCACCTCGGGAGCAACACTATATTTTAAGCTCGCGTGTCGTTTTTTTAATCCCTCGCTGCGCTCTGGATTCAAAGAAACACTCTCGCCTTAAATACTGTTGTTTGCTCCCTAGGCAAACAATCTACTATTATCCAAATTAGGCTGGGATTCAGCACTTTTTGAACGACAAAATTACATAGGACAGTCCCCTAGTGCTTTAGCCGGGCTTTAAGAAGAAGTGGCGCAACAAACTCCCCAGCAGCACAGCAGGCTGTCTGTTCAGTTAGAAGAACTTGAGAATCAGAATACGTATCGAATGCATAACCTGCTCCTTTTTTGTGTCGATTAAAAACACCTAACGAGGCGTGATCAAAACGGTGACTTGTAGCACCACTCTAAACGTTGACCCCCAAATAATACACGAACACTCACAAATTTACGACCCCCCAACTAAACAATCAAGTCGTACTGAAACCCTATCTCCTAATACCATCAAATCAGTGGACCAATCATCTTCAAGACGAGCGCAGTAAGTACACTCGCTCGTGGTGACGTCACGCGGAGACGTTGACCCACCAATCAGCGTTATTGTTCTGAGGACAAACAGAGACACACACGTCATCGAGTGTGCCTGTTGGTGACACACGGGGCTCGAGGGAGGAGAGGGAGCGGCTATTGGAAATGATGTAAAAGAAAAAAAAAATCAAAGATAAGTAAAGTATTCTGATAGAAAGAAAGACACGAAGACATTTTGATCTTATGTCATCATTCTCCTATTGATATAGGATGAAAATTATCCCAATTTATTTGGGGTTGTCGCAACATCTCTTTTTATTCCAAACTCCTCTAGTCGTAATCTCGGTAGTCACCCGCTTTCCAGCCATACCATCCTGCACACTGTCCATCCTTCGTTTCTTTGGTCCTCCCCTACTCTTACCACATTCACACTCAAAACTTTCCTCACGACAGAACCTATGTGTGCATCGTTTAGATAAGAGCTATGTGTACTCTAGAGTACTTACTTAAAACCCGTTAAAACTTTTAGTTAGGTACCCTAAACAAGGCAGCTTTTGTGTCCATACTCCAAAAACTGTAAGTCCTTCTATGATTTTTATGCCCAAAAACGTTTCCTTATTTCATCAATAGATTTATTGTAGTTGATGATTTTTACTCCAAAATTATAAAAGAATTTGAGCTTCCCTTTCCGTAAGACAATTATTCTTAGTTTCACAAAACGGGTATAGTCCTCTTCACCGTATCCGGCGACAGCGACTCAGACTAGGAAATCAGGTACTTATTATTGTTTTAAACCACCCATAACTATGTAATCATAAATCAATTTGTGAAAGATTCTAAGCATTTATTTCTTAGAAAAATATACATAATAATACCCGCTACCGCTCATTGCCTACTCCACAAGCGGCGCCCCAAAACGCAGGGGTGAAAAGTGGCCACCGGTCAGCCACTCGGAGCGACTGCCGCGGCCGGGCCGCACCTCCCCTCTGAACTATTGTCACTAAACACTCTCTTTACAAACGAGTTCGATAGAACGTTTTTCAATTTTCTTTTTTTTTTCTCTTCAAGCAAAAAGTGTTCGGCTTCTTTTTTTAATGATTCTAATTTGAACTTACGAAGCAGGTTTTATTTTCTTTTAGTAAATGTTCGTGAGTGGAATAAAAGTTCTAGTGAGTTAGTGACATTTACATGACATTTATTGGTTGTAAAAGTTTACGTTAACAATTTGATTGTATCGTTAAAACTTTTTTTATTAAAAGTTTACAAGAGAGAAAGTTAACAAAAGAGTTAACAATTAATAAGAAATCTGTTTCTACTTTATTTATATTGAACATAATCCAATCAATGTGTTTCGAACAGTACTGAGCTGACGACCAATTAGAAAATAGAATTACAAGTTCGGCAAAGTTCGGCCTTCGCGGGATAATTTAAATGGAATAAAAGTTTGTTTAAATCGAAGTTTTAATGAATTTAAAGTGATTTTGTGATAAGTATTTTGAAACAATCTGTGCTATGAGTGTGTTGTGAAGTTTCTATAATAATGGATGCAAAATGGAAAATAAAATGGTGAGTTACTAGAGTTGGTTATGAATAGAATAGAAGTGCATAAGAATATCAGCATTTAACATTATCAATCGGCAAAACAATACGGGATGTTTATAAAACTCACCGCGCCTACAGTTCGTTTTTAAATCCCAGCGACTAATTTGACAGGTGCAAATGTCAAACTCCAAATTGAAAAAAACAAACAAAAATCTATTGAAATATCAAATTAGTCTCTGGGATTAAAAAGCCACCTAACCAGTTTCACTAAGCAAAATGAATATTACAGTTTTTTCTCTCCTAATAAACACAGGGCTCGTTTGAAAATCCCTAATTGTCATAGTTTTTGCTCTTTAGGTATTAATGTATTTTTTTTCTGTAAGTACGTTTGTACAAAGACTTTTACACGTCATATTTAAAAAACTAGATGAGGTCGGCCTTTGCTATCTGGCTACTCTAAGAAGAAAGTCCGAAACAAATTCATAGATCAAACAGTCTCTTTTAAAGTCCAGACATAATCTTGGTCAGATCATGTGAGGACCATGCAGATTAGTGTCTGTCCAGACTAAACAATAAACATTACTATTACTTTTGAACACATAGTAACAGTTTAACAAGGGTAATTCAATAGTGATCCAAATGAATGCTGACATATTGAACAAATGAGCAGCTGGTAATAATTTCACACAGACGTAACAACACCCGCCGGGAACATCCAAATTACTAATTAAAACATAGAACGACTGCGAAAAATAGGGCACCCTTGAACTTCTAGAGCAGGCTCCCACGGGGAACAGGAAGGCAATTTCGGGAATTGCATGTTAATTTGCAAACAGTCGCGCATACAATCAAAATAGAACTTTAGTATATGCTTTATTGGATCTTTTTCTTTCCATGTACAAGACAGCTACGTAATTGTAACACTTTCGCTTGATTCATTTTTTATTCTAAAATCATGTCATTTTATTGAAGATTATTTAAAAAAAGATCAAGTTTCCTCGGCTTTTATGCCTAAAATAAGTGTTAAAAGTAATAAAATATAGTTTATTATCCAGCCACAAAGTATTTTCTCTCTAGATCAACTATTATTTTAGTTATACACGAAATAAGAGACTTACGCTATTTAGTTTTTTGCTCGAACACGATGAAATAATACGCGATATTCAAGTTTATTACTGATGACTTGTGTTAGCGTTTAGCACATAGTGGAGTGGCGGGGTGCATGGGAGCGGAGCTTGCGTGGAAATTGTCTTTAGGGAGCGTAAGTTATCGTATCCTACAATTTTCCCTAGAAAAACCGTCAAAAAAAGAGAAATAAAGTTAATTTTATAATAGAGAATTGCCGAGAGAGAGACGTGACAAATAAAGTTTTCTACTGGATACTACGTAACAGCTGCCAGCATTGAAACGCTAATAGTTTATGCAGTAGACGTGTCATGACGATCGATGTTGCCAGCTGTTAAATCACACTTTTGTGATAAATAACAGCTTGCAAACAGTGCGACGTTTTATATTTGTCAAGTGCGAGTCGGCCTCGTGCTCCTATCCGTCCAGGCC
Organism: Agrochola circellaris; assembly: GCA_914767755.1. Taxonomy (NCBI): domain Eukaryota; kingdom Metazoa; phylum Arthropoda; class Insecta; order Lepidoptera; family Noctuidae; genus Agrochola; species Agrochola circellaris. The sequence goes on along the minus strand of OU611850.1, from coordinate 19,041,440 downwards.
ATAAGATATAGCGGGAACAATAAATAACTTTTCACACCATCTGCTCGAGAATGTCAAATTAAATGTTAAGCAAACTTAACCTAAAGAAACCTAATTATAAACCTTTTTTTATTTTGAGAAATTATCAAATAACTTCTCCCGCTCTGGGCGGAGCGGGAGGGCGTGTCAGACTCTTACCGACTAAAACCCACCCGTGTTCCTTCAGTTGCCAGGGCCCACGGTATCCCTTTCGGACTTTCCCACGACCCCAGCAGGCATCGGCCTAGTGGACCCCGTCAGTTGTGCTGACATCTCTTTGAGGCGCGTAACACAACGCGCCGACGACCCGGGAAGTTATTATAGCCCTGGGATTCAATATAGCGCCCGTGACATAAGTTTTATTCCCATGGTGATTAATAAACAACATGTAAAAAAAAACAGTCCGATCTGAAATGGCTACAAAGGTACTGCAATGATATTATTATTAAAAATAAAAAAGTTATTTAAATTTCACATTTTTGAACCAAAATGACCCCATAATATATAAGTCGTAAGTTATGACTTTTAGACAGCCGCTAAACGACGGCGCCTCATGTTATAATCAGGTAAAATTCCCCATTGAAACAAAATATGGCGTTTTGTTTTTATTTTTTCCTGCAAATTGTCACATAAATTATACTCTCAGACTGACTAAAAAAACCCTGCCCGATCAGTGAGGGTGTTGTTAGGTAGGTATGTTGTATATGTCAGAGCGATGGGCTCACAATCGTCGTCAAAAGGGTAATTATCGATTAAATCGTTCATTATGTAACTGTCTGTCTACTTCGTGGGCAAAGGAAACGTGCGAGGTAATAATATAATCACTAGTTACTTAAATTTATTAAACAATATTGACCACTAACTAGAAATGTTTATATATAACTTATACTCTATTTATTTATTTATTTAAACTTCTCGCACACAATACAAGGTACAAAGGCGCTTAAATGCATAACGACTGGTGGCCGTCCTGATATCAAGAGGAAGCGCATTCCAGAGTAGAATGGACTGAATATGAAAGGAAGAATGAACAAAGTCAGAAGTATGAGAAGGACATAGTACAAGAAGATCTATGCTTTTCTTAAAAGAATTATAAGGGCGTAACGAGTCCGCGGGTCGCGGTCTGTCGATCTTGTGGTCTGAATGCAACTGACTGCCTGATCCAGGTTTCTCCGATGCTAAACTCTCAGTTCATTATTTAATATCAATAAGCGCTAACAAAGACCAAAGTTTAAGGTTGCCTGGAAGAGATCGCAGTAAGCGATAAGGCCGCCCATTGTATATTTTATAGTGTATTACTTTTTCTTTATATAATGTATAATCTGGTGTACAATAAAGTATTTAGAAATAAATATATAATAAAGACCACCGTGATCTTGAGAGTTAGACGAGGTGTGACTGACACCTTCGTCTCACACTGATAAGAACTGGACAAGGTGTGAGTTGACACCATTATCTCGCGGCGACATATATCAATAATCTTCTTTATATATAATATAATTTTTCGACATGTGCGTGTGTATCTAACTGAACTCCTCTTAAACAGCTAGACCGATTTCGATGAAGTTTTTGTGTGTGTCTGAGTGGGTTCGTGGGTGGTTTAGACCTGTTAAGTGGCTTTGACCCGGTATTTGATGCTGCGATTGAGTTAGAACGTTATAGTATAAATGATAACTTTGACTTTAATAATATTTTATTTTATATTTCCTATAATATTATTTATTTATTTATTCACATGACATGTTTCCTTTGCCATTACAAATAATAATAAATCTAATGCGACAAAGTAACTTAAAATATACTTAACTATACCTTACATGCTACACAGTACGTGGTCCTTGTGAACTCACCCAGTGCACAGGATTATAATGATATATCTCTGCATTAACAAAACATGAATTCATGTATCTCTGCTTGTGACCAATTAGTTATTACACCACTATTCTATGATTACTTTTGAGAGAGACCATGGTATTCAACTTTCTCAAAAACAATACCTGTTCTCTGTCAAGATTTATCATACATAAGATAATGGTTTACAAACGTTAATCGCCGTCTGTAAGTCTTGCCATGTTTTATTTGACTTATCGCCACACGTTGGCGCAAACGTTTGCGCCAACATAAAAGACTTGAATGGCCAACCACGTATTCACTAACATCTCTATAATATAAAAGCCCAACAGGTCTAGATATCAATCGGCTAGGTCGGGTGCACCCGCCCGTGTCGTGTCCAGCTGAATGGAAAGCCTATTAGCCGGGATCCCCCATCCCCCTGAGTCTACAAGTGGGCTATTTGTGATTCATCGGCTTTTTAAATAATATAAAGTTTTTTGTAGAGGTTAAATTTGTTGCGGACATCTGTCGGGGCTTTATTAAATCTGTCATTCAAATTGCCAAAGTTCAAAGATAGTAATTTCCTTAATAAAACTGCTTTTCGATATCATATCTTTTTCTGTACCCGAGTAAAGTCCGAGGTCAAAAGCGCTCCACTATTATCACACATGTACTGTAAAATTATATTGAACCTAAGCTCTTTTGATAAATTTTATCAGATCGAATTCGTATTTTTTGCTCGGAATCAAAATAATATATTTTTGCTCAAATAGAGAAACTGCGCCGTAGCCGTAACGTAACCGTAACCGAGCTTAGGTTCAATATAATTTTACAATACATGTGTGATAATAGTGGAGCGCCTGGGGGTTTTGACCTCGGACTTTTGTAATAGTGAATGAATTTTTAAGGTCGAGGTAGGATTTTGTTTTTATACTATAAATTGCAACGTTTACCAAATTTTTTTAGTGCCCTTAGTTTTTAGCATTTAAAATGCTTTTTCAGTAAGGTGCCCGTTTTTAAGAAAAGTGCGACCCGGGCTGGCCTCCTCAATTATTAAGATAGAGAAATGAAAATGATATCAAGAGAATCGTTACTGAAAACATACTGGATTTTTTTTTTTGTAATATGTTGATATTTCTTTTTGATAAAAAAGAACCAATCACCAAGAAGGTGTCTTCGAAAGGCGAAAGGCTTTGCCTTAATTATAATCCTATCGAAATTTTCGATATCTCTTTTCGTTTTTGAGATTCTATGAAAAAAGTCCGAAAAGAAACGGTCAAAAATTGGGGTTGTTTTTAAATTAAAAAATATATAAAAACATTCATATCGTACTTTATAATGGATTTCCAAAGTCACACCTGAGTCAATTAACTATATAAACATTTTACAAAAAAGAAAAGCAGTATTTTAGCTATTTGAGTAACGCATCTTTTTATATCATTTTAATTTATCCATCCTAATAATTGAGGCCGCTAGCTAGAAATATTTGTTTGAATACGCCACCTAGGTATCATTCAAAAAATGAAGTCGAAGAAAATATTTGCTGCAACAACGACAACGATGTAAATTGTGTTAATTAAAAAGTATTTTATTAATAATTTTCGTCTTTATTTAATTTTCCTTAATTAACTTTCTTTTCTCGATAACTATCTTTATATAAATAGATAGGTTAACTTAATTTTGAAATACAAAAATATTCTACAGCCTTATACTACTCGAATTGTTCCAACTCTTTTTTTTTTCTCAAATCAAGATCATAATTTTTTTATAGGTAGGTATACTTTTTATAAACTATTAGCTAAACATTCCATTTTAAATTTTTAAATTTCATTCTCCGTAACTGAAATCCGAGGATTTCATGTTTTTAACGCTCCAGGAACTCCACTATCAGTATCTACTACAAACTACATCAAAAAGGAAAATAAAATCGAACTCACCCGTTGATATAACGTGAAACGTCCATAGCAGCGACTTGCAATGAAAACTGGGATTCTACCGTATCTATTCGTTACCTGTATATCTTTGATTTTAAATCCGACAGGTAATTGGATTCCATGTCAGTGGATTATAAAGGCATTTTACGTCAAACTCAGCAACTCACTACCAATTCGCCCTGTATGCCGGAAATCCCAACACAAGTGCATATTGATGGATAACCAAGTACTTGCATAACTCTTGCCATAGGTCAAGTAATATTGAATGGTTTCCGATTCAGGTCAGTGGTCACCAAAGGGCAGGTGTCTTGCCATGCGGCCCATTCACACAAGAGGTGGTTATCAATAACTATAGGTAGGGCTGGTAATCATTATACTGAATAGACACCATGGCTCAATGCTCACAGAAGTGTAAAGTGACAAAAGAAAAATAGAAGAAAAATCACTCCTTTTCTTTCGGGGAATGATCGTGCTATCTTGAAAACTTTAGCCAGTTCTCAAGATTTGCAGCAAGGATGTATGTTCCGATTTGTGGGCAATTTGCTCTTGTTGACATGCCTACACTGTCCTCCCATACCTATTAACACTGTAATTTGAAAACATTGTTATAGCCAATAATTTGTAAAAGAGTAACCATGGAGTTTCTTGCCGTCTCTTCTCCATAGGAAACGATCAACTGGAACCGTTCCAGCTTCTGACGTTTCATAAGTGCCCTTGTAGGTTTATCTAATATATAAAAAACAATGTTTGTTTGTTCGTATTTTATGCGCTGCCATACGTTAATCAGTTTGCGATAAAACTTTGTTAACTTATTGCTTGCACTTACGCGAAGGTTATAGCATAGTACAAGCGGCAGTAACGCGCACACCAGCTAGTGCGAAATAAAATAATGTTTTAAAATTCATGACTGCCCAGGTTTTCCCTATGTACATCAAATCTTCAATCCGTATCGTAAAAAACACGCACTTTTTTTCAATTTTTCGAAAAATAAACTTAAATGCATCACACAAGAATCCACAAAATTTAGTTTTCGAAGTATTCGAAGTTTTCTGTGGGTCACTCAATAGATTTATAAAATACTAGCTGCGCTATTTCACCCGCGTAAGTCTCGATCCCGTGATAATATCGGGGTAAAAAGTATCCTTTGTCCTAATCTAGGTCCTGGTCTACCCATGTGTCAAATTACATCCTTTTTTTTAGCTGTTTTAGCGTGAAAACGTTACAAACAAATGAACAAGTAAACTCACTTTCGCATTTATAAAGTTAGTAAGGAATTAGGATAACTAAACTACCTATATTTACTAAAGTCAGTGTAGCCACCTGTACCTGAATTACTAATAAAGTCTAGAAATTAATATTAATATCTCCAATACAGCGAGAAACTTATTTATTAAAACATTAATTTGTAGTCTGCGTCGATACTCCAAGCATCGGATAGTAGTTATGTTAATGACCTTCCGATCCAGCTGTCTTTGTAGTATTGATTTATTTGTATGTATATTGTTAGTTTCATTTTATACTACATCGGGCACTAATTTGCTTCTTCTTTTCGTGTGGTTAGTGACTATCCTGTACACTAATGGCGTAATGAATGATCAATCAGAATCTGAATCGTTTTGAAACAGATTGCTAATCCATTGCTTCATAAATTCGAAAAAAAAACTGCTCAACAACGTAAGTAACGCAATGAATGTTGTTGTACTGTCAAAATGAAACAGATTAGTCGTAATTGTTTACGAATGGACATGGATTCTCTGACTTGGCTTCAGAATTATTTATTCAATGGTGTGACGCAACTTGGCAGACATTTGTGTTTTGCTAAATGCGTCCGTCTTGTCTGCTGGTTACTCGATATTCCGTTTTTCTACCAGTTTGGTTGATATGTAAGCAGTCTTCTTCATCATCATCAGCGAACAGCAGTTTACTGCTGGACATAGGCTTCTCCAATCGCACGCCTTTCAACTCGATTCTCGGCAACTCTCCTCCAGTTATTACCAGCCACCCCGCGAAGATCGTCGCTCCACGATAGGTGTTCTACCTCACGTTTGTCGATTTGCGGTCTCCACAGACTCTTCCTATCTGCTAACATCGTAGCTATGCTGACTGTGGACTCATAAAGGTCCAATACATAATGCGAGACATTACGTGCCCTATAAAAACACACGCTGCGATGACCTCAAATAAATTAGGCAGGAAGATGATAATGCCTGTTATCCAAAGTAGGTTTTTGTGCAAACTTCCGTATAACTACTATCTCCTGGTCCCAGTCGACGATATTTTATGTTGCCTTAGAAATAACCAATTTATTTCTAAGATAATTCTGGTTAGAAATCTATTCCCACTTTTCCTAGTTCAATACTTCAGTTGAGAACGTTTGTGTTGACAAACGCTTACGTATTGAAGCAAGTTTTATTAAATTTAAATTAGTTTTCTTACAGAATGGAAACTTTAAACTGGGTGAATATTTATTGATTGCGGGAACTGTGTTGAAACTAGCGATATGAATAATGTTCCACCTGACTGTGTTGTTCTGCGGTTCATTAAATTTTCATTTTAAACTTGAAAATAATTTATTATGCATAAGCTAGTAACCCGCCCTAGCTTTGCATGGGTGCGGTCTAGTAATGTGGCGACATGTCAAAACATCGAGATTTCTGTGCTATATCTAAGTTAAATATTAATATATTTTGCACATAAACTTTACGGAATAAATGCTCTAAATGATGGTGAAAACTGCATCAAAATCCATTGTATATTTTAGGAGAACGAATCGGTAGCTCACAGCATTACGCAGAATCATGCTGTGATCAAAATTCAAAATTCAAAAGTCATTTATTCAAACTAGGCTGATAATCAGCACTTTTCGAACGTCAAAATTACATAAGACAGTACCCCAAAACGCCCACCCTTCACCACTTCCTAGTGCGTTAGCTGGGAAGAAGAAGTGGCGCAACAAACTCCCCAGCAGCACAGCTGTCTGTTCAGTTAGAAAGAAAAAAAAAATGACTCTATATAATAGTATTCAACATTCTTAATTAACCTAATTTAAATTATTATCCATATGTTAGCTAGCACACGCCAATATACCAAACAAAATCATCGAGAACTATACTCGGGCAGAAATAAAAACTAAACGTAAACAAAACTTAACGTCTTAATAAAAGCCTCCAGGCATAAAGGGCGTGCCCGCTTACATAAAGCTGTAACTGGAAGTTATAAATGATAAACTAGGACCATCGAGGTAAAATAAATAAACAGTTAATTACTAATAACAATAAATAATATGATCTATTGTCGAGGTCACTAGTTACATATTGCAATACAACTCATTAAAAAAAAACATTGTAATGAGTAGATTATGTCAACAATAAATTAAAATTAAATTAAAATAAACAATTATATGAACTCATATAACCTGTCAGTAGGTAAGCTAATTCTGGTGAAAGAACATAAAAATTGTCTTGAGTTAATCACAGCGACCAACTATTCTTATCATTTAAGTAGTCGTTGATAGAATAGTATGCCTTTGAACAAAGGTTGGATTTTACTTTCGTTTTAAACGCATTAAAAGGCAAATCTAGCAAAGAAGAGGGTAACTTGTTATAAAAGGTTATACCAAGCCCAACAAATGAGTTATGAACCTTATGAAGCCGGTGAAAAGGAACTCTTAGTTTTTCCTTATTTCTAGTGTTAACATTGTGAAAATCACTGTTCTTACTGTATAAATGTATATTTTGCCTAATATATAAGATGTTGGCGAAAATGAATTGAGATGCCACTGTGAGGATACCAATATCTTTGAAAAAATCTCTCAGAGAAACTCTGGGGCCTAGCTGGTAAATAGCTCGAACAGCTCGTTTTTGAAGGACAAATATATTTTGAATATCAGCAGCTTTGCCCCACAGCAGAAGACCGTAGGACATAACGCTATGAAAATAACTAAAATAGACTAATCGAGCTGTATCGACGTCAGTGTATTGTCTTACTTTCCTGACGGCGTAGGCGGCAGAACTGAGCCTTCCCGCTAGGCTCGATATATGTGGGCCCCACTGAAGTTTGGCATCTACTGTTATGCCCAGAAAAACTGCCGAATTTACAGATTCAAGCACCTCTTTATCTAAGACGATGTTGGGTCCTAGATTTCTAACATTTGGTAGGGCGAACTTAACACATTTCGTTTTCTTGGCATTGAGAACTAGGTTATTTGTCGTAAACCAATCCGTAACCATTGAGAGTGCACTGTTTACATCGTCAAAATCTTGTCTATTCCGGTCTACTTTAAAAATAAGAGAGGTATCGTCTGCAAACAGTACAACTTCACAGATACCCTTTAAATAGAATGGTAGGTCATTGATATACACTAAGAACAAGAATGGACCCAGTATTGAGCCTTGAGGTACACCTAACTGAACTGGTAGCCCGGAAGATTTCACACCATTAACATCTACACATTGGGACCTATTATGTAAATACGAATTTATAACGTTGAGAGCTTCGTTTTGCACACCGTAATGACGCAGTTTACGCAAAAGCGTGTCATGGTGCACGCAATCAAAGGGTTTGGAGAGATCACAGAAAACCCCAATAGCATTTTGCGAGTTCTCCCATGCGTTAAATATGTGTTTCAGCAGAGCAACACCCGCATCTGTAGTCGAACGACCTTTTGTAAATCCATATTGTTCATTATGAAGGAGGCTATTTAAATTAAAATGTCTTAGCAGCTGCTTGAGTATTAACTTTTCAAATATTTTGCTAAATGCTGGTAAGATAGAAATAGGCCTGAAATTGCCAACTTCATTTTTATTACCTGATTTAAATAATGGTATGACTTTACTATTCTTCATGAGTTCAGGAAAAGTTCCTAAATCAACACATTTATTAAAAGTAACAGCTAGATAGGGGGCTACGATGTCTATTATATTACTTAAAAGTTTAATGGAGATGCCCCAGTAATCACCAGTGTTTTTAGACTTGAGTGTGTTAAAAACATTAACTACATCACGAGGCGTTACATGTTCGAAGCTAAATATGCGACTATTTTTAGACACACTACTAAGCAAAAGGTTTTCAGCTTTAGACGGGGATGAATTTAAGGAGCGAGTCGTAGTTACAGGTATGTTTGCAAAAAACTCATTAAACGCCTCAGCTACGTCAGCTGCTTTATCAACTAATTTATTGTCGACCATAATCTCAAGTTGTTTATCTTGTTTAACCGACTTACCCGTTTCATTATTAATAATTTTCCAAGTGGTTTTAACTTTATTATTGGAATTTTTAATTGAATCGCTTAAAAATTTAGATTTAGCAAAAACACTAACCTTTTTAAATAATTTTGAATAACTTTTGACATACTCTAGGAAAGGAGTATCAAACCTGTATTTTTTCAAACCATATAACTCGTATAGTCTCGCTCTACTTTTATAAATTCCCGGAGTGGCCCATTGGTTAAAGCCAACGGAGGTGCCATTAATTTGAATAGTTTTGGTCTTGAAAGTAGATTGGTACTCTTTTTGCACAACATCAAAAAGGGCTCCATAGATTTCATTGGGATTCTCGTGTTCTACTATAGATGGTGTAATTCTATGAGCTATATTATTTTTAAACTTATTGCAACGAGTAGCTGTATAAGGCCTGCATTCTATTTTATGCGGCTTTTTATGTAATGGCATGGGGAAGCTAGCTAATAAACCACAGTGGTCAGACGTTAAGTCACTTAACACTATTTTATTTTTGGCATCACAATCACTAAATATATTATCAAGACAAGTTGAAGAAGATGCCGTGATCCTAGTAGGTTCAAAAAACAAGTTAATTAAATTATAAGACCTAAACAGATTAAGAAGTCTAATGCTTAATGGAGTAACATCTAAAATATTAATATTAAAATCTCCACATAAAATTATACTTTTATTACTTGATTTTAACCTATTGAGAGAATCCTCCATTACCGATTCAAAACTAATAAAATCACCTGAGGGGGGCCGATACACGCAAATTATAACGTATCGCTCGAGTTCAACACAAGACAACTCAATAGTGCGCTCGATGGAAAGATTAACTAAATCTAAACGTTGTTTACATTTCAACTTGTTTGAAACAAGAACTAAAGATCCACCGCGAATGGCGCTTTTCCTTACGAACGCACTTTGTACAGTAAAATTATCATCATTGATAAACACTACTTCATGTTCTTTCAACCAGTGTTCAGTCAAACATAACACCTGAACATCATAGTTCTCTATAAACAAACTTAACTCTAGCTCTTTGCCGGACAGACCCTGCATATTTTGATGAACAACATTCAAAATATGCGGCTCACCCGTTGTCGCTCCTAATAGTTTAAACTATAAGGCGTATCAAAAGTAGTGTTAGTACCACTACTAACAATAATCGGTGGTACACTACAGGTACCAGTGTCACTGTGTATATTGTATGCTAAGAGATTAGCAATTCGTCTTCTACAACTAGGTGGCAAATACATTGTATGATGATCCTCCTGCAATAGCAGCTTGATCGTCATTCTGTGAACTTCTCAAGCTTTACAGTATTTGGACGCTGTAGTCTTGGAAGTCTGCAAAATGACGATTCAGTGAAAGTGTGGTTTCTTGCAGTAAATCCACAGGACACAGTCTTCACCATCTTGAGTTAATCGAAAAATCACGCCAGTATTCCCCTGAGGGTTGAGCAGAGGTGAATAGTACAGCCACTAGGAAATGTTGCCTGGGTGAGATCGCAGAATGTGATGGGCCGCCCGTTGTATTTTTTGTAGTGTTTAATTTTTGTTTTGGTTTGTATTTTTTGGTGGACAAATAAAGAATATATATAAATTAATATCGTACTAATCGTACTAATCCTATTATACTATACAATGTGAAATTTAATTCGTTTGCATCCTCTTAAGGGGTCATTGTACACATCATTATGAACAACTTTCACTATGGGACGAAACCTAAATTCGCGAAAAAAAAATCAGCTGTTCCATACATTTATGTTCGTATAGCTCCTTATAATGTAGGGAACAGCAGATTTTTTTTGCAATTTCAGGGTTGGCCCCATAGTGAAAGTTGTTGATAATGATGAGTACAATGACCCCTTAAGAGGATGCAAACGAATTAAATTTCACATTGTATCACCTATATATACATCTTCATATATTATATTATAATTACTATAATATTAGATTATAAATGTGAAAGTTTGATGGAAACCAAACCAGGATCCACGTCCTGGGTTGGATTCTCAAGTCAGTTTGTGGTATTCCATTTTTCCAGTAGGAATTTTTCAGTAGCCGTCCGTTTTCAGTAGGTGTCTGGATTTCTGCCCGGTTAATAGCAATAGGTTTGAGTAACTACTTACCTAAAACAAATTGATTTTACTTTAAGTTCACTTAGTAAGGATAACACTTCAATAAAACTTATTGTTTTATTCCATTTAAATTGATTGGAGTGCGGTTCGTAGGCCTCCGAGAGGAGTACCAATATTAATTGAATTTATTCAATTAAAATTGTTATTTGTTCAAAAAGAAAGTGTTTTCGATTTAGTTTCGTTTGCATAGTTGATTAAGATTGCTGATCTATGAAAGATTTTGAGCTCATGGCCGTTATATAATAAAATAAATAATAAGGATAATGACTGGGAAAAAAAAACTATTTAGTCCGTCACTCAGATAATAAAAAAATATTAGACCCGTATTTTTTGCTTTATCATATTAATAAAAAAATATTTAGATAAAACGCATTAAAGTTGGGGAATGGGAGCTCGGTACGTCACAAGTCGCTATAAAATCTACCGAAGAGTGACGTCGTCGCCACGCCACATTTTAACTCAATGAATTGCCGTAATGTTTGATTACGTAAAAAAAGAAAAAATACGTGTCCAATATTTTTGAATAATCTGCCTGTGGGACAAAAAAAAATTGGTTATCAACATCCCTACTGAAGATCCTTTAAAACTCGACAATAGCCTCTTCTCATAAAGAGAAGGAGCAAATGTCATCATGTTTGTTGACTACTGTTGCCGAATTCATATGAATGAGTTCAATACCTGTCTCACACTGTCGATCACAAGTCGAAGGATTCGAAGGAAATTGCTAATCCATTACTTAATATACGTTTGAAAAATTCGTTTGGTCGTTAACGTAAATAATGCAATGAATGATTGAATGTTGTTGAACTGTTAAAATGAAAGGCCGCCATGCAAGGGTGTTACGCAATTACCCCCGCAGATTTCTTTTGCAATGTTAGCAGTAGTGATAAGAAACCCTTTTCGAAAACGCCTTATTCTTGGAACATTGTACTTATAAATATTTCCCACAAAATATCCAAAATGCTAAGTTGCGCACATAATATCATAACCGTTTCACTACAAGTGCTATAATTTGAGTAAACTTCCAACAACAATACACATTAGTAAACAAATCCAATTTGAGATAATATCAGTGCCTCCGCGTACTCTAACCCTCACATTAGCTGTAATATGTGTGTTTGAAAAATATCTGTGTTGAAATTCATCGCACAAATAATATGTAGATAATAGATAAATTAAGTTTTCTTTATTGTACCTACGCAAACAAGCCGAACAGTGAAATTATGAAAAAATATATCTATTTCTGTAAATTGGTTCAAAGAACACTTTTACACGATAAAATAAAAATTATGTTTTAAAACTAGAGGAGTTCGGTGTTTCCTGTCGGACTACTCTGAGAAGAAAGACCCAAACAAACTCAGAGGTCACAGCCTCTTTTATTGTCCAGAAATAATCTTGGTCACGCCATAAGAGGAGCATGCATCTGATCTGAGATGGTCTTTTGAGGAAAGAACCACACGGATTTGAGTGGACCTGTCCAGAATACACTTCTGATTGGTACGAGTAGTATGGGTATATTTTTTTTTTGTATAGTGAACGAATCCATACTTCCATACTAATATTATAAAGGCGAAAGTCTCTGCCTGTCTGTATTTTACGGTAGAAAGGATTTTAATTAAATTTGGTACTCGGACAGACCATGACCATGATCTTTTTATCCCGGTTGTACGATCCCTTGGCATAATTTCCGACCTCCACGCGGGCGAAGTCACTGGCAAAAGCTAGAGCAATATCTTTAAAACAATTACCGTGCGTTAGTCTCGCAAAAACTCGAAAATGGCTCGACGGTTTTTTTTTGTGATGTTCGTCTCAGTACCTACTATTGGTTGGTTTAGGAAGAAAAAAAATTAGGAACAACCGGAAAATCGAAAAATCTAAATTGTGTATCAATCTCACGTGGTTATACTAATTTTACCGGGTCATCTAGTAATTTGTAAATAAAAAAGTTATAGAAACTAAAACCCAACTACGACAAGACATCATAGACAGACAAATTAAAAATCCGGAGTCACACGGGTAAGGACAAAAATCGAACAGTTTACGTGTACGGCCTATAACCAGCGGACGATCCAGACGCTTTCGACGATACTTCATTTGTCAAATTACGATGAGTAGTTGAGAAGTTATGAGGGAACATTTATTAAAATAAAATATTGAACATTTCATTCAACATAACGTAACATAACATCACGCCTTATTTACCCGAAGGATTGGGCAGAGGCGTACCTATAGTACACGCACATTTCGCCGGTTACGTTTAAGTCCCATGCAATCAACAATCTTGAAATAATTATTAATTAACGTTCAAAATTGCTAAAACCAATTTCCAAAATGTTGTTATGTTCCTAGTTTCTATGTCCACATTGAATAGCAAACGTTTCTATTTAGTTATAGAGTTAACAGACAACCCCAACTAAGTAGTCCTTTGAAATACTGTCAATGCAATTATCTTGTAAAAGCTTCTGAAAGGGTTCCCTTAGCTATAAAGTTACGCTTTGATATATTGTTAAGATGGGCCGGCCACATTTCAAGGTACAAAACGATAAGATGAAGACACTAGAAACAGCGATGTGTTAAAGTTAAAGTCAAATCATTTATTTCAAATAGGCCCTTGTAAGGCACTTTTGAACGTCAAAGTTTACCAAAAATTGAATTGATTCTAGTCGCCCCTTCCAAAAGGTAGTTTTCGTATAGAGAAGAATGGGCAAGAAACTCCAATCAATCAAAATGGTTGGGACCACAAGGGAATAGATGCATTGATGGACAGAGAAAGCGTTGGACTGATGATATTCAAAAATACTGAATGAAGACTGTCAAAGACAGGGAAAAAAGGTACGATGGCAGCAGTTTTTTTTACAAAAAAAAGTGTGTGTGTCAGCTCCGACCCACGACTGGACTTTACTCCTTAATATGATCGTCTTTGAATATGCAATAGGCAACGAGGGTAAATAAACGCATCATTAAAAAAAAAAATATATATACAAGGTGTCAGGGACATCGACGCGAAAACTGTTACCATGGATTCAGTACATGATTCGTCATTCGTGGATCTTTGACAGCCTACGGTGAACGACTGTCAAAGATCCACGAATGACAGCCGGGACCAACGGCTCAACGTGCTTTCCGAGGCACGGAGGGGTCTCGATATGTAATTGATGGAACCGACCGCGGTATCATTCAGAGCAGATTAATAATATGACAAAATGATAGCTCTTACTCTTTTTGTCGTAGTACCTTTTCAAAACAGCTAACAACTCTGCTTATCCGTTTACTACCAGTAGCTATAAACATAAGAATTAAGATCAGAGCTCACCGATTAACAGCAAAAGCATCGTATTTTAAGACAATAAAGCCCAGTACACACGGACAGACGAATAAATTGCACGTCTAGTGCTCTTGGGAGAATACCTAGTAGTAGGTAAGTACCTAATGGTATTTATGTACCATTTTATACCCCTGGCGTATAGTTAAGTGTGTGTTGTTTAGGTCAGAAATAATCGAAAGTTACATTTTTAATGTCTTTTCTATCGCGGGAGTATTTGGTGAAGTTAGAAGTCATCTTCGTGAGTACTTATCGAAATTATGTGATTCCCATAATGTAGCAATTCAAATGATTATTATTGCTTAGATATTTCAGGTACGTCGGATTGATGGTTTTGTGGCGGCATCTACATCGCCACATGCGAACTACGCATCAAAGACCTGACGTCATACAAAATTCTGACGTCACAAATCCTGCGTCACGCAATTAGAGTGTACCGCGCGAACGACATATATATATGACTATCCGACATCAACCGTCGGGCAGTTGCCTGCCAGACACGACAGCCATCTGGTCAGCGGATCCTCCCACTTTGGTGGTATGAGGAACAGGGTGTAAAATTCACTCATTCTCTATAGAAAAGGAAGGATCCTCCGACCAGTGTCATGTCTGGCGGGAAACTAAAAAATTGATTCCGGAAAAGAAATTGATTTTTCCTTAAACTTACTCCATTCAAGGATTTTTTCGTCGATAAAGTGTATGAGTTTATAAATACGAATATCACTTGCACATACCCATAGTTTATAATAAACGTTTTGACTTTCATTTTCACCCTGAAAACGATTTGTACCTATTTTGTTTCGCCACAGATAACGCGTAAATCTCACGCTAGACAAACAGTATTAACAAAGTTAGCTAGTAAAAAAGTCTTTATACGGGCAAACCCTAAGACAAAAGCCAACATTAACATGTATACACAAATACATGTATGTATAGCATACCTAAGTACAGTAACTTTAAGTACAGATTTTATCGTTTATTTTTATTGTGAAACACTAAAGTTCCCAACAAAGGTTAACCACCGCTCTCAAGTTATACACAAAGTGATTACTTAACTTAAGTAGTACTTGTTTTAGTACTTTAGCTATCAAGGGCTAGATGTTTTTATTAGGCAAAGAGAATTTTGGCTAAAAAGTTTTTTATGGACTTATGTAGATTAAGCAATATTTCGTACAATCTATAACGGTTACCCTAATTGGGCATCGCTTTGCCTGTGAATAATAAAAGCTTGTAAAAAGGTAGGTACCACTCATTCATTAGCATTGGCGATATCAATGTAGGTATTCCATTGAGTAAACTCTTTATACTAACTTTGGTTGGTTTTATTTATTTAGAAACAAATGTTAAATATAATATACAAGCTAACATATATTAAGTACAAGTATATAAAAAGGGAAGAGCTCATTCTCAATCACAATAATAAAAAATAATCATGTTGGTTGCAAACCAGATTGAATTAAACAACTATCAGGAACCACTCCTCTATTCTATCATCTCGCAGTACAATAATCCTTCGTCATATCCAGTAGGCTGCTGGTGAATGCAGCACAATATTTCATCCGCTGCGAAAGACGTGACAATGCCATACAGGCGCATAGTGTGCACCTAAGCCAATTAATTCCGTAATTACTGCCCTGAATGAAAGCATTATCACCGTAGAATATAAGACAGAAGGTACGGTTAGACTTAATTTATAAGGGTTAAATTAATAAGGGTAGGAAGAGGAAAATTAGGTAGTGAAAGCCAATTCGGTTAAATTGTTTGACAACTTTTTGTATTAAGTAGTTTATTGTTACACCCAATTATACTCACGCTTTCTTCATTATTTTGTTGAATCAATCACACAGCCAACGGGTTACTCGACAGCAGCTTTACTGATAAGAGCTTTGATCTAGTGAGACGTTTTCATTTAATTTTAATCATGTTAAGGTACTTGTAGTTTTTAATACCACCAACTTGGGGTACTCCTAAGAAGAAGTGAAGAAGTTTGGTCTTCTTAGTCGATCACCCTGTATGGTCTAAGAAGAACCCGGGGCGACGGCGCTTTGCGTTCCACGCGCGCCTCAAAGATTATGTCAGCACAACAGACGGGGTCCGTTAGGACCGATGCCTGCCGGGGTCGCGGGAAAGTCCGAAAGGCCGTGGCCCCTGGCAACGAAAAGGCAACTGAACGAATACGGGTGGGTTTTAGTCAGTAAGAGTCTGACACGCCCTCCTGCTCCGCCCAAAGCGGGAGGAGTTATTTGATAACATAACACCAAAAAAAATATGGTCTGAGAAAAAGCCCTGCGATAATCGTCCGGAAAAAAGAATAATTCGAATTTTTGTGACTTCTGTCCTCTCTTGCTTAGTGACACGACAGTTTGAATGTGTACTCAACGCGCGTTCTGTTCCATTCGCGGTTTCTGAATGGACGCGTCCGCTGAACACAGCCTTATATGCGCAGTTTTATACCACAGTGAAGTTAGGTGATAGAATCGTACGGTGTTTAGAATTTTAGAGAGTTGTTTTAAAACGTATGCTTCAAGATTGTTAGGTATTTCGTTGTTCTCTACCTAGTTATTTAATATAACGTCACGCCATAATTATTTAACATAACGTCACGCCATAATTATTTAACATAACGCCTGTAATCTACGCACGGTTGCCAGAGGTGTACCTATCTATAGTACACCCACATTTCGCCCATTGTGTTTACGTTCTATGTAATAGGGGGCGAGCTTATTGCCATCAACCTGGCACAAATCCAGACTCCAGGCCACTACTGAGCGATAAGTCCCCTCTTTGAGAAGTGGCTAGACAGGCGCCACGGCGTCCTCACCTTCCGCCTGACGCAGGTCCTCACCGGACATGGGTGTTTCGGGAGGTTCCTGTGCAGGATAAAGCGGGAGGAAACGCCCGGGTGTCACCACTGTGTGGATCGCCCGAAGGACACGGTGGAGCATACGGTGGAGGTCTACCCAGCTTGGGCGGAGCACCGCCGTGTCCTCACGGAGGCGATCGGCGGCGGCGATCTCTCGCGTCCGGCCCTGGTTCAGGCCATGGTCCGGACCGAGAGTGCATGGGAGGCCGTCACTTCCTTCTGCGAAGCAGTAATGCTCGCGAAGGAGGAGGCGGAGCGCGCGTGGCAAAATTCGCGCCCTCGCGCCCCTACTCGCCGCAGGAGACGCCCCGTGCGTCGGGAGTCGCGAGCCGACTTCCGACTACCGGTGAGCAATGGGTAGCTCGCCGTCCGATAGGGACCAGGCCCGGGTCGACGGCGCGTTGTGTTCCACGCGCGCCTCAAAGAGATGTCAGCACCAACTGACGGGGTCCGGAAGGGCCAATACCTGCCGGGGTTGCGGGTTTGTCCGAAAGGGATATCGCGACCTCGGCACACAGGTAACGGAAGGAACACGGGTGAGTTTTAGTCAGTAAAAGTCTGACACGCCCTCCCGCTCCGCCCAGAGCAGGACAAGTTATTTAATAAATTCCCACCCTAAAAAAAAAAAAAAAGCACACTACTGAGAAATTACTGATGTAAAAACCCAATAACACTTTGCCCGACCTGGGTATCGAACCCAGGACCAGGTCAGCAGTAGCGCTTGTGACCACTAGACCAACGAGGCAGTCAGTCTCTTGTTATTTCTTGTTACGTATACCGACTTATGTGTAGGGGTTAAATGTGAGTCGAACGAAACCAATTTCAAGTTATATTTGACAACTGAGATGAGAAAACGTAGGTACCTCTCAAGTAAAATATTTGATTTCTCAAGACAAGACAAAGTACGTATGAATGGGGAGGCGAGACGTGTAAAGGAGTACCAATTTACTGTCTGTGCATACAAAATGATATCATCATGAGGTAAAAGACCCCAGCAGGGTTGGAAAAGAATGATTAATAATAGGACTGTTCAAACTGTGGCGAATACCGCGCGGGACGCGGGACACGTCATATTTTAAACATTCTCGCGACTATTCCCTCTGATTCGAACGCCTTCATACAAGTTAGTTAACACAGTCTTCGAGAGCGAATTTCGTCCCGTATCCCGCCCGGGATTTGCCTCTGTTGGACCAGAGGTGAGGAGAGGAAGTAAAATGATCTCGCCATTAGACACTTCTCCCACTGCTGACGAGGAAGCGAATAGCTGTCGACAATTTTTTCGCTCAAGAAACGTACAATAGGTGTAGGTCTAGTGTCAGTAAAAGGGATGCATGTTTACCTAATAGTTGATCGCTGACTGTTCAGAAATAGGTTTTGTTGACGGAATAATAGACAAAATGACATATTGTGATTGGTTATCTGACATTTTGTCGTTTCTATAGTTGGCATGCTACGCGTGCAGCAATAGCAAGTGCCCGGGCAGTCGTTCTACTCGTGACACTGGCGCACTCGTTCAAAGCCCAGTCACAAAACTATCCGAACTGCACTCGCTGCTCGCTGCTCGCCAACTCGTTTCTATTTGCGAGCTCTGTTCGTTTCCCGCTACTCGTCGGCGGCGGGACAAGTGCTTTAATCAGATCAACTTAATGGCACGATTTATTTGTCATCGGATCTAAATTGTTGTTCATGTTAACTCAGCCGGACTACAGGAAGTGGGACCCAAAAATAGATCAAAAGATGAAATGCCAGAAGGTATTAATGTAAGATTTATTTATCATAATATATTTTTCAACTGAAAGGCGATTCCGGATCGAAATTAAATAAACCCGTATTTCAATGAGCCAATTATTTTGATTCAATTCCAATACGTTCAGTCGGTATTCATGTCTATAGAAAATTGTTCTCGCATTGAAATATATTTATCGAGGCATGTTCTTTTGAACATTACGAGAGTCTCTTTATTCGTATGAACTCATTAGTAGTTTTATATACTCATGACCTTATTTCCAATCGGTAATTACCTTTATGTAAGTGTTGTTTGAATAGCATTACATGATATGTCTTTGTGTGATTTGAGGGACTCGTGGCTAAGTAATACCAGCCGCACGGGTCGATCTTCAAGGTTAAGCTACGATTGCCGAGTTCAGTCCGTAGATGGGTGACCATCGATTACATACCGAGACCTTTCTGTGCGTCAGCATTGGTCCCGGCTGTCAATCGTACATTTTTGACAGTCGTTAGGGGTAGTCAGGACCCCAACAAGCAGTCTTACCAAGGGGTATCGTGTTACCCAGCAACTGGGTTGTGGAGGTCAGATAGACAGTCGCTCTATTCGGTTAGACTGGAATCCTACCCCAACATAATTACGAAAACGCTAGGCCTGTATTCCATATAGGTATAAGCAGGGTTGTCCTTTTTATAAGTAATATAGTAAATAGTAAAAACCGGCCAAGTGCGTGTCGGACCACGCACAATGAAGGGTTCCGTAGTTGGGATGAATTTATCCCAAGAACAAAAACATTGTAGTTGAAAAACATGTTCTCCCATACGGAATGTATGGGAGATCATGTTTTTCAAACTACAAATTTAAGTTGGTTGATTATTACTCGTTAATCTGTCAGCCTACTTAGCTGTGATAGTTTTCCTTTTAATTACGAGTACGTTATATATTCTACTGCTGTGATTTTTTTCACAAATTCAAGTACAACCATTTAGCTGTCAGGGGGGGGGGGCACACTAGACTCTAACAAAAAAATCTGTGAAAAGCATAATACTCGTATTTCGCAAACCAATCCCTAAATCTGAAAAGGTTTCGACAAACTCACAATATTTTTGAATGACTTTTCTAACGATACCCCACACCATGGGGAGTACCTGGAGATATCCTAAAAAAAATATTGAAACTATAAGGGTTCCTTGTTTACAACGGAACCCTAAAAAAGGAGAGCATAGAAGAAAGCTTCAGATCTAATAACTTCCATACAGTTGAACGTAATTGAGTTTGCCAACGTTTATGTAAATACTCCGACTCAATTATACGGGCTGAACCTTTCGTTAACTTAACGACTCGTTACACTTAATCAATTAGATAAGTTAAGCTATTTATTCATAGAACATCACATGCTAGTTGAAAGCACCGAATAACGAAAATGTTTTAAACATTACTTTAATGTTATCAAAATCAGATTTTCCCCTCTGTTTAATACAATGTGGCCCGAGGGCATGTGACAGCTCATATCTGAACATTCAGGAAAAAATATCGAAAATTTACTTTAAAAGGAAGGCCCGTTTAAAGTTAATTTTCGAAATATATTTTAATTTTTTAGAAATAATAAACAGAATCCAAATCGAGACAGTAACATCGGAGATATTGCAAACGCTACTCAAAAAATAAAAAATTGAATAACATGAAAATTATTAAAGATAGAAAAACCCCCTTTTAAAGTTAATTTCGATAATTTTTCATGAATATTCAGAAAAATATGCGCGGGCACATGCCTTTGGGTGGCATTGTATAGGTAAGGATTAAATAAGTTATTTTCCTTCTTTTCACCAATGAATTTTTATTCAAAACAAAAGAGCTATATTAAACTTTTTAGTTCACACCGCCCTAGTATATTAGCCACAATCTTAACACCCACGAATCCCTTCATAAACTCGCAATAACCTACAAACCATCAATAACGTACTTAATGATGTACAAAAGTAACAGTTTACTTCACTCGGCACCACTTTGTCACCATTACGCGGTACAACACAGCATTAAACACCAGTTCCACTGCCGGCGCTTGACGAGAAGCGAGTAAAGCACGAGTCGATGAGCGATTACGTGCTGGTGTGCGTGCACATGTCCCAAGCATGAGTCTCTCAGCGAATGTTCTGCCCGCCAATCGAGTGTCGCTGAGCGAGAACTCTCTTTGATAGCCTTTGTCGCAGCGACAAACGAGTACTGGAGGTGTGAACAGTCAGCGATCAACTATTGATACATATACGAGTATGTAGTGCACTCCACGAAAACGCGCCCCACTCCGCGATTACTGTACTGTAAGCTATACTTTGAGTGAGTGGAGCGCGTCTTTGTGGACCCTACCGACCTACAATCTTTTGTACGTTTCTTGAGCGAGAAAATCGTTGATAGCTAGTAGCTTCCTCGTCGGTGGAACAGGGGCCTTACGCGGTATAGCCCAACGTTACGTTGCTACACTACAGCGTAACTCCGCGGTATTAACACAATGACAACTGTCACACGGTACTGAGCGCCGGTGTAACGTTGTCACAGGGTACTAACGACAGGGCTAGCACGCACTAGCGACTTTTAGTCGGCCGATTCATTGATCAAATTTTTTATTTTTTTTGTCACTGATATCTTTGAGAGGCCAAACCGTCGCCTAATTGCGCAACACACGATGGCCATGCCTTTCATTTTCAATTGTGGTTATGAGTGTGGAAAACTTGCGTCAGTTTGGCTTGAGCGCATGCGTGCCCGTACTATGTTAATTTGATTTGCTTCAAGTAGTGGTCGCTCCGGTTACCTTACCTATGTACCTTGTCTACCTTAACAGGCACACACTGAAACACGTGAAGATTTGTAATAGTTGAAGTGAACCTGATGCTAATACTGATCATGTACTTAAATGCCTGGCTTGCGTGTACAGGCATTTAGGTATTTGATCAGGGGGCCACCACAGCGGCCCACGGCTAAGCTTGCGGAGCTTAGCCGTGTATTTAGCTTCGCTTTGTATAAAAATGTAGGCGGCATCGTCCACTGTGAGTACTACGCTGGCAAACAAATGAAGCACGCGGCGCGCGGAGTCTTCAGTCGCGTCCAAATATGTTCTTTTATCCGTACCGTACCTCCGTTTCGTATCAGCGTCGCGATCCAAAAACTCTGGACGCCGATCGTAACGCGTTTGAACGGGGCGACAAACCGACTCGCGATGGATCGGAGCGTACCTGTATCCGTAACGGGACGTGCAATCTAGCGTTCTTGGATCGCGACGCTGATACGTAACGGAGGTACGGTACGGACAAAAGATCATATCTGGATGCAGCTTTATAATTGTTTTTCATTTATTACTGTTGTCCCTTTTGATGGACAAAACGTGCGCCGCGAATTGTATGTTGCTCACACATTCCCCGCAAAACTTCACAGAATTCTGTTCGTCGCATTGATCGCACAAAAAGTCTGTGGTGTGCTTTTCCCCTTACAATGTTGTTGCGTACTTATGAGCGCTTTGTTACAGTTTATTGTTTGTTGTTATTAATGTTTACGTGTTAATGTCTCGGTGTCTTTGTGTGAGATGATTAATGTTTTGATGTTCAGGCCTTTAGTTCGGGTGGCAGGTGTGGGGTAGTGTTGTTGAGTTTTTGTTTTAGGAAATGGTGTGTAATAGTGGTTTGACTTGGAATTGAGTTCGATTAATAATAATAAGGTTGGCAGAGTGTGAAAAATAAAAATAAGAATAGAATGTAAAATGTTTTTTTTGGTATTTTTTTAACATATTTTTAGCTGTTAGTGTTAGTCCTGCAGTACCTGGAATTACTTGGGGGAGGCCTTTGTCCAGCAGTTGGATAGTAATGGCTAGTTAAAAATAGTTTTCAATAAACTAATTAAAAATATGTCTCTGCCTAGATTTATTCCCAGCGTGCATGGGTATTAAGGCGCGGGCCCACCGCGGTGCACGGAGAGGCTACGCACGTATATTAAGCTTCGCTTGGTAAGAAAATGTATGTGGTTGTGTCCACTGCAACCCACGGAGAGGCTACGCATGAATTGACGTCATTGATACATGCGTGGCTTGCTCGAATAGGCGGTTACATAGCTCAACGCTGTCGACGTGGGTCTACGTTTCCACTGGAGTACACGAATAGGGCCCACGACTATGTACAGCTCACTTATCGCAGCGCAGTTTTTAGTCATGCGTGCGTAGCCTCTCCGTGCGCCGTGCCACGGTAGTAGCCGTGGGTCATATTCGCGTACTCCAGTGGAAACGTAGACCCACGTTATCAAACAAATTAATACATGCAGCTAAAATGCGCCGCGTGCCCGTGCACAGCATGCGCCGCGGTGGGCCCGCGCCTTAATATTGGTGTAAAAGAATGTTCAAAAATAAAAGAGTTGTTCTTCAAACTTCAGTTTCATTGTAGCAAACCGTAGCACTAATGGCCAGTGGGCTATGACCGGCTATGGTTTTTGATTCGTAGCGCTACGAGGCATGAGATTCGTAGCATCAGCGTAGCCATTGCGTAGCGCTTAGTTCTTCGTTTGCAAGTCTGATGCAGTCGGCTTTTATGCCCTACTACATTGATTGGACCAATAGGTCCAATCAATGTAGTAGGGCATAAAAGCTGAAAATAAAAGAAAAGAAAGAAAATGCGTTTATTGGCTTAATTACAAATAAAACTATACCCGTTTTGTTTTACTTTAAGGTGTTTTATTTGTAATTAAGCCAATAAACGCATTTTCTTTCTTTCTTCACCATGTTTTCGGTTCACTACTGAGGTCATTGATACTTTTATTTGTGTAATTTTTACTGTTAATATGGTGTGCAGCAGTAAACAGCTCTGCTTATACCTTAGGGAATACAATACCGTTAAAAGATTAACTATTGTTTTTAAGCTCCATACTAATATAACTCTAGGGTCGTGAGTGCGTTTACAACAAATTGGAAACAAAAAGATCTGTAGGCCTTACTTATTGGTTTCGTCCGGTAATCAAACCCTCTACCATGCACAAAATCAAATCATTCAGCCACAGAGCTAACCATGAATCGTTTTATTTTTTTTATGGTTTCTGTACTCATAAGGATAACGGAACCCTTATAAATTCACTTTTTTAGAGTTCCGCACCTCAAAAGGAAAAAATAAAACCCATATAGGATCACTTCGTCGTCCGGCCATCAGTCCCTTTTGGAACGCGTGGAGGTATCAAGTTGAAATTAATAATAAACACGTAAATCTATGGTCAGGGTACTGGATACTTCCGTTGACCCAGAATCATGAAATTTGGCAGGAACAAGGTCTCACAGCACAAATATAGGAAAAATTCCGAAAATCGTTAATTTGTAGTTTCATCACTTTTTTTTTGCGATTACAAAACTTACATTTCCAGTTGAAGAATTGATTGTGACTTATATCGATGTATGGGAGAACATGTTTCTTAACTACAGAGTTAAGTTAGTTTTTGGGATAAATTCATCCCAACCCCCTCCCCTTTATTTTTCGTGGTCCGACACGCACTTGGCCGGGTTTTTTAAATTTACAAGTCAACCCAGCCGTCGTAATTGTCATTTCATTGCAAGTAACTAACACAATAACGATGACTTAATTGAAAACGAAAACACCCTTTTATTCTATATCTTTCTGTCGATACAAAAGTAATTAAGCCTTGGATCTGTCGTCAACCATCAACTTTATATCTCTGTCGGTCCCCGGTTTACGAGTCGTGAAGCGCGGCGGCATCGTAAACTATTGTTATTAACGGTAGTAAATGTTTGGTGATTGTTATTAATTGTTTTATGGTACACCTTTAGGGTTGGAGTAATAAAATTAATGTTGGGAACGAATCCAAATAAATGTTTCGTTTAGGAGGCGTGCTCGGGCGCTTGTCGAGCGACTTATTTCTTCGAAGCTAGGAATTAATGGAACTAGGTACAAGGATAAGGAAGCGTTGAAGGGTAGGAGGTTTGAAGGCTGATTTTGTAACTATGGCGTACAAAAGGGAATGAAGCCATTTAAATCATCGTCCTATAGCTGGCTATTGCTGGGCGTAGACCTCTCAAATCGAACGCTTACATTGTTCTCAAATTATATAGAAGCAACAATAATAATGTACCCAGGGTTTTGTAATATCTTGATTTAAAATAGTGTCTTTGGAGTTTCTTGCCCGTTCCTCTCTACAAAGAGGAATCTCCGTTTTAGAATGGGTAACTAGCTTCAACTTTCTGACTCTTTAAAGCGACTCTTCTAAGCGACTCTTTGATTTTCAAAATTACTTGTAAATGGTTTAATTGAAATAAATGCTTTGAGTATGAGTTTGACAGCATTTAACTGAAACTTCGGCCAACTTATCAATTTTAATTAAAGAGTTTTGACTTACAAAATTCGCGGAACATTAAATTCGGCAGCTCAAAAAAGTCAAAAGCGTCAAATTGAAAGCGCTCTTGTGTTCGTAAAGTCGATAAAAAAAAACAACACTCTAAGCCAGTCCAGGCTTCAGTATAACTTTTCCAGGTCATGTTTTCTCCAACATAAAGGACTTTTTAACACAGTTTTAATCTCACTGCACTTCAGTCACTGTAGTGCGAACCTTTGACACTAAGAAAGCACTTAAAGTTCCTCTGAAGCTGAATATTTCACTTATTCTGTGAGTATATAAAATACTTACGTTGCCATGTCTTTACATTTTAGAGGTAGCTGTATTTGTAAAAACGAATCCATACCGATTTAAACAATTAAATGAAGTTGTACCACGTAACAGGCGTGACAACAGTAGGATATGCTCTCATGCTGCGAGAACATCACTCATGCGCAAAAGTATTTTCTGTATGGCTCCGATGATATTTAATAAATTGCCTAAAAGTTGGAGAGAACTGCCCTTGTCACTTTTCAAAAATAAGCTGAGAATTTTTTTAATTAATAAAGCATATTACACTATTTTACATTTTTTGGATGAAAAGGACTTTTCTATTCCGACCTCTAATGTAGATGGTTAAAAATACAATTTTATAATGTGAACACAGTTAATTATAGTGGACATAGTTAATTTAATTTATTTTGGACTTTAAAATCGTGACATCAATTTTTATTGTTTATTTCTTACGTATTTTCTAATGAATTTAAAATGACGTGACATGAAATGATTATAATGATACTATTTGATAATTATGTATATATACTGGACATAATTTAATTTATTTTTGACCATAATATACTTTAAATCTTGACATAAATTATTAATGAAATGATTATGAATGTTAATCCAATTAAATGAAATTGTTAACTAATAACTTACAACTTATACCATTTGTACGCCGCTATTGGCAAAACATGGACGCTCACAACAAAATATTAACTCAATACCTTGCATGTCTGCCTTGTCAGTTTATGTATACGCATGTTTGACAAATAAATTATCTTTCTTTCAAAAAAAAAAAAAAAAAAAAAAAGAAGCTAGAATACTAGTGGATATGAATAAATAAATACACTTACGCTAGTCTGTGAGTGGAAAAACCATTGTAATTGTCCATGCAACGTTGATCTGCAATTATCAGTAGCTGCCCGGTGTCTAGGTTTGTGGTTGTTTAATGCCAACAGGCTTACCACTTAAGCTTACATACTTATAGACAACTAGCGAAAAGTGAATGTACTGACAGCTCTGACTCTGCCTACCTATGTTGCCTATCGGTGTAATATCGCAACTTTGCTTTTTGAATCAGCATGAACATTTACAGTCAACTGCACATCAGTGATAACACTTGCACTTCTAAAATCGCCCCTAAAAGCGTTTATTTCGAAAGTGGGCAACGTCGCAAATAGATGTCATATATTACGCTGTTTTGATTAATTTGGAAATAAGAAATGTGGCTAACTAGCGAACTAAAATATTAATAATGAATTGCAATTTTAACATTGACTTTGTTGTTCTAACCGTTTTAGGTGGAAAAAAGGCATTTGGAAAGTTCAAATACTTGTTTACATCTAAAACGAAATATTCGGTGTTACGATATTAATTATTGCATTTCATAATCAATATTTTAGTTTCCTAGTTAGCCACCACATTTCATATTTCAATACAGTAATATTGCCAAATTAATTAAAACAGGTAAATATTTGATTGCTATTTGCGACGTTGCCAACTTTTAGGATAAACGCTCTTAAAGCTACGCCATAAAGGCGGTGGTTGTCAATTTCAAATTGTTGCCACTGACTGTACTTTCCTAAAAAGTATAAAATTTTTAGTTGCCATCCTAAATACTCTGAGAAAGCTCTTTGAAAACGACCTTCTCTCCCTCTCCTAAGCCATAGACACCAAAATCCGTACCTGATCACGGTAACACAACTGACCCCTGACCCAACAGACCCCTAACCCAGGACAACACAATCCGTTCCTACCTTCTACTATTACGGAAATACTGACCCCATAACCTGCCAGATAACCCGTGGCCCACCGGCTATCATAAACAACCCGCTCAAGGACACAGGTACGTCCCTTAATGTGATCCCCCTGTGCCATAAATCCATCGAGGGGGTAAGGGGGGGACCTAACGATTAATAGCCACCCTGTCCTAATTTCGGACTGGTTTTATTAATGGGGGTTGTAGCGATATGTGTTTGTAAATTGTGTCAATTTGCGGGTAGGTAGGTAGTATGTTGGTATTGGTCCCTAAGTGGCAACAATTTTTCGGTAGTTACCAACGTGGGATTATTATTGGGTGAATTTTGAGTGTGATTAATTGGCCCTATTTTAGAAGGCAATAGACACAGGGTAAGGTTTAAATAAGAAAGCAACATTTAACTTACCGTCAAAAACATACAATAAAATTGTTTTTTGTATTTCAAAAATTCAAATTCATTTGCCCTGATTTTAATCAATTGCTGTATCGTAAAATATTTCCTGTATCGTAGGTGCGTTTACGTGCCCATTTATGTACATGGAACCATACAAATATTTGCGGGAATAGTGACCCTCAACACAGATGGCAATCTGTCAGCTGTAATAGGACCTCCAACTTCATTTTCATAATTGTAACTGTTTGATTCTACATTCATTTGCCGTTGACAATAAAGATATTCAAAACGTCCTTTAACATTTACTTCTTAACAAAGCCGGTTTAAATAACAAATAAATCTTTCTTATCTTTTCATGGTAATTGTACAATCCTTAGCGTAGCCATACTGCTGGCTGGTAGCTCGACGGGCTATAAGGCAGTGGCTCTAATTGAAAATACATCCTCCAGCAGTGGGGGTGAGGGGGGCAGGGAGGATAGCGTAGCAGAAGTAATTTATGTGTCGAAGATATGTCTTTTATAAAGAGGATCGGAATTGTAGGATGTATTTAGCATTGTCGCCATTTTTAGTGCATTTAAATTGAAAAAAGCGGGTTAAACTGACTTTGAAATATATATTTTTATTTTATAAAGTGCTAGATTTTACACGCGGCTAAATTCACGTGGAGGTCGGACTAAAAATAACCTTTTCCGTGAAAGAATACTTACCTTTAATATGCAAACTTTACTTGGCAAT
This sequence comes from Agrochola circellaris, assembly GCA_914767755.1. NCBI lineage: Eukaryota > Metazoa > Arthropoda > Insecta > Lepidoptera > Noctuidae > Agrochola > Agrochola circellaris. Next base: position 19,012,861 of record OU611850.1, on the reverse strand, counting down.
CGGTCAAACGGTGTTGGAGTTTATCAATCTCATATAGGAACAGGCCAGACGGAATGACCATAATGCCTTGGAAGTTGGGTAGGCCTTTGGTGTGGGACGCAACCTGTGTCGATACCCTCGCGCCATCCCATCTTCCTAGCACGGCGGGCTGTGCCGGGGCGGCTGCTGCAGGTGCAGAAAACCTCAAACGGCGCAAATATAGCAACCTTATTGGTAGCTATATTTTTGAGCCGTTTGGGGTTGAAACACTAGGGCCGTGGGGTCCGAGTGCTCATCGAGTATTTCGGGACATCGCCAAGCGGTTGGTCGACTCCTCACGTGACCAGAGGGCTGGCCAATTTTTCGGTCAAAGAATCAGCATTGCCATCCAACGTGGCAATGCTGCCAGCCTTTTGGGCACTTTTCCCACTGACAGCGACGCTGACGAATTTTTTGATGCCCAATGAGCTCTCCCTTTATTGTTTATAATTTATATATTTTAGTGTTAGTTGTATATTTTAATCTTAATGTTATCTCATATATACCAACATCCAGGTTTATACATACAGATAAGACAGTAATACAAATGAAAAAATAACAAAAAACCTGAAACAATTTTGTTTGGTATCCAGAATATTATTAAGAATCGATTGTACTTTTTATTAGTACCTAGGTGTACCTAGACCACCGGTTGGGTCACCTCTTCAGTCAGTTCATTACAATTTTCTAATAACTGCGAAAAGCAAGAAAGAAAACCAGCAAACTTTCGTCTTTTGTTTCCAATAACACATTTAACCCTCAGTATAAAACAAACTTTTCAATCTACAAAATCATTTAAGTCCGAGCTCAACTAACTAACTAATTGAACGCGCAACAAACTAATCGAATGCTATATTTTGTTGGCACAAAGTTTAACTTAGAGCAAGCAGCTCCGACAGCTCGGGGCAAACACTCTACAGGATTAATTGTTTCAGTGTTATATTTTCAGAACATTTTGTAGTTTGTCGTTGATTCAATTATCGGCAGTAGATATTTCATTTTGACCTGCTATTTCACCTGATCCTTAGCAATGAAGTTATCTATTGCTTATTGCCTTTTCTTCTCGTGTCAAGATGAGAGAAAAAGTAGCACTGTTTTCACTAGGTGCAATGGTGCAACCACAAACTGGAATCGCCGTGCCGCTGCCGGCAGCGGCTAGGGACAGACTTCACCAGTGAAGGCCAGTGAAGGGCCAATCAGAGCGCCGAACCCGGTCGATGCGTAAAATCGAGATGGTTAAAAGAAACTCACACTAGGGCTTCTGTACTTCGCCGAAAGTGCGTTGAGCGCCATTTTTTTTACGTCTGTCATTGAAACTGTCAGTTTCTATACGTCATTCATGTCGAGAATAAACGGTGGACGGTGGTTGTATGGACAGTGTTGTGTTGTGACAATGCCGCCTCTGGCAGCGGCCGCCGACGCGACCCCGCGCTATGTGTGTGTGCATCGAACATACTTAAATACCGTCATTGGTGGAGGGTCTTTAAAAGCACTCCATTAAAATATTACCACGCTAGTTAATTAGTAGGTACATTGGCCAGAGTCCACCGACCCCGGCCGTTTTTACCAAACCATTTCATATATTGACCTATTAAATATTAAAATGAAGTTAAATATAGGTACGAGTATAATATGTGATCAGTTTTTTTTTTCTATGTTTAAATATCTATTAATACATTAATTCTACGTTTCTCTCTTTTCTAAATGTAATGTTTGTAAAAGTATCGATTTTTCAGAACATAAATTTTATTCGGCCAAAAAAACGGCTTAAAACGGTCACAACACTACGGCAACGAACTCAAAGACATAACATTGTAATAACGTTCTGACGGAATATTAATAAACGATTAATTCGTGTTTTTTGAGTAATTATTTCCATTACAAAGTGAAATTTGATGCTTACGAATGATACTCATTGTTATAGTGTATGGATAACATAGTTAATTAGGATTATGAATTGATTTTTCGATTTCTTACGTAGACGTTCATACAAAGTTATCGCGGCATGTAGAATGAGAAACGTCAAATCGGGCTTAGATTGTCGCGAAATTAAGTAGTTTTTTTCCAAAACTTAGTAATTAATAATGCCTATTTCACGCAACAGAAATTGATAGAAACTCTTAGCTGTATTTAACCGGTAAAGCCCTGGGTGACCCTCAAGCACGTCAATTAGCACGTTAATTAGTTGTTTATCAGGCCTTTAACGGTTAAAAGCAGACAAATAAAGATGTCCCAGGTGCTTGTAATTTCACGGAAAATTATTATTTCCTTTTATTAGGTACCACTTTAGTAGATAGTTCTTATATAATAATAACAAAAACTTTCTTGTTTGAGAGAGCAATTAGAAATGCAAATGGCACAAGCCTCCACACTAGGAATCCCTGTGTCGTGGAGACTAGTCTCCTTCGTCTTACAAGATTATAAGATACCATCGGTCGGTAAGACGTCTGACATTGAGCAGTACTTGATATAGGTACCTAATAACTCGAGGATAACCACTAATCCTCACCCTTAACGTTATGAAATTCCGTATTTTACATGCCACTACATTATGGAGGCTTTACTATGGCATTGAAAAATATTGGAGAGGCTGTGTGATAAACGAAGGTTCAAAGTTAATACTGTTGACTACGCGTTATTACGTGGGAATTATCTGATGTAGGCAAGGGAATATAGAATAGATATGTCGCAGTAAGATGGTTGAAGCCGTGATATAGTTATATCCTTATGGATAAAGCTTTAGACCGTTATATGTATATAGTTAGTTATATGAAAGCGGTTCATAACTGTCGGAGTGCCCTAATCTGGTTACTGCGACTAATTTCGACGTAGCGCTTGCCGGCCGTTGCCGCGGCACCGCTCGGTACGCTCGCTCGGCTCGCGCGTCGTTGTTCACATTTCTAACCTAACCTTAACCTATTTGGTCGGAAAGTTGAATAAGTTATATAAATAGATCGTGCTCGTATCATAGTTTGTTCCTAATAAGACAGTTATGAACCGCTTTCATATAATTATTTACCGTAGATAGCTATATCCCTAGATATATAATTATATCACGGCTTCAAATATCTTACAGCGACGAATAGATGGAATACCTCTTTATTATTTACACCATAAAAATAACAGATATAAATGTAGAAATTTTAACTCATACTTCAATTAACAATACTAACAGCGGTCGTTAAACTCCAAAAAAAAAAAAAAATCGTATTGTTTTTTTATTTTACCGTGTTTAGATATCGATACCCATCGCGCCTGCGGAGTTTAGCTAGATAATATATACATACAAATAAATATAATTGAAGTGTCTGTTACACATATAATGACAAAATAACAGCTTTTACATTTTACAAAGTACAACAAAAAATCGATTTTTAAATTTTTTGTCTGTCTGTATGTCAGTCTGTTTATTCCGGCTAATCTCCGAAACGGCTGGACCGATTTTGACAGAACTTTAATTGACAGAAAGCTGATGCTTTTTTTATTTTAGAAAAAGAACAAGGGTCCACGCGGGCAAAGTCGCGAGTATTAGTTAGTATACAATAATAATTATATTTATAAAAATTGTGTAAAGAACAGAATAAAAGGTGAACTGCGGTATTTTATCTCTCATTTATGTAGGTGCGTACGTATTTAATATTTATAATTGGATTTCGTGGAATAAGGATCATCAATGAAGGCAGAGGTAGGTACGCAAACTTTTTCCATAAGTAAATATTTGTTGATCAATTCTAGAAAACTTTAGAAGTATGTATTCATAAGGCTGCATATACCTTTTTTTTTGTGTGTGAAATTATCAAATAACTTCTCCCGCTCTGGAGGAGCGGGAGGGCGTGTCAGACTCTTACTGACTAAAACCCACCCGTGTTCCTTCAGTTGCCTGTACGTTGCCAGGGGCCACGGTATCCCTACCGGACTTCCCGCGACCCCGGCAGGCATTGGTTCTAGCGGACCCCGTCAGTTGTGCTGACATCTCTTTGAGGCGCGCGTGGAACACAACGCGCCGTCGACCCGGGCCTGGTCCTTATCAGACGGCGAGCTACTCATTGCTCATCGTCCGTAAGCCCGCGCATATTCATTCCGGAAGGTTTATGTGTATAATAAATTAATAATAAACTAACTTTATAATAAAGAAAATAAAGTTTTGTCAAGTCGCAAAAACCGCGCGAAACGGCGTCGCCGGATTGATAGTTATACATAAAGAGATCGTTCCTGTACTGTGCCTATTTTCCTCCTAACCGTAATTATCTCTCATCAATCTACTCTCACACATTATAGTTCTTATGCTATCCCACAAAGAACCCATTGTCTCACCTTCTAATCTCCTTTGGTCCCCTCGACCACAACCGTTCCCCTTACAATGACCCTATTAACATACAACATCCTCTATTAAGTTGTAAAGGGCTGGCCGATGTGTACTTTGTCTTAAAATTAAGACACATGGGTTAGTAAAGGGTAAGCTTAGCTTAGGAACGCGTTTCCATTGGTTGAAAATGAAAAAGTTACTTTATTTTTGGTAAAATGAGAAAACGATTTCAAAATTGTACTTGGCACTCTGCACTTGTGCCCCTTTTGGACTTTAAATATTAAATTATTAATTAAAACGCCTAAGTAATTAACTTCAACATGACTGATCTTTGGCTGACTTTTTAAATTAATGATACCAATACTAAGTGTGTTTTGTTTTTAAACATTAATAAAAGTTTAATTATTTTTTTAAGTCTATAGTTTTTCTGTTCATTAAAAGTTTATTTAGACAACTATTCGCTGAATTTCGAATAATAAACACTATTATTCGGTATTCGACGAATAACGAGAAAATGTCGAATACCAAATAATAGCAAGTATTCGCGGCATCTATATCTATATATATTAATAATAAAGCTGAAGAGTTTGTTTTTTTATTTGTGTAAGTATTTGAATGCGCTAATCTCTGGACCTACTCGTACCAGTCGGATTTGAAAAATTCTTTTTGCTTTTGATATTCTTGAGGAAGGCTATAGGCTATTTGACATCAGGCTAGGACTCATAAGAGCCGCACAAAAATAAAAAGAAAGTCTGAAAGAACGCTAAGCGAAAACGAAGTAATAGCGCGGGCAGGCGATGCGATGCGACGCGGTGGGTCGGGGGGCAAGAAATTTCACGTGAACGAAGTCGCGGGCAGTAGCTAGTATTTTCATAATTCCGAAGTGTCGAGTGAGTGTCCACCTAAGTAAGTGTCACCTGTGGTCACGTTAGCGTCACCGCAGGTGACGTGAGTGATACTCGTGACACTCTTGTTCAACTTATTCTACAAAAAACCTACGCTTATATCAGCTTTTCGTGCCCTATTTTTCTCTAACGCAGTTCATACTCAACTTATCAGACTTACACACAATAGACAAAAATAAACAAAAAATATAATAATAATAAATATCTGTAACATTATCGATTAGTTGCCCACTTGCAACTAATCACACCGACTCATTTTGTATTTAACTACTTTCAATAACTACTCAGCTGATTGTAATTCGAATTAATTCGCGGTTGATTTAACGACATCTTAGAATAATTTATTACTAAAATCGTTGAAGTTATGATTGCGTTTGATTTAAATGTTAATAGGTTTTCGGTTTTAGAGTGGATTTTCGTTCTTGTTTTGGATATCGTAATTAAACCCAGGATTTGCCACCGATTGCTTTAAGTTTTTTTATAGGTACAAACTAAAACCGATTTTTTTCTTTTTAATACGAAATCTTAATTCAATCTGTACTAAATTAACATCTACATATATCTTATAATATATACTAGTGGTCGCTCAGAGATCGAAATTCAACCATAATTAATTTAAATGTCAGGATTCTAAGGTAGCCATCTTGTGTCAAACGCATGTTAGTGTGTGTAATGTTTTTTTTTATATTTATTAATTTATTTATTTATTACAAGGCAACTACAACAGGTAACAATCACAGTATATCAGTAGATTCACATCATAGATGATTATCACCCAAAGCGTAATCGCACAACATGACTAGCAACAATAATAATAAAGATGACAACTGCAGTAAAAAGCTTAGTTCACAAAACTACAGCTGCAAGGTCCGTGCGTCTGCCCTCCAACACCCTTCTACTTAGGCAAGGAATGTGTAGGAGACCAAACACACCAGGTAAAGCACATACATAATTGACACAAAGTTACATTATATAAAGAAGACAGTATTTCAAGTGTTACAAGATCAAACAGAAAAGGTACATACATGTCTTTTGAAAGCAGCGGCACGAGTATCGAAGATGTCAATACTGTTGTCTTTCGAAATTTCAGTGTAAAGTGGACACATTCTAACGATAGGGTTGTAATATGAGGTGTAGGGTATTGGTAAAGACCAGAAGTGCAAAAGTTTTCGGTCTTCGGGTGTTGTAGGTACTAGTATTGATGTTTATGAGGGACAGCAGAGCTATTAATTTAATTTATTTCTAATGTATTATTATATAAAAATATTAGCTTTCTGCGCACCTTCTCTATATAAACTTTAACTGTGTCAAATTTCATACTCCTCCGTCAGCGTTATTTTCGTAAAGAGGGGTACAAAGTTTTTGCTACACGTATTAAGTAAGCTTCGTTCAGACCAGCGCGACGCGACGCCGCGACGCGACTCGAACAATACAATTTCTAAGAAAACTTGAGGGTATAACAATAACCGGTGTCGCGTCGCACTGTCGCGTCGCTCTGGTCTGCACGAAGCTTTAATATATTATGTATATAGGAATAAATCTTAAGAGTTTGTTTATTTGTTTGTTTAAACGCGATAATCTGTGGAACTACCAGACAGACTTGAAAAAATATTTTTGCATTTAATAGTTCAATTCTTGCGGAAGGCTATAAGGCTATTAACCATCACTCTACGACCCTTAAGAGCCGAGAAAAAAGAACAAAAAGTCTCTCGCTAAACGAAAACAAAGTAAGAGCGTGGGCGGGCGATGCGATGCGACGTGGTGGATTGGAGGAACAAGAAATTTCACGCGGATGAAGTCGCGAGCGGAGCTATTTACAAAATAAAGTGGAATCAATTCTTTCCATCAATAAACTAGTAGGTAATGCACGGATAAAACAAAAAAAATACATAACATTTTGCCAGTGTAGAAATAACTACTTAAAAATACAATAGACGTAGATATATTTAGTAACCTATTCCGCTTAAGTGTTCCTAAAGAGTCATTAAAAACCCTGTAAGAAGTCGACACGTATTTCACCTCTCAACGAGGCATCCTCAAGATGACGATTGACTGGTCGCGAAACCGAACACGGTGTGATACCACGCCGAGTGCCGGACGCTCGGCGTGGCGGAGTTAAGCAGAATAGTTTACTAAATATATCTACGTCTATTGTATTTTATAATTAATTTCCGCAAGGTCACGCCAGAATCAAATAACTTATAACTTACTTAATCTACCTATTACCATGTTAACACAAAAAGAAACCTCAATGATGACAATAAAATCCTTCACCATGGGTTATGCCTGCTGGCAGTCAATAAGCAATATGTCATCTGGGATCAGCATGAAGCCCCAATCACGACGTCATCCCTTTTATATCAATAAATCTTCTCAATATTCTTTTGTTTTTCCTTAGGTAACAAAACGAAAGCCTAAATTCGTAGCCTAAACCAGAGGGCCTAGACCAGAGGTTCTCAAACTTATTTCACCTACCGCCCTGTTGGGGTTGTAATGCCCAACAGTGAAAATGTTATGTACTTGTTATGTTATGTTATGTAAATGAGTAGACGAAGTTCCCTTGATGGATTTATTGCTACTGAATATAATTACACAATTGTTCCACTTAAATGCTATGTTAGAGAAATGCACAGCTAAACAATATCGATGTGCATTATTGAGTATGACGTACAAACTACTACAAAGGTCAATGTACAGCGTAGCTCGTACATATTGCCCACTCACAAAAGGTAACTGTGAATAATAAAAATGAAAATGTTATGTTAAATAAATTGTTAAACAGGAGATAAAATGTAAAATAAAATACTATAATCCGAGCCTTAAACAATTAAATCACAACGCGCAATAGGCGACGTTGCTTTATTGAGTGTACGTGCACTCGATAAGTGCACTGCGCTGCTGTCGTCTGTGACATCAAATACAGCTGCGTTGTCCACGATGCTTGCTGTAGACCTCCTTCGGGGCGCAGGATTGGGCACAGGTGGTGCCTCAGGTTTCTTGTGACTCGTGCAATGTTTGCGAAGTCGGTGGTAACCATATATTGCGCCTGCTGTCGCTGCTACTGTTGCCAATATGTATATGACAACATATTGGTGGACATCGTGGTATGTTGCCCGATCAGATATGATGTCTTCTGCGGCCGCGGTTTTCAACTGTTCTATCTGTTTTCCCAGATCTAGCAGTAATGAGTTTTGTTCCATTACTGTCTCATTCTCAGGTTCTTGTTTCAAAAGCGGTACCGATAGGTTGATGATCCGATTAATTGGAGGGATTTCCAGCGTGAGTTCTTCAACCTGGGCATGCATTATATCCGTCAGTTGCCTTTGGGAATGAACAGTGAACGTCTCACTGTTGATAGTGCAGTCGCTACCGAGTGTCATTACCCCTGCGTTGTTAAGTAGTGCAGTTGAAACTTGATTCCCGCATATGACGCGTATTTTGCAAGCGTCACAGCAAAAGTATAGATAGCTGTTTATGTTGCTAAGTTCCAACCACGTGTTTTGACAGCTCTCATGTTTTGTTTTGCAGTCAGACGAGTCTTGTTTCTTCTTGCAGAGGCTCTCGTCAGACTGCATGTGGTATATTGGTGACCTCATGGGGCACAGCAGAGTCGTACTGTCATAGTGCATGCATTGATGTAGGTCGGTTTCAGTCATCGGTAGGTATGAATCCTTCTGTATGTTAATTGCTAATAGTTTCGCTATTGGCAGTAGGGTGACCATGTCGAACCCATTCTTTTTTGGGACAGGAATGACGTGATAAACTTCGTAGTTTTCTCTACTGATTAACGGCACCCGTATCTCAATGATTAGATATCTCTCTGTCATTTTTGCCTTCACTTGTAGAAGGTGATATAGGTGAAAGAAATCATCTTGAATGTTGGTGATGGGAAGTGCCACATCCTTTGAGAGCTGACCGGATATGACATTCAATTCGTCCCGTAGTTGTTCTGGCGCAATGAGGTGTAAGTTCATCTTGCCGTTGTAAATGTTGGTTACGGTATCCAACAGAATCTCTTGAACGTTTCTTAGATGCTCTATAAAGCTGTTTGCAGAGATAGCAGACATCACAAACTCAATTGATAGTTCTTGAGACTCAATTTCTTGCTGAATGTTGCTCGTTAGCTTGTCTAAGCTTAGCAGATGTTGATTGAATAATTTGTATTGTTTTTCGATTGTTTCTTCCGATCTTCTTAGAACGTTGTATTCAGCTTCTATTATAGTTGTCTGATTTTTAGACAAAAGGGCGAGATGTTTCTCATTTTCTTTAATGAGTTCTATATCCCGTTGATATTGTTCGGCGAATTGGTCATCTAATACTCCGAACAGGGAACGTGCGATTGACCCGACACCGTTGATAAGGCCGCGTTTGCTTCTCATATTCACCCGACCTTGCTGATTCAGCAACATGCGGTTGTAGTGGTCGAGTTCAGCGAACGCGTGATGTAATTGTAATGAAATAACGTCACATTGAGACTTCTGTTTAAGTTTTGAACATATGTTTTCGAGATGATCGTTGAATTTGGTGAACACCGCTGTACCATGCCAGTAGGGTTTGACGTCATAGTAGACAATTATCTTCCACTCGTCGCGAATCAATTTCATGTTGGTGGCTTTATCGAAATATAGGCCTTGTTGCAATTCGATAAAGTTTGTTGTGTTTGTTGTCGCGCTTGCTGGACTCAGTAGGTATAGCAGGGTCATTACTAATCCGATCAAGTTGATTTTGCCTGTCTTGGCATTTTGCTGACGTTTTGTTGTGATCTTGTTTGTAGCTTGATTTTTGTATTCGGTTTCGGTGTTTTGTGGAATCGACTTGCTGTCTATGGGTAAAATAGATAGCTTTGTTATGGGTCTCTTTATAGAGCCGTTTCTTGTTTTCAGGGTCACGACACGAACGTATCCGTCGTTTCCCGGGTGAAGATCTGTTACTCTGCCCATCAACCATTTTCCTGCGGGCCGCTGGTCATCATGTACAACAACCAAGTCACCAATCTTCACGTTGTTCTGAGGCTTCTGCCATTTTGTTCTTGATAACAGTTGGCACAAGTACTCGCTTTTCCACTTCTTCCAGATTTCTGTGTATATTTTTCTAGTAAGCTCCCATCTTGTTCGGGCGTCTTCTCTTGTTTCGATGACGGTCAACCCTGATTTCCCTGTTAGAAAGTGTGCTGGCGTCAGACAGTCTAGGTCTTCCACGTTTTCACTCAGCGCACACAGAGGTCTGGAGTTTAGACATGCTTCTAGTTTTGTTAAGATTGTGGTGAACTCCTCGAATGTTAACTTTTGCTCACCCACCACTCGTTTTAAATGGTGTTTCAAGCTTCTTACGGCCCGTTCCCACAATCCGCCCGCCGAGGGCCATGCAGGAGCGTTGAAATGCCACTGTATGAACATCTCGGCGACTTCCTTCTGTAGTTGTTCGTTCCTGTAGGTGTTCTCTATTTTCTCGTATTGTTCCATGAGCAGTCGATTAGCGCCGACAAAGTTCGTGCCATTATCGCTGTACATATGGCGGGGGGCGCCTCTCCTTGCTGCCATTCTGTTAAGGGCTGCCAAAAATGCCGAGCTTGTAAGATCAGAGACCAACTCAATGTGCACTGCCTTTGTTACCATGCAAACAAAGATGGCTATGTAACCTTTAGTGGTTTTAGCCCCTCTTCCTTTATTCATCTTGACATCGACGAATCCCGTGTAGTCCACTCCTGTATGGTAGAATGGTGGGGCAGGGTTTATTCTTGCGGTCGGCAGTTCACCCATGATTTGTTGTTGTTTGGTTGGACTGATTTTTCGGCACGTTACGCATTTCCTGACTTGCATTTTCGTGACTCGCACGCCACTGATGATCCAGTATTTTTGGCGAAGATGCGACAGAGTGAGTCGCGGTCCGCCGTGGAACGTCATTTGGTGAGCTTGATCGATGAGCAAATGCGTTAGGTGGCTGTCGTGAGGGATGATCATCGGATGCTTCATCTCTTCAGATAACGTGGCGTGGTTCAATCTTCCCCCTACTCTTAGCAAGCCTTCTTGATCAATGTAAGGATTAAGAGGCAGTAACTTGCTATTTGATGTCACTCTGCCGTGTTTACGTAAATGACTCATATCCGTTTCAAATACCTTTTGTTGTGTTTGTTTCACAATTGCCTTAGTTGCACTGTCCAATTCTTGCAACGAAAGGTAACTCGGTAATTGGCGATGTTTCGAGTCCAATGTTCGAACTGTTAAGTTCATTGCTCTGTGTATCCATGCGACTATTCGAATGACATGATTAATAGAGCTATGTTTTTGTAATAATTGTTCGATAATGTTGATGGTTTCTGTGTTGGTTTGGACAGCATTGACTTGTTTCTTTGCCGTTGTTTTCACCTCTTGGGCTGACGTATAGACCTGTTTGACTTGGGTCTTCCTTTCATAGGATGATAGCCAAATAGGACCTTGCCACCACAGCTTGTTTTCCTTCAATTGACCTGCGTACTGGCCTCTAGTTGCGGCGTCTGCGGGATTTTCACTTGACTGACAACACGAACGCGGTATTACTGTGTTGATTTTTTGGACTCGATTCTCTACATATGTTTTCCATCGTGACGGGTCACCTTGTATCCAACCCTGGACCACCATAGAATCAGTCCAGCCATAGACTCGAATATCCTGTTGATGTAAGGATTCTTTAACCTTCTGCATTAATTTGCATAATAGGTGCGCTCCATTTAATTCCAGTTTAGGTAATGTTGTTGCTTTTCTGTGCGGTACAATTTTAAATTTTGCAGCGACAAGTATAACGTCTGTTGATGGTTGAATTCGTGCGTAAATAACACACGCATAAGCATCCAGAGAGGCGTCACTGAAGCCATGTAGTTCTATAGCTTGTCTTCCGTCACATCTGAGCCATCTTGGTACTTCATACAAGTTTATCGTCATTATATCCGCTTGTATTCTGCACCATTCTTTGTGTATGTTGTCGGGAACCTCGTCGTCCCATTGTAATTTGACCTCCCACACTTTTTGGAATAATAATTTTAATTTTGTTGATAAGGGAGCTAGCCAGCCAAGTGGGTCAAACAATTTTGATATTTCAGCTAATAAGCTGCGTTTTGTATATTTCTTGTTGACGCTTGAAATCGAACATTGAAATGTAAATGTGTCCTCTATCGAATTCCAGCATAGGCCCAATGTTTTGGATGTTTGATCTGTTTTGAAGTTGAAGACAGTGTTTTCTTTGTTATGTTCTGTTGTTGTTTTTTCCAAGAGTGCCGGTTCATTTGATGCCCATTTTCTTAGGTTGAACCCGCCACTCTTGAGTAATTGTTTTAGGTCCGAAATTAGCTTCTGTCCTTGTTCAATGGTATGCGATCCGTGAACGAGATCATCGACGTAAAATGACTCCTTCACTACCTTTGAAGCTTCCGGGAAATTCTGACGCTCGTCCTCCGCCAGCCGTCGTAGTGTCATTATGGCCAGGAAGGGCGCTGCTTTTGTTCCATACGTTACTGTAGCGAGCTGATATGAAAGTAGAGGTTGTTCCGGTGATTCTCGCCAGATAATCTGTTGTAGGCTTTGGTCACAGTGGGCCACTAGAATTTGCCTGTACATCTTTTCAATATCAGCTGTGTAAGCATACTTGTATTGCCTACACTGAATTAATGTTGTTTGTAAATCTTGTTGTAGGTTTGGGCCCTTGTACATGAGATCGTTTAAGCTCCAACCGGTAGTGGTTTTTGCGGATGCATTAAATACGACCCTGTACTTGGTTGTTATTGACTCGGCGCGTTCAACGCCGTGGTGCGGCAAATAGCAGTCGAGTGTCTTGTTACATGTTGATTGTTGCATATGACTTAAGTCAATGTACTCTGCTATAAATTCTTTATAGGCTTTTGCTAAGTATTGTTGTTTTCCTAATCTTCGTTCTAACGTTTTGAATTGGGCAATGGCCATCTGTTTGGAAGAGCCCAGCTTGCATTCCCAGTCGCTTATCATTGGAAGTCTCACTTCGTATCTTCCATTTTTTAAACGTTGTGTGGTATTCGTGTAGTACTCAACGCATTTCTGATCTTCCACTGAGAAATCGGCTGTGTCTTTGATGTCTTCGGAATCCCAAAACTGTATCATATCCTCCAGATTATTCAATACCACGTTGCATTGTAATTTTGTAGTTTTGACGTGTCCGCATAGTAGCCAGCCTAAGTAAGTAAGTAAGTAAGTAAGTATATTTATTTGTTTAAACATGGTATACATACATTGCATGCAAGATATGACAGTAGAAAAGAAAGTTCAAACATGTTCAGCCGCGTGACGTGGCGTACAAATTGTTGAGTGGCGTACAGTTGCTGGGTTTTAAACCGGGACTACACTTATTAAATTCAAAATGATAAAATTACTATAACAATCGTACTACATTATCAATACAATTCAATTATCAATTCTATTCAATGTCAGTTCAATTATCAATTCAATTCAATGTCAAGTTAATTATTAATTCAATTATGTCAAGTTAATTATTAATTCAATTCAATGTCAATTCAATTTAATTATCAATACATTATACAATAAAATAAATTAAAATACATAATCATCAAGAAAAATTATCCTCTTTCATAAATTCCGAAATACTATAATAAGATCTCTCTATTAATAATTTTCTCAATTTCAATTTAAGGCCAGATACATCCAATAATCTCCATGACTTGGGCAATTTATTAAATATGGTCGGAGCCATGTAATAAATGCTCTTATGCAAAAGAGCAGTTTTACCGCTAAGTATGTTTGTTGTGCGATGGGCCGTGTGACGTCATCGCTTTTGATCATTCCTCCTAGCATGATCTGGGAGTAAATGTCTGCTCCAAATAGCAGATCTACTGGTCGGCTGCTGTTGAATTCCGGATCCGCCAAGTTGATATTTTGTATTTGAGGCCATGATGGTTTTGTAAAAGTTTTGTTCGGTAGATTCTTGATTAAGTTTTTCATTATGTATACTGATTTTCTGAACGTGAAGTCGCTGAAGACAGAGCTGCATGAAATTGTTATCATGCCCTTGCAATTGCTTTCCTTTTCTCCAACTCCAAAGATAACTCCATTACATTTCTGGCGTTTAATCCCAAGAAGTTGAGCTGCTCGTTCTGTTATCAGTGATATTTGAGACCCCTGATCTACAAGAGCTCGCATGTTGTGCTGAGTTCCATCAGCTCCCTCTACCTTTAATATGGCGGTCGCTAATAGAATCTCCGAAGGTTCTTCATCATTTTGAGAGACATGAGATGATGAATTTGTTTGGTTTTGTTCATTGTTTTTTGATGCAGCTTCGTGCATTAGCGTATTGTGCTTAGCTTTGCATTTGCGACATCGGTTGTTTGACGTACATTTTTTGTTCTTATGGCTGTACAGGCAATTAATGCAGACTTGTAATTTGTTAATTGTGTTAAGTTTTTCGTCGTTCGACATTTCTAAAAACTTTGCACAAAAATAAAGGCCATGCTCGTCGTTGCAGAGTGGACAAATAAACGTTGACGCATGGTACGATTTCGTGACCTTGTTGTTACTAGCCGCTTGATTCTTGTTGTTATGGTAGCTGTATTTCTTGTTATGGGATGCTTCTTGATTCTGGTTTGTTGCAGAACTTGTCTTCTGATAATTGTCTTGTTTACGCTGTGACGATTCCATTGAAGTAAACTTCGCCTCTAGGTAGTCTAAGAAATCCTTTAATACAGGTAATTCTCTCGAGTTCTTCAGTGATTCAATGTAATCTGAGTATGTCGCAGCGTCCAGTTTTTGTGCCAAAATGTGCACTAGTAGCGGATCCCAGGTTCTGACATCCACTTCCAAATTCTTGATAGCGTGCAAACATTCTATTGTAATGTCATGTATTTTCTTGATTGGTGCTAATGACTGTTGTTGCATAGTAGGCAGATTGAAGAGCATGTTGATATGTGACGTAAATATAAGTTTTTTGTTGTTGTAGCGATTGTTGAGAATATCCCAACATACTAGATAGTTGCCCGAGCTTATTTGTAAGTGTTGTATCAACCTTTCAGCTTCTCCTTGGACCTTGCTTTTCAAAAATTGCATTTTCTGCGCATTTGACAAGGATGTATTGTTATGGATGGCTTCCGTGAAAAGGTCTTTGAACGGTATCCACTGATTAAACTTTCCGTGAAATACTGGTATCTCCAACTTTGGTGTTGTTTTTTCTCGATAAGCTCCGGACCACATCTTGGTGTTTAATGCCTTTTTCAGATCGATATATTGGTTTTCAAATCTTGTATAGCGCTCTTCATAAACTGCGTTTTTGTCCCCGTTGAGTTCGCACTCGATTTCCCAATGAAGACTGTCAATAGCAGACCACCGCGCTTGCAACGTTTGCAGCGCATCCTGGAATTCCCATTTTTCCGTGATAAATTCCACTTGAATGTTGGCCACAGCTCTCATGAATGCCTTGAAGTTCGCCGATTGTTTGCGTAAGAGGTCGTCCAGTTTACTGTTGGACCCCGTGTCCACCTTGTTAGGACTTTGTTGTTGCCGAGGAGGCGATTGATCCCTGTTGTTTCTCTCAGTTGTGTTACTGGTTTCTTCTTCCTCCTCGCTGTCTTGTTGTTCTTGTAATTTCTTGCTCGAAGTACCTGCTTGATCTTGTTCAGAAGTACTTTCGAACGGTGTTGGTTGCACTGCCGGTCCCCCTGTGGACCGCTTGTGCGTCGACATTTGTTGATTTTGTAGGAGAATCAACTCCTTGACTTCTTTATAACACTTCAATGCTGTGTTATATAAATCACTTGTAAAGTAAGGATGACCCGCACTTACTTCTGTAGACAGCCGATCATGGTTGAACTGGAACTCACTCCATAAGTTTTCCAGCATTTGCATACGCCGTTTGAAGTAGTCCAAGTTCTTTCTGTCCCAGCCATCCTTCTTGATGTTGATGCCGACTTTCTTGATGTTTTCGTAAAGTTCGCACTGATTCTCGTAAGTATTTGCTGATGACGTCATGTTGTCAAACTTCCCGTTGAATTGACGAACTTCGTTTTGAGAAGTAGGGCTGTTGCTCCACACTTCTGGTTCTTGGTATTGTGCAACCTTCCTCTTCTACGATATGCGCCTTCTCAATTGGTTACTGGGGCGACTCGCTTGTGAGAGACCAGTCCAACCGATTCGCGACCGTAAACGATTTAAATCACACAACACTAAATTGCTCGAAGGACCAAATGTTGGGGTTGTAATGCCCAACAGTGAAAATGTTATGTACTTGTTATGTTATGTTATGTAAATGAGTAGACGAAGTTCCCTTGATGGATTTATTGCTACTGAATATAATTACACAATTGTTCCACTTAAATGCTATGTTAGAGAAATGCACAGCTAAACAATATCGATGTGCATTATTGAGTATGACGTACAAACTACTACAAAGGTCAATGTACAGCGTAGCTCGTACACGCCCACTTTGAAAAACAATTATTTTTCAGCGCCTCCCATTTTTTTTTAACGGCGGGCGTTTTCGCCCATTTGAGAAACACTGGCCTAGACTAAGGCACCATTTACGCGATGCTATTTTCTTGAGTGTAGCATAATAAAATTTAAGCAACAAATGAATTGCATCGTCTAAACATTGTTTACACGGTGCAATTTCTATTTTCACTTCAACTTATTGCTTGCCACTGACAAAAAAATGGCATCGTGTATATCAGACTTAAAAACCGGCTTCTGATTAGAAAATTTTAAGAAGAGAACTTGTCACTATGCCTTCAAACTAGCCAGACAAATTAAAAAATTCTTACGTTTTTTGCAAAGTATTTTGAATTTTGTTTTCTTTCACCTTCATCATCATCATTTCAGCCGAAAGACGTCCACTGCTGGACATAGGCCTCCCCCAAGCACCGCCACTTCAACCGTTTCTGTACTTCTCACATCCCGTGGTTTCCTGCGGCCGTCACAAGATCATCGGTCCACCTTGTGCGGGCTTTCACCTTAAGTTATGCTATAGTTGAGACATTAAGCTATCAACTTTTATTGATCAAATCGGAACGCCGGGTAAATGTGGCATTCTATTAGCCCGCGATATGATGGAAACGTCTAAAATGTGTGTGACTGACTTAAGCCACCGAAAGACTTCTGTCAGTCCTGTTGAAAGTCATTGTAGAAATACGAAACGACACTTGTCTTGTCTTTTTACCATCTAAAGAACATAAAAAAATAAAATATTTCTGTTTTACAAATCCGACCGAAATCATTGTTTTACCAATAGTCATAAAAATCCTTTTATTTCTCTATAAACCTCAGAATCAATAAAAGATTTTCTGTGAGTACTTTCCCATAGAAATCAGAGTTCGAAATAAGCCGTATTGAATTCATATTTTTTCCGATACTCGCATAAAATTCTAAGACCAAAAGGAATCGGGTCCAGGTAGGATTGAATTTAAATAAATAAATATCAGCAATCCGTAGTAGGTACGGTTCTTAAGTTTTTCCTAAAATCCAAAGCTATAAACAACACATCAACATCTACAAACAACTACAACAAACACAACCAGCAGTGTAATAGTATGCATACGGGGCTTTTTATATGCGCGTTCCAAGAAACGCGTCTCGGTGGCGCGTTTTCTGCCTTGCAAAAAGATCTAGAGGACGCGTAAAAATAACACTGTGGGCTTAGGCCCTTAGTAATACCACAAAGGTTATTGATTTTAGAAAAGTCATTTTTATCATTTTTGATTTTATTTATCATGATTCACAAAAATAGGAGCAAAATAAATCTAAATCTGTACGACGTTATCACATGTTTTAATACATAAAGATTTTTTGATGGGACTGCTGCTATCACAGTTGTGTATGATCCATCTCAAACGTGATGAGATTGGTGGCTCAAGCATCACTTTAGAACGTAGTACATAGTACATACATAGGTTCACGCCTCCTTCCCATGGAGGTAGGCAGAAACTACAGAACGCCACCGCTACGATCCTTAAGGTGCCATTCCAACAGTGTGCAGCAAAGTGCAACACTGTGCCGCACACTGTACAGCACGAACGTTTCTTTTGGTGGATTCACGCGAGTGAACATAACAAACTGTGCGCGCACTCTATTGGAAAGTTCGCGCACAACCGTGAACTTTTGTTCACGTACTCGTTCAACTGGTGGACACGTGACAGCGCACACGCACTGAGTTTTGTTTCCACCGCAGGAGCGAAAACATTTATTTTTTCGCGTACATTCGGTGGCGCCTGGCTGATTTTCATTTGCCCGTCCACGACTGAAGGAGAGCGCTCCTGCAGAGAATATGTTCATGTACAAATGTGCTGCACAGCACATTTACAAAAGTAACGCACAGTTTTGCCGGTGTAGAGAGACAAGTTACATCTACAGCTCAGCTACACGCACTGCTGGGGTTCTGCGCAAAATGTTTATCAACAAATGTGTGGAACATTATTTTAGTGGAATGGCACCTTTGGCTATTCCTTTTGCTTCGTTTACGTTTATACACGCACGCCAGTTGCGAGTACTACGCACCCGACTTTTCTGAAAAACATCACCAATAAGATGTGTTCCTCTAGCTAGGGCGGCCCCCCCCGGCGTTTCCACTCACATCTCCCTTGTAAACACCTTTTGTTAGTGGGCTGTTTCATTCATCCTCTCAATATGACCAAACTATCTACTCTTTTAAATTTTTGTCTCTACATCTTGTTCTAAACTGCAACGTTGCCTTAACACAACATTCCTCAGCCGTAGTTCAATCGTGAATCAATCGAGTCCCAGAATTTCTTGTAGCCACGAGCTTACCTTCTAAACTTTAAGGTGGTTATCATGTTTTAAGGAAATACTCTGAATCAAATACCACAAAGTAATTGCAGCTGTCGCGGAGCTCGTAAAAACTTTTACGACTAGATCCGGACGAATTCAGACGAGTTCGGAACTTCGGACGAGTACGGACGAGTGGCGACGAATTTAGATTCGAAGAAATTATGACATCGGATACGGTATACCGACTTTATTTTAACGGCGTTTTACTGAATTGAGTTTTATTGGATCGTGACTTATGCGGGTGAAACCGCGGGGCAGCTAGTGAACAATAAAGTTCTTAAACATTGATTACAATCTAGCCTAATAGACAAATAAGCAAATGAACTCTAACTTATCATTTTACGTGATATATTATGATATAACTAAGAATAGTGCCAATTTGCACTTTTACACAATTCGGCAGGACTTTCTTAGGGTCTGATAATTGATAAACACTGTTGGAATAGCAAGTTGGAAGCGTGCTTTCATACACAATTTGGATGATGACCGGAGTAACTTCTATTTATAAAAAAAAACTATTAAATAGTCTTCTAAACACAATTCCTAGTTATGGATAGCTCATCTAGTCAGCACGTATATAAACATCACCTTTACAAATCCTAGCCAAACCTATTGACCATCTAGGTACAAAGCTTACAACAAAGATCCCCTTTTTACGATACAACTACCCTCTACTACCAGTCTAAACCGGATTATGTCAAAGATTCAGACTCAATACCCGAACAAAATCTTATATTAGTACACACGGTGATATAACAAGTTATACTTTTCCAGTATAAGCTGAGCTCACATTGTGACTTTCCTTATGCTCTTACTATAGCTGCGTTAATGTTATTGTGAAAGTCAGAGGTATGGCGTTAAAAGTCGCCCTTTTAACAATTGGCTATATTAATATGGTTCTGCTCCAAAAGATTTTGCTTCAAAGTAAGTACATTAACCACGTCAAAATTATGATTATAGAAGCTGCTGCGGTACTTTTTAGTCCTTTCGGTGCGTGCATAGAATGAGACAGCGCTAATGTAGCCAAGGCGGCTTGATGTGTTTTTTAACGAGCTAAAACGTTTTAATGTGTCGAAAAAACAACGTTATCAACAATGACACATCTCATGAACGTATTAAAAATTGTAACCATCTGCGTGATGTCTTATTTAACGCGTTAATTTGTGCGTAACGACGTAGTTGGCAGAAGCATTACAATGACGCCGGTACACCTCCGCCACGCGAAACCATAGCAGCGAAACCTCAGTAGTTCAATTCAACTGGTTCGCGTCATGTTCCAAATTAAAGTCAAATAATTTATTTCAGTAAGGCATATAAAAGGCACTTTTAAACGTCAAAATTTACAAAAAATAGAACTGATTCTAGTCGCCCCTTCGAAAGGGTAATTTTCGTATGGAGAAGAATGGGCAAGAAATTCCACCGCTTCCGCTACTCGCATCCGATTTGAGTTAGAGAGGGCAGCTTATACTGGACATGTATAGCTTGATATGTCGTGCGTACAGTAAGGTCGACTATAAAGTGATTTGGGACTCAAAAGGAATAATGTTGAGGATAAACGAATAATATACTGCTTATTGGAAATGTACTCGTTTAGAAGTTAGTTGTATAATGTAGGATTTATCGTTTGATGAATCGTGTAGATGTTAAAGTTTATTGTATCTGCTCTTTTACTGATGAGATTGCTTTAAAAAGGCTATATCTTACAATGTCTCACATTTCCTGTATATTTATGCAAGTATAAAATCAGGCCCAAATCTGACAGTACCTAGTGATTTAAAATGCGTTCGGAGCTGACGTTTTTTACCGTATCGGCAGCTGTTGGCCTTTATCTCTCCTGATGGTAAGTGTGCCCGATCGGATATCCCATCGGCAAAGATGAAAACTTCCATACAAACTTTCATCCCCTCTACAAAAATCCTTTTTAAGTGCACATTTTCGAGAAATTTCATGCTTCTAGACCCAGCGATTTGTCTATCAGTGAATGAATGTATGATTTTGATTAAGTACAAGATGCCCTTTAAACTGAAAAATTCTGCGGCAAAAATATTGTGGTATTGGCCGATTTTACAAGTCTATAAACAACGAAGGGTTTTCAATGTTTGTATGTCATATTTCTACAGACCAACAATAACAAACCCAGCTTATCCCCACACGCCACCCACGCCTTTGTTCACTAACAGCTGCTAGAGAAATGCATTGCATTGAATCAGCAGTTTTGATCCGTTCTGTGCGAAATATAAACCCGCCAAGACCTTCCAATGTATTGTCAGCAAAATTGTAAAATACACAGGAAATATCTGACGAAGCAAAATGTAGCGCTCGCTGCCTTTTCAAATAGTGAGGAATCGACGTTTTGCAACATTGCTTTGACATATTTAGAAGTTACAAAGATTTCTATTTTGTTTATTTTTTATTTGTATAAGTCTACCTATTAAGTAAAAGCTTAGGTCCTTGCGGAGGTTTCAAACATTGAGTAAACTGCAAGAGTCGAGTAACTTACACGCCGCATTTATAACCCGAAACAGTAACTTGCACCTTCACATGCTCAAGTATATTAACCCCGCTTTTGTACCATAAAACATGAATTGTACAAGGTGTGTCTACTGTTTTCGCAGATCGCTTACATCTAAAACAAGTTGCAAAGACAAGTTGTTTACAAAATTTGTAGAAAACTTGTCAAAAAGGAGAGCAAAATATAAAACAAGATATGTCTGAAATATCGTCAATACAATTATGATTCATGTTTTAGACAAGTCTTTTATAAGACTTTTCGAAAACAAGTATCACAACTTGTTTATGGGTGTAAGGGTGGGGTTAGAAACATCTTCTCGTTTGTGTCTTAACATTCTTCTTACATCAGGAGGATGTGAATCATCATTAAACAATACGATCACCAATCTATCTGGTGATTACAACATCCTGCACTACACTGCCATAGGCAGAGTTGATTGATTGATTCTAGCACGGAACAGAACATATGTCTTACCGATAAGCCGATGTAGGGGCACATTTATCAATCTAGATTACAGACCTGACATAGGTACCGTAGATAGCCTAGATAACGAGAATAATCGAATGTCCTAGTGATTGAAGAGGTTGGAGTTAATTGGTGGGTGACAATGAATCGAAATGTACCGAGAATAGAATTTACTTTGAAGTTTTTACAGTGAATATATAGATTGCCGATCAAGCACGAATTCGAAGAAGTAATGCCCTACCCTATTTCTGCCACCAAGCAGCGTTGCTGTTCCAGTTTGAAGGCCGATGTGCTTACAGGCACAAGAGAAATTTCAGCTTTGACTAAAGGATAGTGCCGCGTCTGCAATGTATCTGATAATGCAGATATACATAGCTATGGGTATCCAGTTATCCAGTTATCATCGGGTGGGCCGTCAAATAGTTGGACATCCAACATTTTATTATAATAATAAACAAAACTTGCTATTTTTAAAACCGGTTATATTTTGTAGTCAAATCCACCACCACTAGGCGTCCACCTTCAAATTAGTATATTCAAAAAGATCTCTCTACATAAGTTTATTTTAGAATGTTTACATGTGGGTACAAACAACTTATAACTAATTAATTAATAAAAGTAGCAAAATTATATACTAACTTAACTAAAACTATTTACAAACTAAAATATAGAATCGAAAAATTCATCCGCATCGCTGTCGACTGGTAATGTACCCAAGAGACTGGCCGCATTGCCACGTTGTATGGCAATGCTTAGCCTCTGCCCAAGGTAAAAACCAGCCCTTGGGTCACGGGAAGTGTCAAATAGCCGTTTGGAGATTTCTCTAAAGAGGCCGTGAGCACTCGGACCCCACGGCCCCAGGGTTTCAACCCCAAACGGCTCGAAAATATAATTACCAGTAAGGTTATTATACTTACGCCGCTTGACGTTTTCTGCAGCCGCAGCAGCAGCACCAGCACAGCACGCTGAGCTAGGAAGATGGGATGGCACAAGAGTGTCGACACAAGTTGCATCCCACACTAAAGGCCTACCCACCTTCCATGGAAATAAAGACATGCCGTCCGGTCTCTTGCCATCGTCAATTAATTAATACCAAAAAAAAAAAAACATCTCTAAATTTTTTATATGATACTTTGTATGTCTTAGTTAAAATGTTACGGTTGAGTTTGTTAGAGAGAAAAATACAATGTAACTGTATGAGTAAGTAAGAGTCGAGATTTCGGCTCGAGTTAAAGCCGTACGAAAAATATAAAGCATAATAAATCTAGACGGGTGAGGTTACCTTATCTTAGTTTAACAGTAGGTATTAGTAGGAACGATGGACCTTATATGACCAACATTTCATTCCACGTTTTATTTCTGTAAGTACGTTTTTACAAACACTTATAAACGTCATTCATATTTAAAAAAATAGATGAGGTCAGTCCTGGCACACCAGGTGAAATATTAACAAAATAACATAAACATAGCATCACGTGTGTATTCTCAGAAGGGTTGAGCAGAGGTGGTTGGTATACTGTGTAGAGTGCACCCACATAATACACCACTACCCACAAAATATTGATATTCCAATAATTATTATATTAAGTCTTCCTTTACATTCGTTTCTTGCCAGTTTTATTTAAGTCCAATGTAATGGAGGTAATCTATTAACTGGGCACAAGTCCAGATTCCTGGCTACTACTTTTAATGGAATAATAATAGCTACTACTGAGTATTCCTAATGGAATAATCCAGCTACATTTGGCCGACCCGAGGATCGAACCCTAGACCCTATACTCAGCGGTCATATATTTTTTTTTTTATTATTTGTTTGATTTATTTTTATTATTACGCGTGTCCCAAATAAAATATTTTTCTTGATTTTCTTTCTATATTGCCGAACACTATACCAACGTTGTAGTCAGCACGTTTTGGAGATATTTCATCAAATCGGATTTTCTGAACATCTTAAGAATCAAAGTTTATGACATAAAAGATGGATGCAAAACCATTCAAACAAGTAATCTTTATCTTAAAGTTAGGTAAGTACTGCAAGCCAACCTCAACTAACATAGTTGTCAGATAATGTGACCTATAAATCAAGATACAATGTAACACATCCCAAGTTTACAACTTAATAGGTTGTTGCAGTGTGCTAACAATCTAAGGGAAGCTTGTAAGGCGTGTACACGAGACGAGGTAATAAGGGCGGGCGGCAATGTTAGCGTATTGTCTGATACACTTTGTAATGCACGGTAGGGGTGGAATATTTTAACGTGTGACATTTTTAGGTGTGTTGGAAGAATGGTATCGTAGATATATTACCTAAATTTCTCCTTCGTTGTCGCTTCGCTTTTGACAGAGCGGTCGTGGTCACAGTGAATTTTATCCAATCGCAGTCGTTGCTCGCCTCACGATCTCTCTTCATCTGGTTTTCAGATGACAGTCTGTTCATTAACGGTGCCTCCAATCGCGGATTTAATTTGATTGGTCTACCTCATCGGTGAGCCCCGCGTAGTATTTTATCTTCCGCTCTGCCCTGCATCAGTAGACGTTCTATGGAGTCATTATTCAGCCTGGAGACATGACCAACGAACTTCAGTATTCGAGACGGTACTAGTGCTGATAGACACTGTTCGATGACGAATTCTTGGAGCATGGAGACATTAATTTGTGCGGAATTCCGTCCGAGGAACCAAAGTATTCTTCTCGAGCTCCTCATTTCTAGAGCATCTACTTTATTCTTTTCCAGTTCTCGTAGATAAATTCAAGTAAAACACTAAACAAACTTGATGACGAATACGAATGTCGCGTATTTATCATCAAGTTTGTTTAGTGTATCACTGAACGATCAACAATTATTGTTACTATTCACAATCAATCTGCCTACCTTTCCCAACAATGTCGGAGTCGGCTTCCAGTCTAACCGGATATAGCTGAATACCAATATTTTACATGGAGCTACTGCCTATCTGAGTTCTGACTACCCGTAACGATTTGTTAAAGATCTGTAAATGACCGTGCTTTCCCAGGCACGGAGGGGTCTCTGTATGTAATTGATGGTTACCTATCCACGAACCGACCGCGGCAAGCGTAGCTTTACCTTCGATCGGCCCGTGCTGCTGTTATTATTTAGCGTCGAGCCTACTACTCACATTCTGCGTATATAGCAAATCAAGCCACACCGTGTTGCTAACATTGTCTCCTACGTAGGAGTTATCGATCCCTGTATATTTATACCCGTCCTTTGGGTCAATACGTCGGTCACACAATGAAGCTCACTGCCCATAAAGTGCCGGGTTTCTTCCACTTTACATACAATTACTATTCCTTGAGAAGTGAGCTAACGATCATATTGTGGATTGTGGAGGTAAGGATGTAGGGAAGGTAAATCAAATTTTATTTGTAACTTATTTTAGGAATGTCTTTTTAGACGTCCATTGTGGCTTTATTTGGTGGAAGGGCTCTTGGCAAAAGCATAAGAGCTGCTCGGGTCGCTTGCTTGCCGCGGTCGGTTCGTGGTTTGTCCATTACAAATGGAGACCCCTCTGTGCCTCGGAAAGCAAGCAGTTGGTCCTGCCTGTCATTCGTAGATCTTTGACATACGTTGGAGGTAGACAACCAGTCTTACCAAGGGTTATCGTATTACCCAACTGGGTTGTGGAGGTCAGACATAAGACGGTCGCACCATCTGAAATACCGGTATTCAGCTACATCCGGTTAGACTGGAAGCAGACCCCAGCATAGCTGGGAAAAGGCAGATAAGTGGTTTTATTTGGTTTCGTGAGAGGGCTTGTTCGGATAAGTTTTGCTGCCATAGTTCTTTCTGTCGACGGCCGTTTTTTGCGTGCTAGTAATTACAGGTACTGATTTCATGCATAATATGCGATCACCTTGGTTATTATTATTATTCATAATATGTAATATTAGCCTTGAGTTCTACTCTGTAACGGTCGATCAGTATTTTTTATAATCACACTATTAATAATATATATAATTTTACCTCTTCGGAACTACTTATCGGATTCCGATTCGGAATTTTACTAAAATAAACTCAACCAAAAATGTCTCTTGTGTTGACTACACTCGTGCTACGTATTTGCTACGAGTGCTACGCCGCTACGATAGTGCTACGCTTGATCTACGCATCTCTTTCTAAACTTTTCCTACCTGTTTTGCCTTCAGGTTTCAGTCTGATTAAGGGCGAATTTCACCAATGAAGCTGAACGCGATCAGCACATCTAAACCGCGTTCAATTTAATTGGTGATTTTCTATACTAAAGTATTTACTAGCCTGAATGCAAAATAAAAACATGTTTATCTAAAAAATCATTTATGAAATTCAGTTTCCCGTTCGTTTAATAGTTCACGCTCTATTTGTCACGTTGAATAATCAAAGTGTTGCCGTTAGGTCAATCAATAATATTATGATTGCTGGTCGGTGGTTTATTAATAGAATCAATCTATTTAGTAATAGTGGTTCTGGGTCAGACCAGAGGTCAAACTTAACGATATTTTGATATAAAAGTTGTTATAAAATCACGACTTTTCGAAAGGAATGTACACACACACTTAGATTTTTACCTAACTGGGAATCGAACCAAGTACCTTTTTGCGAGTATTAGTAACCACCTAGAATATATATAGTTTGACAAAAAAAACATTCTTAGTATACCTACCTATCTATCCACATATTATTATCTCTTAATGGGACCAAAAAACTTTGTGTATTCGCTTAGAGCAAACCACATTAAAAATAAAGTAATGACATACATACGAGTAATATGAAACATGTTATTTAATTTAATACAGTTTTTACAATTATTTAAACATTTTCTTATGGATGATTAACATTTTACAATTCAAAACATTGCTATAAAATCAACTCAGTAAAGCAATTAAATTCAACAAAAACTAAAAACAACAGACACAAACCTTCTCGTACAACATCAATAGTTAATAAACCACATCTAATTAAAGTTTGATCATCCGATACCTCACACAACGCACCGCCCCGGTCCGGTTGTACGTCACATCCGGTTCGGCGAGCCGTTGAACTACATATCCGGTATCATTCAAGTTCATTCACAATGAGTAATCGGTTCATTGTCCTGTTTATTGCGCGGTTCCTATGTCAGTACTAAAGCGAAGTGGGTCGAAGGGTGAAATTCTTGTTGTCAATAGCTGCTGTTATAGCTTGAAAGCTAATATGAAGTTTAAGTACCTGTTTCTGTTTTAACAGAATTTATGAGACATGTCTGTCATTATGATTTAACAGGAACTTATTCGGTAATGGTGAAATTATCTCTCTTCTTTAATCGGTCCCTCATTACTAAGGATCGTGGTCACTTGAAGCGGACAATCTGACTCCATAGACTCCCTTCCAAAGTTGCCATCACCACCTGCTGAAATTTGCCTGAAGAAGTAGCTTCTTTTACTTGGTCGGACCATCGTGTTGGCGACCGGCCTCGTGCTCTCTTTCCTTGGGTATTGCCAACAATGACCAGCTTTTCAAGGCATAAACCATAATAATTATTATTTTTATTTGCATTGCGTTTGCTCAGTGATAATTTATTATTACTGTGTGTATCAATTCTTCGCTATTTAAATCGATAGTCTTTCATTATAGTTCAGCGTCCTCCAAAAAATAATATATTTTGAGGACACGAACTTAAGGAAAAGCCCTCTAATCGCTAACCAAAGACCATAACCCACCCACGTAATATTGTTCAATTTAAGAAAAAGCCTCTAATGTCTTCACAAACAGTTTTCGATCAAAATAAAAGGTAATCTTTTAAGGTAATTTATATTTACCTAACTAGCAACCCGCCCCTGCTTCGCACGGGTGCGATCTACTGATGTGGCGTCATGCCAAAATATCAAGATTTCTCCACCATCGTCATCATTACCATCATTGCTGAAAAACGTCCACTGCTGGACATGGCCCTCCCCCAAGCGTCGCAATATCGACCGTGCCGAGCCACATGGTTGGTATGTGCCGTGTGCCTTCCGGAACAAATTCTCTAAATGCTGGTGAAAATCGCATGAAAATCCATTATGTAGTTCAAAAGAACTACACAAAGGACCAAAAAGCATACAGGAAAAGCAAATTTGTTTCATACTTTTTATATACTAGCATATACCCATGTCTTCGGGATAAAAAGTATTCTATGTCCAAACCCAGGTCATAATCTTCCTTTGTGTCCAATTTCATCGAAATCTGATCAGTCGTTAACGCGTGAAAGGTAACAGACAGACAGAGTCGAGCTAGTTTCGTAAGTATAATATTAAGTATGGATAGAGATATACGCGTTACAGGCCTTGAACGAGCGGAAGGGAATCGAACCCCTGTTGGTAGGATTATGTATATGAGCTGTATTTACTGAGTATCCGGTGCACGATAAAATATTACGTAAAAGGGTTAGTAATGGATTTACGTAAAAGGAATATTATAGTGCTTGTGTTTTCAGAGAAAACAAGAGGTAGCTGGAATTATTTATTTCGTAGAACACTTTAATCTAAATCTAATGAGTAAGTTTCATTATCATCATTTTATTAAGCATTTAGGTATTATTAAGCAAATTGACACCCATCGTCAATTTGCCGTGTACTACTCGTATGTATTTCAGACAACTGTCAAAGAATAACAGCTGAGTGATTTGAATATCATCATCATCATCATCATCATGATTTCAGCTAAAAGACGTGCACTGCTGGACATAGGCCTCCCCCAAGCACCGCCACTTCTACCGGTTCTGTGCTTCCCGCATCCAGCGGATTCCTGCGGCCTTCACAAGGTCATCGGTCCATCTTGTGGGAGGCCTTCCAACGCTACGTCTTCCGGTACGCGGTCGCCACTCTAGAGCCTTTCGGCCCCATCAGCCATCTGTTCTGCGAGCAATGTGCCCTGCCCACTACCACTTAAGTTTGACAATTCTTCGTGCTATGCCGGTTATCTTGGTGCTCCTACGGATCTCTTCATTTGGACCAAGTTGGTAGTAAATATGCTTAACTAGTTTTGTTGCCTTTACATTGCTACAAGACAAAGCATTGCACTACCTCACTTGCTCACTGAGTGTGTGCTGTAGATAACTCAGAAAAAATACCCATTTGAAAAAGATACACTTGTACTTTCCATATTCGAACATACAACTACGAGCTCACGAGAAAAGCGAGAACCTTTTCCAGGCTCAGAAAATCCGTAGTTAATAGACGTTTTAAAACGAACGAGCAACTTCTCACACGGACAGTACCTACGTCGCTTACTCCCACGTCCTCACCCTCTTTATACAGGATGCCGATTTATACACCTGCATCCGTCAAGAGGACGATTTTACCCGACATACTAAACAACTTTTACCTTTATCCGATTCGTAAAAAAAAACTAATTCCTATACAACAGTTAGACAGACTATTTCGACACAGGTACGTCATTTGCTCCCTCGGCACCAGTCGACCCTTTTTGTATTTGGCTGCTGAGACCAAAACTAAAAACGTAGTATTCAGGGAAGTTTTATAAAAATGTGGCTGTTATTTTAGGTGTCTTACGACTTCGACGCGAACGAAGTCACGGGGTGAAACTAGTCAAGTCATAAGTCATTTATTTCATAACAAAATACATTGTGTTGAAAATATTACAGTGATTATAAGTAAAATAATAAAAAAAGCACAAACATAACATTCATATTTAAAATTCATTACGCATTTAAAATATATAAATATATCACTTATATGTACTAAAAATAATTTTATGTCAATAAATCAGTAACAATAAATTAAATAATCACCAAAATTCCATTCAACTTATCAAATTCATTTCCCAGTATTAAAAGAAGGAAAATAAAAAAGTTATAAATAACAACACATAAATACACAAACATACATAATAATAATTCACAAGTTTATTATTTATGGGTGTCGTTTGTCATCTATAAACTCATCAATACTCTAATAGCCCTTCCTCGATAAATATGTCTTCAATTTGTTTTTAAATACGTTTATGCTGTTTATGCTTTTGAAGTCCATTGGCAACTTGTTGTATAGAAAGACAGATTGAACTCTGGGACTGACAGTTTGTAACAGATATATCTAATATCACTTTGTCTATACCCACGTTACGAGTGTTTAATAAATACGATACGTCTGGCCGTTTTCACGAACACTAGGCGACAATTCGTCAGCGATTTTCAACACTCGGCTCAGAGCCGAAAGTTGAAAATCCAACGGTGCACTTCAGCTAGGCATTTATTTAGGTGTCGTCTAGTGTGAGTGAAAACGGAAGAATATCATTGAAAAGACCGGAGTAAAAGAGAGAGCGTGGGTACACACATACCGTGATTGAAATATTAATTGAAATGGGAGTAGTCGACACAGATGAAATACCCGCGTATTTACACAAGACTCTCTTTACAGCTCGTTTGATTGCTTTTATGTTTGCTGAAAATAATTTAAAATGTGCTGCACTATCGGTGCCTGTTACCTGGTTACCTGTTGCAATTAATTTATATATTAAAGTTAATCAAGCCTTTCCGATAGAATTTTCCATCGACAAAAAATACGAAGTTCCACACAAACTTTCATCCCTTATTTAACTCCTGAAGGGGATGATTTAAAAAATATATTTTAATGCCCACCTTGGTAAGGAAGTTTTTGGGAAATTTCATGCTTCTAGACCGAGAGGTTTAGGCTGTGCGTTGTCTGTCAGTGACTGAATGAATTTAAGATTTTTATTAAGTAAGTAGAAGATATGACTGAGAGGCTAATGGATTCACGTCAAACATGAATAAAAATTGCCTACGAAAATGGTGATATTCAAATCAACGGCACGTCATCACATTAGTAGTAATACCTTGACCTTGGGCTACAAGACAGTCGCCTAGCGTGGACCAGAGTTTCAATTGAACACGAGGCTAGCTTATACTGGGTTAGTTAGGACTGACGTGCCGCCTACTGTACGGCTGGTGGACCTTGGCTACAACCGTAGCCATTATTTAACTACGGCATGAGCATTTACAATTCTGACAAGAAGGGCTAATTTTACGGACTGAATCAAATGATATAGGTAGACATATCACAGCCATCTGGTTAAATTAGTCAGCTCATTGGAAGCCTAGGCCGTTCATTAAACGCCGACATCAAATTAAACAGCTGAAGGACAACTAGCCAAGCGAGCGCAACGTTTAACCAGATGGGTGAATGTCGTGTAATCATTTAGTTAATCTGGGTGAAATAGGTTATGTTCGGTTATAACTGTAACCAACCGCGGCAGTGGCCGGCGAGCGCTATTTCCAAGTAACTCGCAAAATTTTTTTCACCATTCGAATCACTTGGCTGTATTGGTCAGTCATCTTCAAAGGGCTGACTTTCAATACGCCAAGTTGTTAAACGTTGAATGGTTCTAGTTCAATTAACTATCGGCCTAGGTATCCACTTGATGCCAGCGTTTAATGAACTGCCTAGGCGTCCAATTAGCTGGGTAATTTAACCAGATGGCTGCGACAGACATACTCGGACAAAAGTGTGACTGCTCATTTAATTTTTACCACAGACATTTCTCAGACAGCAATTATTTGCAGACCACAGCAGTTACTTACACTGAAGTCCTGTTAGAAGCCGCCTCGACCCTTCTCTTACAAAAAACTAAAAGCCCACGTTATTAAGATTGACATCGTAAATTGGTCAACTGAGGACTACTTACGAGTAGTCCTTTCTAACGGACGAGCGGTTTGTTTCAGCATTCGATTTAAAGTAGAATTTCGGCACTAGGCCGCTTGTCTGAATCACTATGATTTTATAGTATAAAAGGAAAAAAAAAAGAAAAAAACCGAATGAACAGTAGGTACGTTACAAATAACTCTCGCATATAATCAATCTGCCTAGCTTTTACCCAACTATGTTGTGGTCGGCTTCCAGTTTAACCGGTCTGAATACCAGTACTTTATATGAAGCGACTGCCTCTCTGACCTCCACAACCCAATTACAAGGTAACGCGATACCCTTTGGGGAGACTGGTGGTCAGACTTTTGGGCTTCTGACGACCCGTAACACCTGTCAAAGATCTACGAATGACAGCCGGGACCAACGACTTAACGTGCTTTCCGAGGTACGGAGGGGTCTCGCTATGTAATGTATGATCACCCATCCATGAACCGACCGCGGCAAGCGTAGCTTAACCTTCTATCGACCCGTGCTGCTGTTACTACTTTGCTGGTACATAAACAAACACTTATATCTGCTCTGTCCAAGACTCGAATCTGTAAGTGGTTTTTACGAGAATCATACATCAGCCATGCTATTCTGTAAACATCTCACCGTGAAAACTTGGGTGAAGTGAGCTGTCAATAGTGTCAATCCCTGTGGAATGACAGCTCACTCCACGCTCACTTCACCTAAGTTTTCACGGTGAGATGGTTACAGAATAGCACTGCAGGAAGCTATATTTCTCACTTGAAACGTTTTGCCCCATTTATGATAATGTAACAAATAAGCGTCTATTAACTCTGTAATGTATGTAAAAGTATGTTAAAGTCGAGAATGTATCATGTGGCATCTCTCGCTGAAGATCGCTGTTTCGTTCTTAGAATCATGCGGCAAATTGCCTACGATTTACTTGTCTCATGACCGGGTGACGGCGCGCGTCTTAAGCGGTAGCGATTTTATATCACCATCACAAACTTTTTAAGCTTTCAAAATATACACGGTGATGAATTTGGGTTTACTAACCGACGACTAAGGACGACTAACTTCATTAATACGTCCATCAAATTGCCTGTAGACTATTTGCGTGGTTGCTCGTTAGAGGGTTCAGTTTAGGTTTGGGACTGTGAACATTCACGCTTTTACCAAGCAAAGGAGACGAAAGAGTTCTACTGCTACTAGCCAAAAATGAGTTCTTGACTGAGGAATGAATCATTATAAAATGATGACAAATAACAGCTTTAAAGTTTTGAAATGTCACCAATTTAGCCGGTATAATGACTGTGGCCTTTTCTTAAGTATGGAGAAGAATTGGTGATCGCTATATTATTATTAGCAGACAGTACGACATTGTGCCCATCCCTTGAAGCCCCTAATAACTTAATAACAGTACCTGGGCGAACGATCTCAGCTCGGGTGAAAATAGATATGAGACCTAGCTAGATCCGACTTTTCGCACCCGTAAACCCATATATATTGCAACTTACATCGAAATCGTTAGAGCCGTTTTCTATAACGTGATTACAAATATATTTTATACAAATATTGCTCATTTAATATTATAGGAGGTACTGTAACAAATGTTTTCAGTATATTGGGG
The DNA here is from genome assembly GCA_914767755.1 of Agrochola circellaris. Taxonomy (NCBI): domain Eukaryota; kingdom Metazoa; phylum Arthropoda; class Insecta; order Lepidoptera; family Noctuidae; genus Agrochola; species Agrochola circellaris. The sequence continues at coordinate 18,979,593 of OU611850.1, read as the reverse complement.
AAACCGCTTTTCTCCCTTAACAATAAAAGCACATTAGTGTCAGGTAAAAACGTTGACACAAATGAGTTGGTGAACAGTAAGTCGCGTGGAGACGACACCTGATGCGGGACTGGCGGGACTGGCAGGGGAACGAGAGGGGTGAGGGGGGAATAAGTTAGTTAAGTATTACAGAAGAAAGTTCGGAGTATGGCTTCATAAGAGATCTGAAGTTAGCCGTATTATAGCCATGTTGGTAATTTGATTTTAACAACTTTTGATGTGGAATATTTTGACGTGGTTTAGGCATTTAGAAGTCATACCGTCGGTTCTTTTTTTTTTTTCTTTTGCTTTGGTCGCTTTTAACGTGCATCGTGGCCGTCGTTTTACGTATTTTTATATCTTTCTCATATCTGATTATGAATTCAATATTAATGATGGTACTGATATTTTGTAACTGTAATATTTTGTCTAATTTTTTTTTACCCGACAATATATTAAAAAAACCAACCAAGTGCGTCTTGGCCAGTTTTTAAACTATATTGTTGGATTTAAAAAAATGAGATCCTCACAACAAGCCCTATTTTTGATATGTCACACGGTACGGTTTGCAAAACGAATTTTTTACTTTTTCCAATTCGCCCCCTTAAAGTGACCCCATATTCCAAATTAATTTATTTACTTTACACGTCACTATTTATTTGGGTCACAGAAATTCATATGTGTACCAAATTTTAACTAAATTGGTCCAGTAGATTCGCTGCAAATTGGCTGTGACAGACGGACAGACAACCAGCCAGCCAGACAGACACACGAGTGATTGTATAAGGGTTCCGTTTTTTCATTCGAACGTACGGAACCCTTAATAGAGTGTCCATGGAGTTACTTGCCCGTTCTTCTCCATAGGTACCTACTACGCTTTGGAATGGGCAACTAGCTTCATATTTCTGATTACCGACCCCTTGACAACTCAAAGTGCCTGTAAATTATTTAATCAAATTAAATGCTTTTAGTTTCAGTGTTAACTAAGCAAGGCAGAATTACAAAATCACAACGAATCTACTTACAAAACTATTAGAGAACTAAGTTTGGCAAAAAAAACCTTTTGAAGGAGCAGAATAAAATTATACAACAAAATACCCTCATGTATAAAAATGTAACACTCATTCAATGCATTCAAAACTCAATTAGCTGAATATTTAATCACACGTAACACCCTTCCTAAAAGTTGAATGCATTGGATGGGTGTATCATAATTGCTACCGTGACGTCTGTGACGAACTTTATGTTTATAATTTATTTTAAGCATCGTTCTCATGTAAGTGACTTTGTGTCTTTTTATCAGAATAAATTATCTTAAAACCTAACATAGTTTTGTAAGTAGGAGTAAATACGACCGCTAATATACTTACGCTTAGTGACTATATTAAAATACGTCTCTAAAAGCTAAAATCATTTAAATTTTCAGAATTTTTGTATGAAACCCCTTCATCAAAAATGAACATAAAATATGTAAATTCCATATTTATTTTTTACTTACTCCACAAAATACTGATCATGTCCATAAATCTAAAAAACGCTTCTACTTTATGAAGCTATCACAATCTTTCTCACCAACATTTTAAACGGAAAATTTCAAGAATTTCTACGAAAATATTTTAGAAGCTAAGACCTACTGAGTTTTACGGTAATTTTATGAGTTTACTTTCGCCATAAAGTTAAAATATTACGGCAAAATAATGGCAAGATACCAGTGATTGTAACAAGAGTTAAGGGGAACTTACAATGAGGTACAGCGTGTTTATATATCTCTACTTTAAAAAAAATACTAGGAACATATCACGTTTTGCTTTTTAAATAATAGGTAAGTTTTATTTTAGCAAGAACCAAAGTGTACCGGTATAGAAAAGATATTTTTGTGACTCTTCTTGTACTCTTGCTAGAAGAAGAGGGGAGAAGAGAAAACTCCAGAAGAGTCTTTTAATCCTTCAGCAGGACAAAGGCCTCATCTCATACAGAGAGACCATGATCAATTGGCATTTACGATGATAGAAAACGTGAGAATTGACCTTTGCCGAGTTGACTGTACAATTTTACAAAATCTGTAATTACCGCTAGCAATCAATCCAAAGTAAGATATAAATTGTCAAAACTTCTTAAGGCGCACTTTGCGCTCTTTCTGAACAGTGAACGAAACTGTCAAAAAGAGCGCAAGAGCGCCCTCACGCTCGGGTCGGTGATGCTAAATCGGATATAATCGGATCCAGTCGCTCTAAATCACATATACTTGACTCCAGTCGTCAGTTTTTAATTTTATTGTGTGTTCATAAACACGCGATAGAGTTTATGACATACTCTATTTATTTTCTCCTCTGGTTTTGGACCTTTTCGGGCTAATATGAAGAGAAGGTTGCAGGAAACTCAAACTAACTTATACGCGTATCTGTATATCCACATCAATAAGAGTTTTATTACTCACGCGATAAGCAGCAGACACTTTTGTATAACTCACTCACAGCTGAAAAGGAAGTGACAGAGATAACTAAAAAAATAAAAGTCTAATAATAAAAAGTTGGTCCTCATTTCTCGTATCTTAATAATTACGCGCGGAGATAATTTTCATCGTTCTTTATTATACTAAAATTCATGAATTAAGGTAATAAAATGTTAAATGTTAAGAGGTTTTTTATTTTTTGTTTGGTCATTTGTTTTGGTTTGTCAGTTTTGTATAATTTTATTATTTTTAATATGACGGAACACCAAGTGGCGCCATCTTTTTTTGTTACGAAGTTACTGGAATCACCGAAGAGGCTGAATAACAGTGATACTGGCTCATTATGGTCACTCAGGGCATCACATTGATAGTTGCGCAGCGGCTGTCTTCTGATGACAGATGAGGTCGGGGGAGCCGCTGTCGTACTACGTCCACGATGAACTGCTATATTCCGCCACAATTCTGATGATATTGAACCTGCTGAACCCAATACTTCACGATGTTTTCCTTCACCGTTTTGAGAGCAGTGGTGATGAAATAATTTGCAGAAAGTAAAGCGCCTGTCAAGGTTCGTATCAATATGTGATGACCACTTCTGGTAAAGGCTATTCTGCGCCTTCAAATATTTCCCTAAGTGTGAGGGACCATGACACATGATAAAGGGGATAAAATGATCTCATAGGTAGGTTACTGAGGTAATTTCCGTTAACCGTTATATTGGGTCCCCACCTATGAAATTGGCGTTTTTTTCTCACAAATAGAGAACCTCGTCACTTGCATGATTTAAAATATTCATCAATTGCTTGATATTATATCGAATAATGACCATCATAGACAACTACCAATAGTAAAAAAACCTTACTACTTATAGTTTTCTAAACATAAAAAATACCTTAAAAAGACTACTCATTTTGTTAGTAGTGTTCATGGTTGTTATATAAATTAAGAAAATGTTAGTATGTAAAATACAACTTCTTTAAAATTCTCCATACAAAACGCTGATTTCATAGGTGGGGACCTAATACTTGATTAATTATTTAAAAAAGTTATAGGTACGTAAAAATTACCTACATATAACTTGTTTAATTTTTTTTTTTTTTGTGTCTGTTACACGGGCTTCTATATTTTTCCACAAAAAATTCCTTCTTTGCCTTCCTAGAAACAACGTGATACAAAATAATATAGGTACCTTATATCTTCCGTCATAATTACGTAAACATTATCTCAATTCTTAGAATTTCTTCTGATTTCATTCACCAAAAAAAAACTCGATAAATTATTTTCACTACACGCTGTATAAAAAACAGTTAAACTCGAAAAAGAACATAATTCACGTGAGCGAACGAATGAATGTCAAATGGAGTAAACGATTCAACTGACACGTTTTAGTCATTCGTGAGTAATTCGAATTACTTGACACACATACAGAAAGGCATTAAATTATGTTGACAGCTTTATTGCGAAAGGCAGAATGTGACATAATGTCTCATATATCTGCTTGTCAAGATGTATAGGTTCATGATTTTCAGGGTTAACGCCCATACAATGAAATTGGAATTGGAAATGTCAGCTGTTATTCTTTTGTCCTATTAGTTCGAACCAAATCTCGAACTATGCTGGGGTCGGCTACCAGTCTAAACAGGATTCAGCTGAATACCAGTATTTTACATGGAGCGACTGCCTATCTGACCTCCACAACCCAGTAACTGATGGGTAACACGATACCCCTTGGTAAGACTGGTTGCTTTCCGAGGCACACGATATTTAATGGATTGTCAACAATCCACGAACCGACCGCGGCAAGTGTAGCTTAACCCACGATTCAGCCGTGCGGCTGTGATCACTAAGCCACGAGCCCTTATTGTATTCATAATCAACCTATAATGTTCCCACTGCTGGGACACAGGCCTCCTCTCTGTGAGAGGGAGTGGGCCGTAGTCCACCGCGCGGGCCCAGTGCGGGTTGGTAGATGTCACATGTCTTCGAATTTTTGGTTCAAGGACATGCCGGTTTCCTCACGATGTTTTCCTTCATCGTTTTGACAGCAGTGGTGTTGAAATAATTTACAGTAAGTAACGCGCCTGTCAAGTTCGAACCTACGATCTACAGCTCGTAAGTCGCGGCCAATAACACTGGACCACCACCTTCCTCGACCACCACAGCTCTTGGACCGCCACTGCTCGTTCTAGCCAATTCGAAATATGTACAAGAAAAGTTATTGTCTTAAAAATATTTAGGCTCAGTGGTTTCGGAGATAAGGATACACCCTTATCTGTGAAACTACTGAGCCTAAAATTATATGGTAAATTTTCACATGTTTTTATATCTTTAAAAGAATTTACTTTAAAGGTATTCAAAAAAAATGCGATCTTCACAACAAGCCCTATCATTTGATACGTCACACGGTACAGTTTGCAAAAAGGTTTTTTATTTTCCAATTTGATCCCGAAAGGTAACCCTTCAAAATTATTTACATTACACGTCTGTGTTTGGATCACAGAAATTCATATGTGTACAAATTTCAACTAAATTGGTCCAGTAGGTTCGAAGCAAATTGTCTGTGACAGACGGACAGCCAGCCAGACAGACACGCGAGCGATCCTATAAGGGTACCGTCTTTTCCTTTTGAGGTACGGAACCCCAACAAACATCATAATCCGTCCCAAATTCTATTTATAGACTTAAGCAAGATAATAATCTACGTAGAATTAAGTTATAATTCTCAGTTGACGGAAGTGAGCGGCTGTCTTAACTTGCAGCCCTCGAGATTTACATGCCTATCAAGACATGTAAATCTCGAGGCCTAAGAGCTCGAGGCTTAATATAAAGTTTGGTAAAGTTGCTAACTTACTAATTATATGTCCTTACTATATAATTATTGTATGATGAGAGTCGTCACACACGGAGTTTTTGCAGCGATACAAACGCGCGGCTCCGTTGGAACAGTCATCGTCATCATTTCAGCCAAAAGACGTCCACTGCTGAACATAGGCCTTCCCCAAGCAGCGCCACTTCGACCGGTTCTGTGCTTCCCGCATCCAGCGGATTCCTGCGGCCTTCACAAGGTCATCGGTCCATCTTGTGGGAGGCCTTCCAACGCTACGTCTTCCGGTACGCGGTCGCCACTCTAGAGCCTTTCGGCCCCATCGGCCATCTGTTCTACGAGCAATGTGCCCTGCCCATTGCCACTTAAGTGCCGTTGGAACAGTAGTCACAAACAAATTAAAGAACTCAAACTCAAACTCAAACTCAAAGCATTTATTTCAATTAAACCATTTACAGGCACTTTTGAATTGTCAAATAGTCGGTCAGTTAGTCGAGAAAGTTGAAGTAGTTGCCAAAACGTAGATCTTCATGGAGAAGAACGGGCAAGAAACTCCAAGGACACTCTTTTAAATATAGAAAATTACACAATCCTGGGTACATTATTCTTGTTGCTTCTATATGTGAGAACAATGTACAATAAAAAAATTAAAACAATTCAAAATATAACATTAAAAATAAGCCCTGGCAGATAAGAGATGACCAGTCACAACTGACGGCGCCCGTTCACGAACATGACGCGTGGATCAGCACCATCCAGCTCAACCATTTTGTAGGGAACCGAATGATCCAACACACTCGCCACCATCAGCGAGACATTTAAGTGGGCATGACAAACTCTCAACTGCCGTGCTCTTTCAAGTCAACAAACATCTTAATAACATAAAATACGGCTCCATGGCTCACATTATTATTATTGTTATTGGCTCACATTCACAAAAATTGAAAAATGCTTCTAAATTATACAAAACTATAGTATGCAATGTATTTGAGAGATTAATAGAATGATACTACCAAAAAGAAAGAAAATCATTATCCATTGGAACATTCAACAATTAAACTTGTTTAAATAAAAAAAAAAAATAAAAAAAAAAAAAAAAAAAAACATTAAGTTCGTAATGTCAGAAAAATAAAAAGGGGAAGCAACTCTTCCAAACATTAAATTTTTTAACTAGTGAGCCCAAGTGGCTGTGGAGCAGGACCAGCATTAAGCCAAGCATTTTTATCATCGATATAATCATCCAACTTATAATATGCTTGTCTACATAGTGTGCGTTTAATGCATGTTTTAAATTTCTTCTCATTCAGTTGAAGAATATCGAGTGGTATTTTATTATAACATTTTACACAGTACCCCATAAAAGAAGTGTGCACTTTAGACAATCTAAAACGTGGTTGATCTAATTTGTTCCTATTTCTAGTGTTAAAATTATGCCTGTCACTTATCTTACTAAAAAGATGTCGATTTTTTCGAACATACATTATGTTTTCATATATATACTGACAAGGTACCGTCATGATGTTAATTTTCTTAAACAGTTCCCTTAGAGATTCGCGTCTGCGGAGGTTATATATGGCTCTGACAGCCCTCTTTTGCAGAATAAAGATAGAATTAATATCTGCAGCCCGTCCCCACAGCAAAATACCGTAAGACATGATGCTATGAAAGTAACTAAAATGGACCAGTCTCGCGGTATCCACGTCTGTTAGTTGGCGGATTTTCCAAACAGCGTAAGCGGCTGAACTTAGCCGCCCTGCAAGTGATGTTAAGTGAGGACCCCACTGTAGTTTTGAGTCAAGCGTGATCCCCAGGAAAACCGTTTTTTCGACGAATTCTAGTGTCTCCCTATTCAGTACAACATGACATTCACTACTTCTAACATTTGGTAACGCGAATCTTATGCATTTAGTTTTCTTCTCATTTAATACCAAATTATTTACAGTAAACCAATTAAGGACCTTAAGCATAGCGTTATTTACTTCGTCAAGCTCTTGTGCATGTCTGTTTACCTTAAAAATCAGTGATGTGTCATCAGCAAATAACACCATTTGTGGTCGGTTTTTCAGTAAATGCGGTAAATCATTTATATATACTAAAAAGAGGAATGGACCCAAAATCGAGCCCTGTGGTACACCCATTTTGACTTGTAAACCCAATGAATTTACACCGTTTATTTGAACTTGCTGCAGTCTATCATTCAAATATGATTTTACTAAGCTAAGCGCAAGTTTACCCAGTCCGTAATGCTCAAGTTTCAAGAGCAGTGTTTCGTGATTCACGCAATCAAATGCCTTGGATAGGTCGCAAAAGATGCCTATTGCATCTTGTGCCTCTTCCCATGCGTTAAAGATGTGTTTTAATAAGGTGACACCGGCGTCGGTTGTGCAACGTCCTTTGGTGAAACCATACTGTTGATCGTGTAGGATATTATTACGATTAAAATGATGGAGCATTTGATTTAACATTACTTTTTCAAACACCTTGCTGAAAACCGGCAAAACCGATACGGGTCTATAATTATTTAGGTCTTTGCTGTCCCCGGATTTGAATAGTGGAATAACTTTACTGTACTTCATTAAATCCGGGAATACCCCTTGATCTACACACAAATTAAATACTAAAGCTAAATAGGGTGCAATTGTCTCAATAATTGATTGACAAACTTTAGTAGACATACCCCACAGATCTTCGGTGATTTTGATCTTAAGTTGCTTAAAAGTCTTTACAACGACCACAGGGTTTATATGTTTAAATTTAAATTCCACGGGAAAGGCTGAAACATTCGCTCTTAATAAATCAATAGCAAGTAAGGGGGAGGAATTTAAAGTTTCTGTAGTTTTAATTGGAATATTGGTAAAGAAAGTTGCAAATTCCTGAGCAACATCGATGTTATCGCTAATGAGACCGCGGGCAGTGTCAAGTGTGTAATCAGTATTATGTCTTTTGTTCTTGTTCGTTTCATTGTTAATAATTTTCCAAACTGTCTTTATTTTATTGTCTGCTGATTTAACCTTGTTGCTAATGAAAGAAGCTTTAGCTGCTTTGCAGATATTTTTAAAAGTTTTAGAGTAAGTAGCAACATACTTATTAAAAGTTTCCGTGTTAATATACGGCTTAAGGCCATACAGTTCAAATAATCTTTCCCTACTTATCCTGATCCCTTTAGTTGCCCAGTCACTGAATAAAAACTTAGGGCAAATAGTTTTAGTTTTTTTCTTAAAAGAATTATTGAACTCTGTTTGCACTAATGAAAAGAATTGTTCATACAAAATATTGCCATTGGGCCAATGTAGGCCCTGAGCATTTAACTTGCTAATTAAAGTGTTGTTAAACTTATTTAAACTACCCGATGTTATTGGTCTAATTTGAATCTGCACTTTTTGTATTGGTGTGCTGGACTCAAAAATAACGGTTTGACCGCTGTGATCAGAAGGGAGATAATTTACAATGGCTTTATCTAAGTAGTTGCAGCAACAAAAGACATTATCAATACATGTAGCAGTAGTCGAAGTTATCCGCGTTGGTTCTAAAAACACATTCGACAGATTGAATGATTTGAAGAGGTTTAATAATCTACTGCTATTTGAATTATTTTCTAAAATATTAATATTAAAGTCACCACAAATAATTACTGATTTATTACCAGTTGCAAGTTTAGATAAAACATCTTCCATAACTGACTCAAATATAGAGTAGTTTTGATAATTTGGAGGTCTGTAAACGCACACTATAAAATGCTTATCTAGCTCAACACAGGACAGTTCAATGCTATGTTCCACCGATAGTTCAACTATGTCATTACGGGTCTTAGATTTTATACAATTTTTAATTAAGATTAGTGAACCTCCACGTAGCATGGATTTACGGTTAAAACAACTGCCCACACTATAATTCTCAAAATTAATTAGCATTTCATAATCTTTCAACCAGTGTTCAGTTATACAAATAATATCAAACATTGTTTTTTCTAAAAACAATTCAATTTCTAATTGTTTGGAAGAAAAACCTTGAATATTTTGATGAAATAATTTCAAGGAATTCTGCTTAGCCCCTTTTTGACAATTAACTAATTGAGTGCCAGAAGATAGCTTGTTGATGGTGAGACAAACAACATTGTTACTAGTACCTTCTGTTGTCTTAGTGACTAGTTTAAATTATTATTGCTAACCACCTTAATATTAGTATTATTACTAACCTTTGTGGTGCTAAATACATAAGACTTCGACATACTACTTATGTCTGAGTTTATATTAAAAGCTAATAGCCATGCTATTTGACGTCTAAAACTAATAGGCAGATACGCAGTATCCCTAGTCGATTTTAATTTCTCAACAAAAGTGTTGGTGTCAAAAAATACAAGTTTGTCACTATAGTGATTAACTAATAAATGCATATGGTTATTTAGCATATGTATATTATGATTTTGCCTACTTGACAAGTGCTGAAAGTATGGAAAAGCACACAATATTATTTTCTGACAATTAACCTTCAAGATTTCAGTGACACAGTCAGTAATGTCATCATTTTTTATATTACTACTATTGCCTACAAATACAGAAATAATGGCTTTCGGATCATATTTATTCCCTGTTATTGATGACATTATCTCCACATAGGATTTCCCTGGCATACAATAATTAACAGCCGATTGACTCAAGTTGTTACTTAATAATTTACCTAACCCTCTCCCTAAACTGTCTGAAAACATAATAGAACAATAACAATCTTTACTAGAACAAGGGAGAGAACAAGTATCTGTCTGTGCTACTTGAGATGAACCTTGTACAACATGTGGTGCACCTTGATCAGGGGTACAGTCCTGAGCCTCTCCAGACTGGGACGGGTCCTCCGTTGCCTCAGGTTGAAGAGCCTCAAGGTTGGATTCCCTTTGAGTGGTGCTAAGAGTCATCGGGACCACTCTGACTGTCTCATCGTTACACATTTCTACTAACTTGTTTGCAGCAAGGATGTGTTCCTTTATTTGTTTTTGAGAGCTCACATACTTAATATAAAGAGAATGTAGTGTCTCTTTAAGAACCTCAATTCCAGACTGTAATCGTTGGGTGTCAATTTGATAAATATTTTTACTGTCTTCTAATTTTATTTGATAGTTCTTTATATTGGAACTGTGTTTATGTTGTTTCCTGAAAAACGTTAAGCGACTGATTCACAGCAAAAAGTCACCGTATGTATAAAGTCGCCTTAAAGTCTGATTTACACGATTCGATTTGATAGTCTGTGGTATACCATAAAGAGGAAAATACACATGCCTCCACCTCCTTGCATGTGCCAGCTACTTTCATGTGTATACGTTACCTGGCATGCCTGTTTCTGGCATGCAAGTAGATTGCACAATATTTGATTTACTGACATGCAATATGAGGGAGGGGTGCTGCAGAACCGGCACGTGTGAACGTACGCGACAGCTACAGGCATGCCAGTAGCTGACCAGCGCCCTGTTTAATAAAACTTACAAATTGTAAATGACAGGCTACAATTTTACAAGTTTCTGTTTAATAAAAATTACACATTTGTCATGGTGAAAAATTTACAAAATTGTTAAATTGTACCTACAATTTTACACAAGTGTAACTTTACATATTTGTAGAGAAAACTACTTTATTGAACACATACCTAATTGTAACTACAAGTTTACTCATTTTGTAAATTGTAGTATAATTCTGACAGGTGGTCTCATGGTGTGTGACGCTACAACTTTACAATTTTGTGCCTCAACTAAAGAAATTAAAATAGTATATGCAAAAAAATGGTTCTAACAACGAATAGTGAAAATAAGATGTTAGTGACGATGTAGGTACATGTGATTGGACGGCAACGGCGAGTTTTTCGTAAAAGGATACATTTTACTTTTAATGTGACAAATTTTACGATCAACGAAACATTTCGGGTTAGCAAGAGTACCTTCGAATATTTGATAACAAAAATAGGGCAATTACTTGAACACAATACGAAGAGGAATGTAGCCTTTTGACTGACAAAGCAAATATTTAAACTTATATTTTATGTAAATACAACTATTGTACATACAACTATTTGTAAATACAATATTGTCATCGAAATCTACAGGCGTTTTCTACATATGTAAATGTTTATTAAACAGCATTTACAATTGTGATAATTGTAAGTTATTTACTTGTTACTTTCTTACATATTTGTAAGGTTTATTAAACACCACATGTAGTCAAACTTAACAAATATGTGACTTTTTTACAAAATTGTAGGATTGTAACGTTTATTAAATAGGGCCCATTAGTGCTATTCCTTAAACAATCAAACTAAGCTATGTGAGTGTATCTAAAGTAATTTAAAAAAAAAGACGTGCGCATTATGAGTACCTAATATTTTATTGTGGATACATACCTACCTACTTACCCAATCATTGCCAATAATAAAATAATATTCATCAAATCATCCGTGATCATCATACTCGTACTATTCAGAGATTGAGAGCACTGGTGGCCCAGTGGTTAATGGCCGCGACTTACGAGCTGTAGGTCGTAGGTGCGAACTTTGACAGGTGCTTTACTTTGTGTAAATAATTTCATCACCACTGCTGTCAAAACGGTGAAAGAAAACATTGTGAGGAAACCGGCATGTCCTAGAACCAAAAGTTCGAAGACATGCGACATCTACCAACCCGCACTGGGCCCGCGAGGTGGATTACGGCCCACTCCCTTTCACAGTGAGGAGGCCTGTTAATGCTTATGAACCATACTATTACAATATTCAATAGTAGAGACAACTTTCTTCTTCTTTTTTCTCTCATTAATTTACCCACACAAGCCACTGCTAGTAGCAATATGACATTATTTAATTCACTTCGAATGCTTTCCATTGCAAAAATAGAATCAGTATTTTTAGCGTGGGACTGGCTCGTGCTGTCTCGTGAACTAGCTTGTGTATACTTCCTGCAAGTAACAGGCATGCACGGAAGCAAATGACATGTAAGTTTAATTGCAAATGTATCCACAGTGTGACATTTACTTGCACACAACTGGCATGCAAGCTACTGTTCCATTTTACAGGCATGTGTATTTGCGCCTTAAGTTGAAGCAACAATTAAAGATGTATATTGTATAAGTAATTCGTATAATTTTTTTGTTGCTTCAATTTTTTCGTATGCCACAGAAAGTTGTGCGATCGTATAAATGGGGCTTAGAATTGGTTCATATAAATAACCGATAACGGATCGTTATACGTACCAATCGTAATACTTACTTGTTATGCGTAACTCGTCTTAAGTTTGAAGGTTACCTGTAAACGCTTGTTAAGGATGAAAGGGAAGTTTCGCTGTTTAATAACAAGTTTAACTGAAATTTTGAATATCCTGAAAATTGATGGTTTTAATAATATTTTGAATTCTCTGGACTGCTCAATTCCTTTTAAAGTTTAATATATGACTTTAGCAGTGGCGGATTTGCAGACTTGGCCGCCCTAGGCCCCAGGCCATGTAGAAAGTATCAGCCGCCCCTTTCTCAGCACCATACCTACCTATACATACACAAAACCTGTGATATTCATAACCCTTTTGTTTTATTTTGCAATAGTCTGGTAGAAAGTATCCTGTATATTTTATGCTCCCAACACACACACGTTCTAGATTAATTTAATGACCGTACTCCGATTCTCAATTTGGAGAGGATTTCGTTGGAATCGGCGCTCAACTCAAGTGGGGACTCAATTTACTATATAACGCTGAAAATCGCTGAAAGTCATTGACATTGTAAATCACTAATATAGACATTTTAAATTACTGAAAATCTATTTTGTAGCACATTTTATTATCGTTATCTAGTGGTCGCGCTACTGCTGAGCATGAGGTCCTAGTTTCGTTGCCCGGGTCGGGCTAGGTGTACTCAGGTCATCCACCTGAAATTTTTTAGTAGCAGCCCGGAGTCTGGATTTGTTCTGTAAACCGGGCGGTTGATGGCAATAGACATGCCCCCTGTTACATGTGTCTAACACATAGGTAGGTACACCTCTGCCTAACCCGTCGGGGAGTACTGGCGTGATGTTTGATATATAGTTCGGAATAAGTTGTGCGTTTGAAGTATTGCCTCAAGTTACTTTATTCAAGCATTTAAAAGTTTTAATTGAAATTCAATGTACTAAATATGTATGTAAATTGACTAAGAATTTAACTCACCAATTAGGTTTTGGGAGTTATTTTAACTTGAATCCCACCTGAAAATAACATAACATCACGCCTTTAATGCCCGAAGCGTTAGGCAGAGGTGTACCTACCTATAGTACGTCACGTACACCAACATTTCGCTAGTTATGTTTAAGTCCCATGTAATAGGGGGCGAGCCTATTGCCATCAACCGGGGCACAAATCGAATCCTGAAAGTAACATTTCCATTATCTTTGGGATTTTTTGTTTTCCTAAGGATTTTATCAGTCTTCAGAAAACTATGAGTAGGTACTATATAAAGAGTTAAATAGATTTTTGTAGGTAATAGTATAATTTTTCGAAACAAGGGGTTCAAATTAAGAACTCTAATTAACCCCTTTCAAAGAATGAGTGGGATTTCCAATCACTCTTACTGTATAGATTATATACACACAGACCTATGTTAATAACTTGCACTTATTTATTTATTTGGTAACATAAACACACACACAGTACATCACACACATTTTTGCTATCACGGGCTTTATCAGCATTTTTCAAATAAATCCTCTAATTTAAAATACTGTCACTCAATTGTAACCTCACACTTCACATGAAGGTCCCATTAATTCCAAAACAATATATTCCCGCATATTTCTAAATGACTTCAAAATGGCGTTCAAGTGTGCTTACGGTCATTGAAACGAGGTTCAAAGCCCCTACAAAATGTCTGACACGTTTGAACAAAGGTCGGGTAAAAAAATTTAAATATATATAAATGTATATGTAATTCATACTGCCTTGCGGTATCTGGGATATGAAGTGGGGTTTGTGTCTGAGGTTAGCTTGAAGAAATTGCCTTTGTTTCTTGTAAATTAAATGGTGAGTGAAAAATAAGATATTGTCTGAAAAAAAATCTTAGTGCAGACTTTTCACCAAGACCTTTATCTAAGCATCAGAAATTGTGTGGTATCAGAAACGACCTCTGAAATCGTGTAAAACAAAATATGAAGCAAAAATTAAATTGCATTCAATTTTCTACAGTAATCTGGTTTTATTTCTAGCATTAAATACATTTTCTATTCACCGGTCTAAATTAGTTAAATTAAAATGAAACACGTCGCTTCTCTTTCTAAAATAACGTGGCACTTAGAACAGCTTCGTTCAAGTTTTTATTTCCATCAACCGAGCGAGTGTGAGGTTAAGATTAGGTCAAGTTACCATAAAGATAGGTCAGAATATAAATAATGATAGACCATAAGACTGATTATTACGAATCAAATACATATGTATTATCTTGGGTCATTAATATCAAGTTTTGCTTTAACGTTTCCTAGTTTTATTGACAAGTATCTAATCTAATTGTGACTCTTCTGTGTTTGCAGACCTAGGTATACCTACCTACTGCTGTTATTACGATCTCTTTTAGTATGCAAACCCTTTAGATGCAGAGGAATGAGGAAAATGTCGTGAGGAAAGGTTTCAGTATGAATGTGGATGGCTATAGGAGTAGGGGATGAACAAAGAAATGATGGATGGACTGTGTGGGAGATGATATGGCTAGTCTTTAGAAAAGAGATGACTACTGAAATGACGACGAATAGAGATGAACGGAAAAATAGGATATGTTGCTCCGACCTCAAATAATTGGATCAATGATGATTCCTTCTGCGAATAGTCTCTTTATCCTGATGAATTGCATGACTTGACTAAAGCCAAAACAACTCCATTACAAAAAGCCCCAAGGTTTGTCAACTGCCGATCTATTCTGATCGAAACATAAGTGAAGAGACCTGTCAATAGTGTCAATCCCTAGCATCATGGAATGACAGCTCACATCACCTAAGTTTTCACAGCGAGATTTTTATAAGATACGCCGACAGATGTTACCTTAATTTTTTAAGAAAAACTAGAATAGGTACCTACCGCAAGAAAATACGCATTAAAATATTCAGCCGAAAAAGGGATAGAAGAAAATAATTAATCATAATTACCATAATCTGTCTGCCAACTGACCAATCTTCAGAATTAGCATTTTTATAAATCTCTGAATAAAACGTTAAAAAGTTTAATTTTTAAAGTCAATTCAAAGTTAATAAATGAAAGTCAGCGAGTTACATTCGTCGCTCCGATGGACACCGAGTTCTCAAGATGGAACGCCAATTTGTGAAAAAATACTCACTGAAATGTAAAAAAAAAACATCCAATTTTTTGACGTTGTTTTCCACTGAAGTTGACATGAAAAGGGAGAAAGTTAAATTATTTAGGAAGTCGGTAAATTAATTTTGGATTGAAGGGCCACTTTGAAGAAATTAAATGGGGTAGAATTTTTTTGTAGGTAGGTAAACAGTTTTTCCGGGAAGTACTGAATAAAAGATGCTTTGTAACTTTGTAATTAACAAAGTGACTTATGGGCCAGGATTCTAGAAACAATAAATATATCAAATAAAATCAAAATGAAAAGTTTTTTATTTTTTTTATTTTCTGTTAATCAGCACTTACGCCAAACTTACATAAGACAGTTCCCTTAAAACGCCCTTCACCACTTCCTAGTGCTTTATCTGGGAAGAAGAAGTGGCGCAACAAACTGTCCAGCAGCACAACCATCTGTTCAGTTGGAATAACTTGATTCTATACAATAGTATGCATGGTAGCAATAGCTATTTTTTATTTTTCTTTCTTTTTTCGTGCCAATATTATTTCATCGTTACTTTTACTTATTTAGTTATTTTTGTGTATTATTTCTTATTTTTATTCTTCCTTAATGTAAAGATGTCTGTTTTGATTGAAATTTAACTGTGCATTAACTTGGATCTGAGTCTGTAATGTTGCGCATGATTTTACCAAATAAATGGTATATCATTAGTCGACGCTTGATAAGTTAAATTCAAATCGTGTCGTCCCCGCATCGTGACAAATAAACTGCCCAATCGATGCTGCTCGAGCGATCACGAACTTAATCCAGATGTAATCGACGCTCACAAACGGCGCCAGCTCTCTGAAGCTAATCAGTAGCCACTGAATCATCTACTGCTCATCGAGGAATTTTACAAAATGGGATATTAAAATATTGGAAGTGTATAGAGTGCCGGTAGCGGCTATTTATCCCTCTCGGATAAAGTGCCGCTATTTGTGGCATAATAGTGGCGCTGCTTCGGCCCGGCTAAAGTGCCGTACGCATTGCATTGTCATTGTCACTTGTTATTTTGTTTGATGTTGAGGTTAGTTCGCCGCCATTTGTATGGATTGATCTTATTTGTTTTAGATAATTTTATCAAAAGTCACTACAATTACAGAATTTACGAAAAATGAAGTAGTAAATGAAAACAGCTGAAAGGTAGGTTAGGTTAGAACTGTGACCACACAACGGCCAGGGTCCGTTTAGGCACAAGAGAATGTAATGGTTTGGGAATGTGGTGTTTTACAGCGCACTTACCCCAACAATCAAACAAAATAACAAGTGACAGTGACTCAGAGATATTGACAATGACAATCCACTTTATCCGATAGGGATAGAGTGCCGCTAGCGGCACTGCCTTTTTTATTTGTAACATCTTTCCTCTCGTTTTCCTGCAATCTATGGGAGTGATTTCGTGAAAAGGGACGGAAGTGTGTAACATGAAGCCGGGGAAGCGCACACTATTTGATTTGAAAAGTAAGCGCGCGCGCTGCTAGAGTTGGCCGTCAGATGGTACCAACCCATTTTCCGAGAGGTTGGTACTGTCAGCCAAGATGTCAGGTGTTATGTTACACATCATACGCGACTACTCTAAGGCTGCTGGTTTTGTTAATCTAGCGGCGATAACTGATGATAAATTATAATGAAACTTATAGAGATTGCACCCCACCCTTTGCAACATGATCCCAATAAATGTTTTCGTTTTACTACGTTTTATACCTATTATAAATTCAACTTCTCTGTCACTATATCAATGAATAACCCTTCCTCTGGCACATAGTCGGGTAATTAGGTAATATCGATCAAAGGTCCATCCATCCGCTGGATGCGGGAAGCACAGAATCGGTCGGAGTGGCGGTGCTTGGGGGAGGTATGTTCAGTAGTGGACGTCTTTTGGCTGAAATGATGAAAGCTCCATAACTGTAATAAAAACACAACCCTTTGTAGTTGAGTAAAAAAAGATATTCTTTTTTTATTTTGGTAAATCCTATTATGCTAGGGTGTAATTAATCTGAAACTTATATTACAATATTTTATTTAAAAAATATTCAAATTTAAAACCTTCCCAACTTCAAAACCATTACATGAATTCAGTAGTTTGAAGGCTGAAACCACGTTCATTAAGGTTTGCCAATTAGATAGCGCTACAACTTCCACTTATAAAGTTTGCATGTACACCCGCTTGCTGGGCGCCCCATGTTTGCACAAGGTTGGCACACGGTTCGAATTTAAATCGTTGAGTATAAAATTAGCAACTTTCCAGCTGTGCTATCTTATTCCCAACATTTTGTGAAACGTACAGGCTTTTTTACACCTGCACGTGCATCTGCATACTCCTGTTTTTAATTTAATTTTAAGATGGGATACAAAAATCTACAATCATAAACTCTAGGCCAAAACTTTAAAATCTCCACGTGCACGTGAATACTCCTGTTTTACATTATTTAAAAAAATGGGATATAAAATTAATAAAGTACTTAAAATATATGGATATTTTAAGTACTTTATTATTTTTTTTACTGAAAATCAGCAAAAACCGAAGTGTTCTAAAGCGCAACGTTTTATTTTACCATCGGAAATGATACATGCTTTCTACAATAATGCGTGTTAGGGGTGCCGGCCTCGTTGAAATCGTTCCTGGTGCAGGCATTTGGCCACAAGGGACATCAATTTCATTTATATAATATACTGCAACGATGATTAACGCCGTTGACAAAACATTGAAAGTCGACTGAATTTTTGCGAAGACCAAAATATGTATGTACCTATGTTTAGATTAAAAGATATTTATTCTCAAAATGACACAAAGTCACTTACATGAGAACGATGCTTAAAATAAATTATAAACATAAAGTTCGTCACAGACGTCACGGTAGCAATCACAGATTAAATAGCTGTAGCAATTTTGATACAGCCATCCAATGCATTCAGCTTTCAGTCCCACACACAAAAAAAAAGGGAGGGTGCCTATCGGTACCTATGTTTAACAAATTAAATTAAATGTTTTCATTCATTTATCAATTTCGACATCGCCGACCAACTATTCTTCAAACAAAAACTTTCACTAGGATATAATTTCCACGCCTCGGAACCTTACGTTTATTTAGGAAGTCCTGCTCAACAAATACTTAGTTTGGGAATTAGACTCGTTCGCAACATGCGATACTTTTCCGCGTTCGTTATGATTTCAGTAGTTATATCATAAGGAAGATTCTGTAGGTAATTTTATTACTACGTAAAAGGGTGTGCAGACGAGTTTTGACGACTTTTATATACCATACGCCATTTTGACGTGACAACGTTACAACAACTTTTAAAAAATTGTGTTAAGAAAATTGCCTCATCTGTCATCGTCCATCTCTTTGTACAGTCAACCGCAAATCAATCAATTTTACAACGCCTTTATGTTGTAACAGTGAGGGTAATTTTCGGTGTCAAAGAGTTACCATTGATATGCACTTGTGCAGTTGACTGTACATGGGTATCAAACTCAGGCCTTTGCTTCCACCTCACCACCACTGCACTACTCAACATCTGACGGCCCATAACTCAACTGTAATCAACTTTACGAGAGAGATAGTACGTAGGTGGGTACTCTCTACTGCCGTAAAACCGAGCCGATTTCATTTTGTTCCTGCATTTTAATAGCCAAAGTAATTTTTATGGTAAAACTCGCTTTAGGGCTAGAAAATGCCATACAGGTATTTTTTTTACTAAGTATATGTTTCATAAAAATATAGCCCTTGTGGTTGTTGAGGGAGGATGGGCAGCAGCGAAACTATCTATTAAACATTGTAACAGCAAATCAATTTTCACGCCTCTCCTATAAGACCTAGGCCAAATATTTTTTTATTTTTTTTTTATTTTTTTTATAACTCAAAAGGAAAGAAACGGAACCTTTATAGGATCACTTCGTTGTCCGTCCGTCAGTCTGTCAAGACCCTTTTTTCTCAGCAACGCGTGGAGGTGTCAAGTTGAAATTAATATCAAATACGTAGCCTATGGTCCCGTGGAGATAAAAAAAAAATCTGCATACGAAAATTCAATCAAATATATAAAATTGTTTAGTCACTATAGCTAGTCAAAGATTGTCAAAGTCGGCCCAACACTACTATTTAGTTAGTTTGAAAAAACACTTTTTTTATTTCGATGCTAGAATTTATTTGATGGTCCCAAAATACTCCTATGCATTAGTAATGCCAGTGTTTTCATTTATTGTCGTATTGTTGTCTCCACATTGCCGCGAAATCCGCACAATTTCGCGGGTATTCTGGCAATCAACAACCACAAGCGTCAATCCTAGCGACATGTATCCATTCGACAAGCATGGTGACTATGTACTCACCACGGTTTTCGAATGGATTGTTGATTGTTGAACAAAATGGATATGGATCTATGTAGATCCATATCCATTTTGTTCCCATTTTGAAGCTGATCTTCAGCGATAGGCACCAACCAAGGTTAGCGGATGGATTCAAATTCCAAAGCCTTTAACAATATCCTCAAGACAAAAATATAAAACGCTAAATTAGGTGTAAGTTCCTGTGACTTAAGCTGTGTGCAGACAAGCGCAATGCGACAGCGCGACGCGACACTGGTTATTGTTATACCGTAAAGTTTTCTTAGAAATTGTATTGTTCGAGTCGCGTCACGCCGTCACGCGTCGCGTCGCGCTGGTCTGTACGAGCCTTTAGGAGTCAGCGATTCTCAGTACCTAACAACAAAGCCATAAAATTTGACTAATTTGACAAATCTTAACACTAAATGGTGGAAAACAGATATCTGTTTTCCACCATTTAGTGTTAAAATTTGTTGTTTACTTTTTTAAATATTTAAAAAAGAAAACAAGACAAAACAAAAATGAAAAACTTTCATGTGTATGATGATGTTTGTATGTAGTGTAAGCTGTATGTGTAGTGTGTAAGTGTAGGGTGTGTGTGTGTCTATGTATAGATTTATAATTAAATATCCCTCTAAATTACCGAGCAGAAAATCCTCAGTACTATCAAAGTTAATGTTTCGAGATAAGCTTTAAGTAAGTTTTTACATTTTGGCGGATTGGTGACAGTATGTTGATACTCACGCAAAAGATGACAATTTCCAAATAATCACAATCACTTGGTTATCGAAATCACCGTAAACATGGAACCGAACACCGTAAAATAAAGACTTAGTGCGGGTTTCACCAATGAAACTGAACGCGATCAGCATTTCTGAAACGCGTTCAAGAGCTGTCAGTGTCAATATTGTTATGGAATATTGTACACTGACAGCTCTTGAACGCGTTTAGATGTGCTGAATGCGTTAAATTTCATTGGTGAAATCCGCACTAAGACACCTTTTTTTTTAGAACTTTCCAGTTCAGATCAGGTTTAGAAAATAGTATCATAAAGAACGATACTTCAAGTACTATTCTATGCTACCGGTTTCATTAATAGGAATTACAATCCCCTGAAGCTTATATTAGCCATGCGAATGTGAACTATCGATTGTTAGACAGCGCCTGGGTGCGCCTGTATATTTAATGATAGTGGTCGGTAACTACCATAATTATGTCTGCCATACCATAATTATGATTGTATGCCCTATTGGGTATCACATACCTACATACATAGTCACTGTTTTCCGTGCTTTCTTTTGTGTCGACACGAACTACACAGCAAAATTATTAGCTCTTATCACTTTTTAACAAACATTTTTTTTTTCACGTATGATTGAAAGATTTTTTTCTATGATCCTCTTTGCCTGGGGGAAAACAGTGATTGTATTGACACTACGCTATAGACAATTGAACATTTGAGCACAAAGTTTTTAATTCACGTCATATTTAACTTCGAACTCGATCTAATTATGGCAGCTTCTAATACATTCAAAATACAATTAAGTTCTCTTAATGTAATATCTCTCCTAAACTATCTATGCAACACTATTTTTTTTTCTAAAATCCTGCTTATTGTTCCAGGTGGTCGTCATGGGTAGTAGCACCACATCAGACAAGACGATCAACACGAGCACTGACTCAGCGGCCACCGCGCTCACTTCGGTCACCGGCACCGACGACTCCATGGACGCGGAGCCCGACGCCCCCGACCTGTCCGAGCCCTCCCTCATCGATGACCCCAACGTGCCTACCCACCCTCCCAGCACAGCCCCCCCGCACTACCACAGGCCTTCAAACAGCTGTGATATTGATTCCCCAGCGTACACCAAACCGCAATCAGCAACCGATGTTTTAGACTCCCCTAGACCAGGACCAGGTCGTTTCGTCTTTGACGTTCCAATGCCTGATCCGAAACGCCAAGAGAAACCAAGAAACAAAACACAAACGCAAGTCAGTCAGACCAGTGTAGCGTCTACATCAATCCAAATTCCCTACGACCCAAAAATGGATACTCCAAAAAGTCCAAAGGCGAATCAGGCGAAGTATGAGACACATTTCAAGTTTGAGCCTGATCCTGTGAAGAGGAGACAGAGTGAGCCAAGAGTGAAGAATAAACAGAAGATTGAGAAGGAGTATTATAAGGATGAAGTGGCGAAACTGAGGAGGCAGCTAGAAGGAACGGAGGTGTTCACGACGTCGAGAAGACGATCTTCGGCGCACCAGCATTCTGTGCCGCCGCCGTCTTCGAGACGACAATCAACAGGTATGAAAAGACAATTATTCATCCTTGTAACGTTAACAAAATCGATAACCAGCCCAGAAATTTACTATTTTGTACTAAGTATTTGTTAAACACTCATACTAACCCTAACAAGATTACCTCCCATACTTTCAAAACATTTCTATTCCGAAATTGCCATTCCGAAAACTTTTACCTTTTTATTATTTCACATTTTTATACGACCGGCCAAAAACAGGAGTGTTATGTTTTCAGGGTTCATGTATGTGTGTGAGTTTATTTTTTATAACCGATTAACTATTGAGCACATAACATACTATAAATGGTGAAAAAGAAGTTGTTGTTGGCTGCTGGCTCTTTACCTGTTTTGTTGACTATCCCTAGGTATGTTTTGTTCCAGTTGACACAGGTTGACAGTAGACCATTTGTTTTAACTGACATCTTTATTACGGCCTCCCGTGGCGGTAAATCCTCTCAATTCCTGTGACCGTCCCAACCGTGTGGTTCTTTTTTATGTGTTGATAAATCATATTTATTTCTGTGAATTGGTTATAAGAAATAGGGAGAAGCTCGTGGCTAAGTAATAACAGCCGTACGGTTCGATCCATCAGGTGAAGCTACGGTTGCCGGGGTTGGTCTATGGATGGGTGACCATCTTAACATACCGAGACTCCTCCGTGTCTCGGAAAGCATGTTAAGCCGTTGGTCCCGGCTGTCATTCGTGGATCTTTGACAGTCGTTACGGGTCGTCAGAAGCTCGAAAGTGTGACAACCAGTCTTACCAAGGGGTATCGTATTACCCAGTTACTGGGTTGTGGAGGTCAGATAGGCAGTCGCTCCATGTAAAATACGGTATTCAGCTGCATCCGATTTGGCTGGAAGCCGACCCCAACATATCGGGTGTAAAAAGACACTTTCCGAAGCCGAAAGCCACATATTCTACCCATTATTTGCATATTTTTTTTCCACTAGACCATACCTGGGAATCCACTGGTTCTGGAGATATTGAAGGTCAAAGTCGCATTTTTTTTTTTTACTTTTTCACGAAAATGAATTCTATGCGATAATACGAAACTTTTTTCCAAACAAACATTACCTGAATTTTAGATTTATCTTAACAGATTACGCATTTGAAGTTACAAAAACGCAATGAACAACAAGTACCTACCTACGTAGCGTAGGGGCGGAGCTTAACTAACACTGAATCCGATCATTCAAGCGTGGGTTTGCGTTACATTGCGCGCAATAAAAACTTGTTTTTTTTTATTAAAAAAAAAAAAATTACGGTTCCCAGCAATAATTTTTGCGCAAAGCTACTTAGCTATACGTACAGTATGCGTAGTTTACGGCTTTGTGATGTGTCTTTTTACACCCTGTATTTGGGAAAAGGCTAGGCAGATTGATTGGTTATGAGAAATAGGTTAAAAAAAATTAAGGCTAAATGAGGTTGGTGTTTCCTTTCCGACTACTCTGAGAAGGAACACCAAAGCAAATTCATTATGAGGACCATGAGTTATCTGAGATGAGTCTTTGGAAGAAAGAACCAGTAACAGATTTCAGTGCACCTATCCAGTCAGTGCACACATTGTTGTTTCTTGTTATATTACACTAGCTTCTGCCTACTCCGCCTACTTCATCCTCGTAAAATGTCTTGTTTTAACATAAAATATATCCTGTGACCCTCAGCAATAACGAGCTTCCCTAATTGAAAGAATATTAGGAATCGGATCAGTAGTTTCGAAGATTACCCCCTGCAAACTCACAAATTTTACCTCTTTTTAATATTAATATGTTATAGTTAATATCCGTATGACATAAATCAAGACGTTACCTACAACACCTAAAATCCTTAGAAGGCCGTTTATTATTACTTAATGCCCAAGTTTCAATCCAACTTGGCTCCTAACTATGCCTACAGATACAGTCGTGTTCTAAATAGTTAGATATTTGTTGAGCCAGATAACCGTGCCGTGCCTACAGCTCGTAAACGAGGCGCTTACCTGAACGTTACATTAGATAGATGCTTTATCAGGTTCTGCATCTCATAATGTTCGCTATTTTATGTTTCATATTTATTTAGAAGTTTACATAATGTTTAAAAATAACGTGTATTAAAATATGCAAACACAAAACATTTATTTGCTTTATATGAGGTGATACGTTTATCAAATGTAAGGATACGGATTTCATTTGTTTCGATAGTAATTTAGAATGACAGACATGGCATAAATCTTGAGTTGATCAATCTCAAAACTCAGTGCAGGCCGCTTGCCGCTTTGATCCTTCGTCAGTTTATCTCACCGCTCATATCCCGGCAGATATTCAGGTAGTCAGAAGCCCGAGGTCAGATAGGCTGACGCTTAGTTGAGAAAGGCTAGGCAGGTGATGATGAGGATTTCTCAAGAGTGCGTTTATGGCTATAATTATTAATATAGTTTTAAACTCGCACCAACCTTTCTCCTCCTCAGCCGCCCAAGTCCACGTGACAGCCAACCCCCTGGACTCGGCTGCCAGTACCATCCCGGCTGGAAGAACCACCATAGTGGTGCAGCAGCCCTCACTGTCGCTGGACTACGGGGGCTGCGCCACCATCCTCGTGCGGGATGGGGAGGACCGGCGCAAAAGCAGGGTGTGCAGTGATCACATACAGCAGCTGTTGGACGTCACCAGCCAGTTCACCTCGGAGGATCTGCATGAATTTGATAAGAGGTAAGGAACTTATTGTTGTGAGTTGTTCTTATATAACTATGAACAACGTTCAAGTTATCATGATTTTAATATGACAAGGCATAGTCAAATTAATCGAAAGTGATTTATTTACACACATAACATAACATCACGCCTGTAATCCCCCGAGGGTTAGGCAGAGGTGTACCTATAGTACACCCACATTTCGCCAGTTATGTTTAAATCCCATGTAATAGGGGGCGAGCCTATTGGCATCAACCGGGCACAAATCCTGACTTCGGGCTGCTACTGAGAAATTCCAGATGGAAAACCCAATAACACTTGGCCCGGCCTGGGAATCGAACCCGGGGCCTCATGGCTAGTGGTTTATTTAAATCGTTATTAAATTTTGTATTGTTGATTTCGCTTTATTGTTGTAGGTTTAAAAAACGCTCAGTGCCGGTTATTTTAGGTATATGTGTGATGTGTCCTTATAACAACAGAGAATAACGATATGGGTCGCGTCGAGTGTAGAGAAAACAATTTGTACCGGATTACACAGTTTATAACCCTCTGTTTCTGGTAGCTTACTGGAAATAATACGATGTCAAACATTTTACCGTACCTACCTACTTTAACCTTTATTTAATTGGTCGATGATGTTTCATTGTGTACTTAACAATACTTCTGTATCTCCTCTATTTAAGTGCCCCCAAAATCATTGTGGGGGAGCAAAATGATGACCTATTCGTAATTTTCCTGCAGCCCGCTACAACAGTATGGAAACAATTAGGAAATGAGCCTATTTCCGGCCATGACAGTTAGAGGCGGGCTACGAACAACCTGATTTTACTTAAATTATACTGTTGTACAGACAGCGTTGAAAATATCGGGACGAAAAAAATATCAGAATTACTAATAAAAATAAACTTTATCTCAATTTGATATTCTTTGTCGTACACCTACTATCTTCGTCGTAAAACTGTTACCTATATTGAATTTTTTTAATCCCACTTTTCCGCGAATTAGGTACGACAACGATAAGTCTTCATCTTTACCTTCTTTATTTATTTCGCTGTGCCCGACAGGGCCCACGATTGTTTCCCAAGCAAATTTTCACCACCACAAATACTTTATTGCAGTCCAGAATGTATGTGCTTAACATACATTCTGGACTGCAATAAAGTATTTAAATGCATGCGCTAAACGAATTTAATTTAGGTGTCAGAGACAGACTGAATATTTTAAATACATTTTTTATGGTTAAATGCATTTAGTGATTTATGGTGCAAGTAAGCCTTAATAGAGTTTGTTCGAATCATTTTACACAGTCTGTTCGACATGATAACAAGCATAGTAACTCTTTACTGTGTGTACCGTTTGTTTGATGTACGTCGTGCATCGATTGTGCTGGCTAATGGTCCGTAATGGCAGCGGAGATAGGGTTACAAATGTATGTTATGTGTTTTTCCAATACTACATAGATATGTAGAGAATGCTGTAGGACTTCATTGGAATTGGACTGGGTTGAAAACGTAACAAGTTTATTCCAATAGAGTTATAATAATTGACACATATGTAGGTATACATGAAAGGGCTTGAGTTTAGAAACGTGCCGCCTCGCTAGAAAGAATGTTAGGTTATTTGGGGGTTCTAGTGGGTCTCCTGAACCCAACACAACAATTTATTTTTGCCTTAGGCGCATTTATTTAATGAGATTTATTATTAAAAGCCTATGACGTCACACTGCAGGGCAAAGGCCTTCCTACTCTCTTTCCACTTCTCTCTGTTTAAAGCTGCTAAGGACCAGTTCTTGTTGAAGGAGTCCAGCTCATCCCGCCATCTCCGTCTGGGCCTGCCGTCGTAAGTTTGTTGGCCCATTGGTCGTCTGACATGCGGCAGACATGTCCAGCCCAATTCTATTTTAGCGTGGCAGCTTTCCAAGTGTCATCAGTTATCATTGTGATGGAACGGATAGTCGTATTCCTATCCCGGTCTGTTAGTTTGATACCCAGAATACTCCGTTCCATAGCCCGCTGGCAAACCTCGAGCGTGGACGTCTGACGATCAGTGAAAGACCATGTTTCAGAACCAATGTCATAATGTATACAATTAAAAATCGTAAAAAAAACTATGTATCTCCGGCGGGGGTTTACTAACGCTCCCCCTCTCGGGCCCTCCCCTACCCCTATCGAGGTGGCACGTTTCTAAACTTTAACCCTAAAGATAATTATTGCTCTGAAGAATAAGGAAAATAGTGAAAGAAAGAAAAATGTTCGTAGCCTTTGACTTTGTATGTGCTAACTGCGGAAAAATAATTCTATGAAAGAGCGAAATGCTCGCAGAGATACTTTTAAGTTATTGCGATAATATTCTAGAAATGCTTAACTGCAGGTTCCTTTAAGAGAAACTAGTATTTCTTTTCTTCTAGATTTTTTTGTTCACCTGCAGTAAAAAAGTATTTAAGTATGTAAGTGATTGCATCAACATTCATAAAGTCAATGACTATTTAATTCTTCTACAATTAAATTCTTATAACACCATCATAGATCAGTAAAGAAAGGAAGAAATAAAAATTGTTGATTCTGCACAAGCTAAACGCAAATTTAAAAAAAACACACATACATTAGCCAAAAGCCTCGTATTCAACAAAACAATAAATAAAAGTTTTAAGTGTCAACAAATAAAAGTTTTAAGTGTCAACAAATAAAAGTTTTAAGTAAACTAAACTAACGTTTAACTCTATTAACAACCACTGTTAATAGAGTTAAACGTTAGTTTATGATAATTTTACCATTTATACCCCTCCAACTAATTGTATACAAAACGTTTTGACGAAATAAAGTAAACACTTCGCGTGCGACCAACCAATAACATTTAACACAGCTAATCACACCAAACTAACACCAATCACTAAAATCACTTATTAAACAAAAGAAAATCACAAATTATCACAATTCGACTTCCAGTCTTCAACTTTGCTCGCAACTCCGAGAAGCCCGACTTTCCCGCGTAAAAGCCTCCTTTGTGACATTCCCTTTTTAAAAGATAAAAGGCGTTTCTTTTTCCTTTTGTGGAGGTAATTCGCTTTGCCTGTGCCTCGGGCCGGCGTCGCAACTTTTTTAAATGTTGCAATCTCTTTTCGAATGCGTCGCGGCTGTTATATTCAATTGTCGGTGAGTGGGGGCTGTTAATTGGGTGGCGGTGTGAATGGGATGCTTTATTGGTACGTTCTTTTTTCGTTTTATTTTTGTGTTCTATGACCGCGAGGACTTTTCATTTTATCACCACGCTTGAAAGAGGAATTGTTGATAGCTAGGTTGTTTGTGGTTTTTATCAGATAATAGATTGATACTGTGCATTCCCTCGACACAATAAGTACAGTCAGGAAAAATCAATGTTTAGTAAATTGACTCCCTACGTCAATTTTCCGTGTTACAGCCATTTCATACAACTGCATTTTGACAGTTGTCATTTGAATATACGCACAATTTAAATTGGGTAATTGCCCTGGCTTTACCATAATCGCCTTCTGTGATTCGTTCATAAATGGTTATCAAGTTGCCAATTGTTTTCCTGAATTATCTGATAAAGGTTGATCAAATTGATTTATTAATTCCTTTTATCGTACAGAAATGAAACTGCTGCAAAACAAAGGGTAGGTACCTATAGAAGTCTTGTACTTGACGCTCTCCTCGCCCCTCATAAATATAAAATTAAAAGAAACGTGAATATTCACCACATTTGAAATGCCATTAAATCTCAAATACCGGGCTAACTCATCTCAGGGGATTCAATGCCACGATACAGATACACGCGGAAGATAAACTTAGAAAATTATGAAGGGTAAATGTATGGGGGTGGGGGATGTCTTCTATTGTTCGTTGCATCTATACTAAGATATGGTATAATATTCTGGGGCAACTCAGTAGACAAGGAATTTGTATTCAAAGCCCAAAAGAAATGCATCAGAGCTATGTGCCATCTAGATAGTACTACAACTGTCAACATTAGTTTACAAATTTAAAAATTCTATCATTACCTTCATTGTACATATACGAATTAAATGTTTTTGTAAAATCGAATCCAAGCTAACTGCTTCTAAAAGCTACTATAGATAATTACGTGACAAAAAAAGGTTAGACGAAGAAATACCGTGTGGGAAAACGGCATTACTCAATAAAAGTATTATTTGTATGGCACACTGATTTATAATAAATTGCCCGATGACATTAAGAAGTTACCTACTCATCTATTTAAGAAGAAATTATACAGATTCCTATATAAAAAGTGTTATTATAATGTAGAAGACTACTTCGAAAATAAAGATATTGCATTTTGATTAAAGCAAATATTTGTACATTAATTGAATATGATAATAATTACAATTACTGTGTGTGACATTATTAATTTGCTTGACATTACTGTTACAATTTATTAGTTCAGATTTAATCTAATGTGTAACAAAATTGACTATCTATGTATATTTTCAGTGACAATGTAATTTAATAAGAAAACTGAAGAATAATTGTGTCATAATGTTCCTAACACATTTGCACACCTCACATGGTTATAATACAGGGTACCTTATGAACCTTTGTAATATCCTCTGAACCTGTGTTATGCGAATAAATGATTTGATTTGATTCAAAACTTTTAGGTTCACTATAAACATATCCTGTTACTTTCCATTGCTAGAATTAGGCAGCTTCCAAGTTGCGACACTTTACTTTGTTCATCAGATCGTCAGTCGACCTGACCAGGGGTGACTTCTGTTTGCCGATCCAATGTCTTAAATTAGCTGCACCATGTTTTAGCTATCGTACGTTATGTTTCATTCTAACGAACAATATTATAAATGCGAAAATGGATTTGTTTGTTTCTTTCGCTTTTACGCTAAAACGGCTGTACGGATTTGGATGTTTTTTTTTTCTTGGTTAGGACGTAGGATTTTTTCTCGGTAGTACGTTCCCGTGGGATAATTTCCTACCTCCACGCGGTTGAAGCCCCGGGCAAAAACTCGTAATAAATAAAAATAAAATATCGCGTGAAATTTCTTGTTCCTTGACATCGCCCGCCTGCAACGTTCTAAGGTACTTTGTTTTCGCTTAGCGTTTTCACAGGTTTTTATTTTTCTCGGCTCCTAATTTAGTTGGATAAAGATTAATATCATGATACGAATATTATCATCTTTCGATTCTACCCGTGTTTTGATTGACTAATTTGACCACAAAACGGACATAAACACAAAACTATAATAGTTAGACGTATAGCCTGGCAGACTTTTTTGTGGGTAATGATGAGTACCTACTATAAACATGTAGTACATTATTTTATGTATCATCGATAGTTTTCGCATCGCTCGCCAAATAATGACTATTATAGGCAAATATTTGATACCTTGGGCTACATTATTACAATTTTCGCTATATATTATGTTATGTTATATCAAACCACGCTATTTTAACAAACGACCATCCATTGATTAGCTATCCGATGATATTCTTTTTCTTTTTTCACGACTGCCCAAAAGTGTTACGTTTTGTAAAAAATCTTACTTAGAGACTACGTCTACTTCTACTATGTCTATCACATCTATGTCACTTAAACTTTTTTTCTCTCTTTATTTTCATAATGTTTGCGTTGAGTGGAACTTCTGCACTGTTCTAGACGGACAGGAATACCACGCCCGGCTGAGCGGAAACACTATCAGCTCCCGCGTGCTGCGCTTTGTATTATAAAACGTATAACTTCCGACCGTTTTAACTACTATCATAATGTGAAATGTTACTGTTAGTGCCTGAAAATAATTACGGTTTTATGTGGGAAAATAATAGCAGTTCTGGGTTAGGAGTATTTGGAGTAATTAAACAATATTTGAGTAGTATAGATGACTATTATAGTCTGTGCAGGTCTGGAACTCGAAACAACAATAATAATTTTATTGTACCATGCCAGAATTGAATCTACAGCCCACAGTTTACCAATTCAGTTTTTCGACTTCAATAGATCCGTCTATTAAGTACATACAAAGATCTACTTAATTTTTTTTTTTATTTTATTTTATTTATTAGGGACAAAAAAACAGTTACATGTTAAGGTTAAAAATTAAGAGTCGTAACACTAATAGGTAAACATATAACCCACACCATTGTCCACGAGTTAATAGATGAATAAATCAGGAACGGAAATGTATTTACAATATTATCTTATTATGTTTAACTGAATTTAAAAATTATTGATAGGTTAAGATTGTGGTGAAAGAGTATTTATAGCTAGTGTTTTAAATTTTTTACTTGAAAGAGAGAAGACATCTATGTCCATGAAGTGCGTGTTATAGGTTTCAACAAGTTGACGAAGAGGCACTCGTGCCCCGGCGTTAGACCTGCATGAATCTACGTGGAACAGCCGGGGCACGCGCGCTGCCCGTCTGATAACAGTTCTAGGCACTGTATAGCGCAACTTATTTGTGATTTCAATACAGTCAAATCTATTGTTACACAAACCATGTAGCATCATGGCCACCAAAAGTAATCGCCGAGATTCTAAACTTAAAATATTAAATTGCTGTAACAACTGTGTGTAAGGAATCCTTGAATGATAACATTTATAGTTTACAGTACGTAAAAACTTTTTCTGTACTAATTCCAATTTAATGTTATATTTGAGGTAGAACGGATTCCAAATAGGAACCGCGTATTCCAATTGAGATCTTATCAACGCTTTATATAGTAGCAAAAAAGTAGAGGGTCGCACGAAGTCTTTCGAGGATCTCATGACGAAACCATACATCCGAAAGGCTTTATTTATTATGTTCTCTATATGCAAATCAAAGTGCAAACACGAATCAAAAATCACACCAAGGTCGCGCACGGATTCTACCACACTTAAGTGATGGCCATTCAGTATATACAAACAATTATGTTTGTTTTTGTTTTTAGTAATAGATATACTATGACATTTCGGAAGGCTAAGAAAGAGTTTGTTTTCTTTGCAGAAGTTATCAAGTCTGTGCAGGTCCTCTTGGAGCAGTAGGCAGTCTTCGAATTTTTGGCAGGCTTTGTAAACTTTTACATCATCCGCATACAACAAAAAGTTGGAATGAATAAAACACTGCTTTATATCGTTTATAAAGAGGATAAAAAGCAAAGGACCCAAAATAGACCCTTGAGGAACGCCAGACTCGACAGCCACAATTTCAGATTCAAACCCATTAATAACGACCTTTTGTGACCTGTTATAAATATATGATGCAAACCATCGAAGTAAATTGCCTCGAATACCGTTGTAGGCAAGCTTTTCCAAAAGGATTGAATGATCCACCTTGTCAAAAGCCTTCCGAAAGTCAGTGTACACAGCGTCTACCTGGACTCTCCTATCCATATTTTCAAAAAGAAAGTTAGTGAATATCATTAAATTGGTAGTTGTCGATCGCCGTTTAACAAATCCATGTTGCTCGGGTATAATAAGGCTATGTAATTGAGGGTAAAGAGCACTGTGCACAAGTCTCTCAAAAAGCTTCGACAAGGTGGAAATAATTGATATGGGACGATAATTCTCCACATTCTCCTTATCTCCACTTTTATAAACAGGTGTAACAAATGCTCGCCTCCACACGGTGGGAAAGACACCTTTCTGTAGACATTTGTTGAAAATTGAGTACAACGCAGCATAGATATTATCGGCTGTTTTTATAAAAAAGACCGGTGGAATACCATCGGGGCCAGCTCCCTTAGAAGGGTCCAGTGATTTGACTGCTCGGTGTATTACTTCTTTTGCGAGGTAAATATCGGGTATACAGACAGAGCTATCCTGGTATTTGTTCGATGGTTCCCAAGTGTCAGGATCAAATGAAGATGGTTCATAGACAGATGCAAAAAAAGTAGAAAATAAATTGCATATATCAGTAGGGCTATCAGACAGGGTATCTTTCAGATACATACTGGCTGGGTAGTTATTCTTACCCTTTCTGCTGGCTACAAATGTCCAAAAATACTTAACGCTTTTAGGTATACTATCTTCGACTGAATTAATATAGTTTCTAAAACAAATACCAGATTCATCCTGAAATAATTTACGGTAACTTGAGAAGTGATTATAATCGCACAGGTTATGATACATTTTCCACT
Source organism: Agrochola circellaris (assembly GCA_914767755.1). Taxonomy (NCBI): domain Eukaryota; kingdom Metazoa; phylum Arthropoda; class Insecta; order Lepidoptera; family Noctuidae; genus Agrochola; species Agrochola circellaris. The sequence goes on along the minus strand of OU611850.1, from coordinate 18,946,570 downwards.
TTATCCACGCACGTTCCTTACTTTTAAAGATACGGATCAAAGAGGGTGTAAACCAAACAGGAAAATGTGAATATTTTACTCGCGTTAGTGGAACGTGTTGTCTAATTATCCCATACAAAGTATCATAGAACGTGTTGACAGTCGGTTCAGCAGCCAGATGAGCGAGTTTTGTATCCCAATCTATAGAAGCGAGTTCTGAATTAATTTCGGGATAATTAGCCTTATGATAGTTGTACCTAGGTACGGAACGGCATTTCATAGGAGCAAATTGCATGTTGAGATCAACAAACACAGAAAACGGAGGATGGTGTGTGTCAGCCGGAAGAAGTGACGTACAGGGTACAGTCTGACAGTCAATGTTGGAGATAAACAAATCAAGTATTCGTCCGAGATTATTTCTAGTCTTATTGTATTGTGAACCGTTAATCAATGACATGAAGTTTGATATTAGCTGGCCGCTAGATGTTGTGGCATCTGTCACTGCAACATTACCCTGATCCAACCATTTTATATCGGGCAAGTTGAAATCTCCGACGACAAAAAATGACTCAGTAGTAGAATTATTAGCAATCAGATGTAACATGTCTAAATATTGCCTGTATATTGCATCAGTAGTTCGAGGTGGTAAGTACGCTACACTGATGACGTGGTATTTATTAGACTGGGATGCTGGTAACCGAACCACAAGCTGTTCGACGTAAGCATGGGTAAACTGTGTCACAATCGTAGTCGGACGCAGCCCACGAAGTGTGGCTATTAAGACACCCCCACCCTCACGTTTATTTGTCGCAGATCGGTCACGATCACATCTGAAGATTGTGTAGCGATCATCAATAAACTCGCCATCGTGAATGCTAGGAATGAGCCAGGTTTCAGTAAGTATGATAACATCATAAGAACACGACAGGATGCTCATATAAAGCGTGTGCAACTTCGTACGAATACCTCTACAATTTTGGTAATATATCAGAAAATTGTTAGTAGCCATAGATAACAATTATTGTTAACGCATAAACCAATTAGTACAGCAACATGAAGCATTACGCTTAACAGTTTGACATTCCAAATACAATAGAACCGGAAATTATTACTGTTCGTTTTCTTATTGGCCTTTAATGATGCTGTATTCAGCGTGACCATAAGATAAGATATTAGATGCACCATATTACAAATAACAAAACATAATTGAAAGGGTAGATAACCGATAATATAAAAAACTAAGGTATATAAAACTAATAGCATAAAGACATGGATGAATGAATCATTCACAAACAAAAACAAAATGTATACATAGGTCGATGTAGATCGAAGAAATGAACACGTCATACATTGATATTGCCCACTAGGCATAGTGTTAAGCACTAGCCTTCTCATTAGCAATAATCTTTTTGAGATCACTTTCGGAGCGTACAGCAAAGGCCGCCATCCCATCTCTCTCACGTACAAGGATCGTGGCATTCTTAATCCATACATATTTAAAACCACGTTTTCCAGCGACTTCCTTACACATACGAAATAAGGCCTTATTTTTTAAAGTCAGATGTTCGTTAATATAGACCTGTAATGTAGCGCCTGAAATCCCCAATTCGTCGGATTTGAGACTCTTCTTTTTACGGTAGGCGCTTAGTAAGTTGTCACGAAGAATCCGCGATTTCAATTTTACTATTACATTTTTAGGCTTGATATCTCCTTGCCGTGCGTGGGGCACCCTATTAATCGATATAATGTCATGCTGAGATACAGGAAAGCCTACAGCCGTTCCTATAGACTGGGCTATAGTAAGCAGATTTTCATTGCGCTTATCAGGCAAGTTACATATTTCTATGTTACACTGGCGTGCTTGCTGCTCCATTGCGTCGATTTTCGTTTCCAATACTGCGACGGCGCGCTCACTATTACAGTTTTCCAGGTCACATAGACGCCTTTCATAACCTTTACGCTCACGTTCTAGTTCTTCAAGTCGGGTTTTCATATCCTCATAACTCGCATTCATGAATGAAATCGATTTCTCAATCTCAAAGTTGGACTTCTGTATTGAAGTGTTCTGCTGTTTCAGTTCGGCCACCTCGGACACCAATTTGTTGAGGATGATGTCTTGGTCGGTTTTCCAAGATTGTAACATAATTTTAAGTTCATCAAATTGATTTGGCTCAACATAATTCTCGTCCCCCCGAAAGCGTTTGCCGGGCCTTGTGGTGATGTTGGCCAAGTTATCATCGACGGTTGTTATGGATGCCGCCATGTCCGCAGAAAGATCCGGTTCTGATTGCGTTTCATGTAAGGGCTGCGTGTATGCCGACCCAGTAGGAGGCGAGCGCGCGCACCGTGGCATAGCTGACGAACAATGCAGTATTCGAAGCTGAATAAAGAAGCTAGGCAAAGCGCTAAGGCGTTAAGGCAGAGCTAGTTGATTGCGAGTCGTAATTTTGGTCAATCGCACAGTTGTCCGCTTGGCGCGGCGCGTAAACACTCCGCCTCGTCACCACTCAACCGCGCGGGCGCCGCCGGTTCGAATCCAGCAAAATGCAACTATTTTTGAGCGTTTTCAAAAGATATTTTTAAAACACTATAGGGTCTATGAGCTGACAAAAATTCGATGTCCCGCTCTAACTCCGCCCACTAGGCGTGAACACTCGATATAGTCACTGCAGGAGCAACAAGGAATCGAAAAAAACAACGTCCACCAATCACAACACAAATAAATAAAAATCTAAATGCCCTGACAGACAACACTCAGGCTAAACCGAACTGGAAGCATGAAATGTTACGGTAGAGTTCCATATACCAATGCCGCCCATTTAATAGGCATGTGACCGCCCGTATTTTTCTGAATATTCATGAATCATTATCGAAAATTAGCTTTAATTAGGGTCTATCTTAAATATTAATCATGTTATAATTTTTGATTTTTTTGAGTAGCGTTTGTGATATTTCCGATGGTATTGGATAGATTTAGATTCTGTTTATTATTTCTAAAAGCTTATAAGTTATTTTATCGGATTAACTAACATTCTTGTTAAAATTCGTCGACTATGAAAAAAAACGAAGGTGAAGATTTTTTTTATCTAAAAGTATTTATTTACAAAAAAACCGGCCAAGTGCGTGTCGGACCACGCACAATGAAGGCTTCCGTAGTTGAAATGAATTTATCCGAAGAACAAACTTAACATAGTAGTTGAAAAACATGTTTTCCCATACGGAATGTATGGTAGATAATGTTTTTCAAACTGCAAATTTAAGTTGGTCGAATATTACTCGTTAACCTGTACAGTCTACTTAGCTGTGAAAGTTTTTCTTTTAATTCCGTTATACAGGGTGATTGGAAGATGGGTGCAAAGCTTTAAGGCGAAGATAGTACAGACAATTTAGAACCATTTAAGCCATGGTTGTCTTAGACGAAGTCTTACCAAATATTTTTAACCAAATTTTTAAGTTTTTTTTCGGAAATTATCAAAATTTAATGTAAACTGCATAATTATGGCCAAATTGAATGATAAATGAATTCATTTTTTACTTATTTAATTAAAGTAATGTGTAAGCAATCAAGCAAAACATGTTTTAGGCTTCTGTGTCATTAGACATTTTTTTTACAGACATTTAAAGCTCAGAAAAAATAAAAAAATTGTACAATACGTCTTTTAAACCTTATTAAAAAAAAAAAAATTGGTAAGACTTCGTCTAAGACAACCATGGCTTAAATGGTTCTAAATTGTCTATACTATCTTCACCTTAAAGCTTTGCACCCATCTTCCAATCACCCTGTATATACTACTGCTATAATTTTTTTTACAAATCCAAGTACAATCGTTTAGCTAGCAGGGGGGGGGGCACTTGACTCTAACAAAAATTTGCTTTTAAAAGCATAATATTTCGCAAACGGGTCCTTGAATCCAAAAATAGTTTAAACAAACTCTCAATATTTTTGAACTACCTTTCTAACGATACCCCACACTATGGGCTAGATGAGAAAAAAAAAGAACACTCCCACTTTACATGTAGCGGAGGTACCCCAAAAAAAATATTTTTCTTGATTTTATTTTACCACTTTGTCGACGTAATTAATATGTATACCCATGCCAAATTACAGCTTTCGAATACTAACCGTCTCTGAGCTATGCCGCACGGACCGACAGACGGACATGGCGAAACTATAAGGGTTCCTTGTTTACTACGGAACCCTAAAAAATACAATTGTAAGTCCATAAAATCCGTATATGATATAAAAAAAAAAAAAAAAAAAACATTAAAGATAGACCCCGCCTTTTCAAGTTAATTTGCGATAATTTTTCATGAATATTCAGAAAAATATGGGCGGTCACATGCCCGGCGTGCGCGGCATTGTATAACAAAAGTGAGCACGGATTGTTTAATATTCATATTCTAAGTTAAATAGGGGATGAAAGTTTGTACGGAAAATTCGAAATTCCATCGGCCGCGCGGCTTGTTCGAGGCTAGCAGTCAATGACTTACGGTAATATTTTGAAGCTACCCACGCCACGCCAACGGTTAGCCTGTTTGTTCCAAAACACGATCAACTTCAAAACAACGCTGTTATCCTGTAAAATTCTATGAATACAAACAGAAAATGGGGCAAAATATCCTTTTATACAGCACTTATAGTCTATAATCCCAGTTGATCCCCGAGGGCACACAAGCGCATCCTTCTCAACCCCGGCGCTCGGAAATTGTATCCTCCGTGATAAGCTGCACGACGCCTTACGGTATATGAATTGCATGGTGTCGAGGATTGCTTCCGCTGGCTTTTATAGAAGATACTGCAGTCAAGATGTGTGAGCGTGCGGTTTGTGATGTATTTAAATCGCTTAGAAGTACTTTAATGATTTTTGAAGGCAAACAGGAAGTGTAGTGAAAAGACATGGATTATGTCAGGCTGTAATGCTTACCTATTTTACTTATGGTGTCTTAACATATAGGAATAAGTGAAAAACATTTCAAATGAGGGTTATTTCTTGCTTTATTGCTTGATGCCTTCTACTATTGACTAGTATTAACTCGACGTCAGTTTTGTCAAGACATGTGAAAAATAACTTAAGTGTAGTGCAAAATGCCCTCGATTCGCTTCAGTGTCATTGTAGATGACATTGTCAACAGTGTACCCAGTTCCGGAGCAGAAAAATGAGTGAGTTTAGTAAATCCAACTTATTAACACAGTCAGGGAAATTAAATTGTTCAGACAACTGTCAAAGAACAACAGTTTTCATTGTTAGTTGTTGTTGTCATACGGAAAATTTTATTAAGAGTCCGCGCCACCTTGAAGTCCGGCGGGAAATTGTGGAACTACATCTTTTTAAATGCTATTTGATGCAATTACATAGACATTAGCGCCGCGTCTCTCGGACTTGATTGGTTTCGCGGACTGCAGTTGTCAATTTAATTAAAATTAAGTTCTATTAGTAACAATTAAATTTCCTGACTTAACAAGAACGATTTTAAACACAGGGATTAAGTTTTATTTGAAATGGTTATAGCATAATCAAAGATCGAATCTTTTGAAACTTACTCGTTGTAGTTATTGCCTGAATTAATTATTTTTGAACAAGAAAAACAATATAAAACTTCTAATTACTAACTTCTTTTCGAAGTAAACGGTATCAGAATCGAACTCAAATAAGAATCGCCTCAATTTCTTCATGAAAAACCTTATCACATTTTCCAATCAACAAGAGTAATGACCCGACCCAGAATCGAACCTCGAATCAATAGTTATTAAAAACGTCGCGATAGGGCTCAAGTCTTGATATCAGCTATTAATGTTCCATTATCGGGTTTCCGAGATGTTCCGGTTTCATTCCGGGTCGTTGCGGACCGGGCGTACTGCGACCCGTTCACGATATTTTTCGTTCGTTGTTATTTTGACCTTTTTTCCCTAATAGGGTTAAATTACTCGGTGACCGATTTAAAAATTGTAAACTTGGTCGCTGCTTGCCTGAAATAATGGTTTTCGTGTGGCCATTAAATTGTGCCCTGCCCCGACGACAGCCTGACATCAAGCAATAAACAATATTGTTAATTGTATTACTTTTTAATTTCTCTTGAATACGATGCCTTTAACTTTTTAATTTCTCTTTTTGTTGAATATGATGCTTTTAGCTACTTTGTATTAGTGTATGTATTTTACAGACATACATAAAGTCACACCTTCTGCCGCGGGTAGACAGAAACTGCAGTACGCTACCTACTGCGACCCTTACATACTCCTATTGTGTATATTTTACATTGTTTATTTATTTTGTTTCTTTAAATATAGATAGTTCTTGACAATTTAAAAGTTCCGATGAATAGCGTAATTAAAATAATGGTTTGACATTAAAACTATACGCCGACCTGGCCCGATATTCTATACTAGTATAATTAACTCGACCTCAATTATTCACCCACCAACTTTACCAAAGGCTGAAACTAGATTATTAAAACCAAACCAGTGAAACCTAGAGTAGATTTCGTTTTCGGCCAAAAATGCTAATCAGGCTCAATTTCGTTTACGTTTTCGAACGAAAGAAAATACGTTTGCGGTCGGACTCTAATGTTACTAAACCGACTTTCTTGTCCCATGCTGTTATAATCCCGATACCGGCGACCGTTCTGGTCGCCGGTTTAAAAAATGTATTGGATTTCCATTTAGTGACGATAATTATTTTAATTTACTTTTTTATTTATTTTAATTTACAAATGACATAATCTATTTATTATTTGACATTGTATATTTACAATATATTAAATTTGATTTGTTACAGCAGTAGTGGCAACCATTATCATTTGGTTTAAATAGGTTTTTATTTTTATTAGGAATTTCATTTGTCTTTTATATAGCTTATTTTCTTTTAAATTTTGTGAATGAGAGAACGTTGTAGACATAACAGACTGTAGATCGGTGGACCATTTAATATTTTACTAAGTACCTGGTACTTGTTGATGGGCCTACACTGTCCTCTCATACCTTTTAAACACTGTAACTTGGAAACATTGTAACATTTACTTTTAAAAGAGTAACCGTGGAGTTTCTTGCCGGCTCTTCTCCATAGGAAACGACCAATTGGAACCGTGCACCTAGCTTCTGACGTTTCATAAGTGCCCTTGTAGGTTTATGTGAAATAAAAATATTTTGAATAGAATTTTTGAATTTGAGTGTATTTCTTAAATAGTGAAAAATTCGGTAACTTTGAAAAGCTACTCTGTACACTAAACAAAACCTGTGTGCAGGAATCGTGGTTGCAGACGCCTCGTAGTCTCGACGTCTTGTAGTTTCTGCCTACCTCCTTGAAATAAAGGTGTAATATTTTAATATGGGTTGCGGATGTAAAGCCAGTTTTCGATTTACATAGTACTGTTGACAGTTCAGTTACTGGCTTTTCACCGGCCTCGTACTAACTGACTTTAGATATCGAGAGCCCAGGACTCACTAAATGGCCTCCCATCCGGAGCCCCTTATGTTTATATTGATATCATCATCATCAACATCGGCAGCCCTGTTCCACCCACTGCTGAGTATAGGCCTCTTCGCTTTTGTGGCATGCTTCCCTGGTCTGTGCGAGTCTCATCCAGGCCTTCCCCGCGATCTTACATATTGATTGACCACAAATAAAGCTTACTTAGCTTAGCTTAGTCTTTGGGTTTGTATTTTTGTTATTTGTACTTTCGAAATTTAAGTTATTTTTCACTTTGTAGGATTTTTTTGGAACTCGGTTTTTATTTTTTGTAAAAATGTTTTTATTTCTCGCTTTGTAGTGGGTCGGTTTGTAACTAAGTTACAATAGCCTAAATGTCAACTGCTACCTTTTACAAAATATTGCTTTTTTGTAAGTCGATTAAAAATAGCCAACATTTAGTACTTACGTGGTCTATACGCGTCAATGGCATGATGTCACATCGAGTTACCAGTCAGTTCCAACCTTTAGGGCTCTAGGACACTGAACGAGATACAAATACATAATAGAAGTTGTATTATTATAATAACGCCTATGGGCGTTTAGTATCCCTTAAAGTGTTAATATGTAACAAGTACAATCGTTTGTACCCTAAACTTTTGGGAACAATGCAGAACTACGCAATTAATCGGTGCCCTTCGAATTAGTTATGATGTTTCACGGCCTGGTGAGTGAAAACTAGGTTATGAAGTAGTTAGCTGCTTTTTCTGACCTCAATTTAGCTGTCACCTTTAGATTAGCGTTTGAAAACTTTTACTAATTAGTTAAAACTTATTCAATTTTGACGTTAAACTTAATTGAAGTGTTTCACGCACAGAACATTCTGTAAAAAGCTATGAACAGTAGTAGTTTTTTCTACATTGTACAAGCCGTGGTTCTGATGGGATGCCCCATCGGCAAAAATGACGAACTTCCATAAAAAGTTTCATCCTCTATTTAACCCCCCCTTAGGGGATGAATTTTCATTAATCCTTCCTTTGTGCTCACTTTCGTTCGGTATTCGGTATATGAGGAACTCTTATGCAATATTTTATGCTTCTAGACCCATCGACTAATGCTGTGCGTTGCCTGTCAGTGAGTGTATTTAGGAGTTTTATTAAGTAGCTACTTCGAGCCCCCCGTAGATGCCCGTAGAAGATGGCAGACGAGCTGGGCAAAACAAGCGACCAGTGGTCCACATTAGCCCTGGATCGCAAGCACTGGAAGTCATGGAGCCTTTGCCCAGCAGTGGGATGATACAGGCTAACAGATAGCAAATAATTATGTCTACTATGAGTCCAGCGCCGGCCCTAGCACTTGCTCAGGCTAGAGCAAGATTGTCTTTCGGCGCCCTTTGATCTACGCTTTCACTTCCAGTAAATTCTACTTCGTATAAGTTAATTAAATAATAATTGGCAAATTTTCAAAAGTCAACTTTTATCGCAAATAACAATACTTATTGAATTTAAATTAAGTAGCACAAATTAGTTTACTCCTGCTTCTTTAACATTAAGATAAGATAAGATAAGTCTTTATTTGCTTTAAACTAAGAAAGCTTTTAATGCTACATGTATTAAATTAGTATTTGGTGTTAATTTCAATCAGTCACTTAATAATAAAATGCTCCTGCGCCTCTCAAAAGGCGCTATCAACATTTTTTTTTGCGCTGGAAATAGCTTTTCGCATTTGGCTTTTTGGCGCCCCGTGCCATCTGGCACAAAGAGCAAAAAAATAAAAATATTATTTAATAGGAGAAATGAGCGAGAAATTTCTTTTTTCACAAAATTTCTTTCTTTTCCTTCAATACTTTAATAACCCCATGACAACTTTTCCCCTATTGCAACCAGACAAGCCTCCCTAATCAATTCCCCCTCGACTACACGTCACCACCATCGACTGACAACAATTAAAACTTGTGTTGTTCAGCGAAGCAATCCGCCGGTAATTGCCGCGGTTACCACTGGTTGTTAGTAGCTTATTGGAAAGGAGGCTCCAGGGAAATGAAATTGTTTCGAGAAACTGTCCGTTGTTGGTGGAGCGAAGATATTTAAATTGTGGTTCCTGGTATTACAAAGATCGCTTGGAGTTTAATTACGGTTAAAGATATTAATTTCTCAGAAGAATTACAAATTATCTTATAGAGAAAACATATATATTGGTTTAAACAATATTATGTGTGTATGATGTGTGTTCGTGTGTGTAATATTTTGACTGTTTTGATTAACTTAACATTATTACTTCATTTTAATTAATTTGGAAGAATGAATGATTCATTTGTTGAATATTGAATAAAATGGCAATAATTTTAACGAAGCCCAGCTGAATGGTCTGGTATCTATATCGATCAATAGCTGAAATTATTCAAAATTCAAAAATTCAAAATCATTTATTTGCAAATATAGGTAAACAGTGTGTAGATGTTTTACATTCATGTACCTAATAATTGTATATCACAGTCTCAGTATCACCATATTTTACTTTTCGGCATGCAAAGTAAGTACGTAAAAAGAAAACACAGAATTAATAAAAACTAAACAGAATAAAATCAAGAATGAGATCAGTTAAATTCGTTTAAAAATGAAAGTGCTTAAAAAAAAAAAAACCTATAGTTTATTCTGCAAATATTTAGATACATTAATTACTGTATGTAAATATGAAATGTGGCTAACTAGCGGACTAGAATATTAATAATGAATTGCAATTATAACACTAAATTTGATGTTGTAACCGTTTTAGGTGTACAAAATGATACTTTTTTTACATCTAAAACTAAATATTCGGTGTTACAATATTAATTATTGCAATTTGATATATTTTTTTGCTTTGTCAGCTTTTTAGCAATAAAGATTTTATTATTATTTCATTTATTTATTTTTTACCAATTTTTTACCAATTTTTTTTTTTTATATTTCTTGAAAAATGTATAAAAAATATCCAAAAAAACAACTGCCCTGCCAAAGAACGAACTAAAAAGTAAAAAAAAAAGTCGTATTAGTTAATCCGTATAGTATACAAAGCGAAAGGTCACTCATTTACTCGCTGACTAAAAGATAAATAAAATTGTTTTTGCTGTCGGGGGACCGTTGTCCCCTTGTGTGGAACACTTTTAATCCAAGAGATTCCCCGACTGCAGATTCCAAGCAGAGACAAGAACCTCCTCACAATGCGAGGCGTATCGAGAGATGTTGGTCGAGGCTTTTGGCCATTATTGTTATTATTATTTCATATCGTTAACATTTTTGAATCTTTTTATAAAACACAAAAGAAAAAAAAAAAAGAAAAAAAAAAAGTAGCCCACCAGTATCGGGAACAGGTTCCAAACTACCGGTGGTCAGGCTCCTGAGAGAGGAACCTCCTAACGATACGAGCCGTGTACAGAAGTACCGCTTTCTGGATCAAGCCCTTGATCCAGCTGCCTAACGAGAGCCTCCTCAGGTGTTGGTCGAGGCTCTTCACTATTATACCATTGGCCGTCACGACTATCGGCACAATGACTGCTGTATCCACATCCCACATGTCGACAACCTCGCGAGCCAGGTCAAGATACTTAATCTGCTTATCTTTTTCAGCTTTCATGAGGTTCTCGTCATGCGGGACCGCTATATCAATAATTAATTATTGTACGACGCTCTAATTATTATTTAGTATTATAAAAGTATTGTAGTATTTAAGTAAGATCGTGACTTATTTTTAACAGTTTTTATCAAGAAATTATTCCTGTGATTGGTATCTGTTAATTAACTGGTCAATATCCCGAAGAAAATGAAGTTATCTTACTTAAATTCAATAATTAGAATTAACTTCGAAATAATAGCTCCCTTTATGAATCAACGAAGGTTGCAACCGTCGGTACATTTCTACGAGCATGGAGTCTGCCCTCTGAAAACGAACCAAGACAAACCATATGTACCTATGCTCCCAAACACAAGAAAATATTAATTATTACATAACGTACAAAATAATAAAGTATCTTCCTATTGAACTTTGAACTTCTCTTGTATTCGACAAAACACCAGTACAAAAAAATAGATTAATTACCCGTAATTTATAATACCTATCCTAAAACAATAAAGGATTAAATGTGTACACAATAAAGAGCTCAGTGGTATGTAGTACATCTCATAATCCTCTTATGAAAAATAACACCACTAATTAGATGGAAACAGAAGGCCTACTTTACACAATGTTTTTAATGGCACATGACATGTAACACGTTGAAACGCACATGCCATCCAAATATATGCAATGCAGCATGGAACAACACATTTAAATCAAATTCGTTCGTTGGTGTGTTACAACACCAACGAACGAATTTGATTTAAATGTGTGTTACATTTCATGTGACGTTTCACATAATTATATGTACCTACCATAAAACATAATTAGAGCACTTTATAATAATTATAAAATAGAACTATCAAGAAGAGTGTTACTGATGTGTAAACTTAATGGATTTGGATAAAAATCGGAACACAAGGGATACTTAAAAAACTACTAATAAAGAAAGATTTCAATCGTAGATTTGCCCTTCCGCGTCAAAAGATGGTCGCGTTTCTGTTTCGTTTTGACACCTCTGAGACAGACAGTGTCGCAGACACTTGACTTGGTCGTCATGGAAACGCCATTGTTAATGTGTAAGCTCGCTCCTCTCATTATGGACGATTTTTCGTGCGACTTACAGTACAGTGAGGGCAAATCTACGATTTAAATCTTTGCTTATAAATTTATTATTTGCTATGTATTTTCTGGTGTAAAATAAAGTAAATATAAATAAATAAATACTTTTTAATCTGGATACACGAAGAAGTTGCCCTAGAATTACAGTAAAACAATGAATACAAAAAAAACAAAATAAACAAACATTGTTTTGTAACAAATAGGTACAAACAAATTTGTTACACTTTATCAACATAGGTTTTAACGTTGAAGCTAAACAGACAATAATACAATTCGTTTTGTAAAAGAATCGAGATGAGTAGTATGTAGTAGATCTTCGTTACATTCTCTGCTGTGTGTGACAAAAGGTGCTTACGGACGGACATTATTGATGGCTCTGATGACAGACAAATGGACACGAGTTAATCTTTGACAGAGGATTAAACATTGTAACCGAAATTGTAAAGTGATCGATCGGTATTTGTGAAATGTTTTTCACTTGTGTGCCGGAAGTTTAATTCTACCATACTATCTGGCAGTTTGAGTACTATGCTTTATGGTATTATTCGTCAAGTCGTTGAGCTCCTTAAGTTCTGAGTAGAGCTACACGATTACTGCACTGACTGGACCGGTCCTATCAAATCAGTGTGGTTCTGTTCTCAAAGGACCATTTCAGACAATCTACATGGTCCTCAGCCTCACATGATCTGACCAAGATTATGTCTAGAAATTAAAAGAGACTTTGACCCCTAAGTTTATTTCGCCATTTCTTCTCAGGGGTAGATAGGAAATGTCGACTCCATCTAGCTTATTTTTTTTTTAATATGTGGCGTATAAAAGGGATTCCGATATCCTATTTACAGAATAAAAAAATATTCTGGGGAAATTCAATCGAAAGAGAAACAGCTTTTAAAGCCCAGAAAAGATGCTTACGGGCTATGTTTAAGCTTAAATCCACTGATAGTTGCATGCCATACTTTAAACAACACAAAATATTAACACTTCCTAGCTTGTACATAATGGAGGTAGCTGTGTTTGTGAAGTCAAACCCAAATCGTTTTAAACGTCTAGCCGACGTAGTCCCACGTAATAGACGCGACAATAACCAAGTATGCTCCCATCCCGCCAAAACGGCACTACTGCGCAAGAGTGTCTATTGCATGGGTCCGGTTATTTATAATAAATTACCTAAGCAATGGAAAGAACTATCATTAACAATATTCAAAACTAGGCTTAAACGCTTTTTAACGCATAAAGCATATTATAATATCAGCGAATTCCTTACGGAGAAAGAATTTGTTTGTTCTCCAAATTGATTTGCTTTATTTTATTTTTATATTTGTTTACTCTACTACTCTACTTTTAAATATTGACATTTGTTTTGAATTGTGCCTTGATTAAAATTAATTTAAATTTTTGACATTGTGATTTCTTACTTTTATTATTTATTTGTCTACTGAGACTAATTTTGTACGCCATAAAGGCTGTCATATGCTTTTTATAAAATAAAAAAAAAAACATTTTTGTAGTAGTGCTCTTCAATGTATCATAATATGATTGCCTTTGTTGTTGTTTTAGCGTGAAACTCTTATTTAAGTTTTGCATGACTGTCGGTAAGATATGGCTGAACCTACCTGTTTAAAAATTATCACCTTTTACTGTACCCATATTTGCAAAATAAACGACTTACTTACTTACTTACTTAAAAAATAAACAATTTCATTTCATTACAGTTTCATTTCATTTCTGGATGAGGAAACAGTTAATGGAAAAAACAAATGGCAGAATCTATTTCCCCTTGAAATTTCTTTCTTTCTTTATCCTACTTAACGTCACTACAATCATTAATTAACTAAATTAGCTACAAAGCTTACAAATGGGCAGGTGTAGGTAATCCACACGCCATTCATTGTAAGTGATAGAACTACGTGAAATTAGTGATATTGACCTTACTTGTAAATTGATTGTTATTCAGAGCTATATAGCTCGTAAAACTGACGGCCTCGCATAATGATTAGGGATTATTGTAGAGTGTGACATACATACATATAATATTCGTTACCCCGATAGTCGCCATTTTGCATTTTATTTATTTTGTGTTTTGTTAAAATGCCCCAATATTACCTAAACAGTAACCTGTCTCCAATACTTATAAATTGTGTCTATCACAGAATTCATTTACCACCCTTTCAGGTAAGTTACATCTGAATTTCGAGGCTCCTGACCCCCATTACAGCTGTTAAACCTCTTGAGTTGAGACCACGGATGAACTGTTCAAATTCCTGGTTTACTCCTCGACTAGACGGTTATTCAATAAATGCTCTTTATCTCCAGGTACGGCAGTCCCCACCACTCAAGATCGCAGTCCGTGAAGGCTGGTCGCTCTAGAACTGGGGAGAGACAACTCCTGGGTCTACCACAGCAGAGGGCCCGCGTGGCTTCCATGCCCAACACGGGGGTCGAGGAGGAGTACTACAGACTGAGGCATTTTAGTATTACTGGTAATGTTTCTTGATTTATGTTAGTAGTGTTTCTCTAATTACTTGGAACATACCTACTGAGACGAATCTTGGTATGTTTGGCTTGACATCGTCGGAATCCTCAGTAGTACCTAAGTCTAGATGATCGTAGCTAATATGGAGAGTAGCTTAGGTTTCATATATCGGAACACGAAGGACGATCGTAAATGATATTAAAGACCACTAGAACAAACAAGAAAGACATTAAAATCGCAATGCATTTTATTTATATGTACTTTAAGGCGGTTTCTATTATCGTTAATGTAGAAAGAAGTATTATTATACTGGTCCACAGATTACTCAGACTGAAACGCAGACCATAGAAATAGCTCACCCAGTCGTCACACTTAAAACTGTGCACTTTGTGTTTTGGAGAAATTATATAGTATACTGCTATAGGTAGATAAGATTTCCTGAATTGGAATTTTACTCCTTTGTAAACAAATCATAATACATTAACCAAGATGCGGTAACCATGCACAGACGATTAACTGTGCTACGAATTAATTGAGAAGAGAGAGTAAATGTTAGCCATTACTTTCATGGTAAAGCTAGGGCGGGTAATGAGGCTCTCGCTCTGTAACATATGGGAAGGGAAAGTAATTCCTGGTTCTAAAAGTAACTGTTATGTTTGGAGTGTATTGTAATAGTCTGTTGCTTTATATAGGTATTAGGTAAGTATTTAGTCATTAGGAAGGTGAGGTTTCTTATAGTTGTTGAATGGCAAACAAGTCGACGGAACAGGTAGTCGCCTGCGGCACAGATGCGGTGCCATGCCAGTATCCTGGACCCTTATAACCAGAACACTACAACAATATAGCATTGAAACAAAAATAAACGTATTTTTTATGAGAACACTGGACTGGATTAGATTCGCTATCGCTCAGCGCGCTATGGAGCGGGCTATGCTCGGTGTTTCTTTGAAGGATGAAATCAGAAATGAAGTTATCCGGAAAATAACCGGAGTTACCGACATAGCTTGCAGAACAAGAAAGCTGAAGTGGCAGTGAGCTGGCCATGTTTGTCGAAGGACCGATGGCCGGTGGAGCAGACGAGTTCTGGAGTAGAGACCGCGTATCGGCAAGCGTAGTGTGAGACGTCCCGTGGCTGGATGGACCGACCACCTCATACAGGTGGCTGGGACAGACTGGACAGGGTGCTGTGGCGCAGCTTGGATGAGACCTAATTCCAGCATTGGACTGCGATAGGCTTAGTTGAGATTCGCTTCCATCCTAGGACAGACAGGTGCATACTTCGTGGACAACAAGTTAGCAAATTGCTGAGTTTGTATACTCATAAAACATGTTCAACATGATTATTACTAGGTATTTGCAGAATGTCTCGAGATTTTTTTCTCAGTACTTGAATTCAGCGTATTTTCACATTTATCATAGATGATAAATATGATGGTGATAATCTGTGAATGTGTGAATTTTGATTGTAATTTTAATTTTATTTAAATCTCTATTTTATTTTAATGTTAATATTATTTGTAAATTTTATGCCAGTGTTATTATTGTGTTATGCCACTTAACTTGAATTAAATGATTTGAATTTTTGCATAGCTAGAACGCTTTTTTTATACATGTTATAGGTTGGTATCACCTTTCTAATCAGCCACAAGCAATTCAAGAGCGTGTCTACATTTCAAGTTCAATTATCTCTAAGACTAGGTACGCTAAAACTGTTTAATTTAGTCTCCAGATTAATCAGGCTTAGTGTAAACTAAATATATTTTAGAATTTCTAGTGTTGGCTTAGGTCTAAGCTGGATCTAAGACTGTTTTGATAGAATTCGGCTCAGGCTAGGGTTTGTCTAACAATGGGAATTATAAATTATTACTATATACATACGTGAAGCAAACACTATGCACCCCGTTTTACAAAAAATACGCGGACGGAGGAAAGGTTATGAAATTTGGCACAGTTAAAGATTATATGAAGAAGTGGGCGGTGTCGCGGCAGCGGCCAAGTTGCTCAAGGCAAGTTGCTCGCAGAATTTTTTTCACCATTTGAATCACTTGGCTGTCTTGGACAGTCATCTTCAAAGGGCTGACTTTCAATACGCCAAGTTTTTAAACGTTGAATGATTCTAGTCCAATTTACTATCAGACTCGGCATCCAATTGGACGCCTAGGCGTTTAATGAACGGCCTAGGCGTCCAATTAGGTAGCTAATTTAACCAGATGGCTGAACATATACATTTTTGTCTTTTCCCCCATAATGTCGCTGATGGAATCCTTCGCCTATGCTCTCTATACTTTGGTCGATTGACTAGCCATGTAATCTATTACTGGAATTATAATAAGTTATTTTAAACCGTGCTTCACATTACAAACGAGCCTTGAATGAAACAATTGTGAAGATAAAATAACACGAATTAATCCTGCACTCTTGGCTTTAAAAGTTGGATGAACACTGAGAGATTTAAATCGATATAACAACAAAGTTGAACTAAGAAGTAAATAAAACATAAGCCGTTTGATTACTATCTGACTACTACTAGTGATACTCGTATTATTTTTTGACGTAAGGTTCTAGCAAATTCAATCCTCTCCGACAAAAATAAAGCGTCTACATAAAAGGCTTATAACATGTACTATGTATACAACCTACACATATATAATTTATGTGCCATTAAGAGGCAACCTTTGACACGAATTGCCGAAGTAAATTGATTACATCGAGACTCGAATGTCAAGTTATCAGCACTTTGATTGAAACAAGATTAGAACCTTTCACGGAGAAATGTTTTTGTTGTAGGTTTTTCATTGATATAATATACTTAAAGAGATTGAAAGAAACACATTGAATTTTATGCATGGTCTGAGATTTCTCCCTGGATTTTGCATAAACAGTGTGACTTGTAATTTGACGAATTCCTTCTACGCGGATTGCAACAATTAACAGAAGATTTAGACAGATTTTAAGGCGACGATAACCGATTTTTAATGATTTTATACCGAAGATCACGTCTAAACGAGTAGTGTTAATAATGAAATTAATTTGTAAATTTATGCCGCGGATAAAAACTGTCATGCAAAATCTCTCTAGCGTATTTTTCTGAAACCTTCATCATTTTACATAAAGATAATTTAATTATTGATCTTTTAGTATACGTGTTTTATAAACATACCTTGTGTTTTATCTATAATAAATTAATAATGCGTTTTATTTGGGACAGCGCTCCTTGATGGGCGAGTCCTATTACTGGCTGGACGTACGACGCGTTGCGTGAGCTCAGTACAGAATACACAAGCTAACCACTCAAGGTCACTGGCATATATCTGCGTCGTATAGGGACCGGGCAGATTCAGCTAAATCACAATGTCGTTGCTGATCTACCAAACTGTCAATTTATAGTCTTATAATCAAAAAACAACGACCTGAAGAAAGTTCAAGTAATGACTACTAATGACGAGTGATCGCCGACACCAAACGAAATGGGATAAGGCAGAGACAGTGTAATCAAAGAATAAAAGTCAGTCAATACCAAACAAAGATAAATGTAGTGTATCTCTATCACGCTTAGTGGGCCCAGTGAGGAGCTCGTGGCTAAGTGATAACTGCCGCACGGGTCGATCCATCAGGTTAAGCTACGCTTGCCGGGGTTGGTCTGTGGATGGACGCCCATCTTTACATACCGAGACTCCTCCGTGCCTCGGATAGCACGTTAAGCCGTTGGTCCAGGCTGTCATTCGTGGATCTTTGACAGTTTTTACGGGTCGTCAGAAGCCCGAAAGTCTGACAACCAGTCCTACCAAGGGGTATTGTATTACCCAGTTACTGGGTTGTGGAGGTCAGATAGGCAGCCGCTCCATGTAAAATACTGGTATCCAGCTGCATCCAGTTAGACTAGAAGCCGACCCCAATATAGTTGGGAAAAGGCTAGGCAGATTGATTGCTTAATGGTCCCAGTCCACACTTAAGCAACCTAACTGACTGCCGACTAAACTTGACTACTCTTCCCTTATCTAACCAACATTTTCCCGTTCAGGTAAAGGCGTCGTGAATCGCGGCGACTCGCTGCGATCTCGTCGCTCTCGCTCCAACACCTCAGTGGCCTCCAGCGCGTCTAGCACGGAAGCTGTTACTAGAGCTTCAGCTCCTTGTTCGCTGGCGTCTTCTAGGTAAGGAATTATTTCTTGAAATAGCAATACTACATTGGACTGCATTGTTCGCTCAACCGGCTCAACCGTCAGTACTAGTAGGTAGTAGGGCGTTCACGGCGACTTGCGTCAAACGATAAGCGCGCGCTTTTTGATCGTGCGTGATCGTGGTATGCTCTAAACCACTTCTTTGATTTGTTTTCCCCGCAGACGCGTGTCGCTTGAGTGCCTAGCTCGTTACCGGGTTAATACTTAACTACGAAAACAGCCCTTAATGTCACGAAATAAAGGCTCTGTCAAAGTAAAATTATTACTTTGAACGTCGCTTTGCCGGATATAGACAGATCCTTACAGAAATAGCCGGAGTCATTAGGCATAGGTTGCGGCCGCTGACCGTCCATCAATCACGGCACTGCTCGTCTTGCGGTTAGCAAGTTACAAGTCCAATTGCATACAAAGTGTATCGTATTCGTAGATTGCAAAACTCCTGAAAGACGTTTGACCAATAATGAGTACTAAATTGGTTATTTTTCTTCTGCAATGCAACACCAACATACTTATTTATAATAAGCTACAAGTCAAGTGTAGAAAAACTAATGATATTTTTTATAATTAAAAACAGCGTACTTTACTATAACTGAAATGTTATTAAAATGATTTAATTAATGAATATTTTGAAGCCTCCCTAGAATAGTCTTCCTAGAACAGACTTCCTAGACTTTACCCACTGTCTGTTTTACTATTCCTCTCTCTATCTTTCCTTAAATTACTAAGAATAGTTCTTGTACATAGTTTTGTTTTCTTCTATACATGTTAGAATATTATTTTTATAAATGTTCTTATTATTGTAGACCCTTGAGGTATGTTGTAGAGATACTTTTTTTAATGATGACTAACTTTATTGCTGCAAGTGGTAACACCACTAACAGTGGTACATAAAGTTCTATGCTATTATATTCTTTCATCCCTTGTAATCAGCCATATCTAATTTTATTATAAAGATCCACCTTCCAACGATCGACGTAACGTCCTCAAACATTCTCCTTTTGTCCAGGGACTCGTCAGCCGGCCTCAGTTCATACCGGGTGCTGGTGCTGGGCGCGCCGGGTGTTGGCAAGTCCAGTCTGGTGGGGCAGTTCATGACGTCAGAGTATCTACACGCGTATGATACTAGTATCGGTGAGTTGGATATGATTGTGCGATAGAGATGCTTATTTATACTTTTCTTGTTTCCCTGATCAATATTGATTTAGAAAGCTGCAGGTCTTTACGAAGCGTCAGGTTGATTTTTACATAACTAAACTACGTTGCAAATAGTCTTTGTATTCAAATAAATTACCACACATTTGTAGAACCGAAAAATAATATTTTGTTAGTCAGTCGTTTAAAAAGAGTTACGGCAAAATAACCTACCGGTTGATTGATGTGACAGACTACCATCAACCCGAATGAAGAGACCAGTGTGTTTAGCAGTGATTATCTAGGATCACTGCTAAACACATTGGTCTCTTCATAGTCTTAACAATCCAGTACCGCTGCAAACGTGAGGACTATTGCTATTGGTAATCGCTGATAGCTGTTAACACATCTCTAAAAAGGATGAAGCTTCAGTGGTTGAAAACGATCCGATGGCTACTAATGTCGCGTGTGATAAACCGTCACCTCTTCCTGCGAGTTAGCTGAGCTGCCTCCCAGAGACAGACCGCCTCACCCAAACGTAGAGCATGACGTTACAGATGACGAGTCGGGCGAGCGCTCCGTGTGCGTGCTGCTGGCGGGCGAGGAGTCCGAGATCACCTTCCTGGATGCGCCGCCGGACAGCATTATTGTGAGTTATTTAGCTTTTACCCAAAATGTTCGTGTAGTTTCAAGCAGGTCATTTTGGCTTTTCATATAAAGCTAAGTAAAGCTATAAAAACCTATTTATTGAAATCCACTACTGCACAAAGGCATTTAATTGCCAGAATCTCTACACTCCATGGAATTGCCAGAATCTTCATGGTTGACACACGACTTATATATACAAGGACTAGCATCCTCCTCGCTAAGCTCATCCTATCGACTTTTTCCCTTAATCACTAATTAAGTCTGGTCGTGATTATTTTGTTTATATTTTCTTAATAATGGCCGGCCTCACCACTAACAGCAATAAAACAAGTTCCCCATCCTTACAACTATCATTACCACCTTCCAGACCGAAGGCTGTGCCCACGGCTACTGCGTGGTGTACTCGACAGCAGACCGAGGCAGCTTCATGGACGCCGAGAGGAGACTGCAGATCCTGTGGGCTGCTGGTCACACCTCGCGGAGAGCTGTCATTCTGGTGGGGAATAAGGCTGACCTGGCCAGGTCTAGAGCTGTTCCTACTGATGGTTAGTAGTACTAGCATGAGTAGATACTTAATAGGCAGCCTGTTGTGGCCGTTTGCAATTATGATCTTATATATGAATCCCTCTTCATGCAATGGCCCTTTCTACAACCGTACTAGATACTCTAGCGAATTAATTCTGTGATCAACAGCCACTGTATGTACCAATATCCCTTCATGTCCGTACAGTGCACCTTTAAGACAACCGTTCATTGCAGCCTTGAGCCTATTATAAAGAGAGCCTTGCTCAGCATTAACTATCATCCAAATGACGGTCGTCTTATAGATGCACTCTACGGCCAGGTCATGGTCTACCCATGTGCCAAATTTCATCCTAATCCGTTCAGCCGTTTTACCGCGAAATCGTCACAAACAAACAAACTCATTTTCGCATTATAATATTTAATTAGCCACAACAGGCTGCCTATTCTTAATATCTACTTATGCTTTCGTATTTGCTTGTAAATATTGAAATTGGGCCTATTAAAATTTTGAATTAAAAATAAATTCAGAAATTTTATTTATCTTTTTACCCAAACATTAGGTAGGTACTTAACAATATAATTAACGAAGCAGTAACAACGCTACCTAGTCAAACAGTTCAAACCGTAACATTTTTGCGAAATGACCGAAACAAACTCATGATAAAAGCCAGATCTCGCCAATTATGTTCGTTAGCACAAATTTTACGAATTTAATTAAATTCTCGACGATTTGTGTACATACAAATTAACAGCGACAGACGGCGTTAACAACGATTCGCCACATTTTGCCAACAATAATTTATCAGGCGCTTGTGATGTTATTGAAAAGCTTGATATTTTTCATGTGTGTTGTGAAGTAATTAAAATTACATGTTTCGTAAATTGTTACTGGCTTTTAAAGCTCGTGTTCCCCAAAAGATAAATACGTCATCGTAAAATTAATATCCTGTTTAATTTTATTGGAGCGCCTGCGGAATAAACTTTAATGAAAAATACGTTTACATTTTAATTGCTATTAGGATTTTCACAGGCGTCTTCAAATTCATTTGTCAATTCCCTTTTTAGGGAAATCTTTAATGGGAAAGTTGTTTCTGAACACAAAATAAGTTATAGATTTGGTAGATAGGACTCATTTATACGAAGTTCTTTAATTAAATTGTCAATTTTGTTTTTAATCTTTTGACAGCTGTGTAGGCAACTCACTCGCCTCATGGAAATAAAAATGTTAGTTTTAAGTTTTATGACGAATTACGCGCGAAGAGAAATGCAATCCCCGCGCCAAAGAAGCATCGTTGATCATCCTTGCCTTGTACGCATGCGCGGGGCTCGCGAGCGCGCGAACTTCGCGCGCTCGCGAGCCGACCGGTGGGGACGCCGCGCTCCGCAGTGCAGTCGAGGAAGCGCCGTCGAATGTACAGTGCGCGCGGACGTACCTATCTCGCTCGGGCGTTCCCGCCAAAATCGGTTTAGTCCTTTAGTTAAGTACGCTAGTTGTTTTAGTCAATAGTCTGGGAACTGTCCTATGTGCTAGTTTAAGTAATATACGTACTCAATACCGGTAACTTTGTGTTTTGTTTTGTGTCGAAATCCCGCCCTATCAAGAACAAGCTGTATTTAGGTACAATAGTTAGGTATTTCCATAATTTTGATTTGTTCTTACAAACGCGGTTTATTTATATAAATTACTTACATCTTTTTGTAGGAATAAGCAACTGTAATCATATATTTAATAAGATAAGTAGTAACGTAATACCATAACAATAGCTTCCGAGGTTTTTTTTTAATGACTATTTTTAAATAAGTAATTATTATTCATTCCACCTCTGCGCCAATGCTGTTAGGTAGGTACGTCGGCTGCCGCAAGAAAAGAAGAAAACAGCGAAAATCTAAAAAATAATCATAATGAAGCAATTCTAACACTTTCTCAATATCTCGGCTGATTACACATTCAAAAGGGTTCAACCTCACTTCCGTCCATCAGCTACAATCCACCATTTTGTTCGTTGACGCACACTGTTTAATTTCGCTTTGAACTCGTCTTTATTAGACGCTTGACTGGACACAAATGTCAATTTAGATTCAGATTCAAAGTCTAATTATTAGGGACCCGCATTATTCTGGGTATCACCGGAATATCCGGAATTACGGCGGCACCAAAACCCGGGATTACGGCGGATCGAATAGATGAATTTAGTGCAAACACATGATATTGAAGCTTTGAAGTATGTAGGTACTTTGAACGTTTGTGAGCTCGTAATTGCAAACGGAATAATACTTAAATTATGTTTATTGGACTACTTATTAAACTTCTCTTGAAATTAGTGACATTGTAATATCTTCTCTCTTCACAAAGGTGAGATAAAAAATTACGTTTTAACAAAGATGTATACAATCTGACCTTTGTAAGAGACTGGGGTCCATACTAAGATGCCCTGGGTGACGGATCCCTAGGCTCTCACCCCGAATATCTAGTTAGAATTATAATGGCAATGTTCAAACTCTATTAAGTATTCGTAGAACTCGACGCCACAAGCGACTTAAGCAGACACCACTGTTATCACATTTTTTTTCGAAATTAATCTTCGAATTCTTTAATTTTCCAGAGGGCAAGAACCTAGCAACATCCTACGAGTGTAAGTTCATAGAGACATCAGTGGGCATCAACCACAACGTGGACGAGCTGCTCGTGGGACTGCTCACTCAGATCAGACTGAAACAACAGCATGCAGAGAGAGTGAGGTGAGACATGTTACACTAGTGAGCAATCAAACACACGGTGACACTAGTATGACAATCTCGTCGCCTCGTGTGACACACATCGACACGCTCGTCGTCACGTATGACACTGCTCGATACACTCGCCGACACTCATCGATACTCTCGTCGACACTCGTCACACTTTCGTTGACACTCTCGTTGTCTCTCAAATTGAGACTCGTGACACTCGTCGGCACTCGAGACATACCGCACTCGAGATGACACTCGAAATTCTCGTTGACACTTGCGACACTCGTCAACACTTTTGACACTTGTCGCCACTTGCAACAATGCCTGACATCAAAATATGACTTGTGTTCCAGAAAGCGCAGCACGTCTCGCAAGAACCGCGCTCGCGCGCGCTCCCCGCTGGAGAGCTCGCCGCCCGCGCCGCCCGCGCCGCCCCCCTCCGTCTCCGCCAACAGCACGCCGCGCAAGCGGACTAGACTCTCTGCTAGCGTCAAGGTACAGTCTACATACAGTTAAACAAGTATGCGCTTTGGTAATTTTCGTGCTTCCGAATCCGCACGAACGTCGCTCCACTGAGGCAAAGTTTCAAAATTTTGTACTTCCGCGTTTTGTAGTGCACCTATACCATTGCACGTTTGTTAGTTTTCTCTCTGTCAGGTTGCCTACTCCGATCACAGATCGTCATTTGTAACTCAGAAGTATTTTGTTTTTTTGAATTGCACATTTTTTTAACCATAGTGCCGAATACCAATCAAGCAAGTACTTGGTTATAAATTTGTAATAGCTCTATACTAGATCGTATCACCACGATTTCGTATTTACGAAGATAGGCGATTCCCGAAGCGCTAATCGAAGGTTAACGAGGAATAAAAGTTGGAAATGTGGCATTAAAAAGTCTGGGTTACACCACCTATGGACAATTAGTGCTTTAAGCATCGCAGATGCATCTTAGGTATACAATAAGTGTGACAAGACAATAAATAATATCCACAACGCGCATAGTAGGAGCTCTGCGATTCAGCTAGTCCAGAACATCACTACTACCGTACTTATTTCTGCCGCCAAACCTTAAAGATTATATTTTTTTTGCAACGAAGCTTGTATATACCTATAACATAAAAAATATCGATAAATTTAATACTATTTTTTTTCTTCGCCTTAGGTACGAGGTCTCTTAGGCCGCGTATGGGCGCGGGACTCCAAGTCCAAGTCCTGCGAGAACCTGCACGTCCTCTAGCACTCGGCCGCCGAGTCCGTCGCCTGCTTCCCGTTCTTCGACTGTGCTGCCACCTACACGTAAACTCGTGGTAGTTTGAGGAAGTGAAGTAGACTGTGTCCCATAGTGTGAACTACTGCAAAGGTTTATGTTGTTATTATGTTTATTGGAGTTGAACAATTTATTTTAAGATTTAGAATCTTTGAACTACCGGTATACCAATAATAAAGTAAACAATTTAATTTTCTTTTTATTATCTGTTTTTGAGAGAAATAAAAACATGAATGTTCCTTTGATACACATTTTACTAAGCAAATTATTAAAATATGGGTCCACACTAACATCTTGTGCAGTCTAGTTCACAACTCGTCTATGTCTGTAAAACTATTGTCTACCCCATAGCACCCTTTGTAGCGAGAATCCCAACACCATAATATTCTGTGAGTCCTTTAGAATATTTGTATTTAATCTTTTCATCGATAGATGGCGTTATATTACAGCGCCATCTGTCGAGGTTTAGTTGAAATAATATTTAAATTAGAATAATAAAACCAATATAAATATTTATATCCTAATTGGTTTAATTGTTCTATAAATAGAAAGGTATTTATATCAGTCTCCTAATACTTCTAGAGCTTCTGACTTTACAAAATTTGACTAAACTGGCTATGCTATACAGAAAAACGGGTAAAAATAGATGAACTTTCGGGAAGTTGACGGATCGGCGGTAAACAAATAAATAATAAATGGATTAATGAATTTGTAAACAAAATATAAATGTTGGAGGACTGAATTTAAATATGGTAGTAAACATAAACGATAAATGTTTTTGAGTGTACGACGGGCGCTTTTCACATTGTGAAGCTAGATGGCGTAAACTTCAATTTCCTTGTATAATTTTCAAGTAATACGCCAGAATTCTAAATGTTCATACATGGAATAATACAGTTAATTAAAATACTTATGGAAACGGGAATTTATTAATATTACTAGTTCTTTTACACCATCTTAACTAAATGCCCGTCACTCTGTAGAACGGTTTTAGATTTTCAGTTCAATAATAAAAATGGGAAAGAATTTTAAAAATATCGTATAGATATTTGTAAACGATGGTATTATTCAAAGTAGGTTAGAGCGGCTTATTGAGTATTAGCTAACGAATGATTAGAAATAAAATATATAATTGTGATCCCAGTGTGTCTCCTAAAATTAATGTTTGTACTCCGTAAAGATGTATGTCATTTTATATCTAAATTAATATGTGTGATTTTGGCAAAAAAAACAATTATAAATATGTTATGTTTGACGGAAAAACTGTCGACAAACATTTTAATGATTTTTTTTATGCAAACGTACGTAGCATAAATATTTAAATTACAATTTATATGTAATTAATTAGTTACGGTATAATTTTAATTTATAATAATTTATGGTTTATGTGATATTGTATATCTAGTCATAAATATAAGAATGAATATTCGCTGTACATTTATTCAAAAAATCAGACATTATAGTGATCGTAATTAAATGTAAAAATGATGTAAATTCCGAAACTCATTGTGTAATCTTCCACTAAGTGTAACCCATTCCATTATAAAAATATGTAACTTATTATGTAACCATAAAACAGTAATTTATTATGATTAGCAAAACTATTTAACATTTTAAACTATTCTCAGGTAAAATAATCTATGTCTATTGTCCAATCATCGGAATATGAACGATTTGATGTCTTTTTTAAATATGTTTTTACTAATATTTTTTTCTACGATGTCAAAAATTTTGTACGAGCAAAAAAAAACGTAAGTACACTTACGACTTTTAACCGCTTCATATTTTCATAAGTATCGTAACTTTTCTACCTTAATCGTACACCTAAAATTCAGATATCGTATTCACTTTCATAATTCACTTACTGCATAAAATATATCAACAAATATTTGGGTCCACCGCTGCAAAATTTGGCGTAACGAATTAATTAGGGCTATCGTTTGTTTATATCGTGAAGAGTACATAGCTAGGTAAAAGTAGAGTGACGTCATTGATTTAGTCATCGGCTGACAAACAGGGCTAGTATGTATCGCTTAGCGTAGCTTATACATAGATGCTGTGAAGCTGGGACGATGGAAGCTGGTTATTTTGCTCCGCACACATCTCGGGGAAAACTATTGTCTTTAGACGTTAGATTTAGAAGGGATTCTTGAGCTGCGGTCACATGTGTGTATATCATTCAGATCTAAACACCTTATTTCTCAGTAGCAGCCCAGAGTCTGGATTTGTGCCCGGTTGGTGGCAATAGGCTCGCCCCCTATTACATGGGATTTAAACATAACAGGCGAAATGTGGGTGTACTATAGGTACACCTCTGCCTAACCCTTCAGGGAACACAGGCGTGATGTTACGTATTGTTAAACACCAAATTTCAGATTATTTTAATAGGAATTAAACGCAGATCCACCCTTGTCCTTAGTAATATTCCTGAAACAGCCATTAAAATATCATAAAACCTTGTAAACATCTGACCGCAGATAAAGAATAAGACATTGAAAATGATGGCTGAAACTTACACCAAAAACAATTAAGCAATTAAATAAAATAACATTCGAAAAGAATGAGAACTCAGAAACAAGAAATCAGAAATAGAGAAAGAACAAAAAATACGAGTCCATCCAAAAACATAGATTGCCAAAAGAATATTATGAAGAAAATTATACAAAATGTATGTTCCTCAAAATCGTAGGGCGGTAGTTTACCAGTTATTAGCAAACCCGCAGTGATTTTGTTTTCCCTTAGAACCGACGCTTTAGAACTTAGAGCATGTAGACTGGAGACCACACAACCTAAGCAAATAAGCCCAACTGAAATAGAAAAACATGACAACATAACTCAACATCAGTCGATACAACGAAATATTTAGCGTTCACAATCAAGCATGTGCAAAGAAACGACATATGCGCAATGTAAGCACATATGCACAATTAAAGGACACATGCAAAGAAGGTTCCCATGCCCAAATATAGGACACATGCGCAAAGTAAGCACACATGCACAAATAAAGAGCACGAGTAAAGTGAGCACACATGCACAAATAATGGACACATGCGCAATGTGACTACACATGCACAAAATAAAGATCACATGCACAAAGTACACATACATGCGCAAAGTATATACAAACTAAGACACTCATCGTCATCATTTCCCAAAAGATATCGTCTCCAGTTCGATTAGCGTCTCCTTAGAGTTAGCGATGTTATGTTGAAGGAAATGATTTCAATTTGAGTGCCTGATGTTCGGAATAACATAATTATTTGATCCCTCCGTCAAACCTGTTTGCCTTATTTTATTAGTATCGTATTAATTTCATAGGTGGCGCGTGCTAGGTATACATAATATTATATTATATTAGTATTATGGAATTATTAGTCTTAAAGTAATTTAGATGTATTTTTAACTTCTCTACTTGATGTTAAATTGTAATTCAGTATTGTAATTATTAGTATTTTTTGGGTTTTGGTACTCTGATCGACTGGTGCTGACCATATCTAGCTTTGTTGTATTTTTTTTTTTTGTATAATGATATTTATTTACGTTTTATCATAAACCCGCAAGATTATAAAACATAAGCATTGTTATGCTCGTGCTACATCCAATTCAGATTATTAAAATAATCTTGAAAACTTCAGTCGATCAGTTAACCAAAACTAACCAAATAAAAATTTACGTGGAAGTTTTTAACGCTTCTAATCGTTTATCTTAAGACATATTTTTAACCCCAGGGTCCAAAAAAACACCAATTTCGCCTCACTCTTGGACTATCCTGGCCCATCCTAGACCATCAGCAGTAGAGTTTAGTCGTTCTTAGGAGCTAGGTTAAAGTATGAACTATAACTGTCGTATCTACACGTTTATAAACTTCATCAATTGTAAATTAACCGCCAACATGCGAAAAAAAATAGATTTTGTACGACAATTAACTGAACCAGTAATATTTGCTAATAATGTTTATGTCGCGTATATTTATACATCTTTTTTTTGGATTTTGTAGAAAAACGTTTAATACAAGGTATACAGGGTGTAAAACGACCCTTCTCGAAGCCGTCATCTACATATTCGGTACATGAAACTAAGTATCTTTGTGCAAAAGTAATTGCTGGGAAAAGACTTTTATTTTTAATTGGTGTGAAAATGTTCTATTTGCCGCAGTACGCAGTGTAACAATTGTGCTTATGGATGTATGCACACGTAAAGGGATCGTGGGAGTATTTGAAGTTAAGTAAAAAAAGGTAAAAAAAAAACTTTGCCCTCCAATATCTCTGTAAACAGAAGGTTTACAGTTACGGTCCAGAATATTATTATTTTTTCATAAAAACGGGAAAAACAAGTGACTCTTAGTTGACGGCTTAGTTAAGCGTATTTTTACACCCGTTATCTAAAAGGGCACTTACATTAAAAAAACTACTTTTCATCCATTGCAAGGGCAGAAATCCGACTGTGATTGCTCTTAAAATGTCGCCTTAAAACCAAAACCAAACGCGAATCAATCAAGAAAAACATACATGTATTTTGTTCTTACTATATACTAAAATAAATAATAATAAGTTATCATGGGATTAGAATCGGAGCTACAAACAACTGCGAGTAACTCACATTTAAGAGACAAAGTTGTATCCAGGGAAACGACAATAAGGTATCGCGAATTAGAAGAATCGTACCGTTTGGCGTTTCTATAAAAATATTTATTAAAGCATTTATTAGAAGATAAGCTTCTTTATTTAGCTTAGCTTCAACGACTGGGAAGATAAATAATTTCATTAGCAGTTTGTCCCAAAGTGCTGTGTCAAGATACGACCTTTTACAGACCTAAACAATAAATCTGCTTAGCCTTTTCCCAACCATGTTGGGGTAGGCAATTGACTGCCTATCTGACCTCCACAACCCAGTAACTGGGTAACATGATACCCCTATATTGCTAAGACTGGTTGTCAGACTTTTGGGCTTCTGACTTCCCGTAATTACTGCCAAAGATCTACGAATGACAGCCGGGACCAAAGGCTTTACTTTACACAGCTAAACGACATCGTATGAAATCGTTAGGTACTCAATCACATTCAAGCACATGATTGAAAAACAACGTAAATTAAACATTAATTTGAGTATTAATGGAGTTTGGAGCTAATTCTACTGCTGTTTCCTTTCTCTCTCCCTCGCTTGCTTTGCGAAATTGTTCACTCTTGTGCGGGAATGACACTTTAGTGACGTTCTTGGCCCAAGTCGTGGGACGAATGAATGTGGAACATGGGATTTTGGTTAAAGGCTGATCTCACCAACACATTTATACATTTTGCAATTATTACAGTTATTTTCTGACAGAACGGATGATTTTGACGAGTTTAGGTTCTATTAATCTTCCGTTCTTATGAAAGCGAGATTTTTACCAATGGTCAAGTTTACGTACTCATTATTTATTTTAGTGCTTAAACAGATTACCTAAGCATATTTGCCACAGTTATAACTTTACAAGCAAGCCAAGTATAGGCAATATGTACAGAAAAAAACCGAACTAAAAGAACGCAGAAAAGTATTGCAATATCTATCGGTTTGATCGAAATTCCATGATTCATTGTAGATCTTATTAACCTTAAATAGGTTCACGCCTAATTATAATAATCCCATCGGACCACGTTAAGCAATATATCTATATATTTGATAGGCCCTTAGATATTTCATAGATTTTTAGTAGGCGTAGCTTACTTTAGAATTTTATATTTAAATAGTAAAATATATTATTATAGTATCGATGTCTCCATGTGAATACGTCATTTTATGTGTGTTTAAATATTATTCTCGATTTTATATATGTTATTAACTAATATATTAGATGTCATGTCCTGATATTGTAAAAAAAATATTCGGAAAAAAATGCTTAAATGGCAAAAAAGCCAGAAATAAGAACGTTTATGTAATTAATTAAAGAAGACTTTTTGATGGAACACCAAAACTTTTTTGTAAAAATTATAAGATATAAAATATTTTTTTTATAATATCAGATTATAATAAGAATTATCAGTGTATTATTAAACAACATTTTAGATAACAACATTTATCAATACAGCAATTTAAATCTTTTACTGGTAGTAGAAAAACATCTGTCATTTTGTAAGATATTACCTTTTTTGAAAAATGTACACATTGTAAAAATATAGCGGATTTTGTCTATTTGCACGTAAAAAAAAATACCTACCTTCTGCAACAATATGAATGTACCTAGCCTTTTCCCAAATATGTTGGGGTCGGCTTCCAGACTAAGCGGATGTAGGTAGTGACCAGTATTTTACTTATAATGACTGCCTATCTGAAATCCACAACCCAGTCACTGTGTTACCTACCTTCTGCAACATAATATTGAAAGTGTAATACATAACAATGTAATTACTCATTTTCCAATCAAATTATTTGCAAATAGACATAAAAAATGCTTAGAAAACCGTGTACCGCGCATTCTATAGAAAAACTTTAAAATAATATACATCATTGTAATAATCATATAAATCGCCAATTGACTGTCTCATCGGAATATCATTTTGAACTATAGTATATTATTAATTATTACATATCCGATTTACACAAATATTTCTGAAAACGTTTTACGCACAAAATAATATCAATTTAACAGCTTAGAAAAGCTCAAAAAACGAGAAAAAACATTACTTGTTTTTTTTTACGTTATTTTCGAATTATTGTGCATTAATTAATTGTTTATCCGTTGTTAAATGTAATTTCGAAATATATTCTGATGTTTTATTATATAAAAATAAATTGTTGTTTTATTTACAATCCTAAGAAAATCCTTCCTATTTTTCATGCATTACAAAGTAAAAAATAAAAAATTAACAAATCATCATCTGTCTAACCTTTTCCCAGCTATGTTGTGGCCGGCTTCCAGTCTAACCGGATGCAGCTGAGTACCAGTATTTTACGTGAAAGGACGGCCTATCTGACGTCTACAACCTTGTTAAGCTTTGTGCAGACTAGCGCGACGCGACACCGGTTATTGTTATACCGTCAAGTTTTCTTAGAAATTGTATTGCTCGAGTCGCGTCGCGCCGTCGCGTCGCACTGGTCTGAACGAGCCTTTACTGGGTAACACGATACATTACCCCTTGGTAGGACTGGTTGTCGGACTTTTTCGGAAATAAAATACCAAACTATATTTCCAAAATTATTATTATCTATTTAATAATAAAAAATAATAAAACTACATAGCTTATTGAGTATAAATCTTCCTCTTCACGGATGGGACATTGTCTCTTAGGCAATAAATATGTATTAAGACTTAATTCTATATTTATTTACAATAGCTGCTGCACACGTTGCCTACTTACTTACATAAATCTTATTTTTTTATTATTCGGGCAAAGCCAAAATTTCGCATAGTATAAAACGATAGAAATGGAAATTCCTAAAAGCGTAGGTGAATTTGCACTTTTCATTTGTATCTAGTTAAAGGTAAGACAAAGGGCAGGGCAATAATTGCCCCATGGTCAGAAAATCTCCGGAATGCTTTGGTCTTGCTTCTATGCGTAAAATTCCCAGAACACACTTTTTCTTATCTTTGTTAAAGTGAAGTGAGCCATTCATACAAATATGACCCTTATTCTGAAGTTGTTAATGTTCATATTTGTATAGACGATTATGAGCAAGCAGGTCATAAGAATATGAACATAACCACCATGCAAATAAAGTTCATATTCGTATGTACGAATCTTAGAGCCTATGTCTTCTTATTTTGACTTCGGTCACTATTTTACGTTTAGTAATACAAACTTGTACAGCGAAAATCAACTGGGACAACTACAGTCAATTTTATTCTCTTGCAAATTTTGACGTTTAAAAGTGCCTTGTATGAGTCTACTTGAAATAAATGTTTTTTGTTTTGACTTTAACTTTGTACCTAATAATTCCAACTTCTATATGGCTGCTTAGGCCAGTGGCTGTCCATTATTTATAATACATAATTATCACAAATGTTTCTCTTATCATGGCGGTCTCCAGATATGTTCCCGTCAGCTTCCTTTTTACTGAGTCTTCAGAAGGTCTCGTTGTCAAACCACTGCCACATCCTAGCTTTTGTATAGTCCAGCTCGTATTCCTCGCATTTCTGGCCAGTTATCCTGCGAGAAAAAAATAATCTATTAATAGGTAATCTATATTTCTGTACTATCACAATCATCGTATTTTTCTAGCAGAGTAACGTCACCCAGCGTAAAAGTTGCGTGATCCACCGCAATCACAGTAGCTACTTTCTAAAAATAATAATTAATCAAATAACCAACTTTCGATTCATGTTATGCCACAGCTCTAAAATAAGAATTTAACATGTGTCACATCATAAAATGCTCAAATAGAAACAAACTACACATCGTAAAGAAACAAAAGAGTTCGCGCCATGAAAGGAGGCCGGCGGAAAATTGTCGAACTACATTTTTTTTTAAGCAATGTGATGCAATGACATAGACACTAGCGCCACATCAAAAGGACTTTAGTGGTGGCGCGGACTCCAGCCAAAGATTCGTCTTTATACGAAGTTTTCTTGTTTTCTTTTTATGAAATAACGTCTAATTACAATAAATAAGTATATACTTTTTCAAGATACAATTAATTAAACCAATAGTGATAGGTAGAAAGATATAAATATACCTAAAAGCTCGTACAGACCAGCACGACGCGACGCCGCGCTGCGACACGAACAATACAATTTCTAAGAAAACTTGACGGTATAACAATAACCGGTGTCGCGTCGCGCTGGTCTGCACGATGCTTTAAGCTCTGGCCAAACTAAAGTGAATCCTGCGTGGTAGAGTATGCGGGACGAAATTGTATGGAAGTGTTCCGACTGACGCAACGGTCGATGTGCGTAGTCGCGTACCGCATCCCGGGATGGCCAGAGCTTGATTGAATGCCCACCAAAATTATAACACGGCTTAAGAGCCGTCCTTATTCTATATCTGTCGGTTGTATAAATAATGGTGATCACTAACCTGGTCTTCCTGACGCACTTGATGATGGGATGGGTGTTCCGGAAGCACTGCGGCCCGAGGATGTTGAAGTAGGTGACGCCGATCTGCGCCGACACCAAGGAGTTCGTCTTGCGGAGACACTCGCGGAACTTGGTGTCGCAGCTGCAGTGAGACCTGGTGAGAAAAGACGAATTGATAAATATTAATTAAAAAGTGATTTGGTTGAATGGATTGGTGATTAACTTCACGAAGGAAGCTGTTACTTGTAAGAGGATAGTGACCCCAAAGTATCCGTTTTATCCCCTTCGTGGTTTATTCAATGAGGGAATGTTACTAGCTGTGATTAAACAATTTACATCAACTTTCGGCATTGTTCATGATCAAGGTTAGTGCAGTAACTTTTGTACCATATACCCAGGTAAGTATTTATAGCACCAGAAGAACAGATATCGTTGTTCACACGGCTACACATCAAGCTATACATTACCCGTTTATGCTGATCTCACATCGCATAGGATTTCCGTGCAATGTGCGATCAGCTTATACTGGAAATGTATAGCTTGATGTGTAGCCGTGTGTACCTACTTAGATATTGGAAAAACAAGGCATATCTGTATAAAATAACCCTTTGGCATTAAGTCCGACTCAGTACCTACCTACATTCGTTTACCTGAAGTATTTAATAAATAAAAAATATAATGATTAGCAATACTCAACAATTATCACCGCTTCACACTTCAAATTAATTACACTTTAAACTTTAAGTCAGCGTGCATAATCAGTTACTGAATGTTTCAACAAAGTGTGTCATCGAGATGATGCAGCTTTCTAAAACCTACAGAAGTTTGGTCTAAATCTAGACAAAACCTTATCAACCTTTATTTATCGCGAATTAATTGAAGTCTTAATGGCTAGCGGGCCAGTGCATCATATCCGATACCTACATAAGTACCTAATTATATAACATGTAAGTAAATGTATCAATGTCATATCCTAGGTATACTTATTTACGATACCTTACTATAATACAGGAAAACATCGTGAGGACATCCTCACTCGAATGGCGGAAATTCGTCAACATGTGGTCAGAGGTGATTAATTTAATTAAAATCATAGCAGAACTGACCATGGTTTAAAGTGTGGTTTCAAGGAAATAGTTCTGGACGATCATGAGGAATAGCATCATCATTCATTTAATCTTGCCATACCTATAGGTACTAATCTGCAGTAGAGATATTCTGAAAAATTCACTTCGAACTTATTCACTCAAACGAACGCCCGTTGATTCATACCTCGTATTAAGTTATCTTATATCACCTCAATATGTAAATAAGCCATTTATCAGTTACCTGTACTTCAGCCTACCCCAATCCGTCAAGCAGCTCACAGATACCTCTCGCGAGTACTAACAAGCGTGCAGTAGGTACTTAGCTAACTTTCTCCGCGCGCCGATCGCTTGCGCAATCTCTTATCTAATGGTGCAGATGTTTAGTGCCGGTTACTGCTCCACGGGCTGAGATGTAATTACTATTTAGTTACATAGATAATCACATTATTTAGATTAGAACTACACCTTTTTCAATTAAACCAATTAATGGCACTTTTGAATTGGTCAAGGAGTTGAGAAGTCGGAAAGATGTAGCTGGTTGCCCATTTTAAAGCGTCAAGTTCCCATGGAGAAGAACGGGCAAGAAACTTCATCGACAGGATACTCCTTTAAATCAAAATATTGTTACATTTCCAAGTAGGCAGAGATAAATATTTATTTTCTTTGAAAGCCATTTCAATGACGAATAGAACGAAGTTGGTATTACAATACCGCAATGTGGTACCCGAATGATTCGGCTGGCTTTGGAATTTACCATAAATTGAGCGAATTAAAAAAAAAATGCAGGGAATACGGTTTTCTTTATATACATTGGAAACGGCTTTATTTGAAAAAAAAAAAACCACCTCTCTTTCAAAAATTGTCGGTTGTCAGAAAGAATCCAATACGGATACGTAAATCAAGTAAAATGTAAAACCACAAACACTAATGCAGTAAAGTACCTTATGCTATCAAAAATATGACTGTTTTCAAATTCAAAAGGGCACTAAACGAAATATTAATTGAAAAAAATTGTTACATTTGACGACTTCCTTAATGATGAATCACTGACTGATTGACATGCTAATAATCAAATTGACATTGTTTATTTTTTATTATTGATTACTGCACCCTTGTTGACATTTTTGTATTAATTTGACATTTACTGTAATTCGAACGATTTGACAATAATTTATATTATGTATTGTTATAATTTCCTAATTCTTATTTAAAAATAAAATGTCTTAAAATTTGTGTAAATTAAATATGATTTGCATGCCCCTGTGACGGTAGAACATGGAGGACTTTCATAATAAAACATCAATGTAATAATTACCCATGTTTGCAAAGTAATAAATGATTTATGATTTCATCAATGGGTAGTATAGGTAATAGTGTAGGTACCTAGTTGACTATTCCTAGTTATAAACAAGAAACAGTCCGCTATTAATTAATGTTTCATAACTATGATCTACTCTGCATGCAGTGTTTTCTCTGTGTGAACCTCGCGTCTTTGCCAATAACATGCACTACGGATTTTAGAAGAATGAATATTCAAAAACATCGTCAAGTAATCGCATTAATTTATTAGACAATCGGAAAAAAATATGAAAACCTTTTCCAATTGAACTTCTTACAAAGGTAACCCATTAAAATCACCCAAAAGAACTCTCAAATGAATGTCATTCTTCTCCAGTTCAAAAGCCACAATAGCGGTAACAATTGACAATTATCTGTTATTTAACTTCCGTCAGACGTTACACAAGATTGCGCAAGCGCAGGCTCGTTACGAACTAACTTAATGATACGACACGAAGCCTTAGGAAGTGTCATTGTATAAGCGTGTAAGTGTATAAAAGTTTAAATTGTTTTGACAAAAATTATTGAAAACTAGGTGTTGCTCGCAACCTCGTCTGCGTGAATTTAGTATTTCATCATTTATTAATACAAAATAAATATCCAGGATGAAAAGTCCTGTCTCTCTCCAGGTCCCAGGCTCACGATCGTTTCAATGGCTTAGACGTGAAAAGACAGACAGATCAAATAAATGGCTTTCATTTGCGGCGTGACCTTTCTGTTCAGGATTTAATTGATGACTAAAACATTATACATTGGTGCACTCATTGATGTCGGGATGTCGACTAAACAAGAGGCTCACATAGTCCAAAAATATCGGAACATTCATCGATATCAAAACGAATTTAGTTTTTCCGCACGAAAACAAATGTCGCATGCAGTGTTTGATTGCCGAGCAAGAAAGATTAAAGTTAGAAAAATTCTGTCCAAGCTGGATATTTGCGGAAACCTTTATTTTGGTTATTCAAGCAAGAAAAATAAATTTTCCAAACCTTTTTCTGTGTAATATTGTACATTATTATCAAAAACATTTCTGCATCTACAATTGAGTAACAGCTGTTAATGAAAACGCACAGTCGTAACAATCAATTAGCAACCAATTGCTAACCCGACCGGTTAGCGAGAATAGCAACTGCTAAGCAACCAGTCGTATCTTGTTACTACATAATGCAATACTGTGTAGGCTTTAGGTCAAATTCTTCCTACATTATTGGCTAGCCTAGGAATATCATAATACTGAAATTACGTATACCTCTTCTTACCATACGTATTTAGGGATTACTAGCTTTTGCGCTCGGCTTCGCTCGCGTGGTGTTAGAAAACTATCCCACGAGATCGTATCAGAATAAAAGTATCCTAACCCAGGATATGTACATGTCTACCTGTGTGGCAAATTTAATTGAAATCTGTTAAAGTTAGATTCAGTCTTGCATTTATTCATATTATACAAGGCAGCAGGGACATCGACACGAAAACTGATACCATGTCCCTGCCACCCTGTATAGTACGGATTAGTAATGTGGGTTCGACATTAACTTCACTTTCTTTGCTAAATGCTCATGCTAGGAGTTGGTACCTACATCTGTGGGTGTGCAACGAGGGAGAATCATACAGAGACGACCTCTCCTTAGCCAGTCCGCTCCGTACTTAGTTTTGAGTTTTCTTCGACATGGTTTTAATATACTGCTAAAATTATTCCAGTAGACGGT
The DNA here is from genome assembly GCA_914767755.1 of Agrochola circellaris. NCBI lineage: Eukaryota > Metazoa > Arthropoda > Insecta > Lepidoptera > Noctuidae > Agrochola > Agrochola circellaris. The sequence goes on along the minus strand of OU611850.1, from coordinate 18,908,396 downwards.
AAAAAGCATTATAATCACCACCCCTGGGCTCGGATTGGTGATCCCGGTTTGTTGTTAGTCGCAAACAGGTAGTCGTCTCGATTTCAGCTTTTGAACATCGAATTTTATTTTTGATTTCTTTAAATAATGGTTTATTGCATCTCTTAATATTTTCGACTCCACCCACTTTTCATAGAGCTCATATACCATGCCGCCATACATATTAGAAGGGAACCCTCCGGGAGGGCAGCCGGCATTACGTTTGCGCTAAAGTTAACCATCGCCGACGGTCAACGGCATTAGGTTTGAAACCGTGTTATAAAACACTGTAAAATGCTATACAGTATATATGTAGTATCTCTGGGGGTTTTTCCGTGTACTATAGTGGGGTGTGGACGTGAAATAGTAAAGTATAAAAATTAAAAAAAGTATAATAAGTCGCACTGATCCAGAGACACGGGTGTGTAACCTTTTAAATTTTTTGTGAATATATGACACAAAAAAATATATAATAATTTTTGAAATGCGTGGATTTTGAAACCAACGCATACACCTACTAATCATTTCATTCATCATTTCAGCCGAAAGACGTCCACTGCTGGACATAGGTCTCCCCCAAATGGGAGGGTTTGCCATAATCGCCACGCTTGGCAGGCGGGTTGGCGATCGCAGTATGGTGGTAAAATGCGTAGAGAACGCTGCTGCCCATTCTCTAGTGAGTCCCTTAGCGACCTTTTACGACAACCACGGCAAGAAATGTGTTGGTACTATTCTTTACGTCCGGCACCACACGGAACCGTCCGGCACCACACGGAACCACCTACTAATAAATCTTTTTGGGCTCCCAGCATCCCATATGCGACTAGGTGAGCCCTCCAGGAGGGATCCCCGCACTGAACAAAGCATCTTCTTTAAGAGCAAAGCTGCTGATAATTGTGTAGGTAAGGTTACACCTTATATGTCGCATTCTATTGCCAATGTTCTAGATCCCTATTACCCTCCGAACCAATCATCGATCAATTCAATATAATCATCTTTGTCGACACCACTGTTGGGCAATATTGTATACTCAACCGTAACGTTGCAAACACAGTTAAACACAACCATCACACGCGAATACAACCCCTATGATACACAACATAACGTTCAAGAAAGATGTATGTATAACTTGGTAAGTGGTTAACGTAGGAAGCTCATATTATCAGTGTCCGCCCCATTGGTTCATATTTAATAGGCATTAGGAAGTGTCTAGTGTTGTTTTGATTTGTGTCGTAATTAGCTAGAAAGAGCATTTCCCAGGTCAATACCAATTACAGGGTAGAAGCCGTTGGCCGACATGACGTAATGTTACGTTGCTGAATCCGGGAAATGGCTGAGGTGTCGGCCATTGTTACCAATCTACGAAGGACCCGCTACAAAATAGATGTTTCTCCAAAAGCCACAGAATAAAAAATATCACATGCTTGTTCTTTAATACTTCAAATTGCGGTTTGGCTCGCAGCCTTTATCTCGGCTGCCATCTACATGGACACCTGGATCCTGGGTTCGATTCCCAGGCCGGGAAACGTGTTTTTGGGTTTTGCCATTAGGAATTTCTTAATACTTAACAGCTCGGAGTCCTGCGCCTGATCTCTCTCCGTCCAGATTGCCGTCCCATCGGACTATGAGAGTGGGGGAAGAGAGAGTGCACCTGTGTCTGCGCACACACTTGTGCACTATAATATCTCCCGCGCCGAAGAGTAGTCTCCGCTGAGATTGCGCGCCATGGCCTAAATGAACTAGATATCTTTTTATCTTGACATTGCAGTTTGTGGTGCCGATGTTGGTAATATTAGGCACAGAATTCACAACTACCTGTCATAGGTTAAGAACGCATCAGCAAAATCTTTACACGAAAGTCAGATGGGCCAGTTTCGCCAGTTTTGAAACCTATACCTGTTATGTCACCAAATGCCAACATCTTATCAGATTTTTGTGAGGTTTTGAAAAAATGGTTGATATCGCATATTTTTTATTGACTCGGCGAATTTCTCAACAAAAACTCTTGTCAGTCCTACCACTTCGGAATGCATTGTAGTATTTTATTGTTATTTAAGTTAGTTTGGTAAGCTAGTTACCTCGTCGCTAGCTACTTACCACACTATTTAAATATGTATTGTAATTATGTGTGTTTAACATTTTAATTCAAATTGGTATTGACTTGAATAAATTGTTCTTTTCGTTCATAGAATTCGTAATAACGCTAAAACTCGAATTTAATAAGTGTATACCTTAAAATTGCTATTAATTTTTCTATAATTTAATTGTATGTTACTGTTTATGTGACTCCATTAACTATGTATGTTGTGCAAAAAGAGTACCAATCTACTTTCAAGACCAAAACTATTCAAATTAATGGCACCTCCGTTGGCTTTAAGCAATGGGCCACTCCGGGAATTTATAAAAGTAGAGCGAGACTATACGAGTTATATGGTTTGAAAAAATACAGGTTTGATACTCCTTTCCTAGAGTATGTCAAAAGTTATTCAAAATTATTTAAAAAGGTTAGTGTTTTTGCTAAATCTAAATTTTTAAGCGATTCAATTAAAAATTCCAATAATAAAGTTAAAACCACTTGGAAAATTATTAATAATGAAACGGGTAAGTCGGTTAAACAAGATAAACAACTTGAGATTATGGTCGACAATAAATTAGTTGATAAAGCAGCTGACGTAGCTGAGGCGTTTAATGAGTTTTTTGCAAACATACCTGTAACTACGACTCGCTCCTTAAATTCATCCCCGTCTAAAGCTGAAAACCTTTTGCTTAGTAGTGTGTCTAAAAATAGTCGCATATTTAGCTTCGAACATGTAACGCCTCGTGATGTAGTTAATGTTTTTAACACACTCAAGTTTAAAAACACTGGTGATTACTGGGGCATCTCCATTAAACTTTTAAGTAATATAATAGACATCGTAGCCCCCTATCTAGCTGTTACTTTTAATAAATGTGTTGATTTAGGAACTTTTCCTGAACTCATGAAGAATAGTAAAGTCATACCATTATTTAAATCAGGTAATAAAAATGAAGTTGGCAATTTCAGGCCTATTTCTATCTTACCAGCATTTAGCAAAATATTTGAAAAGTTAATACTCAAGCAGCTGCTAAGACATTTTAATTTAAATAGCCTCCTTCATAATGAACAATATGGATTTACAAAAGGTCGTTCGACTACAGATGCGGGTGTTGCTCTGCTGAAACACATATTTAACGCATGGGAGAACTCGCAAAATGCTATTGGGGTTTTCTGTGATCTCTCCAAAGCCTTTGATTGCGTGCACCATGACACGCTTTTGCGTAAACTGCGTCATTACGGTGTGCAAAACGAAGCTCTCAACGTTATAAATTCGTATTTACATAATAGGTCCCAATGTGTAGATGTTAATGGTGTGAAATCTTCCGGGCTACCAGTTCAGTTAGGTGTACCTCAAGGCTCAATACTGGGTCCATTCTTGTTCTTAGTGTATATCAATGACCTACCATTCTATTTAAAGGGTATCTGTGAAGTTGTACTGTTTGCAGACGATACCTCTCTTATTTTTAAAGTAGACCGGAATAGACAAGATTTTGACGATGTAAACAGTGCACTCTCAATGGTTACGGATTGGTTTACGACAAATAACCTAGTTCTCAATGCCAAGAAAACGAAATGTGTTAAGTTCGCCCTACCAAATGTTAGAAATCTAGGACCCAACATCGTCTTAGATAAAGAGGTGCTTGAATCTGTAAATTCGGCAGTTTTTCTGGGCATAACAGTAGATGCCAAACTTCAGTGGGGCCCACATATATCGAGCCTAGCGGGAAGGCTCAGTTCTGCCGCCTACGCCGTCAGGAAAGTAAGACAATACACTGACGTCGATACAGCTCGATTAGTCTATTTTAGTTATTTTCATAGCGTTATGTCCTACGGTCTTCTGCTGTGGGGCAAAGCTGCTGATATTCAAAATATATTTGTCCTTCAAAAACGAGCTGTTCGAGCTATTTTTTATTATTTTTAATTTGCTGTAACTCTTGTTATGTACTTAGAATAATAATAATATTATTATGTTATCCCCATGAGCCATGTAACTGTTGACTACTATTTACCCTAATGGAATCACTGGTTCCCAAGTCACAGGCTATAAACCTAGTTTGGGAGCCAGGAGTTAAACTTTATGTTCCTCGTGCTGTATCTCTCTATTGTTGTATTCACCTCTGTAACAACTTTTTTGAAATAAACATTATTATTATTATTATATTATTTACCAGCTAGGCCCCAGAGTTTCTCTGAGAGATTTTTTCAAAGATATTGGTATCCTCACAGTGGCATCTCAATTCATTTTCGCCAACATCTTATACAACATGTCCCAAAATTCAACGATAAGCCGGCACCAGAGGATGGACCTACTAATGACTACTCGAGAAAAAAAAAGAAAAAAAAAATACCTCTACTTTTTTTTTCTACATTTTCCAACAACAAAAATCTATTTTGGGCACATAGTAGAAGTGATTACTATTAACAACAACTTATGAAATTTGGTTCTTGATTAGAAAAAGTGTCATTATTTTTTTTTTGTGGCTAGTTTTCCTAAAGTATTATACCATTTTAAAATCTAGGTTAGTTGCGCTAATTTTTTAAAAAACTTGCCATAGTAGTTTCCATATTTTTTTTTTACACTACGATGAGTTAAAGTGTACTGAACGTTAAAATCTTTCAAAATTTTAGGGAAATAATTTTTTTTGGTTGTTTTTTTTGTATAAAATTACGAAAATTCTGTAATTTTCAAAGATTATGGTGAATAGAGGTACTACTTAGGTTGCCGATACAAAAAAAAAAACTGAAATATTTGAAAAATTGTGGTCATGGTAGTTAAAAGTGTCATAAGGGGTACACATTTTCGAAGAATTTCCATTATTTTAAGTAATTTAAAAAAAAGTAGAGGTATTTTTTTTTTCTTTTTTTTTCTCGAGTAGTCATTAGTAGGTCCATCCTCTGGTGCCGGCTTATCGTTGAATTTTGGGACATGTTGTATATTAGGCAAAATATACATTTATACAGTAAGAACAGTGATTTTCACAATGTTAACACTAGAAATAAGGAAAAACTAAGAGTTCCTTTTCACCGGCTTCATAAGGTTCATAACTCATTTGTTGGGCTTGGTATAACCTTTTATAACAAGTTACCCTCTTCTTTGCTAGATTTGCCTTTTAATGCGTTTAAAACGAAAGTAAAATCCAACCTTTGTTCAAAGGCATACTATTCTATCAACGACTACTTAAATGATAAGAATAGTTGGTCGCTGTGATTAACTCAAAACAATTTTTATGTTCTTTCACCAGAATTAGCTTACCTACTGACAGGTTATATGAGTTCATATAATTGTTTATTTTAATTTAATTTTAATTTATTGTTGACATAATCTACTCATTACAATGTTTTTTTTTAATGAGTTGTATTGCAATATGTAACTAGTGACCTCGACAATAGATCATATTATTTATTGTTATTAGTAATTAACTGTTTATTTATTTTACCTCGATGGTCCTAGTTTATCATTTATAACTTCCAGTTACAGCTTTATGTAAGCGGGCACGCCCTTTATGCCTGGAGGCTTTTATTAAGACGTTAAGTTTTGTTTACGTTTAGTTTTTATTTCTGCCCGAGTATAGTTCTCGATGATTTTGTTTGGTATATTGGCGTGTGCTAGCTAACATATGGATAATAATTTAAATTAGGTTTATTAAGTATGTTGAATACTATTATATAGAGTCATTTTTTTTCTTTCTAACTGAACAGACAGCTGTGCTGCTGGGGAGTTTGTTGCGCCACTTCTTCTTCCCAGCTAACGCACTAGGAAGTGGTGAAGGGTGGGCGTTTTGGGGGACTGTCTTATGTAATTTTGACGTTCGAAAAGTGCTGATTATCAGCCTAGTTTGAATAAATGACTTTTGAATTTTGATTTTTTTTTGAATTTTGAATTTTGAATGTGCATGCCATCGTTGCAACTTTTTATGCAAATATACGATTTTCATTTTATTCGAACTTTACAAACGAACACTAGAAAATCAGACGCCGAGCAAATCTAATCATCGCCCACAGTTCATTGAACAACAGTTCTGCATACCTTCCTGGTAGCTAACACGCGAGCACGCTACACACGCAACTGTTAAACATACGAGTTCTCTTCAATAGTGCCCTTGAACGCGCGCAAGCGCCAGCGGAGCGTAAGCGCATTCAATGTGACCCACTAACCAACGTGTGTGGCTTCCTTGAAAAGAAATACTGCACACTCACTGAGAATTTGAGAACACTTACATACAGAAGGCAATAGAGAGAGAGAGAGAAATGAAATGTGTCCTTCATCCTCGGACCCGATAATAGGGTCAAATAAAATCTTTCAACTACTATCAGGCTGGCTATGAACTAAGGTACGTATATTGTCAGTACGCCTTACTAACTCTCATTCGCTACAACTCCTGAACCTAAGCCAGAATCAACAGTTAGAACTCGAAAAGCGCCGAGATAATGAAACTTGGCGACTCCTAAGAAATGTTTCGACTGTCTTGAAACCCGCAATGAATATAAGATACATAAACTCGCGCCTCCTTACCGAAGCAGGTAGAAACTACTGAACACCACTTTACATACTCCTTTTAAATCGTTAACGTTCATACACCAATGAATAGTCGTGTTTCAGGGAAATGAAGGCATCAGATCGCCCCGTAATTATATTACAATACTTATCGGCTATTGGGAGGCTCTTGACCAGCACTAAACTATTAGATACCGACTGATAGTGAGGTAATAATTTATAGAGTTAGAAGGTTAGCAAACACAGAAGAATCTAGTAGGAACAATGTTTATCGTGTATCGATGGATTTGCATAAAATATTAGTTTTGGCGGCTAGCTTTTGATGTTTAGTTTAGCAAACATTTAGTAATCCCGATAAGGTCACATGTTTCTAAATCTGTGTTTACAGAATTTCAACAATTCTCAATAGTTTCTAGTTTCTGATATATTCTGCAGTGTCACTTAGTTGTAGCTAATATTAAAGCTATGTGATATCGCAAATCAGATACTTTAAATGAAGTAGAGCTTGATGACACAGCTGTGTTATATTAGATTTCCATATTGTATTTTTATGGGAAATTTTGAATCATTCCTTGCCGTGACGAAAGTTTTAACACTTTCGAGTCCACCCACTTTTCATAGATCTTATACGCCATGCCGCCATACATATTTGAAGTGGGAGCTACCGGCTCTGGGAGCTACCGGCATTACGGTTGTGGTCTTGTCGCTATACGTAGTTTCCCAACTTTTAATTTACCGTGACCAAAAAATTAAAATGCTTGGATTTTATAACCAACGCATATACTTATAAATATTGTTAAAGTATACATCAGATTTTATTTTCACGGTTTATAATGCTGTATTCGCTAAGAAAAACCTACATTTAAAATGAGCCCTCCGCGAGGGCTCCCGGCTTCTCATATGCGACTAGGTGAACCCTCCAGGAGGGCCCCCGGCACTGACCGTGTTAAACGATAGACGTATGATAAATGATATGGCTAGAAAGTGGGTGACACCCGAGATAACGACACTTCTACACACCGCCCGACAACCCCACTTATAGGTTTACTGCTCGGTCCACCTCGGCCAAGATCGTTATCAGCTCGATAAGGGGCGTCTATTGTATTTTTTGCATAAGAGGGATTTCAATTTCATCCATAAGGTTTGCAATGCAGTGGGTGCTGGATGCTTTTTTGCGAAAGTTCTAGGTCAAAATATTTCTTAATCATCAAAGACTAAAATTACCAGACTGAAACTATCAGTGGTAGTAGAAAACCGGTAGCCCATTCATTCCGGGAACTTTACGGTATCTACCAACTTTCTATCATTGTGAATTTCCTACGGTCTAATAACTATGTTTTTGATCGACTATAATTTGATCTTTAGTTTCGCGGCAATTACTCGATTGTTCTAATTCGAATGCGCCGGAGTGATGAAATGGTGTTTTGCTTATAAAATGTACAAGGGTTATCAGTCAAGTTATTAGCAGTTACAGAATTTTTAATTTCTTCAACAGTATTTTGATATTTTTTTCATCTTTATTGGCAATTTATTGTCGTGTGATGTTGAAATAAATGCTGACTTTTTAACTGTTAAAACGATCTTCGACGAATCTTTTTATGATTGAATCAAAGCATAATCTTCTATTTATTGCCTAGTAATCATTGACGACTTTCAGAAGCATTTACTGCTTCTTATTCTTTTTATTTCGACGGTACATCAATGTTGTTTATACTGTTTGGGGCCAGTGGGAGGCCACGTCTATTACGGCGTCAGAGACATTGTTCAGATCGTTAAGGGTGCAGGTGAACGGATATTTGGGACACTAGCAGATGGGACATAGTCTGCTCAAGAGCACCGCAGTCGCACTGGATGTCGGATGAATCGGTAATGCCCCATACCGCCAAATTATGTTTGCAGCAGTCTACTTGGGTACGCAATCGATTCAGTGCTTTCCAAATGCAGTTCGTGAGTCACAACCACGAGAGAGGTGTAAAATTGCCTCTAGACTATTTTTAAATAACTAGTTAGGTTGGTATTACCTAATATTACGATTGGTAAACTAAACGGTGCGTTTTTTGGCAATAGAACGGGTCGCAGATAATCAAGCAATAGCAGGTAGATTGCTTATACTGGTCGTTACCCTTTGCACTTCTTCAAGTTTGGCAATGCACACTTTGTTTTTCTAAATCATCGCATTCTGGTCATAAGACCATTATGGAGCCTAATGCCATGGGTTCCGTAACTCCATTATATTTTGTGGCTAAAATGATGGTTACACAATCAATGGGACAGTTGACACTATAGGTCATTAACGAGGTGCTATGTGATACTATACAAATCAGTTAGATATGTGTATAAATTGTGAGGAAGTTTGTTTAAATAAGCATAACAAATTGGAATTATGCGAGAACATAAAAAAAAATATCAATAGAATAGAGAACATAACACTCGGGTACAAGTTGGGTCCGTGGAAGAGAACTGCCACATTTGTCACATTTTTAACCACATCTTCAAAACAATTAGGTACTGTTCTTAATTCCTTGTTTCCATCAAAAAGTACATTCAAATATCCTCTTACTTTCATTGCCGAATATGGTGATACTTAAATATTACGTGCATGCATAATTTACCTACGCACCTTGTTAACAAGCAGATTTTACCGCTGAGAGATAACGCTGCTGAAAAAGTTAAAAATGTATGTGACTGACATAAGCTACCGGAAAGCTTATGTCAATCCTGTTGAAAGTCGTTGTAGAAGACGAAACGCTTTGAAAGCGGTTCTCACTTAGTAGGCCCTCACGTCATGATACCTATATCTCATAATATATAGTTCTCATATAGAGTTCTCTATTCTCATATATTTTTGTGAGAAGCAAAACAAAAAGGTTTCCAATCTCACCTGGTAAACAGTCCAGTGTTAGTGAGTCCGTACTTGGTCTCCCCGGCCCTGATGTACAGCTTGCAAGCGTCGTGCTGCCGACAGCAGGTGTCCGTGAAGAAGAACAGGCCCAAGTCGCTGGAGCGCGCCGTGGCTGAGCGCCCGTCGCCGCACCAGACCGTGCCTTGGGACGAGGAGATGAATATAATTATAATTATATACGTGTCATAATTTAAACTGATCTAACCGGATGCAGCTGAATACCAGTATTTTACATGGAGCAACTGCCTATATGACCTCCACAACCCAGTTACTGGGTAACACGATACTCCTTGGTAAAACTGATTGTCAGACTTTCGGGCTTCTAATACCTGTAACGACTGTCAATGCGCAATCTACAAATATTCGCAGCCACCGGGACCAACGCAACAGTTTTTGAGGCGGGGATGAGTCTGGGTAAGCTATAGATGGTCACACAGTCACGGGTTGACCTCGCCAAGCATAGATGCACAGTAACAGTGTTATCAGAAAATATGTGGTTACAAGATGGCCATTCATAATAACAATTTTGGCATAGGTAGATGATGGCTAGGTTGAATGGGAACAAGGCGAACTTGTCTTTCGACTTTGGTATGGCCAACTAATTGACCAACAATAAGTTTTCGTAAAAATAATTTAAATTGAACTAACCTGGATAAATAGCCTGCACCCTGTCCTTAAACGAGTCCACGACCGAGTTAGCCACGTTAGCCACGCTGGTGACTCCGGAGGCGAGGCTGGACACGAACCCCCTGTCGTTGTCCAGCGAGCCGATGTCGCGGGCGCCGGCCATCAGCTGGCTGAAGGGTATGCTGATGCCAGAGGAGATAGTTTTGAGGATGCCGCGGCCGAATTGACCTGGGTAGGAGGTGAATGGAGAAATGAACTTTTAAATGTCCTGTCTTCCTATGGTTGTGCTTTATCTGGAGTGGCAATGCCGTCTGTTTTTATAAGTTACTTTGAAAAGTTGCTCAACCAACGCCTTAAGCAGTTTTTCAAAGAAGTTATCGCAAGGAAGTAGTAGAAAATATAAGTAGTACCTAGTATAAAAGTACAGTTCATTCTGTATCTTCGTTAAACTTGCAATAAAATCATTTACCGAGGTTCTTAGACAACTAAAGAAATCCTATGGTGTAGAATGGATCGGCGATCTCTCGCGTCCGGCCCTGGTTCAGGCCATGGTCCGGAGCGAGAGTGCATGGGAGGCCGTCACCTCCTTCTGCGAAGCAGTAATGCTCGCGAAGGAGGAGGCGGAGCGCGCGAGGGAGAGGCAAAATGCGCCCACTCGCACCCCTAGTCGCCGCAGGAGACGCCCCGGGCGTCGGGAGTCGCGAGCCGACTTCCGGCCACCGTAGGCGCGGGCTTGCGGACGGTGAGCAATGGGTAGCTCGCCGTCCGATAGGGACCAGGCCCGGGTCGACGGCGCGTTGTGTTCCACGCGCGCCTCAAAGAGATGTCAGCACCAACTGACGGGGTCCGGAAGGGCCAATGCCTGCCGGGGTTGCGGGTTTGTCTGAAAGGGATATCGCGACCTCGGCACACAGGCAACGGAAGGAACACGGGTGGGTTTTAGTCAGTAAAAGTCTGACACGCCCTCCCGCTCCGCCCAGAGCGGGAGAAGTTATTTGATAATTTCCCATCCTCAAAAAAAAAAAAAAAAAAATGGTGTAGAATGGATATGAAACACCATTGTGTCTATCTTATTGTTGTGTACTCGTATTGTTGTCTCACTCCGTGGTTGTCCCTCAAAAGTTGCACGGGGATCTACATTTTAACAATAGGTACCTATAACTGAAAAGCAGGTGTGCCTGGTTTGACAAGAATCCCACACAGTTAATGAGATTGAGCCCCTTTTAAATATAGTTATAATGCTTTAAGTAGGTTTATATAAACGCTTTTACAAGCCAATAATATTTTAAAACCTAAATGAGATCGGTGATCCCTCTCCGACTCAGAGGTCACAGTACGGGGCTGGACAATTCTACATACATATTTATAGGTTTACTTTAAAAACTAAATCCAGGGTCAAAGCTAACGAATTCTTCTGTTGAGTCCTTGATCTTAGTTAATCTGTTGCAACTTGCATGTATAACAGATATCATCGGAACAACAATTCATAAAACACGAATTATATTACTATATATTTCCCTTACATACCTCCATCTAAATGTTACGAAAGCATAACTAAAGCAGCTGTTCTTTTCAAGGAGCAAGGCTTTCGTCATTTCGGTTCAAAACTTTAACAAAACACGATGCTGATGCAATAACTGTTTCACGATCATTTTTGTTATAAAAAGCATGTTTGTTGCAACCACATGGACTGTTTATTTTAAGATGCCAGGATGCCCTTGTCTTGGTTGGACGAGTTTAAAAATAAATATGGGGACCAGTTGGCAATTCAATCTCATAACGAATATACAAATTGGGACGACAATACGAACTGCGTATATCTAATTACGTTTCCAGTTCGCATACGAAAATTCTATCTAATTATAATATATCGAACAGTTTTAGTCACTATAGCTAGTCAAAGATTGGCAAAACTCATAGTCGGCCCATCACTACTATTTAGTTTGGTTAAAAAAATGTCTTTGATAGTTCCTAAATACTCATAAGCATTAGTATTGTCAATGCTTTCATTTATTATCGTATTCTTGTCTCCACTTTGTAGACAGTCATCTTGTTCCAGATTGAGACGATGTTTGTTGCTATGCAGTACCGATTGTCGTTCCGCTTGCATCTATTGCGTAGGTAAAGTCTGGGAGAGAGCTGCGATTACTGGTTGACTTGACTGACTTGACTTACCTACACGATGGTGTAGGTAAGTCAGTTCAGGTTGTGGTTTTGAAACTCCGATTACGAATATTGTTGTTTTGTTTATTTAGGTTAATATCACTACGTACAATTCTTATCTTCATCGTCATTTTGACTGTCCCTCTGGTCAAGTTCTTGAAAGCGTAGTCAATATTTTATAATTATGGTCGATACTCTTATTTATTAGTTATTGATACAAAATGATATTAACAATCAACATTTAAGACGCCAATAGCACTTTCCTACAAACTATTAAATTATATTAATAACACACACACGGTTATCATGGCCTCAAAGGGGGGTTATCTGTGCCTCATGGCCACTGTGAGTAAACTTCTAAAATGTGCCACTAGATGGCGTGGTGCCGATGACGCGTTATTCTACATCGCGGTGTTAAGATTCTCCGCGGCTGAATGACCCTCCTCGATTTTTCCATTACGATTTAAGACCTTACTTCATAGGATCATTTCTATAGTAAGCTCTTCTCGAGACTTTCACACTATGTGAGTCCTCACAAGTCACGTTGATGAGACGTGGCGCGGTGCCCTGAGCGTGAGGCGGGCGGTGGTAGACCTACCACTAGCCCTCGATGATCGTTCACTCCCCTTCACCGGGGAGCGTGGGGTGCTGTCGCTGTCTGAGTGGCTATTTTTAACCCTTATAATTCTCTAAATTTACTAAACGTTACCATCGAGTTGTGTTATTATAAATCATATTATTTTATTTAGGTGGATGGTGTTGTAAATTTTTAAATGATCAATGTGTTACTTGTGTTTGCAATAATTTTACATGAATAAAATTGAATTATTGTGTATTATCGACGGAGTTAACAAATACATACTGACATAATTTGTATTTTCTGGACTAAAAAAAGATTTCAGAAACAATAAATAGTACGTTTAGTAACTAAAATTAATAATAAGACCTTTAGTAACTAAAATTGTATGTTTACCATACCACATTAAGTCACTACTTTGGGAATCGCCGAGCCAATAGCGTCACATACATAAAATAACAATTGATCGCATTTTATTTCAATTTGACATTTCAGCCAGGATTTACGATTTTTCAGCACATGAATTTATTAAACCTATATAGCAATGGATTAGAAATATCATTCAAAACTCTCGGATTGTGATTGAAACTGTGTTACGCAATACGGGTGCTGGCTGCTTGCTACTGAGAATCTCATAATCGGAAAGCCTAGTCCGATACAGGGTTCGAACCCGAGATCTACGCTAAGCACATTTGCGATTACTAAAACAAAAGAGACGATGAAAACAATTATTATTGATTTTACAAATTACGTGAGATGGATGTTGTGACCCCATCAAATGTGTATTGTCTGTTTTTCGTGAGCTTCAAGATCAGAGATAACAGATATTATTACGTTTTCATGTGATGGTGAGGCAACTGTCCTTTATATCTCGCTCCGTGATCAAATGACCCCGTATGGGAAAACATAAAAATCTGGTAATGTGCAACACATTACGAGCGTAACCATAAACGCCATAAGTAAATGTTTCTTGCAAACGTTAAGTGGAAATGACATTGCTGCTCTCTGAATAGCCATTCACTATTTACGAAATGGCACACACAATCACGAATACCAATCCCTTCCATTCCATAGATCAGGGATTCTCAGACTTATGGGTCCACGCCCACTAAAGTTTCCAGATGATAGCGAACTAGGGGTTCGCTCCCCAAGTATGTTGAAAAAAATAAGGTTTTTTATTTCAATAAAAGGTAACAAATACAAAGCCAGAAAGAAATATATTTTTAATATTAATAAGATAGGAAGGCTTCTACTCGTAACTTGTCACAAATTTTGAATCAGTTTTTTGAATAATTTTGCACAGTTTTAGCCTTAATTCTGACTCAGGATTTTTGTATTTCGTTTTTAGGGTTCTGTAGTAAACAAGGAACCCTTATAGTTTCGCTATGTCCGTCTGTCTATCCGCGGCTTAGCTCAGAGACGGTTAGTACTAGAAAGCCGTAATTTGGTATAAGTATACAATTAATTATTCCGAAAAAGTGGTAAAAATAAAAAATCAAGAAAAACATTTTTTTTTAGGGTACCAATGAAGTGGGGATGTTTTTTTTCCTCATCTACCCCATGTTGTGTGGTATCGTTAGAAAGGTCGTTCAAAAATATTACGAGTTTGTGAAAACCATTTTTGGATTCGCTTTAGCTTTTAACTGATTTTTTTTGTTAGAGTCAATTGTGTGTGCCTGCCAGCTAAATGGTTGTATTTTGATTTGTGAAAAAATTCACAGCAGTAGCATATATAACGAAATTAAAATAAAAACTATCAAAGCTAAGTAGGCTGTACAGGTTAACGAGTAATAATCAACCAACTTAAATTTGCAGTTTGAAAAACATGATCTCCCATACATTCGTATGGGAGAACATGTTTTTCAACTACAATGTTAAGTTTGTTCTTGGGATAAATTCATCCCAACTACGGAACCCTTCATTGTGCGTGGTCCGACAGGCACTTGGCCGGTTTTTTATGATTAAGTTTGAAAACCCACTCTAACATATGATACTTAGGTGAGAGTGGGTGAATTTCCTTTTACCCTTTGCCACAACACCACCGCCTTGCCCGCTTTGCCTTTGGAAATTCACCGCTATGTGTGAGAGTTCGGGATATTCTTCCTGTCTACCTGTCTAAAAATCAATCAAAGACATCCTTTTTAAATCAGCTCGAAGTTCATTTTTAGTAATGAAAGAGTTCTTTTGTTGCTTAATACTCAAACTAGAATTTACCCTCGGTCGTGACCATAAATGGGCTCTAGGTTATCATCAAACTAAGACGTGTCGGTAAACAGACCTATGATTGCACATTCACCCTCTTACTAATAATCACTGTTTAAACTTAAATTATTATAATTAACGTCAGTGTAACCATTTCTTTTTAATGTAAGCTTGTCATCACTCTACAAAGCATTAATTGTAAGGGGACTAGTCTACTTAAAAGTATATTGATGTTAGTATCTCATGTTTACCTATTTCCATTAATTACTCAATTCAGCTTACCAATCCCGCCATTCTCCTCTCTACTCCTAAGCCTTTCAGCCTCCAACATTTCACTCTGTCTTTGCATCCTTCTGAACAAGTCTACGATTCCCTTGGGCACCACTCGTTCAGCCACAGTTTCCACCACACTCCCCACCACGCTGCCTGCCAGTCCGAAGATCACTGACAGAGCATCTGTCTTGGGAGCTGTCGTTGGCACCACATCTTTAGAATCGTAGTAATCTTCAGGCACCTCTTCTTGAACTTCTGTATCTAACTCTGTGAAGATTGGTACATCGGAATCTGAGTCTTCTCCATCTTTACCTAAATATACTCTGCTGATATTCTCCCGACTTGTCGTAATTAATGGTACTATAGTAGTAGATTTCTCAAAGTCTACTTCAGTTGTGTTCATGAAAGGCAATAAAGTGCTTTGGTTCTCGAATGAAATCTCAGTTGTAGTATCGTATGTTATAGATGTGTCTGCTTCGGTGGTTTCTGTATATTGACTCGTATATTTTTCTGTAATTGGTGCTTCTGTTGTGCTTTCATCATCTGAATAATAAGTTGTAGTATCAATTTCTTGTGTAGAAGTCGGTAATGTTACCGTTTGTTTAATTTCTACTTTCGGCGTTTTTCTTGTAGGTGACAGTGGTATCACCGTCAAATCAGGTTCCTCAGTACTTTCTAATATACTTATAAGAGTATTTTCAGTTGTACTTATCAGTTCTAAAGGTATGACACTATAATCTATGGTTGATGTTGCTTCTAATTTGGTTTCAGTTTGATTTTTATCGCTATCTAATTTCTTATCAAAATCCTTAATTATGCTATATCTATGTGATTCTTTGTTGAAGAATTCATTTGAGTTCCATGGGATCATCCCGTATTTCTTGTTGTATTTGAGTGTGTACTCCTCATCGAAGTCAATGATGCTATTATCAAGGTTGTCTTCTCCATATTTGTTGGGTTTCTGGGTGGAGACAATGGACTTGGTGTAGGAGTATGCTGGACAACTCAGCAGGAGCACAGCACTTATAATAAAGTGCCTCATTTTCTTCCTCCCATGATGAAACATTCTTGTTTAGCCATCTGTAACAAAGAAAGAAAAGAATTTTGAATATAGTTATCGAGCATCATTAGTTAGTTTCTTATTTGTATTATATCAATAAGATGATGATTTATTTTCTAAGCGTTAAACAAATCAATCAAATCAAAATCAATCAATCAATCATGTAAAGTTAGGGATATACCCCTAGGCCCGCGTGGTGGATATCGTCCCACTCTCTCTCACAGAGAGGCGGCCTGTGTCCCAGCAGTGGGAACGTGAGGCTGAGATAGGATAGGATAAAAGGGACATTTGGAAAAGGGATTTATGGAGTTTCGGTTTTTATTTTTACATATGATTGAATGCGACATTCAATCATAAATGCCTCCATAGGTCTTCATTAGAGAATTAAGACCCATTGTCAATTTGTTATACGAAGGATGACAAATACCAACGTAACAGACTGTAATCCCTCAGACCTCATTATAATGTTGCAATTAACCGTACAATAAGTATATTGTAAGAATGCATAACATAACGACGTCTATTGTGTGACGTTACATAACGTTCACAGCAGATGCGCATGCGTCTGAAGTACGCACACACACACACGCTACATAGAGGTTTTGGAAATATTTGGAAAGTAGCTGGTGTCTGCAACTTCCATGATAATATATGATTTTTTAAACTCACGAGACAATTTCATATATATTATGCACTTGTCAAGTTAAATTTTTCAGGCTTGTTTATTGTTTCAGAGAGTTTTTATCATGATCAAGATATAGAGCGATGTTAGGTGGCAAATTAATAGAAAAGGGTTAGAATAAAATAACTCTTTTTAGAAAATCCTTTCTGTACCTTCAGCATTCCTACCGAAAAAGGCTTGAATAGTGTACAACCGGAACTTCTGAAGCAAGGTTAAGGAAAGGTTTGGTCAATAGTGAACTGCATTCACAAAATCGTTTATACTTCGCAGTCTTAACGTTGTAGGAAGTAATAATTATTATGTTAATAGTCATTGTGTCCGGAAAAAACCAAGCAATTATTAAAGAATTTTATTTAGTTCCGCATGTCGCTATCCGCTGCATGACTTTCAATAAAATGTTTTAATAAAAATTAAAACGACTATCATTAAATTCTAAATGTTCTATGAGTACTATTTTATTTTGTTTACATTTACATTGAATCTGAAAACATACTTGCAAAATAATGAAAAAGTAACTGAAACGTGGTCAACGTGGGTATTGAATGAATCTTCTACAAAGTGTTACTGAAATAACTAAAAACCTGCACTCATTATTATGAACTTTTACTACAAGAAAATCTAAAATTGCGAAAGAAATCAGTTGCCCCATACATTTATGTTAGCTTCAGGTCATTTTCATTGGTCGATAGGGCTCGTATGCGGGGTGCTGGAAAATCCTAAAAAACATGCCATAGGGAGCCGTACTCGGGGAACCGTTTTCATTAGTACGGGAACGATTGCAGAACCTGCACCGCAAGTTTAGTAGTTGCTTTGAAGGCTCATTTTCACGAGGATTCACACGGTGTACTCACCGCGTTGTCGAATTATGACTTTCATTAGTCACTACCCTGACTGCGGGGAGTCACCGCATGCTGTAAATCGACCGAGTTATCGACTAATGAAAATTAGCCTTTAGCTTTTTTTTTAATTACACCCGAGGCACGCATCTCTCACGTTTCGGATTCATGTGCGTATTGTATAATTATCATGCAGGTTAGTCACTAACACGCAAAAGAAGAAGATTACACTTTGTATAAGACGTTTCGTTGGTCTAGTGATCGCAAGCGCTACTGCTGAGCATGAGGTGCTGGGTTCCATTCCCAGGTCGGGCAAAGTGTTATTAAGTTTTTCCGCCAGGGTTTAGGAAGCAACCCGGAGTCTGGATTTAGGCCCGGTTGATGGCAATATAGGCTCGCCCCCTGTTACATGGGACTAAAACATAAGGGTAGGTCCACTTCTGCATAACCCTTCAGAGAATACAGCCGTGATTTTATGATATGTTACGTAATAAGACGTGTATTATGGAAACTGTTACCAACGACTCGTTTAAAAAAAACGGACGACGCACGACGACGGTCAGTAAGTCACGGAAATTTAGCATTATTATAATAATTTCAAAATGCTTTATGAAATGACTTTTATTGTAATGTTAGGAATTGGTGTCAGTTGGTCAAACTAATTTCAAAATAAGCGACTTTTCGAATATACATACAGCAGTCTTTTTCATGAATGATTTATTTTATCCAGGTTAAAATTATTTTACGGACAGTTCGATGTGTAAAGTTTCGTGCAGACCAGCGCGACGCGACAGCGCGACGCGACACCGGTTATTGTTATACCGTCAAGTTTTCTTAGAAATTGTATTGTCCGAGTCGCGTCGCGGCGTCGCGTCGCGCTGGTCTGCACGAAGCTTTATTCTGAAGACAAATTAATTAATGCTAGCATTTTTCATGAATAATAATTTTTCAGGGAAAATTATTATACAGATATGAACGATACCTTTATTTGTACTAAAGGAGTAGTTATGTAACGATCGTAGCAGGTGGCGTTCTGTAGTTCCTGCCTACCCCATGGAAAAAAGGGATGAGTTTATTATTGCACTAGGTAGGTACCTACTCTGTGCGTTAGTTCGTGAATACCACTATAACCATATATCCATTCGCACGGTTTATATTACACAACCCAATCACAAATATACCTACTTACAATAATAATTTTATAGTTACACGGACACCCGTGATATCAATACCAGCACCCTTCACTTTCCGTCCGCAGGTGCAGCCAAAGAGCAACAAACAGAATGGATCTACAACAATAATCTAAAGTATGGAATTCTTTTGTTATTATTCATTTTGTTGCCTTGAGGAATAGGTCAAATAGGTACGTGATAGAGCTTCCAGTTCAAACGTGAACTGGTGTGTTTTTTCAAGGTATTTTAAGCTTGGAATTGTGACACTTTTACTGTAACTCCTTCAAAATGGTACATACGTCAATAGATTAATTGATAGACAAACAAACGTTTCCCAACTATCTTGGGGTCGGCTTCTACTCTGATCGGATTTAGCTGAACAGGATCACCAGTATTTTACATGGAGCGACTGCCTATCCGACCTCCACAACACAGTTACTGGGTAACGCGATACCCTTGGTAAGAGTGGTTGTCAGACTTTTGGGCTCATGACTACCCGTAACGACTGTCAAAGATCTACGAATGACAGCCGGGACCAACGACATAGAGGGATCTCGATATGTCACGAACCGAACGCGGCAATCGGCCCGTGCGGCTGTTATCATTTAGCCACATACATAGGTATAAAAAGTAAATCGGATCTATGAGTGGTGATACACACCAGGTAATAAGAATTCTTTGTTTGCAGGAAACAATTCTGGAGATCTTCATGTCTCGATGGATTCATAACAGATCCATGCAATCTATAACTATATTATAAATAAAATTTAAAAATCTTTTTTACAAAAAAGCATCTGATTTCTTTAATTTCGGAAGTCGCAGTCGGTGTGTTTAGTTCTTTATTTTCGTTTTTTGCCACCGACTACTGTCGAAATTAAAGTTATTTTCCACTTTTTAGTACTTTTTTTTGGAAGTCGGTTGTTATTTTAGTAAATAGTTTTAAATTTTTCACCTTTTAGTTGGGATTGATCAAGGTTTTGAGATGTTTTCCTTTTTACACCACACCCGTAGCTCGTATCAATAAGCCAGGCCGTCACACTTATACGTATTAGTTAGTCCATATCTTGAAAACTAAAGAACCGATTTTGATGAAACTTGCACTGTTCCTTAAAAAAATGTTCACACAAACATACGCCTATGAAATTTTATATATCTGTTTGGAAGCCCTAATAGATTTATCATATGTTAATATATTTTCCAATAATATTACATACATATACGTATCGAATTGATAATACCACTTTTTTTTTGAGTCGATTGAAAATCAATTGCCGTGAGTTAGTCTCGCAAAAACTTGTGATTGTGATGACATTTTGAGGTATTGTGCGCGCCGGAGCAGGTTCCTAAAAAAATTATGAAAAAGGCATTGCATCGCATGAGGTGGTATTATTATAAAAACTAATGGTCGAAATTAGACCATAATTCATTTAAATGTCATGATTCTAAGGTGTCAAACGCATGGTAGTGTGTGTAATGTTTTTTTATTAATTTAATTTATTTCTAATGTATTTTATATAATAATATTAGCTTTCTGCACTCCTTCTCCATATAAACTTTAACTGAGCCAAAGGACAATGACAAGAATAGGCTCGAATCATGTAGCGTCCGACAGACTTTCTGTAATAATGATAATTCATAACAGAAAATAGTAACAATTATACAATTTATATGAAATCTGTAGAAGTACACCGCTGAAAACTCATTTTAAAAAGTTATTCAACTAATTGTCAATTTAACAACACATTTCATAGCTACAATTTCAAGAAGAAATGTTGCCAATAGCAAAATAAAATAATATCGATACGAAATTGCATATGCAAATCGATTACAATAATATAAATATGAATAAAGATAAAGTCCTGCCCCTTTTGTGACGTTTTAACTGTCAAGTTAGCGTTAGCGTCAACGTACAGGCAAGTGAAGGAACACGGGTGGGTTTTAGTCAGTAAGAGTCTGACACGCCCTTCCGCTCTGCCCAGAGCGGGAGAAGTCATTTGATGAAAAAAACGTAATTTATCATTTTAGATTTTTTTTATTATTTATCCTTGAATGTCGCATGATACCCCATAGGGCATAAGAAAAAACGCACATAAGGTGGATAAGTATGAGATCTAACCCGTGTGACTCACCGTCGTCGTCGATTCGGTGGGGTTTGACGGTTTTGGAAAACTGTCTCTGGTTCGGAGACAAAGAGCCTGTGTGTTCTTTTAATAATAAATACCGTTTAGTTATATTTATGAATAATATTATAAAGTGATGTAATAATTTTACTAAAAATAATCCGATGATCGATACTGTTCAGAATAGTTTATTCCTAATACCTTATAATGTTATTATAGTAGTGGCAACACTTGATGTAAACCAACTTGTGTTTTGTCTGTGGTCCTTGTCATTGTCAAAAAGTTTGACTTCACTTCATCGGCGTGTTGTTGTGTTTTTTTTTTTCATATATTCTAATCTAAGTATGTTTTATGTATATTTTTAATATAAAAACATTTATATACGACGATAATCTGCTAAAAGTCATTCATTTAATTAATCACTTAATAGTTTATTTCATGTTATCGTTAAAATCAGAAGTATTAAGTGGTCAACTTTAAAGCACTATAACTTTTTTTGGTGTACTTCCAATATAAATCTAATTATATTATCAAATTCTATAATTATTTTCCCTTTTTATGAAATATAGTTCATCTCTGTCGGTTCTGGCCGAGTCTTGGAGGAAACTTTGGCATTCTCCTTTCATACTCTTCCGTCCGCGTAATTTTCGTAAAAAGGGGTGCAAAAAAGTGGTCCTTCACGTATTAATATAATAATAATATCCATCGATTTAAAGAAGACGCTAATGCACAAGCAAGGCGATCTGTTAGCTCCCATATTTGTAGATATACTTGTACCTATTAATACCTATATAATGTAAATAATTTAAATGAACCGGTTTCACACGATCCGTAAGGACATCGGCGGTGAAACACCCATTCTTAAACACCGCTCACTTGCGAGGCAACCCGCTCTATATCGTACAGAAACTGATTGTTGCATATATTTGCAGTAGGTAATTGAAATATTTGCATATTTATAGATACCTACATCCATATGCTGGGACGATTATTTGGATTCTTGAGAAAAGGGCAAAGCAATCACAAGCAAATTGTGCTTTTAAAGAACAATTTGCTACCACCTTGGGATTTTAATGATCCACATTGAATGCAAAAGAGCGTCTTTTTAGAAGGGCTTAGTTGGGATGAATTTATCCAAACAAACTTAACATTGTAATTGAAAAACATATTTCCGATAGGTACATTCCAACTGCAAAAGTAAGTTTGTACGCATAATATTGGGAGATTTACCATATTATTTTAAGACTATAGACTTCTTATAGGTTTTCCTGTAATCAATAAGTATAGAACTATTTTTTGTATTTTTTTTTTTTATCGGCTCACTTGTTTCGGAGATAAGGGGGGGTGATCAAGTTCAAGTTCGATATGTTGTTGAGGCTAAATTAGCAACAATGAGCTTTTCGCAAATTTAGCAAATTGTAGGTAAGTGCCAGTGCTATTACTTCTGGCACATAATTTGTGACAGAAGACCACTAAGCATAAGTATTCATTTTGATTACATATTATAAATTAGTCACTTTTCGTGTCTGTCTGTGTGACCGCGTTGTTTTTCTAAACTACGCAACGGATTATGATGCGATTTTCACCATCATTTAGATAATTTATTTCAAAAGGTTTATGTGTAGGTATATGTGTATAACTTAAATATAATAATAAAAATATCTCGATGTTTTGTCAAGTGGTAAAAATCGTGCGAAGCTGGTTCGTGCCGCTAGTAATAGTTATAAAACAATGCAGTCTTTCACAATAGCTAATTTATTATATTTCCTATGCTATAATGCGTGAACTGGACTATAAACATTTTTGAATATGCAATAACAAAAATGTTATAATTATATTATCTTGGCTCTATATAATATAATTAGGTAACATTTTAAATCACGTAGTCTAGATTCTACACTACCTGATTTAGATAGTTAAGTACTTAAGCTAAATTGAGCAATTTTTAAATCAAAAATAGTTTCTAGAACAAGGTAGACAAGTAAGGCGCGTGATGCGACTTAATATTTGACACAATTTCTAAACACTTCTAAATTAACTCATACAAAGACAAAGTACTTGGTCGACCGAGCTCTGCTCGGGTGGAAATAGATAAACATATCGTCTAGGTATACCAACGTTGTATCACATTCCCGAGGCTCTAAAAAAGGAGAAAACGAATTTTCCAAGATATGAGACGTAGCTAGATCGATTTTTCGCCCCCGTAAACCCCTTTATAGCAAATTTCATCAAAATCGTTAGAGCCGTTTTCGAGAACGTTATTATAAATATATATATATATAATTTATTCAACGGTCAATTGAAGGCCCATTTTCACCTGTGTAGGTTAAAAAAGCCAAAAACCTGTATACACACCTTACACACATTTAGAACCTCATTATGTAGGTAATACGCCTCATTATGAATATCTATTTGAATAATAGCCCTATTTATCACGCCAACACAGCTACTTTTATTTCCAAAAGTCAGTCATTCATAGGCGATTACTACGCAAAACATAATAATACTTAACAACACAACTGCCTGCCAACAATCACGCCTGAGATCCCCGAAGGGTTAGACAGAGGTGAACCTATAGTACACCCACATTTCGCCAGTTATGTTTAACCGTTAAAGGCCTGATAAACAACTAATTAACGTGCTAATTGACGTGCTTGAGGGTCACCCAGGGCTTTACCGGTTAAGTCCCATGTAATCACCGGCGATCCTATTGCCATTAACCTGGCACAAATCTAGACCCCGTAGCACTTTGCCCGACCCGGAAATCAAACCCAGGACCACATGCTCAGTAGGAGCCTTTACAATCACATGACCAACGAGACAGTCATAAATAATTATCTAAATTTCTTCATTCGTTTCGGATTCATGGTCACTATGATTGAATATCTCAAATAATTGCTGTCAAAATAAAGAAAGATGTATATTTGTATACTGGAACTTCAATATTAGAGAAGACCTTGAATTTGTTTGTTGTTTGACGAGCACTTTGTTGAATAAATTGTTGTTTTTATCGAAACCAGTTTGGAGCTCTTGACCCGAAAGAAATCTTTGGTTGAATTAACAACAGTAGATGATTTTGTTTACTTTTTAGGATTCCGTAGTAATCAAGGAACCCTTATAGTTTCGCCATGTCCGTCTGTCTGTCCGCGGCTTATCTCAGAGACGGTTAGTACTAGAACGCTGTAATTTGGCATATGTATACATATTAATCATACCGATAAAGTGGTAAAATAAAATCATTTTTTTTTTTGGTCTACGTCCCCTACACTTAAAGTGGGGATGTTTTTTGTTTTTCTCATGTTGTGGGATATCGTTAGAAAGGTCGTTCAAAAATATTGTGAGTTAGCGACCAAAACCATTTTTGGATTCAGGGATCCGTTGGCGAAATATAGAGCTTTTAACTGAATATTTTTGTTAGAGTCAAGTGTCCCCCCCCCTGCCAGCTAAATGGTTGTACTTGGATTTGTGAAAAAATTCACAGCAGTAGTATATATAACGAAATTAAAAGGAAAACTATCAGAGCTAAGTAGACTGTACTGGTTAACGAGTAATAATCAACCAACTTAAATTTGCAGTTTGAAAAACGTGATCTCCCATACATTCCGTATGAGAGAACATGTTTTTCAACTACAATGTTAAGTTTGTTCTTGGGATCAATTCATCCCAACCACGCACAATGAAGGGTTCATTGTGCGTGGTCCGACACGCACTTGGCCGGTTTTTTTATTGGAAGATTATTTATAGTGCTGCTCTCTCTTATCCTCTCATACAGAGAAGGCACGAGCATTGATCACCACGCTTGCTCAAGACGGGTTGGTGATTTCAGACTTATATTAACTATAAGTCCAGTTTTCCTCACGATGTTTTCCTTCACTGATGTCAGTAATATCCAAGATAAACTCAGAAAGCATATATGAATTGAAAAAGTTACATTTGAACCCACAACCTCGTGCATGAGAGGCGAGGCCTTAACCACTAGGCCATCACGACATCATCATCCTATTGTCGGATGCAAATTATTTCATTAAAGCAAAATATTAGCAAGTCATCAGGTTTGGTATGGGGGTTGAACGCACAAAATTCAAGTATGTAGCTTTGTTTATTGCAAGACAGATTCTAAATTGACCTGAAAAATCTGCTCTTTTTTAACCACAACGGGGAACCTGCACCCCGAAGTGATGATCAGACTTAAGGTGGAAGCGACCTTCACCCAGAATCCTTACCACACAAGAACTGCTATCTTACCACTTACTGCCGAGACACAATAATGCTGTTAACATTGTTGTTATGGCAACAGACTTATCGTCGCTGCGCTTTCCATAATCGCTATGTGTTTTTACACACTTTACAGGAGACGCAAAAAACTGATTGTTTCAAAAAATACCCAGAGTATCCAAATAATTTACTTTTACTTTAATACATATTTAGCGTGTTTATATGGAACTTTCGATGTATTGTGTTTGTATTCGTAACTCTTTAAGAGCATTTATTCTGAAAGTTGGCAACGTCGTAAATTGCTGTGAAATATTTACCTGTTTTGATTAATTTGGAATTAATACTGTATGAAGGAAATAAGAAATGTGGCTAACTAAGTTACTAGAATATTGATTATGTTATGCAATTGTAACATTGAATTTGATGTTGTAACCGTTTTAGGCGTAAAAAAAGCATTTGGAAACTTTCCAAATGCTTTTTTTACGACTAAAACTAAAAATTCGGTGTTACAATATTAATTATTGCATATCATAATCAATATTCTAGTAACTTAGTTAGCCACAATTCTTATTTCCATACAGTATTAATTCCAAATTAATCAAAACAGGTAAATATTTGACAGCTATTTACGACGTTGCCAACTTTCAGAATAAACGCTCTTAAATATTGCATTTATCATCTAGCTGTTTTTACAGTATGTGTGTATTGAAATAACGATTCAAACTGCATAAAAAACCGAAAATCACGAAATAATACAGCGACTTTTGCACGCGCAAAGACGTTATTTAAGATGGCGATAGCTAGCCAGGCGGATTTAGAGCAGGCCCTACCACCAGCCAAACCGAGCAGAAAATGATGCTCCCATTGAGAATCGAACTCGGGACCTCTGGGTCTGACACAGGTGATCTAACCACTCGACCACAGAGACGTTTAAAACCTCATACTCATCCCAATCCTTTTAAATGTTTTATACATTGAAAAAATTATACTAACATTAGTACCAAGAAACTTGCCATGGTTGCGTCATTTGAACTCACAAAAAAATGGCATACAAATAACAAAAAAATGCTCAGTATAATGCCTACTGCATGAAGATTCAATAAACATTATCTCCTGCATACTCGCCCACTATTGTTTCACAAAGACAAACATTTCGACAGGCTGCCTTGACCTTTGCTATCGACTCTCGAATCACAACCACATGGTCATGAGACAACAATATTATTGTGGTACAACTGAACACAGTGCTGGCTGATTTAACTGATGATTGATAGCTCTATTACGGTGGGCATCTGGTTGGTTTATTGTTTAAATGTTGATGCCTGGCGGAATTTGCTATCTACTGCTGATGGGGAGTTTGTTGCGCCACTTCTTCCCAGCTGAAGCACTACGAAGAGATGAGCGGGCGTTTTGGAGGACTGACTTATGTAATTTTGACGTTCAAAAAGTCTGATGCTCAGCATAATTTAGATTTTACTTCTTTGCTCTTCTTCTCTTCTTTTCGCAAGTATTGGCATATAAACTACCGCGGTAAAAGTATTAATTGCACTTTAGCAAGGTGATAACAAGGTTGACTACCTGGGTGCGCCAGCCAGTAGTTCACAGCTGGAAATAGGCAGCTGTACATTTATGTATAGCAACTATTTGAATGCACTACAAAGCGGTAACTACTAATGGTCACAGTTACCGCTTTGTAGTGCATTTAAATGGTGGTACAATATCAAGCGATTTACAGTTACATTTAAAACTTTAGAGACAAAGTATGTCTTATTTGTTTCCGATTTTGCACCCTTTAAACCGGAACAGAGCGATGCTGTTCACTGCAGAAATAGGTATAGATCCCCAAAACGATAAATTGCAATTGTAGCCTAGTATTGTCACTCGCTTCAATTGCATTTGGTAGACGATATAATTTGCGCATCAATGTTAATCAGTCTCGTAAAAATTGCCAATTGCTACTTACACTCAAGAAAGTCGCGGTTTACCACTTTCAAGTTTATTACATACGGGTGAAAAGCGTGTTACCGCTAACTTTGTCGATTGTACACTACTTCTCCAGACGAGTACGTTCAATAGAAGTTCTACTATGATATATTACCAACCTATTATTGCCCCACTGCAGGGCAAAAGCCTCTTCTCATACAGAGAAGGCACGAGCATTGATCAGCACGCTTGCTCAAGACGGGTTGGCGATTTCAGACTTATATTTACTATATACTTAAGTCTAGGTTTCCTCACGATTTTTTCCTTCACCGATGTCCGTAATGTCCAAGATAAACTCAGAAAGTCGGTACTGTATATGAATTGAAAAAGATACATTGATACTTGCCCGAGTTAAACATAAATTCAAGTCAAGGATTTACCACGCTTAAATAATGATTTCAACGATGTAGGTGCAGTAGCTTGTCTATTACGCTTTGCTCAACAACCATAGCTCATAGTATTTGTATGGTGTTTAGTATCTGAACGGCCGTGATCCCAATATTAGCCAATCATTACTGTTCGGTGAACGGAGCTGATCGCATTATGTTGTTGTTATTTTGATGCAGAGGATGTCAATTGAACGAAAATAATGATGATTACTCAATATAATATTTGCTGTGTATCTAAATGTTTATAATATGTAACTAAAACTACCACGTCTGCACCGACTACATCACAATAGTTATTTATGCTACAAGTGCGGAAGGTTTGTCATTTCCGACGAGTGGCATTTTTATTCACGAGCGAGCGAGTGTATATGTCGAACCGAGTCGGAAATCATCTTACGCACGTGTGTCATACAACGTTTTACTATACATTGAGCGAGTTTTTGTTTACCCTCAACCTCTTAAGGGGTCATTGTACTCATTATTATGAACAACTTTCACTATGGGAACAAGGCTGAAATCGCGAAAAAAAAATTAGCTGTTCCATACATTTATGTTCGTTTATCTCGTCGAAATGTAGGCAACAGCAGATTTTTTTGTCACGTTTTCAGCGTCGGTGAAAATAAAAAAGTGATAAAAGTGACACTTTCCGCACAAATTGGGCGCTTGGAAAACGCTCTTTTCGAGCAAATGCATTGTAAAATAATTATATACTGCATCACTAATCATCACTGGAATCTAGCAACTAAAAAATGCATAAAAATTCTGAAAACCTTCTTCAGATATATTTTGTAAAAGCTAGGTAGGCTGAAATAGGTAGGTACTCGTACTTGAATAGTCTCGAGAGAGTTTCTTTGAATGTTATTTTATTTTATTTAAAGGATTCGCTTTAAAATAAACAGCACAATAATCAATAAAACAAAAATAAAGTTATATTGAAAAATAATTGTAAAATTAAAGGTTATTTTGTACGAGTATTGCTATAATTTAGTCCTTATTGTATCGCTTTATTAGGTACAAGATTGTGTTTGTTTTTTTTTCTTGTTGGTTACCACCACTTGATTTTGGATATTTATATTTTTCTAGTGCAGCCGGGTACAGATTGGTGAAATGTAACATGAAAAATGTAACACACGTTAAAATAAATTGGCAATAGCAGTCATTGCCCTTTCAATAATATCTCGCCGTAAGAACCCAAACAATAAACGATGTATGATTTTTTCGTTATTGGAACATGTTGAAGATTACGATAGATATTGATTCAGGACGTTAACGGACTTAATTTCAGTTTTCGAAATAAGAAAATTTGGGTGGGTCAATGACCTTTATTGCCACGCTAAAGCGATTCGGGTATAGTTATGTTACATTACATATTACACACACATTGTGACACACGTTTGTTACATTATTATTATTATTGTTGTTGTTAGTTGTGTGTTTATTGTTGTGTTGTTGTTGTGTTACATTGCATAAATAAGGACGACAACACGTTTCACCAATCTACACCCGGCGTTAAGGATCCTTACAGTAGCACTTAGCGTACGAAACAACAATTTATGATTGAATCTGACATTAGCACATTCTCTAATACATGATAAACTGCGACAAAACAACAGTAGTACAAACATTTAATCATGAAACAGTCGTATACCGTGCGAATCGACAATAAAATGCAAATATTTCACTATACCTGCAAACAGGCACAAGAAACTCTACAATGAGATAGAAATCGTTGGAACTGCGCCGCTTGCGACATAGAAATCTTTAGAGGACTGATTGTATTAATAATAGCAGTTAGAAACACGTTCAATATTTTGTTAGAAATAGCGGTCAAGTGCTTATATGCAGTAATCAGGTTTTCGCCCTACGTGAGGCATAGAAAACAATTTAGGGCAAGGGTCTTTGATTGGTCTATCTATATGAGTACAAATGCAAAAGTGGCACCGATCACGAGAAACTGACTTTTATGTCCACTTTGAACGTCTACTCTTCATACAATACCGAACCAATTTTATATTTGCAAGAGAAAACTTTTGTTGCAAGCTTATGTTACCTATGCAGAAATAGCTCAAGCCACACATAATGAAAAAAGAAAAAGAATAAATAATTATAATTATGACGGCACACTGGGGATCGAACAATGGCTCTCGAAGAAATAGGAGTTTAAATAAAGTGTCGGTTTATTTGCTTAAAATGGCTTCTAATAGTCAATATTATGCATAAATATTAGGTCCCCCACCTATAAAATCAGCATTTTGTATGGAGAATTTTAAAGAAGTTGCATTTTTCATACTAACATTTTCTTAATTTATGTAACAACCATGAACACTAATGTTTTAAAAATTTTATGCACTAATGTTTAAAACCTAAGATAACGTAATATGCCACTAAAATTAAGCGACAAAAATTAGTTTTCGCTAAGTTAAAACAAATACTGGTCATTTCTAACAAAATGGGGAGTCATTTTTAAAATATTTTTTATATTTAGAAAACTATAAGTAATAAGGTTTTTTTACCATAGGTAGTTGTCTAAGATGGTCATTATTCGATATAATACCAAGCAATTGATGAATATTTTAAATCATAAAAGTGACGAGGTTCTCTATTTGTGAGAAAAAAACGCCAATTTCAAAGGTGGGAACCCAATATATCATAGGATACAATCAGGTAGGCAAATTACGAACTTATTTTTTTTTTGTTAAATACATCTATGGAGCTAATGTATAAATCTCCGGAAAGGAGGTGATGTAACTATTGATTTATGATTTTTTGACGTACTTGATTTTTTCAGATCAGGTGCCGTTTTTTCCAAAAAAAACGGCACTAAATCTCGTTACATGACGTATGTCAAAAAGACAAATAAATAGTTACATCACCGTATGCAAGGATATAACGTCCACAGTGCGGTGCAGCAAGTGATGCCGTCTAGTTTTGTTACGAGGTTACTGGAATCACCTAAAAGATCGAATAAAAGTGACACTGGCTGGTAACAGTCACTCTGGCAGAGCGTCGCAGCTATGGTCGCGTGGCGCCTGTTTTCTGATGATAGAGATGATGTCAGAGGAGCCGCTGTCGTACCAGGTCCACGAAGAACTGCTGCTATATTCCGGAAGAATCCTGAGGAAATTGAAGCTGCTGAACCACTAATACGATAATCAATTCTGGTAAAGGCTGAGAATAAGAACTTTTTGATGGCCAAATTTTCAACCAAACCCTTCACTTTGAATAATGTTGTGATGTTATACATTGTATGTAAAGGTTTGTATATATGAAGCCGTCAAACAACTTGTCCTCAAGTAAAGTATCAATAACAGATCCCTGGACATGTTATTCTTGTGAAACAACTTTTATTTCCCCCATTCAAGTGACAGCAATGAAACGTACAGAGGCAATTGACCCAGAATCAGCGCAGTTAATATAATCTTGATCAAAATAATTTACATTACTGTTTTATGACAACAGCCTGACTACAGATCTTCTACTTAATATTAACTATTTCTATGCGGAGGTTTAAAACACGTATGTAGCAATTTATATAAACTTATATTAATTCGAAAAACAAATTACAAAATTAAACGCGTTTCGCGGCTTGACACTCATATTGGCGGGAAAGTTCCACCCTTCCCTAAAACTTCATCGCCAACGCTCCAAGTAGCTTCACTCGGTGTTGCCAACATTAATATTAATGTTTACTTAAATTCACGCACTGACAGCCAACGCACTGCTAAACCGCTGGGTCTAAAACATCAGTTTACATTGAACCTCAATGGTCTAGAAGCATGAAATTTAGCACAAGAGTTCCTTTTATAAAGAAAGTGAGCATTAACAAAGGATTTTTGAAAAATCGCCTTAAAGGGGTTAAACAGGGGATGAAGTTGTAAAATAAAAGGCTGATAGCTTGTGTAACTTTCATAAGAAGCTTCTTATGTGCGTTATTTTTAAAATCACGTTTTTCGTGCAGAATAATAATATAATAATAAATAATTCTTTTCGATTGTTAATTGACTGAGGCGTGACTTTGCGGAAATCCATTATTAAATACAAAAGACGACGCAACAAGTCAATCGTCATCCTGAGAAAGAAAGAAATCGACACGTGTTTCACCTTTCAACGAGGCATCGTTGAAAGGAGAAACACGTGTCGATTTCTTACAGGGTTCTTCATGACTCTTTAAGAACTGTTAAGTGGATTAGGTTACTAAATATACGTCGTCTGTTGTATTTAAATATTTTCTTTCTTCCTTTTAATTTTTTCGTCAAAAACTTTGTCAAGAGAATCAACCGGTCGGCACTGCTGTGTCCTGGTTCGATGAATGAGGTTAATACTGGCATAAGCTTTGGTAAGATTTCGGGCACACATAGAATGGCACTTGGCAAAACTCACCATCATGTAATCTATATCTATACATATAAATTAAGTCTCTTTTCGTGTATCTGTGACCGCGTTGTTCTACTAAACTGCACAACGGATTTTGATGCGGCTTTCACCATCATTTAAATCGGATCTATACATCGGTAGATAATCGGATTTATTCGGGAAGGTTTATGTGTACTTATCATTAATATTCACTGCCTCGTTGGTCTAGTAGTCGCAAGCACTACTGCTGAGCATGAGGTCCTGGGTTCGATTCCCAGGTCGGGGAAAGTGTTATTGGGTTTTTCTATCTGAAATTTCTCGGTACCAGAGCGGAGTCTGGGTTTGTGGGATGGCAATAGGCTGCTAGCCTATTGCCACCAGTTATGTTTAAGTCCCATATAACAAAGGGCTACCTTTGTTACATGGGACTTAAACTTAACTGGTGGCGCGTGTGTTGGATCATTTTGCTCCCTTCAAAATGGTTGAGCTGAATGGTGCTGATCCATGCGTCATGTTCGTGAACGGGCGCCGTCAGTAGGGACTGGTCAACTCTTAGCGGCCATGGCAGATTTTTATTTTTATCTTTGTATTAAGGACGCTTCTAACGTGCATCACTCACATTTGTTCTCTACTGTGAGTATTAATATACCTATAGTATGTATGTTTATATATTTAAGGTTTTTTATTTGAATATATGTTAATTTATTACGTTATACGTGTAGGTTTATTTCAATATTTTAGCATATTCATATTTTTCTCTTCTTGTTCTCGTACACTATTGTCTACATTTCTTTCTCATTTCTCCTTTCGCAGGTCTGCTGGAAGAAATTTCTTAATAAATAAGCAGTACCTCTGTACTCATAATTATGATTATGTCGTATCTGTATCTATTTTACTGTGTGGGTATCATAAAATAAATTAAGTATATTATTATTTAAAGAAATCTCGAAGTTTTGCTTGCAACCCTGCTTTGCACGGTTTGTCTCAAGTCGAAAAACCGTGCAAAGCAGGAGCCAGTCGCTAGTAGCCTATATTATCTAAATCTGAACTAATGTTATAAAGAGAAAAGATTAGATATTTTGTATGTTTGTTTATTACGCTGCCACGCTAAAATGGCTGAACGGATTTAGATGTAATTTGGCACATGGGTACATCATGACCTAGGTTACGATATAGAATACTTTTTACCCCGACATTCCCACGGGATCGAGACTTATGCAGGGGAAACCGCGGGGCGCAGATAGTAGCAAAAAGAGAGATAATTCATTTATTCAAAAGTTCCTCACAATTAAATCGAGATCTGTTGCTACATCTATCTCTTTTCTTTAGAACTCTTCATCCTTCTTTAGAAGTGCAATAAGTTAAGTAGTACCTAAACAGTTTGAGCGACCACTTGTTGATAATGTCGCAACATTTAAAGGCAATACGGCATTGCTACATGTACTTGTGCTTTATAACATTACACAGCTTGTTAGAATGTACGAAATACTTGAGTACTCTGGACTTGAGAGTCGTTGACAAAGAACTTATCATAAGTAGTCTTCCACCAAGATTTAACTTAAGGACAACCCTTAAGTTAAACCTTGGTGGAAGAGAGAATACTGTGGATGAGGCCAACCTCCAACCAATGTACAGCAGTGGGATGGTAGACATGGTATATTTTGGTGATGAAGGAAGGAACTTACCTCGAAGGATTAGAAGTGTGAGGCCCTTCGCTTTTTGTAATAAAATATACACTTTCAGAGCAATAAATTAAGGAATTGAAACGATTATTTACCGCAGACAAAATATCCTAGAGTTTACCGAGATCTTTTCCGTTACATTTCAAAAAGAGATATTTAATAAATCGCAGCACTTCTTTAATTTTATTTAAATGACATAATACTGAATTTAGTTCAGTCCATTTTTTAATAACGATGTCTACTCAGGACTTAATAAGATTTTGCATAACGTGAGCATATTACGTTAACCGTATTAAGGTTAAAACATGCTGTTACGCAAAATATATCAAAACATTCTGGAAATATCAGAGAAACTAAAAATCTTAAGGTCAAATACTTGCAACCATATAAAATAATACTTTCAATTCAACCCACCTGACTGCAACCGGCGAAAATATTTGAAAAAAACACGACACTGTTAAAAAGTCTCAAAAGTAAGTTTATTAAAACTCATCTGATACAATCACAAAATGAAAAAACAAATCATCAAAAGAAGTCACAATCGATTCACATCACAGTCGTCAATAAATAAAAATAAACTTTTAAAAACAAACTAGGCAGTACATAAAGCCGCGCGCGGTTGGCGCCAAAACGCGGTGAAATGTCAGTTGTAGCGCGCGAAAGGTCGCTCGCAATATGGCGGGGAGCGGAATATTGTTCATGTAATTTGTTAAACCGGAAAATATTATGAGACTACGTCATGTAATGTGACGTAGCTTAATTTATGTAATTTTTCAGACAGGTTGGTAAAATTATGCTGATGTAACAACTTCTTAACACATAAACATATTTGATTGGACTTGAACAAAATTATCCATATTGAATGCCTACTAATATACCTAACATTTATTATACAATGTGAAATTTTAAAAATCTGCTGTTCCATACACATATGTTCGCATAGCTCGTTATAATGTAGGGAACAGCAGATTTTTTTTCGCGATTTCAGGTTTGGCCCCATAGTGAAAGTTGTTCATAATGATGAGTACCTTAAGAGGATGCAAACGAATTAAATTTCACATTGTATATCATTATAAATACTAAAATAACTCTGCCTGTCTGATACCTTTTCACGCATTAACGGCTGAACGGATTTGGGTGAAAATTGGCACACGGATATACTCCTGGTTTAGGACATAGGATACTTTTTATCCCGGTAGTACGGTCCCTTCGGATAACTTCGCGAAACAGCGGGCAAAAGCTAGAATGGAATATTTCCCCGTAGAAACGTTAACCCTCATATTTCCCCGTAGAATTTAGGGAAAAAAAAAGATAAATGGAAAGAAAATACATTGGTAATTTACAGCCTTGTTTGTTTATGTTTAGGAAAAACCCTAAAGTTTTTCCTAAACATTGCGCACTGCACTTCTCGATGATCCGACGCAAGGTGACACAAGCTGAGTATATTCTAACATTACTCGCCATACTTACCGTCGAAGGCTAGTCACTGGACTGTGCCGCCTATTGTGCACAGGAAGAACATTCGTTGATGTAACGCATTTAGAACAGGGGTTATGGATGCAAGCTTCTTTAACAGTGTGAAAAAAAACTTTTTTACAAAACCAAGATGGTGGTTTATTTTAAGTTTTATATTATTGACTTCTTAGGTGTGGTACCTATCCCACACCAATTCGTATACCACTAATTGCTATGTAAACAACAGCGAAGTCTTATAACATATCAACATACACCAAGTTAATTAAATACGTATTATTGAAGATATACGCTAGACACGAGGCCGAGGGTTACTAGAATATGATATTAATGTATAACAATGTCACTACATAGATACATCTATTATAACATATTGTGCTACAATAAATGTAATTTATAGCTATAACATACTTTTCTTTATTTAATAATAAATAGTATGACTCATATGATGATGATGATGTTCATCAAAACCCGATATTTGATGGTGATAGCCCAAGGAAAAACCGTTAATTCGGCATTAGTGAACAATAAATAGAAAAGAATCAATAAAAATTAGGATTCAAAATAGCTCGAAACCGAAAACAAAACAAAACAAGCGCTAAAGTACCTATTATTAAACATGAAAAAAGCTTTATCTACTCTCTTATCGTAATATTCGAAGTATAAACTTCAAAACGAGTTTATATTGACATATTTCATAAACACAATACCGAAATTTAAAAATAGAATCATATTATAACACTTTTTCTCTAACAAAATAATGCTATAATAGTATATTATGCAATTAGTGAATAAAAGACGGATTTAAAGCGAGGGCCATAGATGAATCACGAGCAAGTGAAGGATTCTAACGACTGAATCACGACCGTAGGGAGTGATTCATGACGATTGAATCACGAGCGTAGCGAGTGATTCAAGTTTTAGAATCCTGAGCGACGCGAGTAATTCATGGCCCTCGATATAAATCCGTTTTATTCAAGAGTTGCATACTATACTTTATACCATGACTACGAGAAAAAGAAAGATTTAAGCGAAAATAGACATTTATTGAAGAAAAAAGGAAGGTTGAATTAAGCTTCGTGCAGACTGGTGCGACGCGACAGCGCGACGCGATTCTAACAAAACAATTTCAAAGAAAACTTCACGGTATAACAATGACCGGTGTCGTCGCGCTGTCGCGTCGCGCTACTCTGCAAGGGGCTTTAATTAAAATGCACATTAAAATTGGAACAATTACTAAAATCAAAAGTAATTTTCTTATTATTACTAATAACAATCAACTTGTGAAACGATATTTATTTCCTGTGTATAGAGTATGTTTTCGCAAGGAGGTTGTATAGCATTGAGATGGAGGTCGCATATATAGATGTGTTCTAAATTCAAACACCAAAACAGTGATTAAAAGAGCTTTTTATTCACTGTTTTCAGTGAATAAAATAAGCTTTTTAGAGGGGGAATGGTATAAAACAATTTTTTTTCTATTACGATACAGGGAACATCGAAGAAGTTAATATCACCAAAGAGTTTCCATCAACTTTTGTAATGGAACGTTAGCGGGGGACAGCAGTACCACTCTAGCGCATGCGCGGTGATGTGCTGGGTGCAGGCGCCATTCAAACGTTTTACTGTACTGAATTTCGTGGGAATTTTGTATTATTGATCTTTAACTTTGATCTTTTATTTAGTAGGTTCAATCGCAATGTATGAGAGTAGATAAAGTAGTGTATGAAACTACACATAACTAGGTATTATATATTACATATACCCCTCATTATGCAACAGTCTCATAAACTACTATTCCAGTCATAGGTATAAAAATGATTGCTGTTGGAGTGGGTACCATGTTCCATACAGTTGTGCCCATCATCATTATCAGCAAAAAGAACTCCATAGAGCTCGTTAAAACTGATCACGATTTTGCAACTTTGTCAAGCCAGGGTTGTGCGCAGTTAAGTTTATTATCTAGTGTGAAGGAGATGTGTGGCAACGTTTAGTAGTGGATCCTTTGCAGTGACGATACTATCACCAACTGGTAGATGCGTTGCGAATCAACCGGCGGTCATAGATAATCTCCTGCCGGCAGTACAATATTGTTTACGGGAAATGTAATTTTAAAGACATTGCGTTATTAATATAAGGGCACACCGCCCTCTGCCTAACTCTTCGGGGATAACAGGAATATTTCAGGATTATTTCTAGCATAAATTGAATGTATTTGATGTGGCAGTGTTTTTTTTAAATAAATAAACAGGCGTGATGTTTTGTTACGTTATATAAAGGGTCTTAAACTGTGTTTTTTAATTTAGACTTTTTTGTAGATACACAGATAAACAGATACCTTCCTTCTCCACCTTCGTCCTTTAGATAGACAGAAAAATAAATAATTGGCAAAGATGGTACCGGCCATTTGGTATAACACATTCTATATAATATGTATGGTCTATTTCAAATATAAGGGAGTGTACTAGGTACTTACGTCTTTTTTTTCTGAGCATTTATTTACCCCCAATTACTTCACCTGCATACTGTAGATTGTTTATTATATCAAACAAAAGCTAAGGATATTTTGTTAGACCCATTCAAAAATCTTATAACAATAATCAAACTTGCCCTCTGAATAATATTAATATACTTATATTCAAACCAACCAACCATTAAAAACCAACTAAGCCTCCGCACCATATGTCACGAGCACCAGCTAACTGAACCAGTTATTACATAAACTTGCGACAAGGCCGCCATAGATGCACGGACTGATAACAAGTTGCATTAATGGCTACTTTTTGTGGTCAAGTAAATGGACTGTGACCTACATGGTCTGAACATGTCAGGAGATACAGAAATAATTCTATACATCTTACTTAGTTGCTTGGATTCCTATAAATTATCACTCGTTGGTAGTGACAAATAAAGACTCATCAGTGTAACTTAATCGTCATTATATGAGGAATTAGGTTCTTAGGTAAGTATTGGTGATTATTCTTAGATCTTGATTTCCTCCCGTGAAGAATATTTGAACAGCCTTTAGTGAAAAGATTTGCAATAAATATCATCTTCACCTACATATAAGATGACTTTCAGGTTATCTAAGATTCGTTTAAACATTTATAATGTAACCACATAACAACTAGCACAAATAAATAATTATCATATATACATATAATTTATAAAGCTCAATTCCTCACAAAATATGAGCATCGTCTCACGTTCGGCGGTAACCGAATATTTAACCGCATTGTAGATATAATGACAACCACAGACCGCCAATGCGACGATTATTTGTGTAATATCTTACAGAACTTTAGTACAGCACGTCGGTATAGGTGGGTTAAGAATTATCTTTAACGCATCTTGTTTCACAACTTCTATTTTTGGTCGGTGAGTAGAGGTCCCAATATATTGCCCTCTAGAACCCCTATAACAGAAGGATTTAATTAAGCATTCTACTGGATTTTTTGGCGAATTGTGCTCGGCAAAAAGACTGGTTAGAATCGTAGTCTGTTATTGAGGTTGCTCGATTAGAAATCTCTTCAGAATGTTGAAACATCGATATAATCTAGCTAGAATCAATTTTTCTGTTTTATACAATAAAGAACTGTAGTGAAGTTAAATAAAGATGTGTAAAAAACGGCAATTTTTATATTAGAAAGAATCTGTTTTAATTTGGAAAGAAACAAAGACAGCAGTCATTGCAGCAGTCATTGGCAAACTAATAGGCGTGGCGTGAAGATCAATAATTGAAACTAGAATCTCCAATTCGGTACAGATAATAAAAATTGAATTCAATTATTGGTTAGTACTGCTCCAATTAAAGAGGAGAGAGTGGTGGCCTACTAGCTTCTGACGTTTCATAAGTGCCCTTGTGAAATAAAATATTTTGATTTTGATTTTCAACCCAGGCAGGCACTTTAATAATAATATAGCCTTTATTTCCATAACCAAAAGATAATAATTTATACAAGTGGATTACAAAAACAAAAACAAAACAATGCACACTTTTTTATTTCATATACCCAGCGTGCCAGATTTTCTTCCTGTTGGTCCAAACCCTGTCGTAGTTCTATGGGTCCATCTTGTGACAGGTGGCGTGCCAAATGGCCTGCCCATTTTCACTTCAGACGCTGGGAATGTTCGAAAGCAGCTTTGGTTCTTTTACGTATGTCTTCATTTCTTCCATTGCTCGTTTATATTTTGTCCTTCGTCGCTTTGTTAAATATCCAAGTCTGCAACCGTAGGATAGGTAGGGTAGTAAGCAGGAGTCCATTACCTTTTTCTTAAAACTTATGGGGAGTTTTGATTTTAATATTTCTTTTAGACTTGAAATTTTCTCAAAACAGTAAAGGAAAACGTCTTGAGAAAAAACCCAGCTGTGGGAATGTTATCGGCTGATTATGTTGCTGCTCCAATTTGTCTTCTACTTTTACGAAACACCGCAAAAACAGTATCACCATCTGCTAACGGATGTTTCAGAACTGGAGATAAGCCGTCGGACAATTAGACGCGGCGAAAACGGAAGGTCGTGCCGTCGGCGGGCCGGCAGCAGACCGGAACGGTTGCGACACGAGGAGTCGGCCCCGTGAACGCCGGCGGATTAGGTGCGTTGAATTGAGGTAATGCTCTCCTTAACTAAGCGTAATTCTTAATTTGAGGTTAAACCCTCATGTGTGAAATTAAGTTAAAAGTGGTGACATAAGATGTATCTACTGTAACATAAAATCATGCCTGTTTCCCCGAAGGGTTAGGTTAGATACCTAGTATTTAATAGTACACCTACATTTCACCGGATATGTTTATGTCCCATGTTAAATAGGGGGCGAACCTGTTGATATCAACCGAGCACAAATTCAAACTCCGAGCTGCTACTGAGAAATTCTTGATGAAATTACCATGGGGACCTCATGTAACATCTCTTGCGGGCGGCTTAGCTCGGCCGCTTATGCTGTTAGAAAGATAAGACAGTTAACAGATGTAGAAACCGCACGTTTGGTCTATTTTAGCTACTTCCACAGCATGCGGACATTGAATCCATCTTTGACCCATTTATAATCTATGTCGCCGCGAATCTCTTAGGGAACTATTTAAAAAGCTTAATATTATGACAGTACCTTGCCAATTAAGTTAAATTCTGAGTTGACCCACACGATTACTGACACTGCTTTATCCCCTTAGTGCTTAATCTACTTTTCGATATTTGACAATTTTATCCTTAGGAATCTGAATCAATGAAAAGCAGTCGGAGATGTTTACTAGGTTTTCAAAAAATGGAGAAGTTTGAACTATTTTATACGGTTAGTCAAAAGGACTGTACACTGAAGAAAAGTACATTCTGAACATGTTGCACCTATCATTACCATTACAGGTTCTGCTAACGCCATTTGACATTGTAGCTGGGTATGCATTAGCTCGTTTAGACTTGATGTAGGACCAAAAAATCCTGGGGTTCGTTGTTATTTTTTGTTCTATGTTACTTGTATAGGAATTTTTACACTCTTTTTCCAACGACACCTACCAACGAAATAAAATCTTATCCATGGGGTTGTTATATCTCCTCCTATGTTTATATTTTTCCCGTAGCAAACTTTCAAATTTTTTTGGTATACCATGGTAGTCGTGAATCACTTGTCACTATGGTCGATGGGACTAACCATTTTATTATCCAATCCATTACATTATAAAAATGATCTCAAGTCGCGCGCGACACTTCGTAGCGAGCGGATGTTTTATTCTGTTATCGAAATGTTTATTTTTTTTTACTTATACCCTCAAAATAAAATATAACAAAAATGAGTAATAATTCAGATGGAGATAGTTTACCGAGTTTAAATAGTGATGAAGAATCAATTGTGTGTGAGCAACAAGTTTTAAAGGAGGTGGTATGCAGTAATAAAGAAGACAAAATGCAGAGTGAGTCACAAATTCAATCCGGTAGTAAAGAATATTCTTTTATACCAATAGCTGAGAAGAGAATGAGAGAAGATGGCGAGGAAAATATAGATGATGATGAATTTATAACAGTGAGAAGGAACCCAAAACGGCTAAATCGCAGTTCCTCGCTGAACTATGATATTAGCCGTACAACACAATGTGAAGATTTTACAGTAGAAAATAATTATGATGTTTATATTTCCTCTAAAGAATGCCTACCTAAACAAATTGGTCTTGCCAAACTCTTAAGATCAGAAAATATACTGGGTATTACCAAAATTAATTTTAAAAACTCTTTTAGAGTACGTATACAATTTGAAAGTCGACAACATGCCGAGAAATTACTGTCTTGTGAAAAAATGAAGGACTTGGGATACAGGTGCCAATTGGCTCAAGAAGTCAATCTATCGTATGGAGTCGTCAAAAATATCGAATTGGAGGTGGATGAAAAAGAACTGACAGAAATATTTCACTGTGAATATGATATTGTTACGGTGAAGCGTTTGAAACGATTTACGGAAGAAGGAAAATGGGTAGATAGTGAAACAGTTCGCATTTGTTTTAAAGGCCCTACGGTACCCTCGACGGTTGAGGTTTACGGATGCAAATTTAAGGTGGAGTCATACACATTCCCAGTAACACAATGTTCGAACTGCTGGCGTTTTGGTCATTTATTACGCCAGTGTCCTAGTAAAAGGCCTATATGCCCAAAGTGTGGTGAATTTCATGCGAACTGTGAAACGATGCAATATCGATGTATCAATTGTAAGGGTACACACATGTCCTTTAATAAGACTTGTCCCATTTTCTTGAAAGAAAAAGAAATACGTCGAATTATGTCTGCTATGAATTCCACATATAAAAAAGCACTTGATATTTACCTTAAACAAAGAGAAACTGAGAAGAATAAGACATTACACTATAGGAATGACAAGGATGAACACGAAATACAGTTAAATATAAGTATTGATAACAACACCGTAAATGAATATAAACAAACCCCTTCCTTTAGGGATGTTTTAGTGGGAGAAACCCTAAAACCAAAGTCACTAGATTATGAAAAGAAGAAGACTACCCAAGTAAATCAGACATCAGTAAGAAAGAAGAAAAAGGAAACAAATGAGTATGAACACAGTGAAAATATGATTATTGAGGAACAGTGTATTGGAGAGGAACCTTTAGGAAGTCAGAATTATGAGGAGCAAGAGTCTAATAGGGAGAAAAACAGACAGGAAAATCATTCTTTTTGGCAGTTAATGAAACGGATTAAAGACATCATCCTTTCAAGAAAAGAGTTAGATGTGAAGTTCACTGAAATAGCGAAATTAGTTTTTGAAACTATAAAACACCTTTTAGTAGAAGCAATGAAAGGCGGAGAATGGATAAACCACATAATTAAGCTATTTAATGGATAGTCCCCAGCGTGAGTCAACTTTAAACATACTACAATGGAATTCACAAAGCCTGAAACCAAAACGACTAGAATTTGAATGCCTCCTACTTCAAGAAAATGCCCACGTTGCTATTGTTAGTGAAACATGGATGGAGCCGGAATCTCACAGCCACATTAGTGGTTATAATATATTTAGAAGAGACAGGTTTGATTCATACGGTGGTGTAGCAATTATCACTCATCATTCCATAAAGACACAAGTATCGTCTTTCAAACTGAACAATACAGGCATAGAGGTACTACATGTGAAACTGTTAAACTTTCCCTACATACAAAATATTGTGAGTATATACTGTCCATCTACTGTTAGAACCACTTCGTTAGATTGGGATTCTCTTTTTAGTGCGTACTCTCAAAGATCTATAATAGCAGGAGACTTTAATGGCCATCACACCAATTGGTCGTATAAAAATGACCCTAGAGGTATGCAGTTATTTGATTCATCCTTAGATAATGGCTTCTTTTCTTTAAATAATGGCAGACCCACAAGGATTAGACTGGTAAATGGCGTGCTTCAGGAGTCTGCACCTGACATTACCTTTGTCTCTGCAGATATTGCTATAAATTTTAAATGGGACATTACTAACGAAACATTGGGTAGTGATCACATAATTATTAAAATTGTATTTCAAGTATCAAATGGGCGTACAGATCAAAATTTTGTTAAAAGACGTAATTTTAAAAAGGCTAATTGGTTACTGTACAAACAAACCCTAGAACAAACAGTCTTATATAATAACATAGTTGCTTCAGATAGTGTTCAGGTAAAATATGATATCCTTGTAAATGAAATTAATACTGCCGCTGACAAAAGCATTCCTTTGGTCAAGATATGTACTGACCCTTTGTCTAAATTTAAACCGAAGCCTTATTGGAACGCTGATCTGTCGAAAGCAGTAGCTAGAAGAAGGTTAGCGTTATCGATATTTAGGCGAAACCCGACCCCATGCAATTTAGATATTTTAGAAAAATACACCAATGACGCAAAACTATCTTTAAGTCGAGCCAATTCACAAGGGTGGAGGGATTTTTGTAGCAGTATTAATGAATCAACCTCTGTTTCGGAAGCTTGGAATAGTATGCGTTGGATGAAAGGTCATAAAAGATCAAAATTTTATGCTTCAAAGCAACAAATTGAAGATTTATTATGTAGTCTTGCGCCTGATTATGTCGTTCCTCAGATGCCAGTAATCGACTCCAATAACACATCCCTAGAAATTAAATTTACGATTCAAGAATTTGATAATTGTCTTAAAAAGAAAGATACTGCACCGGGAGATGATCAAATAACGTTCTCTATGCTTTATAATCTTCCAAAATCAGCAAAATTGTACCTATTAGAAATATATAATTTGATTCTAGAAACTGGTAATATTCCCACCCAATGGCGAAATATTAAAATAGTACCGATTCCCAAAAAGTGTACAGGTTCAGATATCCCCTTGAAGTTAAGACCAATTTCTCTAATTTCTTGTACATGTAAAATATTCCATACTTTATTATGTAAGAGACTGGAATGGTATGTGGAAAAAAATAAATGTTTGTCAGTGAATACTGTTGGATTCAGACGTTCTCAGTCATGTTTGGATTGCTTGAGTCGATTAGTTTGCTACATCCAAATGGGTTTCTCTAAGAATTATCCTACGTTAGCGTGCTTTCTAGATATAGAAAATGCGTATAACAATGTGACGGTAGATAGTGTTATTCAAGCCCTTAACGGAATTAACGTCGGAAAGAAAATATGCAAATATTTGTGGGAATTCTTGTCAGAAAGGCACCTTAAAAGCACATTCGACGGTAATGAAGCTAACTCTTTGGTTAGGTGGACCAGCAAAGGCATTGCCCAAGGTGACCCATTATCCCCTTTGATTTTTAATATAGTTACCCATCAAATTTGTCACAATATTACTAACGTTATAATATCACAGTATGCCGACGACTTCGTCCTTTATACTAGCTGTAAAAATCTTGCTGATAGTGTTTTAGAAGTACAAAGCGCGATTGATACAATTATTAAACTATTAGGGCAGCTAGGTCTAGAATTATCAGGTAATAAATCTCAAGTCTGCCTGTTTAGTAGAGGGCGAAGGAGACAACAAACAATCCTAAACATTAATGGCTCACTAGTAAGTCAGTCTGAATACGTTAAATACCTGGGAGTATGGATGGATAGA
Source organism: Agrochola circellaris (assembly GCA_914767755.1). NCBI lineage: Eukaryota > Metazoa > Arthropoda > Insecta > Lepidoptera > Noctuidae > Agrochola > Agrochola circellaris. The sequence continues at coordinate 18,863,545 of OU611850.1, read as the reverse complement.
AGCCTACGCTGGGGAAAGCACATTAATGAAACATGTGTGAAAACTCAAAGGTTTTTGGGTATACTAAAAGTTTTGGCAGGAACAGCATGGGGTATGCACCCTAAACATCTTCGTAGGCTGTACATAGCACTAATCCGAAGTAGAGCTGATTATGCAAGTTTTCTATTCGATAACAGTGCAAAAACACACGTGAGTAAATTGGACAAGGTACAAAACCAAGCAATGAGGATAATTGGTGGTTTTATACGAACCACCCCCATCCATGTTATGGAATGTGAATTGTGTATCCCTAACCTAGCACTAAGAAGAAAATATCTAGCAATTAAATACTGTTTAAAATCGCAATCTTTTGATAATAATTTAATATTAGATCTATTAAATAGTTTAAGAAGCCACATTTCTAATAGTTATTGGCGAAATAAGAAAACACCGTTATTAGTAACGGTATATAGCAATACTAAAGAAGAAGTTGTGTCATCTAGTTATCCCTTAGAAATGTTCAGCTTAGATACTTGGGTTTCAAATATAAACGTGGGAGACAGCATTAGAGATCATTTAGATAATATGAAACTATGTAAGAAATCATATGATAATAACATTCTGAAAAACATAATAATGGAAGAACTACATACTAAATATTTTGGATGGTTAAAACTATATACGGATGGTTCTAAAATAGGAAATGTTCTTGGTGCTGCCTTTTACGATCCGAGGCACAATGTTAAAGGATTATTTAAAATGTGTAACCGTAATATATGTATTATGACGGCGGAACTCGTTGCTATATCAAAGGCTCTTACATATTTGCAAAATGCGGAGATCGATAACAATAGGATTGTCATTTTTATAGACAGCAGAAGTGCTCTGCAGCATATAGGTCGATGCGCCTCTGGCCACAGAGGTGTCTCGATAGCTTATGCTATATTAAGCCAAATATGGTATTTCACATCCAAGAATATTAATGTGATATTGCAATGGGTTCCGTCGCATGTGGGTTTACAGGGGAACGAGGAGGTTGACCAATTAGCAAAGACTTCTGTCTTGGACGGTATTGAGCTGAATATTACTCCGAGCTACTTTGAACCTCTGTCGAAATACAAAATTGAATGCTCTAAAAATTGGAAAGAATATTTTAATAAAATGTCATTAGACAAGGGAATTTGGTACAAGACATTGCAATGTGAACCTCCTCGTATTCCTTGGTTTGCTGATACTAAGCTTAATAGAAAGTTTATAATAATGGCGCATAGACTACGGTCTGGACACGTTCCACTCAACAAGTTTCGACACTTAATGGGGAAAAGTGACAGCCCCAATTGTACACAATGTCATACGATGGAGGACGTGCATCACTTGTTGGTGGAGTGCGTCAGGACCCGTGCTGCTAGAGAGGCGCTGATGAATGCTTTCAAAATTAATTTGATAGATGTTGGTTGTGTTCAAAGCATTTTATCAGAGCCTGTCTCGAATGCAGCTATTTTACTTTATAAAATAGTATATAAGGTTTTGAAATCCGAATAGTGTCATTTATTTAATTAGGTTATGATGGGGCTGGCATGGTCTTATTGTGACCAAAAGTCCCTAAATTTATAAAAGATAATAAAAAAAAAAAAAAAAAAAAAAAAAAAAATGATCTAACATTATATTCAGATCGGCGCTGTCTGAAAGTAATGCATACCAATCGATCTTATCTAGTTCTGATTTAACAGCTGGGTGGTTTGCTTTTTTGAAGTGTAATTATTTATGTAAATAAAGTCTAGAAGTGTTTAATACAATTTTGAGTTAGTCCGCGAGAAAGTGGGGTAAGTGCGAGAATCATCACTGCTAGTTATTTGATTCGTACATTAATCTTTTTTTTGAGCTACAGCATTTTAATTATCTAAAAAGTGCTCCAAAATGGAATGTTGCACAGGGGGAGGCAAGGAAAGAGAACAGATAAATAGCTATATTGAAGCTTAGTGCAACACTCACAGTCACCCACAAGTCCTCGCACTCACTCTCCCAAGAACATTGCCTGTTAGCAGCGTACCTCCTAGATATGTCTGCTTGCTTTGCGTAGAAGTGCATGGAGTACAATAGGACATAACGCTCTTCTAGAGGTTCTATGTGTAGAGCGTTTAATATACAAAGTCAGGTACTAGTGCCACTTTTCCCTTCAGTAGCAATTATTGGAACTATTCATTTCCCATCTTCGAATGTCATATACTGTTTACTCGTTGGTTTACTGTCTGTTTATACGGGGCCACTTGATTTTTAAATAACGTTTTCCGGGGAAACCCAATATTAAAAAAATATGCTGTGATTACCTTTTATCGTAATTTGACCGAGATCTATCTTTTGAGAGTATTTTTACGAATGTACGCGAGGTCTAAGTGCGACACCCAGATTACATGGAGTGCTGACATTCTTCTTTAGCTGGCCATTTCATGAAACACAACCATTTAATGAAATGGTCGAACACTCCATGAAATGATCAATTCTAAGATCTGGCCACGGCATAATACATACCTATACCTACCATCTTCTACCCAGAGCCAGAGTAATGCTCCAAAGAAGAAAATACCAGCATCTGTCGGCGCTTCGTTACTTAAAGGGTTAAAATAAAAACGTTCCAAAACAATGTTAATAATTTATTGAACTAGAGTAAAGTCGAGTAATCGAGTGTATGTACAATTAAAATAAATTGCTATTTATATTGCGTAAATATAAGTTATTATCACTTAAACTTGACCGCTGTTTAACCGTAGAACGTGAATGATGAATGAAATACATAATTCAGTTTTGTAATATGATTATGTATTTATATATAATTATATTACAAATCTCGAATAGAATATGTGTCAATATAAAGCTAGCTATAATTAATCTAGTATTGTAAAACAACGATTTAAAAGAAAACAATAAAAAAATTGTTACATGTCATGTTTGTACCTATGCACAAACTGACATGCTTGTTTAAAATACTGAAAATATGTCTGATTTAAATATATTATGTACCCTGGATAAAATATTTCAATCAGCTCAGCAATAAAATCAAACAAGTAATACTAATCTTAGATCGAATTACAAAACTGGTAGCTGAAGAATTAGAAAGTGTAGGTGGGCACATTCATACCTATTAAAATAATGCAGGTAACAGTCAAAATATTATACCTACTTGGGTTCCAACATATTCTACAGTTAAACAACAAATCGAAACAGTTTCAGTTCATAATGATGAACTAAACGAAATACGCCGGAAAGCTGTCCCCTGTGTATCTTTCCTCAACGTTACTATCCTTCGAATCAGACTCAAATACTTCTGCTCGCTCAGTACCATAATCGAGTGAATTTAAAAGTTCCATCTGCTTCCGAAACATTATTTCTTCAGCACTTAACTTGGCTGTAGTTTTTTTTTCTATTTCACCATCGCTTTCACTTAGTTCACCTTTTTCTTTAGTTAAACCACTAACATCTATTTTATCTAAAGTTTTCGCTGTTATAGTTACAGCTGTTACAGGTGTTATACTAAGCGTAGAGTTATTTTCTTCTAATTCCGTGAACCCTTTTTCGGTTTCTTTCCCAAAGTTTTCTTCTATCCATTTCAGTTTAGATCTCTTGTCACCACTGTCATTGTCATACGATTTGAGGTTATGGTATTTAATTTTTGCTTTACTCGTCTGAGCTTTAACATCCTGAGTTAGAAATTCTGTGGTCATAGTAGTAGGTACATCTGATTCTGTTGCGACTGTACTTTGTAAAATGATTTCTTCGTCGATATCTCCTGTGAACACTTCAATCTTTTTACCGCCAGCTTCACTATAGTGTATTGGCTTATCCAAATTATTAGTTTCTATAGCAAGTGTCTTTTCCAGATTAAGATCATCGCTACTATCAAATTTATCACTTGTTTCCATTTCTAAAGGCGTTATAGTATTTCTATCAGTCGTAGTTTCAAATAATTTTTTTGGTTCCACCATTATATTATCCTCTCCTCCAAGTTTACTAAAGAAAGCCAATTCAGTGATTTCGTCCATCTTGTCAGGTTCAGCTCTCCGATCGAATTGCAATTTATCTTCGAATTCTTTCTCATCATCCGCTACAATTTCCACAAAATCTTTATTTTCCTTCAATTTATTTTCATTTTCTTCAAGCTTGGTTTTGCTACCATCTTCTTCTAAGGAAGACGTCTTGTCACTTTCAGAAGGACTATCGTCTTCACTTTTAGTATCTTCAGAAGTAGCAGTAGAAATCCTAGGAGAAGTGGTGGTAGTCGTATCCGAATAAATGACCGGTGTGTATTCTAGTACTTTTTTCTTAATAGGTTTAATATCTGGTGCATTTTTGATAGCTTCTATTAGTAAATCTATTCCATCGTTGACTGAAAAATAATACAATTCTTTATTTATTTTTCGAAAATTTAGGACAAAAAGCTACTATGTCAGTCCGACTCCAGGATTGGACCTTGAAACCTATCCTTCTACAGCGAGGAGTGAGACGGGGAGACGTTATCTCTCCGAAACTGTTCACCGCTGCACTGGGGGATGTCTTCAAGGTTCTAGACTGGAAAGGGGTTGGCATCAACATCAATAGCGAGTACATCACTCGCCTTCGGTTCGGGACGACATAGTAGTCATGGCTGAGATAATGAAGGACCTCTAGAGGTTCCGAAAGAGTGGGTCTTAAAATGAACATGGACAAAACGAAGGTCATGTCAAATGCCCATGTAACACCCACGGGTTCATGAAGATCGGAGACTCTACACTCGAAATTGTGGACGATTATGTTCACCTAGGACAAACTCTCTAGTTAGGTAGGTCCATCTTTGAGAAAGAGTCAATCGTTGAATCTTCGGCTGAGCAGCGTTCTGGAAGCTACGTACTATCTTCTTGTCTCATATACTACATGCAGTGTATTAAGACGAAAGTTTTTGACTAGTACTTGTTGCCAGTGATCTATGGCGCTGGAACGTTGTCGCTCACAATGGGCCTCATAAGAAGGCTGAAAGTCAACCAAAGGGCAATCGAGAGGGCTATGCTTGAAGTTTCCCTACGTGATATAATTAGAAATGAAGAGATCCGTAGGAGAACCAAAGTAACCGACATAGCCAGAAGAATTGCCAAACTTAAGTGGCCATGGGCAGGGCGGGCACATTGCTCGCAGAACAGATGGCCGAATGGTTCGAAAAGTGCTAGACTGGCTACCGCGTACCGGAAGACGTAACATTGGAAGTTCTCCCACAAGGACCGGTGACCTGGTGAAGGCCGCATCTTCTCGCATCCAGCGGAAGCGAAAAGATGCACAAAACCGGTCGACATGGCGGTGCTAGAAGGAGGCCTATGTCCAGCAGTGGACGTCTTTCGGCTGAAATAACGATGATGATAACGAATGCTCCAGGTTAGTAGTGAGATACAAAAGTATCGTTATAATAATGAGTTAGTGAGGCCGCACAGCGGTGTCACACGCTACACGCACACGACTTTGACATTTCTTGATGTGTCAATTAATGAGAAAAAAGACGTCATTGGGTTCACCCGTTCAATCAAGATACTACAATTTAAGGTAATTTAAAAAAATACGCATGGGTGTTGGTTCGACGAAGATTTTTTAAATTTATATCATCGTATGTAAAACACACAACCTAGTGTAACAATACAAAATTCCCGTAAAATTCAATGTTGTCTTTAATTTTTGCAAATCACCGCGCCACAAAATACGAATGTGTTCGATCTTGAATTCGTAGATCGCGGCAAACATCTAGCCACAAACTACACCCGCTATAAATGTGTCTTTGGTGTGCGTGCTTGCGCACAGATACACGGGGGCGTTAAATGTGTCCCATTGCAAATGTGGTGCCACAATTGTCGTACCTAATACAAGTGTACGTGTAGTGTGCGGTGCGGCCTGCCTTCGACTACTGACTGCTTAAACCTATGCTCGCAATACTGTTATCACAATATATGTATTTTACGTAAAGTTAATTTCTCACCAAATTGCTGTTTTAGTAAAGCGTATTACTAAATATAAAATCAAAGATGTTACCTGGTTCAGCGTCCAGGGGATGATTCTGTTTTATTAAATACTCCATCAACAACAGCAGATACTCTACAGCATCGTCATCTCTGCCGACATTCCTTTTGGTCCTCACCCTCTCCGTCCCACTATAGCTCCCGGTTTGAGCCAGGTGCTTCAGCTTCCTGAGATTGTGAATGATATTCCTTGAGATATTCTCTATTGTTACACTATTATTCAAATCCTTACTTTCACTCACCTTCGATTTCTCATTAATCTTATACTCAAAATTGTGCAATTGCTCATAAATTTGTTTCATAAATGTATTTTGAACAAGATTGTATCTTAAAAGTAGATTTTTCAAGCTTTGAAAAGGATCATCTTTTGATAGATTTTTGTCTATGAAATCGTTCTTTGCTTTGTTTCTAAAGCGGTTCGTATCTTGTTTTGTAAGTATAGCAATTATTTCATTTAGCAGCAATGCGAATCTATTAACTGATTGAATGAAATCCTGTGTGCTTCTCTTTATATAATCTATTTGGGTAAGCTGGGTCGCTGTCAATTTCACCTGATCTTTTTCAAAATAAATTTTTCCTTTCAGAATGTTGTTTAATTTTTGCATATCATTTCGGAAATGTTCCTGTTTCGAGAAATTACTATTAACACTTTCGGGTAATACTAGCAATTTTAATAAACCCTTGATAATTTTTACAGTTTTCAGAATTCTTGTTGTTTCTCTATCTAAATCGGAAAGTTTCGAGTTCAAGAGAACTCTACCTTTTCTATTTGCTTTTAAACACGGCCCGAAGTTTTCACACAAAGTCTTTATTAGTTGGTGTTTGCTCATTTTATCGGGCGTTCTTTTGCCTTTAAATATTTTGTTAAAAATCCTCTTCAAATATTTTAAAACCCCGTATTTCCTTTTTCTCTTCGGAGAGTAAGTAGTGCTATTATTGTGGTGATTATATAATATGTTTGGTATATAACTGTGCACATCATCATTGTTTTTATTTGGCATATGAATATGGATACTGCTGTTCATCTTACAGTTACCGAATTTACATTTCGAATGATTAAGTAGCTTCACCATGTTTTTTTTCCGATAATTGAGTTTTCTTTCAACCTTCTTCCCATGGTTCCTATTTTTATCATCAATATGAATAGTTTTATTTGTACGTGGCATTAATTTCATGAGCCTTTTATCTTTAATATCTGACTCTGAGGAAACTTTTTTCTCTTTCAAAATTTTAAGATTAATCCATTTGGAAAATTTCAATTCGTTTTCTTCGGGATTAATTTCTTTAGAGTAAATACTTTTATTTGGTTCATTGTTTTTAACGTGCCTTTTCTCTGTCGATACAATGGAAGTGAGCTGTGCTCCAAGAAGTTTAAAGACTGTTTCTGTTATATTAAATTGAGTGGTTGTTGTATCCCCGATTGATACATCCAGCTTAGTTCTAGGTTCTTCACTGCCAACAGTATATTTGTAATATTTATTGTCTTGAAGTGTGGTGCTTCCGATAAGAGCCTGTGAGAAGCTACCATCATCGGGTATAGGCGAGCTGCTGTTGATTGGTATGCTGTTCACTGGTATGCTGGTCACTGGTATAACGGTCAATGCCACTGTAGTATTTGTTGATTCTGCAGAATTTCCTGAGAATAAATAACCAACATCAAACATACATGTTCAATAATAACATTGTACATTGCTATTATCAGGAGAGTGTCAAAAAATACATGGGTGGAAGAATGAGTGGCAATTAACAGAATGGTTGTTAATAGTTTTCACTAAATCGTTTGATCCTCTACCCCTACAAAATGAAAAAGTTTTAAAGGAAGGCATCAAGAACTTTACTTCACTGATATAAGAACATATTTTACATGTGAGTATAACATACCATGGGTGACACTGGCAGGTACTCCAATATTTTCAGGCATTGTGACGTCTCTTCTGTACCTGATATATGTCTTTGGGCCAGTTTTCCTTGGCGGCTTCCCAGTCACTTTGTATATAGGCTTCTTCATGGGCTCCTTTTTTTTCTTGTAAGGTGGCTTTATACTAGGTTTTTTAATCTGTCTCTTACTCACGTTCTTCGGTTGTTTTTTCTCTTGTCTGAGTTTTGCTTTTGCTTTCATATCTCTTACATTCTTAGCATTTTGTTTGGCTATTTCAGCCACAGTTGTCATACTAGCTGAGACTGTCTTTTTCAGGGAATGCATAACTTTCTTCATCAATTTATGTGCCAACTCCATTTCTAAACTGACTTTATTAGATTTGTTAATTTCAATTGGCTTATGTGTTGCTATGTCCTTCTTGATGATCATTGCTTTCGATGGGGTCTTTTTGTTGGGCGCTACTTTTCTATATTTTATTGGAGTTTTCATCTTCCCAGGGCCGGGTTTCATGCCCTGCTTGAGTGGTACTCTTTTCTGGACGACACGCCTCTGTGGTGGTGACGGCTTCTTCTTGCCTCCACGTTTTATTTGAGGTTTCGTACGTTTTATTTGAGGTTTTGCTTTATTATCAGACTTTTTAGGGATTTTATCATTTTTTTTCGACTTAGGCCATGTGTTAGGCCTGCTGATAGGAGAGGAATTGTTTATTTTTTCTTTCTTTTTTTCTATGAATGGTTTCCAGGACTGTGGGATATCCGGTGGCATCCCTTTGCGTTTGGATGATTTCTTTTTGTCTGAAAATGTTTTTTATTTTGTAGTGCGTGTAATTTAAAATGCGAAATTTAATAAATGTCTTATTAACTACCTACCTATCAACTACATTATAAATATCAGATAGTTTAACTGCAACAGTTTAATGCTTTTCTTCACCATTGTGCTTTTATAATTCCTAACGAAACGATATGTGCATGTCCACGTCCACGGCCATAAAATGGATGGAAATACGTGCACGTTATAACATTATCGTTGAAGGAAATTTAAAAGTGGCTTCATTTATTTCCATACATTTAACTTGCGTGTGTTATCGTGATGCCGTGACGTGGACGTGGATGTCCATGACAATATCACTTTAGAAATTATAAAGGCGTATAATACGTCACAAACTCATGATTTTTAGAAATAAAAGTCAGAAATGGGTTGGAAAACAACAAAGGTCGCTAGATCGTCTTACCGTCAGGACAGAAGCTCAGGAGGTGACAGTCCCAGCGACCATTGGCGTCGCAGTCACACACCGTACAACCGGTGCACCAGTCCACTGGAAAACAACAATGTGTGCACATACAGCCACGAGCATAAATAGGTACCTCCTTATCATCTTCATCATCATCATTCTCTGCCCGTATCCCGATTTATTCGTGGTCGGCGCAACATTTCTTTTTCTTCCATACTTCTCTATCAGTCGTCATCTCGGTAGTCACCCCCTTTCTAGCCATATCATCTTTCACACAGTAAATTCATCTTTAATCTATTTACGCAAAATTCAAAAGCGAATATCTCGTGAAATTACGATTGTGACTTTGAGAAAAGACCTATTTCATAATAGTCAAATTGCGCAGCCTTTTCCCAACTATGTTGGGGTCGGCTTCCAGTCTAACCGGATGCAGCTGAATACCAGTATTTTACATGGAGCGACTACCTATCTGATCTCTACAATCCAGTTACTGGGTAACACGACACCCCTTGATAAGACTAATTGTCAGACTCGGTAACAAATGTCAAATATCAACGAATGATAGCCAACGGTTTAACGTACTTTCCGAGGCACGGAGGGGTCCTGATATGTAATTGATGGTCAGCATCGACGAACCTGCCGCGGCAAGCGTAGCTTAACCTTAATCGACCCGTGCGGCTATTATTATTTAGCCACGAGCCCCTCAACCTTATACCTATTTCATAATAATATGTTATGGTTTCGAAAAAACTATGTTCGTAACACTATCTATGAATACTTTTGGAGAAAATCGCTTTTGAATCTTCCGTAATTATGAGGTAAATATTATTGTGTTGACGCCAAGGACCTTTGTATGAAGCTGTTGTGTGCGTAATTTCAACAAGGAACCCTTATAGTTTCGCCCTGACCGTCTGTCTGTCTGTCTGTCCATCTGTCCGCGGCTTAGCTCAGAGACTCTTAGCACTAGAAAGCTATTAGATTGCATGGGTATACACATTAATCACGCCGTCAAAGTGGTAAAATAAAATCATGGAAAAAAAAGGAAATTAAGAGGAAAACTATAACAGCAGCAGGCTCTACAGGTTAATGAGTAATAATCGACCAACTTACATTTGCAGTTGCAACTACACTACTGTTTTTAACTACAATTTTAAGTTTGTTCTTAGGATAAATCCATCCCAACTACGGAACTCTTCATTGTGCGTGGTCCGACCCGCACTTGGCCAGTTTTTTTTGTTTTCTTTATTAGTCTCTTCACGTAGTTAAAAACAGTACCTATACATAACAAAAAAGAGAAATCTGCGAGTGACCGAGCAAGCTTGAAACTTCCTTGTCTACGCGCTGAGCTACGGCGTAGCAAAGCGCTACGATCGCGTAGCCAATCAAGAAACATCTGTACTACTGTGATGATTCTTTAATTTGAGACAAAATAGATGTTTTGAGTAAAAAAAATAAGGCTTATTTTAAGATTGTTACTATGGGTACACTTTTATCAGATACTTTTGTGACAGACTATGTATACACCACAGTACAGAACTAACCTGGTGGACAGTCATCACTGAAGCTCGACTCGTATGGCTTGCACTGTGTCTTCACGTTTTTGTTGAAAACTATAAGTAAATTAACAGTTATGTATAACAAAACAATGGTGCCGATTCTCTTGTCACAAAAACCTCTAAACTAGTCTAAAAATCACAAAAATTTAGTTTATTTATTTTATTTATTTATTGGTTCACCAACGATTGTTTACACAGGTTGTATACTAAAAGTAACATGCAAAAATGTAAGTGCAACAGTGCAACAATCACTTACAGGTAAACTCCGCATGCATAAAGAAGTTGTACAATTTAAGATATTAATCTAGATTACAATAATTACTTACTTATCTGGAAGTCTAACAGTCTAAGGGTCTAAATATGTCAGCAAGATGCTTAAAAAAATTGGCCTTCAATTTGCCCAAACTTTCAAAGTGCAAATCGATTTGATCACTGCAGCTATTTACAACCTTGCATAACCTTGCATAGGGGGAATTGGCGCCTAAAACCGTTCTTCTCTGCGGCGGGCAGACTGGTGTAATTGCACTGCGAGGAATTCTTGAGGGGGCACGGAAACTAAAGGTGCGAAGTATTTGCGTTTATTCCAGTCAAACGACGATTTCCCATTCTGAAATAGACTAAAGTGACACAACTTAACTATATTTTAGTTTGACAACACTAAGATAGTACTGAGTTTTTAGTTTAGTGAAAATGGCAATTTTGCTATTCTGAATTTGTCAAAGTCAAAGTCAAAGTCAAATCATTTATTTCAAATAGGCCCCTGTAAGGCACTTTTGAACGTCAAAGTTTACAAAAAAATTGAATTGATTCTAGTCGCCCCTTCCAAAAGGTAGTTTTCGTATGGAGAAGAATGGGCAAGAAACTCCACCGTTACTCTTATAAAATGTGTTACAATATTTTGCATATATACGTACATTAGTTACATAATTATATGTGAAGACGATGCAAATAAAAAAATAAATAAAAAATACGTTACCACAATAGGTAAAAAGAAGAATTAATAAAAATTAAGCAACGAAAGATAAATTAATTACTTATGTGATAGATGCATGGTTCTCACATATTTACAAACATTGTAAAAGTAGACGATTTTCTTAAAATTTTACAATTAATAAGTCAGTGTGTGAGGAAGTAATCACAGAATGTAAAATCAATGTCATATAATAAAAAATAATAATTCATACAACTTAAATTAGCAACCAGTTTGATTTTGTCTAGATTCTAGATTATCCTATGGAGCAGGACCAGCATGTTTCCAAGCATTCTTATCTTGGATATAATCCTCTAATTTGTAATATGCTTGTTTACAAAGTGTACTTTTAATATGAGTTTTAAATTTTCTTTCATTTAATTGTAATATATCACAAGGTATTTTATTGTAACATTTAACACAGTACCCCATTAAAGATGAAGATACTTTAGATAATCTGAAAAATGGTTTTATCTTTATTTCTAGTATTAAAATTATGTCTATCGCTTATTTTATTATTATGTAGATTTTTTCTTACATACATAATATTTTCATAAATTAATTGGCAAGGTACTGTCATAATATTAATCCCTTTAAATAGTTCCCTGAGAGATTCGCGACGATGTAGATTATAAATGGCTCTGACAGCTCTCTTTTGTAAAATAAATATAGATTCAATGTCAGCAGCCCGACCCCACAGTAAAATGCCATACGACATGATACTGTGGAAGTAGCTAAAATAGACCAAACGCGCGGTTTCTACATCTGTTAACTGTCTTATCTTTCTAACAGCAAAAGCGGCAGAGCTTAGCCGCCCCGCAAGAGATGTTATATGAGGTCCCCATTGTAATTTCTCGTCTAGCGTGATTCCTAGGAAAACTGTTTGATTAATATATTCTAGCTTTTCTCCATTCAATAAGATGTCACATTCGCTACTTCTAACATTAGGTAATTTAAATCTAATGCATTTGGTTTTTTTTTTATTTAGTACCAAATTATTTACCGTAAACCAATCTTGGACCTGAAGAATAGAGGTATTCACGTCGTCAAGATTTTGTGACCGTCGGTTGATTTTAAAGATCAATGATGTGTCATCTGCAAATATTAGGTCCCCACCTATGAAATCAGCGTTTTGTATGGAGAATTTTAAAGAAGTTGCTTTTTTCATACTAACATTTTCTTAACTTATATAACAACCATGAACACTACTGTTTTAAAACTTTTATGCGCTAATGTTTAAAAACTAAGATAACGTAATATGCCACTAGATTAAGCGACAAAAATAAGTTTTGGCTAAATTAAAACAAATAGTGGTCATTTCTGCTAACAAAATGAGGAGTCATTTATAAGGTATTTTTTATGTTTATAAACTATAAGTTATAAGGTTTTTTTTACTTTTGGTAGTTGTCTATGATGGTCATTATTCGATATAATACCAAGCAATTGATGAATATTTTAATTCATAGAAGTGACAAGGTTCTCTATTTGTGAGAAAAAAACGCCAATTTCATAGGTGGGGACCCAATAACACCATCTTCGGTTGATTTTGGAGTAATTGGGGTAAATCATTAATGTAAACTAAAAAGAGGAATGGACCCAATATCGAACCTTGAGGAACGCCCATTGCCATTTCAGACCCTAATGAGTTTACGCCGTTTACTTGAACTTTAACTTGACATTTTTCACCTAAAATTTTGATTGTAAAAACCAAACCAGACTAAAACTGTCATTTTTTAATCGCGAGTAAAAAGGTGTGGGATAAGTTGTCATGAACTAAAATTCACACCAACATCTCGACTTCACGTGCAAAAACAGTACTGTATTTATTTATTTTTTTGCTTATATCTTGGAAATGGTGCGTCCTATCGCAAAAATAATGAAAATTTCGACCCCCTTTATCGAAACCCTTAAACACCTAACACTCAACATGTAGGTAATATTTTTTCTTTTTTTCCGTACAAAAAGTGAAAAATTCCATAAAAACACTTCGAGGCTGCACCCACTGCGCGCCTCCGGCTCTAAAAACAATCACGGGTTAGGGCAAACCACGGGTACCACGTGTTTTCGCGATTGTCAAATTCGATTTTAGTTGTGTCAAAATATTTTTTTAATTTTGAGAATCTTATTTGCAGAATAGCTCTAAGATTCTCATAGCCAAAAGTAAGGAATTTTAGTTCTAGTTTAGTTAGTTTAGTTCGGTGTACAAGAGAATCGGCACCATTGTTTATATTAAAAATAAAAATTCTAATAATACGTCAATGAATAACATTGCTACTTACAGTCTCTTGAAGCATCACGAAAGAATATGTCTGAAAACCCGGGACTACGCTTGTCCCTGTTGGAAAAAATATAATGATAATAAGCAATATTATAAGCTTATAATATTGTTTTCAGTCCAGTATTTCTAGAGGCGGATTTTAACAACACACATGCGAATGTTGAAAACTTATAATTTCTCAGTAGCAGCCTCGGAGTCTGGATTTGTGCCAAATGGAATAGAGGGTTTGAACCCAAAGCACGCACCTCTGACTTTTCGGATTAAAGTGCGTATTGTATAATTATCACTTGCTTAGCACTTGCCTGAGAGATATTTCTCGACGGCATGTGGAGCCAAGTCAGAGGCCCATGGGCGGCTATAAAATTCTGACACCAGGTTAGTCACTAACCACACGAAAAGAAGAACAAGAAGTCGTTAAGAAAGGAAAAAGAGAAATGGACCAAATAAGTAGCAGAGTACCCAAGCTATGTAAAATGGAGCAAAGGATGACAAGCGAAACGTTGGGAAGACGACGTCAGAAGAGTACTCTTTTGACGTCGTCTTCCCAACGTCTCGTTTCGTTTTTTCTCGCGAGAGACAAACAAATATGGAAATCTTTGGAAGAGGCCTTTGTCGATGAACAGGATGTTTACAAAGAGTGCTAGTACTATTTTTAAACAGTTTGTCGGCGTCGATATTTAAAGATAACATTTTTGAGTACAATTACTTAAAAATCTTTTAAAGAACATTGTAGAACCAGCAATAAAGGCTTATTTTATAATAGCTCACCCCCTATATCATAGGACTTAAACGTAACTAGCGAAATCTAGGTGTACTATAATAATATACTAATATATGTAGTTAAAGTAATACTAACAAAGTTATGGTTAGTTAACTGACTCAGGCGTGACTTTGCGGAAATCCATTATAAAACACAATAGACGACGTATATTTAGTATCCTAAGCCGCTTAACTGTTCTTAAAGAGTCATAAAGAACCCTCTAAGAAATCGACACATGTTTCACGTCTTAACTAGGCATCCTCAGGATCACGATTGACTTGTTGTGGACCCGGACACGACGTGCTGCCACGTCAAGCGCGGAACGCAGTGACACTGCGTCGAAACACGTGTCGATTTCTTACAGGGTTCTTTATGACTCTTTAAGAACAGTTAAGCGGATTAGGATACTAAATATACGTCGTCTATTGCATATTTTAAAGGGAAATAATAAAGCTTCCAAAAAACAAATTAACTTCCAGCGATCTGTGGTTGACTGTAATACTAACTAAGCTGTGTTAAAATGAATTACCGAAAAAAATACCAAACTACCGAAAAAAATACTAAGTTTCCAAAAACATACGTTCTGCTAATATAATTGTTTTCTTAAGCTCTAAGAAAACCAGCTTAATTTCTACTATTGGATAAAGAATAACTGTTTAAACTCTCAATTATAATGAAAATAACTACCTACCGGTACTTGCGTTCAGGTGCAGGGGCGAGAAAGAGGGTGAAATAGGTTAGAACTGTGACCAACCGCGCGCGAGCCGAGCAAAGCGAGCGGTTCCGCGGCAGCGGCCGGCGAGCGCTAACTCCAAGTTGCTCGCAGAAATTTTTTCACCATTTTCTAATCCGGGTTTTGGAATGAAAATTACTAACTGTAGTTTTCGTTAAAACGCAATTTAAGCTGGTGGAGAAATATTACGTCAGCAAAATTAAATGCTGTATTGGTTTTTCGGAATTTTCAGTATTTTATTCGTTCGATTCTTTATTTGCATTCGCACATAAGTTGTCGGATAATTAGTATTTAAAGCAGTAAATTTCATATTTTGAGTATGCCCAATGTTTAATTATTTTTTCGGAGCTTTTATTACTACCCTTTTTTAAAGTTATGGGTAATATGCCTGAAATAAAGAAATATTTTACCCCTTCAGGGAATAAAAGGATGAGGTTATGTAAATACGAACCTCTTCCCAATCCCATGGTAATGGAAGCTCTCCGTATTACATCTTCTGTTGTCCCTTTTCCAGCAGACAGCTGTGTGGTCACCTTGGCAGAAGCAGAGGAAGCAGGCATCTGGTGTCAAGGAGTTTGCAGTCGCCTCCCTCTGGAAGAAGAAGCCGACATCGGGGCACGTGTCTATGTGCGTGACCCTGTACTCTGAGTCCTTGTCGTGCTTGGTCTTATTCTGTGTGTCCTTGCGGTCGCGGGGAGGGGCATCTGTAACAGTTTTATCTGGTTTGGATTAATAGGCAATAGATGGACTGGCTTTCCCAGTTTGCCTGTTGTAAAGGATTAGAACGTTTCAGGTGAGAACGCCATAAAAAAAGCATTACACTCCTGGGTAAGTCGAGTTCCAATATGGCTCCTGACTAAATGGCAACAGAATATATTGAATAAAATCATAATTATACACACGTATTTATTAGAACTAACCTCGCAAGTTTCCGAAAGTGGAAGGATACATATTATTCGGGACTATGTTCTTTTTGATGACATTCAGTCATTGTCATTTCCAGCCGATTCCTGCGGCCTTCTTGTGAAGGCCGCAGGAATCAGGCCGTCAGTACAGACTGGTCTTCTCTTAGCTGCCATGGCTTATTTTAATTGTTGAATAGTTTTATCTTTTCATAACGGACTTTACGCTTTTAACGTGCACGTCTTTCTACATTGTTCTCACATGTATAATTTCAACATGAATGATGTAACCAATATTTTGTGAGAATATTTTGATTTAAAAGAGTGTCCGTGGAGTTTCTTGCCAATGGGCAAGAAACTCCACGGACACTCTTTTAGCGTAGTAGGTTCCTATGGAGAAGAACGCTTCTCCATAGGAACCTACTACGCTTTGGAATGGGCAACTAGCTTCATCTTTCTGACTGACCGACCCCTTGACAATTCAAAAGTGCCTGTAATTGGTTTATTTGAAATAAATGCTTTGAGTTTGAGTTTGAGTTAGAAGCACAGGACCAGTCGATGTGGGGACACTTGGAGGACTATGTCCAGCAGTTGACGCGTTTCGGCTGAAATGATGATGATGTTTCTTCTGAGTCTGCGTGATGTTTATTGCGCTCTATTATATCACTGGACGGCAGGACTTCAGTCATATAATATTATGTTTTACGAGAAGAACTTGAAATATTGCCAGTTAACACCTCAATATACTTTTCAGTTTGGTTGATCAAGACAATACAAACATGTGCATGCTACATAATTACTCAGTTTCAGTATTGTATCCGCTATGTGTCATGTTGCGTGTGCGACTGTCGCCTCCAGCAAAATATTCAACAATGGTGACTGTTGCAAACATAACACTTGTATTATGACTGAAATGCGTGTATTTCGTATGAATCATTAATCATGAAGTTAATTGATCCGCTCCGTCGTCCATGACGCTATTCAAAAGTAAAGTGTTACAGATTAAAGGACTATGTGCGTCATTTTTGTTTTTTCATTTAGTATTAATGATAATCTGGCAGTTTGAGTACTTTATGCGGCCTACCTTTTTTTTTTTTTTTGATGGTGGGAAATTATCAAATAACTTCTCCCGCTCTGGGTGGAGCGGGAGGGCGTGTCAGACTTTTACTGACTAAAACCCACCCGTGTTCCTTCCGTAGCCTATGTGCCGAGGTCGCGATATCCCTTTCAGACAAACCCGCAACCCCGGCAGGCATTGGCCCTTCCGGACCCCGTCAGTTGGTGCTGACATCTCTTTGAGGCGCGCCTACCTAAAAGCCTTTCTTTGGTGTTGTTAGTCGAGTTGATGAGATTCGAAGGCAATTCTCGCGCATCTCACACTCGTTATTGTCGCTCGATTCGTACTTTTCCCTCGTGAAAATCATGTTTTCGCTCGTGAAAATGGAGTAGAGCTATTCTCGCCATGTCGATTCGACGATTTCTCGCAGGAAAGCACGCGACATGCCATAATTTACATGCGACATGCAAAGAGTGGTCCGGACCAGTCGATACGTTCATGACGTCATGTCGACCTTCGTACCAACGTCAAACAGTTATTGTGTCATTCATAATTAGTCAATGCGGAAGAAAATAATAAATGTTTTTTTTTACAAAATGTGTTACACGAGTTCATAAACATCTCAGAAACGCTGCGATCGCCACACCAAGGATAAACACACGAAGAAAACTTCACGCCTTCGTCAAAGTTGTCAAGCAGTGGATCTTGTGCGGCGTCGATTAATAAGACACACATCTGAGATATAGAAGCGGAAGGCTTCTAAAACCAGTCAAATGGACGAAGACAGCTTTACTCTGTTTGACGGCAAGAGAAGGCGATCGCGGGGCAGCCACAATAAATACTGTACCACCACTCCTGCAACCGAGGATTTTTGAGTTACAGTGCTCACCATCCTCATGCATATTTCCCGGTGTTACCCACAAACATTGAGAGAGAAGGAGCCAAGGTCTTATCAGTGCAGCAGCAAGGGATTTGCTGAAGCTGTCGTGGATGAAGTCGAGCTGTACTACAAATTTTAAGTCCTTCATCCTCGAGGTTCCCGCGCTGCAAAAGGCTATCGTCCATAGCCCATAATTTTGCCAGGCAGGTGTTGCATGAAGATGTTACAGGGAACTATGACCAAACCTAAGTATTGTGTGATAATAATTATGTTGTTGTTGTATAAACCCAAGTCTAATTAGTCTGAGATATATTTATGTAAAGGGTGACAAAAGTGACACTCGAATTATAATATTATAGCTATGATGATTTTATTACCACAGGTCCAAAAACATGATGTAGAATTTCAAAAGCAAACAATAAAGATTTCAAACATGTATAATTGTTTTTCAATATGAAACTCAAACTATCAAAAATACTACACTTAAATAATATAAAATCACTAGTTTACACGATTAGTCGGCGTCATAATATATGTGGCGCGCTGTTTAGTACCAGCTTAGGAGTCGCCGGATCATTACACCTCTTGCTCAAAGTCTTCATGAATCTCGACAGACGTTGTCCAGGACTTTCACCCCAAAAAGAATTAAATTCGTGTTGTGACGAGACTCTTCCGCTTGACCCTCAGGGAGGAAATCGGTTTTTGCAAGGATTAACAATATTTTCAGACTTTGTTGATTAATGTAGCCGTAACACGTTGATACAGCTGCGTCGTTGGAACGGTAGGACGCAGGAGCCATTATGAGAGCATTCTGAGAGCCCGTGATTCAGTCCGGTCTTTACGACAATCACGTTTCCTCTTCTCCATCTTGATAAACCTTGATGTTATTTCGGTATTCATCAGTTTACTCAGTTTAATCATTAGCAGAAATTCTGTTTTATTTGATTACTTTATTATGACGTGACTAAAATCGTTGACATTGACAAATCAGCATCAGCCATGCATTCCGTTGTACCAAATACAAAGGAGAGTTTATTTAAATATTCATCTATATCTTTCTATACTATTAATAAAGCTGAAGAGTTTGTTTCTTTTTTTGTTTGAAGGCGCTAATCTCTGAAACTACCCGTCTGATTTGAGAATATGCTTTTTGCATTTGATAGTCTAATACTTGAGGAAGAACATCATTAACATCACGCTTCGACCCTTAGGAGCCAAGCAAAAAGAAAAAGTCAGAAAGAAGGCTAAGCGAAAACGAAGTAAGGGGAGGCACAGCTTGTGCCAATTTTACGCGGACAAAGGCGGAGGCAGAAGCCAGTAATTAAATAAAAATTGAGTTACGCAATCAATAATGAATATTTTTTTGATAAATGTTTATGAGATACTTATAAAATGGTGCTCGAAACATTTGTTTCACTTTGAAATAATTTTTCAAGATTGTCGCCTCCTTAACCAGTCAAATGGACTCGGAGGGTTTTACTCTGGTTGAGGGCAAGTAGGTTTGATCGTGACGCAGCCACAACAAACGCGGTACTGCTCCTGGAAGCGAGGATTTTCGAGCCGCAGTGCCCCACCTTGCTCCTGTAAATTTCCCGGTTGGATCTACAGACATCGATAGAAAACGAGCTAAGGTCTAATCAGTGCCGAAGGAAGGACGATGCAGTCGAACGAGATTTTAATTCTGACATCCTCTAGGTTCACGCGCTGCCCAGAATTTTGGCCGGCTGGAGATGTTACAGAAAAGAATGACCAAAACTAAATTTCCATGTGTGATGTGATAATAATATGCATTTGTTGTTTATAATTGGGTGTATACTGAATTTTCAGAGTCTGTAAGGTATTTATGTAAAGGTTATTTTGTCACTAGAATTAAATGATATACCTACGCACCTATTATCATTGTACCACCAACATGATGCAGTATTTCAAACAATATAGATTTCTAATTTCTTTATATATTTTTTTTCAATACAAACTTATATATCTAAAATAAATACTATACATTATAATTACATACAATACATTATAATTATCACAAGTTTACACGAATAGTCGGCGTCCTGTATCGCACGCTGTCCGTGAGCTTAGGAAACGCTGGACCATGTCCCTTCACGACCAAATTATTCATCAATTTCGAAAGATGTTTGTGCGGTACTTTGACCACAAATAAATTTGAATTCGTGTTGTGACGACGTGAAATTTGTTTTCGCTAGGATTTCCCAACTATCTTTTGGGCCTTTATAAAGTATTATAATCGGGACACGTAGGTACAGCAGCGTCGATGGAGCAGCAGGACAGTCTAGTTGTTGCGGTACCACCACTTGTTACGACAACCATACGTCCTCTTCTTCTTCTTTTTCTCCATCATGATAAGTCTTGATCTTATTGTGGTAGTCATCAGTTCACTTATAATATCATTGGCAGGCATCCTGTTTTTATTTAATTACTTAATTTATGTAGAGATAAAGAGATAATCAATGTAAATAAACAGAAATTATGACCTTAATAATTTGACGTGACAAATGACATGACACATTAAGCATCAGCCATGCATTCCGTTGTAAGAGAACTTATTTTAATGTTAATAATAAAATAAAAATGGAGTACCAAAATCAATAATGATGATGGTATTCATAAATGTTTATGAAATACATACGTATAAAATGTTGCTCAAAACCTTATAGATATACGCTTAAAAGTATTTTTTAATAAACTATAAGAAGTACATCTACGGTATCGTTTAAAACGTAGCATCATTTTGTGGAATGGATCACTTCACGCGACGTATAATGACAACATTTTTAGGGTTCCGTACCTCATAAGGAAAAAACGGAACTATTATAGGATCACTCGTGTGTCTGTCTGTCCGTCTGACACAGCCGATTTGCTCCGAATCTAATATACCAATTTAATTGAAATTTGGTACACATAATGAATTTTTGTGACCCAAACACGGACGAGTAACGTAAATAAATGAAATTTGAATATGGGGGTAACTTTTCGGGGGCAAATTGGAAATAAAATAAAGTTTTGTAAACTATATCGTGTGACAGATCAAATGAAAGGGCTTGTTGTGAAGATCTCATTTATATAAACTTTAAAAAAATAAGAATATACATGAATATTGCCCATAATATGCCCCCGTTATCTCCGAAACTACAAGGCCTAAAATTATGAAAAATATACAGAGATTGGTTCTTTACTCATAGATTATAGGAAAACCTATAAGTCTATGGTCTTAAAAAAAACATGGTAAATCACTCAATATTGTGCATACAAGCTTACATTTGCAGTTGGAATGTATTCCCATACCAAACATTTTTTTCAACTACAATGTTAAGTTTGTTCTTGGGATAAATTCATCCCAACTACGGAACCCTTCGTTGTGCGTGGCCCGACACGCACTTGGCCGGAATCTGGATAATGTCACCATTTTATAAGCGACATAGGAAGTCGAGCGGCAATACGAATGCGACTTGAACGAGTGAAAACGCGAGAATTGGCCTCAGTTGAGCTCCACGAAAACTGACAAATGCGTGCACTGACTGGACAGGTCAACTCAAATCTGTATGATTCTTTACTCAAAAGATCATCTCAGACACTAATCTACATGGTCCTCATATGGTCTGACCATGATTATGAAAGAGGCTGTGACCTCTGAGTTTATTTCGGTCTTTCTTCTGAGAGTAGTCAGAAAGAAAACACCGGAATCATCTAGTTTTAAAACATGCGTTATTTTGACATATAAAAGTGTTTTTTTTTTAAATCAATTTACAGAAATAAATATCATTTATCACTAGTATTTCAATGGAGGTCTGTACATAACGCGATAGTAAGTCGCGTCGTGTATGGACCGCCATTGAAGTACTAGTGCTGTAACATTCTACCTACTCATTGGTGGTCTGAGTTTGCCACGCGTTACTTTTGAGTAGACTCGTGGTCGATGTAATTATCTATCTATGTTGTCTGAATTGCCCCACTTTAGAGCAAAGTAGTCAGAAGCCAAAAAGTCTGACAACCAGTCTTACCAAAGGGTATCGTGTTACCCAGTAACTGGGATATGGAGGTCAAATAGTCAGTCGCTCCATGCAAAATACTGGTATTCAGCTGCATACGGTTAGTCTGGAAGCCAACACCGACATAGTTGGTAATAGGCTAGGGAGATTGATTGATTGTTTGTCTTCATTTTCTCAGTCGTGAGTTATTCATGTTTTATTTAAAGTTAAAATATTTCAGTTCCCTGTTAGGCCTTCACTTACGAAGCATTTGACTTCCTTTATCTTCATATCATAACATATTACATACTCGTAATTCCCCGTAATAGGGTTAGGCAGATGGGTACTCCCCATAAGGACTCCTCATGGACGTTACATGGGACTTAAACATTATTGGGTGTACCATAGTACACCCAGTAATGTTTAAGTACCATGGGGCGAGCCTATTGCCACCGACCGGGCACAAATCCAGACTCTAGGTTGCTACTGAGAAATTTCGGATGGCAAAACCCAGTAACACTTTGTCCGACCCGGGAATTGACTGATGACACTAGAGCCACGCGGCAATAACTTCAATTATGATACATATCAGTATAATGGAATGTTTACAATCGGACATTATTACTGAGACTGATGTTATTGTTATAACATGTGGAAATATAAACCGTAACTGTCTCGTGCATTGTCACGGTCATATTGTTTGTTTGCTCATAATAATTAACGGTGGTTAGGTCTCTGGGGCCTTAACAAGTGACAATCGCTTTCAAAAACAAGATTAACAGGAAGTTTTTCGTTAGCTTATGTCAGTCACATACATTTTTGACTTCTCCATTATCGTTAACGCTGACAGAACGTCACTGATTGCAAAAAACCTAATCTAATTCTGGTGAACAAACACTTATTGTCTCCTTAAACATCATCATCATCATCATCATTACTTAAAGTTCCTTGTTCTTGTTTCATGTTTATTATTTTATATACATATATATATATATATATTTATATGGATAAGTTTATGCTTTATGTATTTATTGTGTATGTAAATGGTACACCACTGACTACCTGCAGTATTGTCTCTCCTTCTCACTTTAATCCATCCAAAGGTTGTCTGTAAAAGATCGCTTTCAGCGATAAGACCGCCCACTGTGTCACCCTATGTAAAATTTATTTTGTATGGTGTGCATAATAAAGAATATTCTATCTATCTATTGATATACATTTCAATGTTATTATAATACTCAACAATATTACATTATTTTTGTTTTAAAACCGTGGCGAAAGTGATGTGACGATCTGATCATGTTTACGGGGCCATCATGGCCAGAGATCGCACAACATAAAGGAAGGAAAAACGGGAGGCCTCTGACCAGCAGTGGGACACAATGTAGGCTAATTAACAAAATTAAATCTTATCAGAAACAGATAATCTTTCTATTCAGCTGCATCCGGTTAGGCTGAAAGCCGACCCCAATATACATACTTGTGAAAAGCTAATTGATGTCTTTCGTGAACAAAACTGTAAATTACGCCATGTTTCTTTCTTACTCATAGAGCAAGTATTGCACAGATGGATAAGTAGTTGTAGTAGCGGAGTAGTAGTTTTATCAATAGTATATTTATTTTTAAATAACTTAATATTTTATTGTGTTTTTATTTTGGATCTCTGCAAAAGTTTTTTTTTTTTTAAGTCATCATCGTCAATCTTCTACTCTTGACAGGAAACGGTCCTAAACTTTACAACAACACAAAGCTCCTTATAAGTTAAACTTAGATCCACACAAGTGTTATCAAACACGTTTGTAAGAGCGGATATGTTCACACTAATATTTATTTGACGGCTGAAAACACAGACCATTCACGTATGTATGTAGTTTCATATTTTCCAAATAATACTTGTTTATTTTAAAACATAAAAGGCAAAAAAAACTTTAAAAATTTAAAAAAACAAACATTTGCAAATGCAAAATTGTAAGCAGAACTGCTTCAAACACACTGTACATAGAAAGCCACTTATTATAAAGCACATAAACACCGTTACCACTTGTAAGTACCCAAAAAACGGGTCTAAAATGTAACTCCAATGTGGACCCCGAAAAATTTGATTCCTAAAATGGGACCCCCAATAATTTTGCAACATTGTTTTATCTTATATCCTTTCGATACGTATCTGGTTCAAATGCTCACCACTGGCAGTCAGCAGGTGAAAGATGAGGAGGTGCAACAGAATCGCCAGCAGCATCGTTGCCGCCGCAAGCCCGAATATGCGCAGGAGTCGATACAGTGACAACGTAACGTGCATGAACCATATTTGTAAATAGTGGAGAGCATTTCACGTTTTTCATGCAGTGACGGATTTAGGGAAGCGGAAGCTCTTTTTTTTGTTGGTTTGAGTTTATTGGATACTGTTTTTTAAAATCTCACAAATGACAATTGTTCAAAATTCAAAGAAGCTTATTTGCGTGTAAACTTTATCAGACTTTATGATTTTTTCTCTTTAAGTAAAATTGTCTTTCTCCTGTTGTCTTCATTCGTATCAGTATTCCTATTCGGTTAAGTTCAATCTAATCTTCGTTCGAGTGACCGCACATTATTCGACAGCGAACTCATTTGTTTCTAAAGTACTGGTAAATCGCGAGTTCATCGCCCGAAATCTAACGAAATTCTTAGATATGTTTCTAGATTACAAAGTAAAACTATTTGTCAAACAAGATGCTCAGTTTTATTTGACTTATTCAACCACCCGAATTTTGTTAAAACTATTTAAAAAATCAGCATGTTTTGATGTCTATATGTATAAACCGACTTCAAGATTTTTATTTTCGGGTAGCAAAGAAAGCTTGTGAAAACTTCTCCGTCCCAAATCCGCCCCCGACCTGAGAACAATAGCAGCAATAAACAGCGGTAACGTTACGACACGTCCAGCAATCATTGTTGACGGCGATGCTGGCCTGGGCGTGCGTGATCGGAATCCTCGGCCTGTCCGGTAAGACTTCTGTGTACATACGTCACTTGTTTGTTTACGTCATTATTATCTCATTCGGAATCTTAGCGTATGTCCCGTCTCGCTAGGATCCACCGGGAAGGCGTACGTTTGGACGAGCTGCGCCGCGTACACATTTCAATAATTCTCCTTTCAGCCTGCTACATTACTTTCGCGTTATGAATCCATTTAATTTTGGCGAGCTGCGCCGTGCTTTTTATGTTGTTTTGCAATACGATGCGACTCGATGCGGGTGTAATATGCGCTAACGCGAACGGAGCAATCTTGATCCTCGAGTTTCGGCCATTGGCAACTCGGAACTACCTGTTTATGACGTTTTTCACATAATTTCAAAAAACTGCGCAGACTCTGACGTTGCTCCAACTGTCAACAAGTAGTGGAAACCTTTTAAAAAGTTAATATTTGCGGCAACAAATGTATAGCCTTACTCATAGATATGACAGCGCGTCTAAAGGTTTTACGACGCCAAACTTACAGAGTTGATTTTAGAACGATTATGACAGCTGTCAACTTGACGTAACCCCGAGTACTGAGGAGGCGGCCCGCCAAAAGGAGACATAAAAAGATCGCGGAAATCCATCGAACCCAACATTGATTAATGGCGACTGTGATATTGGTAATCATTCACTACCCTTGCAGTGCAGTGAGTTGATTGATTTGCGCTTGCGCCTCACGTACTCGGTTGAACGTCGTTTACATTATTGTTAATTCTTTGATTATTCAGAACATTTTTGAGTTTCATTTACTTACATCTCCTCGCCCGCATACCCACGCATAAGAGATAATAAGACCTCTTCTGATAAACACGACGTATTGCCTTTAGATTATTTTAAATAATACATCTATGGCTGTACTAGTATATTTTGGCGGAACTAACGCCGCCATCTTGTTTTTTCTGTACATTTCACAAAACAATATTGCACAAATGTTTTCCAATAGCGACGCCAAGCAATACCCAAATTTAGACTAACTCAAACTAGTAAGTCATTTCTTATAAAAGCGAATAATTTGCCAAAGACGGTTACAGAACTTAGCAATGGAAAGTTCAATACCCACTTTAAACATATCCTTATCAAAAAAGCATACTACATATGAGATTAAAGACTACGTTGAAGACAAGAAAGTTTGCCAATAATTCCTTCTGCACATGTGGCTTCCCTGGTACCTCATTAACAGCATAACTATGTAAATGTCAATTAACTGCTCCCAAATTACGATGATTATTTTTGTTTAAGTACCTTTTTTATACATACTTCCTTGACATAATCTTTTCATTAACTTTTAAAAGACTAACCGTGGAGTTTGTTGCCGGCTCTTCTCCATAGGAAACGACCAAAGTGAACCGTGCACATAACTTCTGACGTTTCATAAGTGCCCTTGTATAAGTGAAATAAAACATTTTGAATTGAATTGACCCCTATTGTCAACGTCATTCGAACGCCACAAAATCCTTGTGGCAGTGTTCTTTCTTTTCGATGAATCAATTATAATCCTTTGTTCAAATGATATGGCTTTCATAACTGTTACTGTCACAAACTACCTATGACTTTATTCATAACATAATATAACTTAAGTCACGCCTGTACTACCCGAAGTACACCCACATTTCGCCAGTCATGTTTAACTTTATTCATCTTAATTTTAAAACCAGATTTTTCAGTCACTAGGTACTTGTGTTCCATCCTACGTGTTTCTAATATTTACCATGTATATGTATTTACCGAAATCTTCGTATAATTTCTAGAAAGTTTGCACTGTTATCGCCCACAATACAATGTTGATTATTTTTACCTTTTTCCACTACCACCACCTACCGTTGAATTTTATCCGTGTTCGGCCTAATACGTCTCATTTCACTGGTAATTTGCAAACACCTTACCGTCTAGCAGCGAAACCTTTCATAACTGGATTATTATGTTATTGTTGATTCTATTTTCAAGGTAACTTGGCACTTTGTATCGTTGCACTGCATGCGTAACTACAACTACAATCTTTAACACAAGCCGAGTTCTTACATGATTATGGTAAAACTTTATTAACATCACTTTTTCTCTGCACTTTCCGCCATAGTTAACTGACCCACATTATACCCACTCTGATTGTTAGCTTTTATGATCCCATTGCTGGGACGCAAGGCTGATCTCTCTGTGAGATGGAGCGACCCGTAATCCACCACGCAGGCCAAATCTATGTCATTGTGGAAATTGGGGATTTAGGACATGGTTCAAATTCAAATATTTATTGCATAATACATGTGTTTACAAGGTCTTAATGATAAAGTTCACATCGACCCTGTCGCGCACGATAATTACATAAAATATGAGTAGTAGCATGATTCAAAATAAATCAAGTAAATAGGAATGGCATGTATTTAATGCGGCAACTAAGTAAAATGAATAATATTCATTAGGTAGGTTTAAAAAAAAAATAGAGTGGGTACCATATATAATGGGTTGGCAGCTAATAAGGAGTATCGTAATAAGTAATAGGTAGCATATTAATATATCAGTAATAAGCTCCGTTTTAATTTAAACTAGCATCAAGTTTTTCTTTTGGGAACAGAATTAATATCTAAGCGGAAACTTAATGGCGAAAATAAAATAGAAAATGGGCATTCATAAATAATATATTATTATTGTATTATTAGGGCAGGTTTAGATTTTCTATATAATCTAGTCGTTTCTGGAAGTAGGAAGTCACAGTTTTAACATAACCTAACCTAACCATTAAAAAAAAAAAAATAACCTACTCTAACTAGACTGGTAATATATTATCTTTGCCACCCTACTAACATTATTAGTCGCCAAGTCATTATTTATAGCTCCTCGCCTAATATTTTATTTGACTGGTATAGTTTATTTGCTACCTAAACGCAGCTGCTAGTTTTTAGTTTTTATAACACCTTTAATTTTGAACCTTACATAATATAATAGTCGCGAAAATATTTAATCGCTGGCAAGTTATTTTATTTGTTGCAAACATTTAGTCGACTTTTAAGTTATTAGTCACTCGGAAAATAATAAGCTAATAGGAATTAAAATAGTTATCATTAAAAAATCTAATAAATAATATCACATTTAAATTGTATTAAACGTCTTTGCAAATCATACCTCTAAATCATTAGAAAGAATCAATTCATTTAAAATAAATAAGATCACACACAAATTAAATGTAACAATCCATATCGCAAATAGAAAAAAATATTAGGAATCGTTCAAAATTCAATTCATTTGAAATAAATAATGTCACAGAATAAATAATATAATAAAGTCAAATACAATATAATAAAAAATTCAATAGCGCTTAAAATTGACACTGTCACAGATTAAAATAATATCAAAAAGTCAAATAAAAATGTAATAAAAAATTCAATTAATTTAAAATAAATAATTTCACAGATTAAAATAGTATATTCAAATAAAAGTCAAATAAAGTATAATCAAATTTTCTAAAACTGAATAATTAGTGGAAGTCATGCTATTTTCAAATTCAAATTCAAATAATTTATTTCAGACATGCGTCCATAGTGTTAGTATACAAGATAACTTAAAGACTAAGTGTTAGTAATAATAAAAATTAATTAAAAACGCAAATTGGTGTGGATTCTCACCCAGTGGCGCAGCAGAGGGGAGTCCCACCGATCTGAAAACACGCTCAGGAGACTGTTGGTGGCGGTGCGCAGCCGGCCATTCATGGAGGCGGCCCTCTTGCGTATTATGGCGTAAAAGTCATCAGTATGTGCCTCCGCAAACATACCGGACGCACTACATCGCCACGCCCGCCCCAACAGTATCCTGAACGCATTATTATATTGGACACGCAGATCACTGTATGTCCTCTGCGTAAAACTGGTCCAAAGACTGCACGTGTAAAAAGACTGGCAAAAGGCTTTAAAAAGAGTTATTTTTACTTCGTCAGTACAACGTGCAAATCTTCGAACCAGCATATTACATCGAACAGCCAGCGACCTGCGTTCCCTCTCTTAGATATCAATATTATCCCTGAGATCATCAGTGACCCAATGACCCAAGTACTTGAATTTCTTTACCCAAGCTAAAGGAGTACCACAAAGCGAGACACCGGGGACATCAGAATAATTTATGACACTCGCTTTAAACATAATAAGTTCGCTCTTCTTGACATTGTACTTGAGCCCATGGGCCACTGCATAGGACTCACAAATCGCCACAAGTGTCCTTAAAGCGCCGATCGATGGGCTCAGAAGGGCCATGTCATCGGCATAGCTAATATTATTCATACAAATACTATCTATATGACATCCAACTCTGGCGCTGCTGAGCTCACCGATCAGCCGGTTTATGTACAAGTTGAAGAGGCGGGGCGAGCTCAACCCCCCCTGCCTCACCCCGCACTCCAGCCGGTACACATCCGAATGAGCCTCCGCCCACCTAACACTATTCCTCTGATTATTGTACCAGTAACGAAACAAGGATGTTATTTCATTCGGTAACGTTGTATCGCTCTGCAATTTCTCCCACAGTACATCATAAGACACTAGGTCAAATGCCCTTGACAGATCCAAAAAACAAGCGAAAACAGGTGTTTTTCGGGAGGTATAGTATTGGACAGTTTGCTTAAGGCACAGAATGGCACTCTCCGTCGATAGACCAGGTTTGAAGCCAAATTGCGCATCATGGAGTTCAATGTGTTTATCCAACTGTTGATCAAGCAAACTGTCCAAGATCTTGGCGACTATAGTGGCCAACGAAATAGGCCTATAATTGGACACATCAGAGGCGTCTCCCGTCCTATCCTTAATTATCGGCACCACCACTGTGTGCATAAGGTCCTGCGGTAGATAATTATGGCTAATGCACAAATTAAAAAGTAAAGCAAGAACCCTATGCAGATGTAGGCCAGCATGCTTTAGGTGCTCGACGCTGAGGCCGTCGTGACCTGGCGACTTACCTCTTGTCATTCTTTTTATAACAGCGTCGATCTGTTTAGCTGTAAACATTATGGCAAGCTCACCAGAACCCGAAAACCCCCCTTCATCGGACACCCGCCGCCCTGTTTTTAAGAGAGACCGAACACTGAAATTGTTTTTAAAAAGGTTGGCGATATCTTTAGGTTCACTCAGACCCGCCACACTCGCAGGGAGACTCGGCTTGGCCTTTAATTTATTCGTTGTTTTCCAAAATTTAGAAAACATTTTTTTAGTATGACTTTTTGCCAAAATATCTAATTTAATCTGTTGTTGATTGTTTTGAACAAATTTTAATTTAGTCTTAAATATCCTTCTTGTATCACGCATTTTCTGATATATAGTCCCCTGAGTAGGTGAACCATGCAAAAGCCAAGTCTGATAATGTGTACGAGCCTCCCTATGAGCGCCGCTGACATGTTTGTTCCAACCTGTGACATATTTGTGTCACCTGATGCAATCACTACAAACATATGTGTAATACGGCACCATCATTTTGATGTTTCATTACAAAAAAATCTAAAACATCAAACAGGTCGAATTCTGGAAAATTAAAAAAAAAACATAAGAATTGGGCTTTCTCGAATCCCATGAATTTTCACCTAGGCTCTATGGGGTGCTTAATTGTCGCAGCTTCATTGCCATTCAATTTGAAAAGTGATATTTAGTGACGAATTATGGAAAATTAAAAAAAAATAATAAGAATTGGGTTTTCTCGTATCCCATGAATTTTCACCTATGCTCTATGGGGTGCTTAATTGTTGCAAATGGGTCACACTTTTACGTCATTGAAGGAATACGTCAAATTACAAGTCAACCCGTATATATTTTAAATTGGTTTCCTCACGATTGTTTTTTTTAAGATTTGTACTAACTCCATCCATTTATATGTGTAATTGTTATCACCATCTTCCTAGCTTTATACTAATTGATCAATATCATTGCCTCGAACAGTATCATTAACGTTAATCTCGTTTTATCTTCCAGCACTAATATCATGCAACTCAGAATTTTTTTACTCCCAAAATATCTTCCGAAGATCTGACGGATGCAACCTCTGTTTTGAAAAAGACTGCTTGGCCCTCGACAAGGCAAGGTGTGACTATTATGCAGAAGCTGATTCTATAATACCCAAAGATGAAAAGGATCCGGACGGAATTGAGGATGCTACCAAGAAGAAAGAAGTTGATGATTTGATATTTGACTTGATTGACAAAGGTAAGCTGATATTGAAATTTTATTTATATGTCTGAGGACTGTGAGCGGTACAACCAAAGAAAGTCTAAAGTAGTGGTTGAAGAACCCAATTCAAAGACTTTTTTGCTTATGCACATGTTTAATTTATATATGTTTAAAGGCCTTACCAACTAAGTACAAACATAGCATTAACCCACAGCTTTTGATCTCGTATCAGGTACAGCTGCACGGGTCGATCGATCAGGTTAAACTACGCTTGCCGCAGTCAGTCCGTGGATATATCTATATATCTAACATACAGAGACCCCGTCCCGTCAGTCATTCTTGGATCTTTGACAGTCGGGTCGTCAGAAGCCCGAAAGTCTGACAACCTGTCTTACCAAGGGGTAACGTGTTACCCAATAACTGGGTTGTGAAGGTCAGATAGGCTGTCGCTCCATATAAAATACTGGTAGTTGCATCCAGTAAGACTGGAAGCCAACCCCAACATAGTTGAGAAAAGACTTGGTAGATTTTTGACTAATAGCGTTAGCAGTGCTAGTTTTAAGTTGTGTCTGTTACAGGGTTGTCTAACAACATGGAGTGCATACCTTACGTCTCCCGGTATACGAACTGCAATAAAGGTAAGCTTTTAATTTTTTTTCGTTTTTCTTAATATTCTTTAACAAAATAATCTTGAAATCGCCAATCTATTGAATTGCCTTCAAAGATAGCCTAGTTTAAGGAGGAAATTAGCCTTCCCCACAAATCACAGTGCAAGTCATTTTCCAAATATTCATTTTACTTGTCAAAATCAGGTTTCGAAGCATTATCAATGTTCCCTAAAAGTATGAAATGGAATTCTGTTTTTTACGGAGGTAGATCTTTTAAGACATTCTACACGTAATTTTTTTGGCGCCGGCATTTCCTAGCTGACTGATCCCTGAGAAGAAATGCCGAAATAAACTCAGATGTCATGGTCTCTTTTAAAGTCTAAACTATATTTAGAATAGATTTGGATGAAATTTGGCTCATGGGTAGACCATGAGCCAATTTTTTTTTTGTTTTTTGTTTTTTGACTACATCGTAGGGCTCGTAAAACACGAGGACGATCCGTGTTTTATAACGAATCGTCTTTTTTCACGGTGGCAATGCTTTTTAAATGGCCGTGTTCACACGCATCACAATCGTGAAAAATTACGAACACGTCGTAAATCACGTTCGTCAAAAACCATGAAATCATGAATCAAGTGTGAACATCTAATAGGATATTTTGTTGACGAATCGCGAAAAAACTCGTTTCCGTATGCAATGTGTGTGCATCCGTCATGACGTATCGTTTTTATTGACGAATCGTCAATGACGGGTCCCGTGTGAATGAGCTCGTCCATTGGAGTAACTTAATTAGTCCTATCGTCCAAGTAATCACAATAAACAATTTTTTTCTAAGTCTTAGATTAAATTTAAAAAAAAACTTTTTATTGATTTACGAGACGTATATGTAAGGACTAGGTGGGTCATATATTTTAACTTTTTCTCAGCTAGTTGTAATGATAATCACCGCAGTTTGAGTACTTTATGCGGCCTACCCAAACGTCCCTTCTTTGGTATCGTTTGTTGAATCGTTAAGCTCCTTAAGTTCTGAGTTGAGCTACACAATTTCTGACAAATGCGTGCACTGACTGTACAGGTCCACTCAATCCATGTGGTTATTTCCTCAAAAGACCATTTCAGACACCAATGTACATGGTCTTCACATGACCTGACCAAGATTATGTCTGGACTTTAAAAGAGTCTCTGAGTTTGTTTCAGATTTTCTTCTCAGAGTCGTCGAATAGGAAACGCCGACCTCATCTAGTTTTTAAAATATGATTGACGTGTAAAAGTGTTTGTACAAACCTATTTACAGAAAATAAAATCATTTCTCCTAACCCAGGTCCCCCCCTCGTCCTAACCGAAATGAAACGAAACGAAACCGTCATGAAATGATTTGGTAAATGGTTTGTGTTTGGAAGTATCCAATGTCCTGACATAGGATCCCACGGGATCGAGATTTATGCGGGTGAAACCGCGGGACGCAGCTAGTTTCAAATAAACCAATTACAGGCACTTTTAAATTGCCAAGAGGATGGTCAGTCACAAAGATGAAACTAGATAGTTGCCCATTCCAAAGCGTAATAGGTTCAGTGAAGTTTCTTGTCCGTTCTTCTCCATAGGATTTACCTATGGAGAAGAACGGACAAGAAACTTCACTGACACTTTTTTTAAATCAAAATAATAAGATTTTGTGTGAGTGTAACAGTGCAGGGGCATGGCTGGAAATCTTGAATGTCATGTATTATTATTACACACTTGCATGTTTATGTTCCGTGCGCGATTTCCTGTGGATGTTATATTTTACTTGGCCTAGTCACAATTTGTACACATTTTGTTTTCTTTAAACAAGCGTCGAGTACGCGCGGATGTTTCCAACGCTTCGGCTGAGAACACACATCTGCTGTTTTTACATACCAGGCAATTGATAACAAATTGTGGAATTTGCAACAAAATGATCGATGACACAACAAATATGTCAACACAACTACAGAAATGTTTATAAATATTTGATTACTTCTTTTATCATGCAGATGCATCATATTTGTAACATGTGACTAAGTAAATAACATAACACCACTCCTGGTTTCCCCGAAGGGTCAGACAGAGGTGTACCTATAGTAGGTACACCCACATTTCGGCAGTTATGTTTAAGTCCCATGTAATAGGGGGCGAGCCTATTGCCAACAACCGGGCACAAATCCAGACTCCGAACTGCTACTGAAAAATTCCTGATAGAAAACCTAATAACACTTTGGCTGACCTGGGAATCGAACCCAAAACCTCCTACTCAGCAGTAGCGCTTATGACTACTAGACCAACGAGGCAGGGTTACTAACTACAAACCATTTAAAATAAAAAACCGGCCAAGTGCGTGTCGGACCACGCACAATGAAGGGCTCCGTAGTTGGGATGAATTTATCGCAAGAACAAACTTAACTGTATAGTTGAAAAACATGTTCTCCCATACGGAATGTATGGGAGAACAAGTTTTTCCAAATTTAAGGTAGTCGATTATTACTCATTAACTTACAAAGCCTGTTTATCTGAAATAGTTTTCCTTTTAATTTCGTTATAATATATACTACTGCCGTGAATTTTTCCACATATCCAAAACCAACCATTTAGCTGGTAGGGGAAGACACATTACTCTAACAATGCACTTTAAAGCTTAATATTTCGCAAACGGATCCCTGAATCCAAAAATGGTTTTCACAAACTCAATATTTTTGAACGACCTTTCCAACGATAGATACCCCACACTATGGAATAGATGAGAAATTAAAAAAATCCCCACTTTCGGGATTTTATTTTACTACTTTGTCAGGGTGATTAATATACCCATGCCATATTACAGCTTTCTAGTACAAAGAGTCTCTGAGACTACTACAGGACAGACAGAGCGCAACTGCATGACCAAAATAATTATGTCTATTAATAATGTCTGATGAGGTTGACGCAAAGTTGACATGGTAAACTTATTTTTCTATTTTTAAACTAAATTGTATGTCCCTAATAATTGTGTAAGAATTAATGTAAAATAAGGTTGACTAAAACAGTAACATAACCAACAACATTGATATACCTACCTACTTATTAATATAAATATTGTACATTAATAATATTGTAAGATCTGACTATTTACCTGTGACAAACAATAAATAAATGAATTGAATTGAATTGAAACTATAAGGGTTTTTGTTTACTACGGAACGCTACAAAAGAATGAAGGAATTTTTAGTAGCAGCCCGGAGTCTGGATTTGTGCCCAGTCGACGGCAATAGGCTCATCCCCATTACATGGAAATTAAACATAAGTGATGAATCATGGGTGTACTATAGGTACACCTGTACTTGTATGTTTAAAAAAGGAACTGTTTTTACAAACTTACTAGCTGCCCGCCGCGGCTTCGCACGGCTACCCGTGCGAAGTATTTATCTACGGCGCACCTACGTACATATCATAACCTACCCTGTCCTACCTATCTACCTACCCTATCCTACCTATCTACCCTACCTACCCTACCTACCTACCTACAGTACTAATATCGCTATTAAAAATAGGGGTTTGTGGTAGAAAGGTGAAAATTTAGGCTTGTATGTATTTTTTAATGCAGAAGTGTCAATTGATAAAAAAAAACTAAAAAGATCGTTTTAAAAATTGGGCTGGTCCACAATCACTTAGGGGTATGAAAATTAGTTAACGTCCTATTCTCAGACCTACTGAATACACACACAACATATCATAAGAATCGACCAAGCCTTTTCGGAGGAGTTTTATTACAAACACTCACACGAAAATTTTATATATTAGATAGGTTTAAAGAACTTTATTTCTCATAAGAACTTAACAGTTCGCTTACAATGAGATACTTAGTGATCTAATTACATTAGTTAGTTACCTCTAGGGTGTTGGAGACATTATATCAGTGATTATAACTAGTAGGTACCATTAATATTAGTTACTTCTAGGGTGTTGGAGACATATTATTATTAATTGACTTCTAAAAAAAAAAAAAAAAGGAATCGGATGTTTGCATTCTAAGACACAGATTATGGCAACACACCGCAACACCCAGAATAAACTAAAACTTTCAGTTCATCTCGGATGCCGCGATGTATTGCCCCAATCTGCGTTTGAATGTGTTTATATTGTCACATTTTTTCAAATCCTCCGGTAAACTATTGAACAGCTGTGCGCCTTCAACCAATATCGTTTTTTTACCATAATTAGTGCGAGCGTGCGCTGGTTTTATCTGGATTTTGTTTTTATTCCTTACGTTATAAGTTATGTTTTTCATATGTAGTTGTATGTTTGATTGAACAGATTTGGTGATGATTTTTTTAATAAGAATACATGTGTAGTATTTATAAAGATGAGTTATATTTAGGAGTTTGGTTTTTTTGTATAGTATTCTTGTCGGAGTTAAATAGTGATAGTGAAATAATGTTTTTATAATTTTGTTTTGTGTTCTTTGTAGTGGGTCTAGGTAAGTTTTAGCAGCTGACCCCCATAGCTCAACTAAATATTCAAGATGAGATTTAACCAGAGAGTTATATATTATTTTACGTACTTTTTTTGGAATGCAGTTTGAAACTTTACGCAGTGCTGCCAGTAATGACATCAATTTTGTTTTGATATGGTTGATGTGATGTTTCCAAGTTAGTTTGTCGTCTACATGTAATCCTAGGTATTTTTCATAGGTTGACCGTTTGAGAACTTCTTTATCTATTGTGAGTGGTGTGAACTCTGGTAACGGTTTGTTTTTGGCGCAAAAAATCATGAAAGATGTTTTTGCGGCGTTGATAGTAAGTAAATTACATTTTAGCCATTCGTTCAGCAGGTTAAGGTCGGTTTGTGCGTCCGTTATAATATCATGAATAGATTTATTGAAATAGAATAGACATGTGTCATCTGCGTATAGAGTTAAGTGGCCTCTAAGTCCTATGTTATTAATATTATTAATATAGATTAGGAAGAGTAGTGAGCTAATAACGGAGCCCTGGGGACAGCCATACGTAATGTTTTGAACAGAGCTAGTGAAATTGTCTAATTTAACTACTTGGCGCCTATTCTGTAGGTATGATGTGAACATATCGAGTGCGCTGCCTGTGATACCTATATTATTTAGTTTCTGGATGAGCTTTTGATGGCTTACTGTGTCGAATGCTTTTTTTAAATCAATAAATATCCCTAAAACCACATTTTTTTTATCAATATTTGTTTTTATTTTTGTTATTAAGTCTACTGCAGCTGTTAGGGTACTTGACTTAGCTCGAAAGCCATACTGTTGATCTATCAAGAAATTCTTGTTATTTAGGTATTTA
This sequence comes from Agrochola circellaris, assembly GCA_914767755.1. Lineage (NCBI taxonomy): Eukaryota > Metazoa > Arthropoda > Insecta > Lepidoptera > Noctuidae > Agrochola > Agrochola circellaris. The sequence continues at coordinate 18,826,253 of OU611850.1, read as the reverse complement.
CTTAGCCGATTATATAGAACTCGTTCGAATATCTTTGATAGCACTGGCAAGACAGACACCGGCCTATAGTTACTCGGGTCAGTTCTACTTCCGGATATATAAATTAGATGATTATTACAATCTTAAATGTCAATTTCTACTCTGTAACTTGTCCGTGTTGACGTACTCAGAGAACGTGTGCCTCGACTGCAAGACCTGTGCCTGCAACCCTGAAGGCAAGTGGAACTGCACCACCATGCAACCGTGCCACAGCCAGATTCCTCCTCTCCACATTGATCACCAGGTCCTCGTTATGATCATCGAGGCTTTAACAGACAGTAAGTGTCATCATCATCATACAGCTAAAAGACTTCCACTGCTGGACATAAGTTTTCCCCTAGCGTCGCCACATCGACCGGTCCTGAGGGCCTAGACCAATTGACAATCTGTCATCGATAACGATGACGGAAAAGTCAAAAATGTAAATGTATGTATAGTGCCTGACATATTATGAAAATAAATACGGGAGGAGGCTCTCGTTAGTCAGGTATTTCTGGACACGGCGCGTATCGTTAGGAGGCGCCTCTCTCGAGAGCCCTGACCACCTGTAGCTTGGACCCTGTCCCCGATACCGGTGACCGGCTACAAAGTTTTTTATTAACACATAAGTAATTGTATACAGATGAAATAATGGAAATAAATAAAAAAGCCATATCTTGCTCTAATTTTTTAACAGCATTTAATTTGGTTTCATTTGAGAGAGGTGAAGGCTTCCTCCAGAGAATGCCAGCTTTCTCAGCGTGATCCAGCTATACGCACGATCTCGTCCTCCCAGCGAGTGTGTGGTCTTCCCCGTTAACGTTTGCCAACCGGTCTCTTCCAAGTCAGTGACTGACATAAGCTACTGAAAAGCGTATATACATCCTGTTGAATGTGGTTGTACAAATACGAAACGCTTTGAAAACGATGTCACTTTTCTAGGCCCTCTGTACTTCTCACATCCAGTGGATTCCTGCAACCTTCATCGAGTCCTTAGTCCACACACAGAACACTATAACACATATCTCAACTGTTATTTCGATAACCATCATTCTGTAGATCATCATCTTCATAACCTTTTCCTAACTATCTTGAAATCGACTTCACAACCAGATGCAACTCACGACAGTCCCTATTTTATTTTATTCTTATAATAATTACAGATACGCACCTAAGGAAGACAAAACGTTCAGTAACCGATAATTCTAAAGATGCTGCCACTACTATAACCTTAGAGCAGCTGTCTGAATGGTTATATGGAGCCAAACCTTTGAACATGAAGAGGATCAATCCAAGGGACATTACATCAACAACAGATTTTGCCATAATTGTAGCAGACGATCAACCAGCTTCCGAGATTGCTATCACAGTAACTGGTAATGATCACACGGTTTTTTTTAATGGCTATATTAAGCCTGTCGTATGATTCCTTCGTAAGTCTAGTGGCCACAAGCACGGCTGCTTAGTTTCCTGCGTTCGATGCCCGGATCAGACAAACTGTTATTGGATTTTCCCAGTATTAGCCCCATTCATTGAAATACATAGGCTCGCTCCCTGTTATATGGGATTTAAATAATTTAAACATAACTGTGGTGGGGTGTACTATACACCTCTTCGATGATTACTGGCGCGATGTTATGTTATGTGTTATTAGAGTTTAATCTTAGAGAATAAAGAGTCAAATTGATACTACTTGCCTTTAAAATACGTCTAAGTCAACCTTCATTTGATCAACTTCAATTTTCAGACCCAACCGTGACAGGACTTACAACCATGGAAGGGACAGAGACAGCAACCATTGAAGACACCGACTATGTAGCATTCGATGAAGTACTGCGCAACATTGCTGTTGACCCCCAAACGTATAACCGAAGCAAGCCATTGGACTATGAACCATTAGACAATATAATCAATAATCAAACTTTCAGCGTTGATTACATGATTATGGATGAAGAAAATACAACTAACGGTACCTCAGACGATCACTTTGGGGACGTGATTAACTTTATGCTCGATTACAATGATGTTGTGACTGCCACTGAATCTACTGTCGCAGGTGCTACAGAATTATTGATTGATTTGCTTAAAACACCTGAAAAACTAGCCGATGTGAATGTTAGTGAAGGTACGAATTCAAATAATAGATATATTAATAAAATAAATAGTGCTAATATATAATAGTAAATTATTATACAACAATTTACACTGTGTACTAAATTAAATAACTTACTACACAAATAAAGAATAATAATAAAAAATATATATACGAGTACATCTGCTTGTGACAGGTCTTAGGTAAATCTACTCTAAACGTCGAAAATATGTAAAGGTCTGAAATATAATCTTCTTTACATATAAACAGTTCCGTGAATGATTGACTAAGTAACAGACACAGTAATAACACGCACGTTAATCCTTATTAGAGAATCATCAAAAATTAGTAGAACGCAAGAAGAAAAGAGAATTATGTGTTAAATTATAACAGTTCTTTTTGTTACTATTTTTACTAACAACTATAGTAGCAACTTTCGCGAAAACAACAACGTCATTTCATTAACTTAGAAAAAAAATTAAAATTTGATCGCGTATTAATCCCTATGTATTACCGGTACCTATGTATTTTTTCAGATTATACAAATTACAACAAAGATCAAGATTCAAACATCATTGAAAATTCAAACGACATAATACAATACAATGCTCTTCGCATCATGAAAAGAGATGTAACAGGGCAGGAGCAAAATACAACGACCAATGTGGTGCCAACTATTACAATCATAGTAAACACCACGAATACTACCAGTACCAATAATACTGAAGAACCTACAGATTTACAAGAAAATGTCCTCATACCTTTAAGTAAAATCATTTCTGACAAGGTAAAAGAATTAGAAAATTTGCAAAAAGTCAAAGCAGACCTGCTAAAATATGTCAAAAGTAATAGTCATCCTGACGACAAACCAATAGAAGATAATGCTACACGTAATACATACTTTTCTATTTACAACGTTGCAATGGCGACTGGTTTAGATGTAGATCTAAGGAGAGCGAACCCAAACATATATGAAAAATATATGTTAAAACTAAAAAGTGATATTTTCGAAGTCATTAGAGACATATCTGGAATTCAAAAATATAAAAGCTTGGAGTTACCTGAAGATTTAAAACGTCTCATGCATGCGATGAAGAGATATGTTTACAGAAATCAACTTATCGAAACACCAAAAACAAACAAGTTAAGAAGACAAAAAAGTTTTAGACGGAACATGGAGCAGACTAGTCGGTGTGATCGTCTGTCATACAAGGATTGTTTGGTGCAAGTCATCGAAGTAATTGACAAAGACATGCCAAAGTCTAACGCTTTATCTCCATTATCACCAGCCTCAAGGAAAATCATGAAACACGTCATTAAATCTTACTACGTTGATCAGCTTGCCATTCCAGGGTTAAGCACACACGACCCATATTATAATTTGACAAATTATTTAAATAGTATCGGTATTAAGTGGCAGGAAGTGACGGCTAATCTCATAAGTAGCACTCCTTTTGCAAGCCTTCACAGGATGAAACTATTGCATTGTATTTTAACTTTGGATATAAGTAAAATTCACGCTGCTATCGGAATAATAGATTTCGCTCACAGCCGAAGAATGGTTTCTATATTAGATAAAGTGAGTGATGACACATTAGATAGATTAGACGCTGGACTGACTGCGATTCATAACAAAATAGTAATGTTAATCAAATACTACAAGAAAATACCTAAGCCAGTAGAGGCTAAACAACCCCGAGCAGATATAAAGAAAACTACGACCAGACCGCAATCATTTTTGACCACACAAGATCCAAAAGAGGTACGCAAAACGAAAAAACGTTCATTTATAAAACACATACGCACCTTACTAAGGACTTCTAAGAACGATATTGCAGAACTTTTGCACAGAAAGGTTCCAAAATCAGAAATAGTGAGACAACTTGCTAAAAAGAGGTTAGACGAAATATCAGAGAAAAGATACGGCGAATATGAGGACACCATGAGAAAATGGCAAAAGAACTTGGAACTTGGATCGAGAATAAAAAGATCCGTTTTAGACCAGTTCCAGAATCGTATCAAGAATATAATACCGCGATATCTCAGACATAAGGTAAACCCACGAATAAAAGAGAATCACAAGAACGCTACAGCAGACGCATCACGTAAAGCCGACGACAGGAAAAAGAAAAGGAAGGATAGGGAAGCTTCAAGACGAGGTAAGATAGATATAATAAACTTTTTAATTTATGACGGCACGGATTGTCAAGGAAAAAATATATATGGATATATATAAATTTTGGTTAGTAGTAGCAGTAACAAGTCAGTACCAGTAAGACATAATACTACTTTTACACTATATTGGCATTACATACTACTAGATGACCCGGTGAACTTCGTACCACGTGAGATCGATATTTTTTCAACTGTTCCTTTGGGTTTTCCTCATTTCCTTTTTTTCCTAAACCACCCCAAGATTCGACAAAAAAGAAATCAAATCAGTCGAGCCATTTTCGAGTTTTTGCGAGACTAATGCACGGCAATTGATTTTTATATATAAAGTAGATAGAAGATAGATAAATTTGCGTCTAATGTCTGATGATGACCCGAACTTTTATGACAAATCGTCTAAATTGATTTGAGCCGATCCGGGTTTTGCGTGACACCAAAGTTTTACTTCATGATTCGATGCTCACGTTCAATTATTGTAGCTTTACGTCTTTCAAAATGTACCATGCATGTTGTGTTTAAGAAACAAGAAATAAAATTACATAACATAACATCACGCCCCGAAGGGTCAGACAGAAGTGTACCTATAGTAGGTACACCCACATTTCGGCAGTTATGTTTAAGTCCCATGTAATAGGGGGCGAGCCTATTGCCAACCACCGGGCACAAATCCAGACTCCGGGCTGCTACTGAGAAATTCCTGAGAGAAAATCCCAATAACACTTTGCTCGACCTTAGAATTGAACCCAGGACCTCATGCTCAGCAGTAGCACTTGCGACCACTAGACCAAAGAGGCAGTCACTAGACCAATAAAGAAAATTAGGTATTCCTAAAATCTATAATTGTTCTCAGAACGTAAAGCCAGGAAGACAACAACACCTAGGTCGAGGAAACCAGCTACGCCGAGGAACAGAAGAGTCACCATACGCCTAACGACCACCAGGGCCAGGAAATCAACCGCTTTAACAACTAAAACACATTGATTCAAATTAGAAAGTAATCCGGCTCTGCTGTGATTCATGCAATCTAAAGTACAAATAATAAAGTATACATTTTAAAGAGTAGCTTTTATTTAAATTTCTTCTATATTTAGCAAGAAACTGCGAATAAAATTGTACTAAAGATTTCTTACTGGCTTTATCTTTATTTATGCCAATTAAATACTGTACGGAATGTCCATTGTGAAATTGTCCGGGGGAGAAAAGAGAAAATGAGTTTTCGGCAGATATTTGTAAAGCATCTAGTTAATTATTACAAAATAGCCCTACGCAAAATCGATTCATCGATGAAATCGTAGGTGATGGACTTATGGACCCTTGGGCAATAGCTAGCAATCGTAGTAGGCAAGGCAATACCGCCTTAAATAAATCCAAAACACTTTCATACAAAACATTTATTGAAAATTACAAAAGTATCTAAAATTATGTTTTCTACAATCCCATGTTCTTAATGTTCAACAGCTGTTTGATCAGATGGTCTTGTGAGACCCAGTTCATGTGCTTTGCTTTCAATTTGTTTGGATCCTCCTGCAGTACTGGGGCTTCCTTTTGGTGCTGTGCCATCCGACGCAATGGTTTTGAAGTAGACGATACTAGAAAACAAACAAAAAAGATTTGTACTTTAATTTGTTACGACGAGTTAATTCATATCTTGATTGTGTTGCGAAGGTGTATGAATCTACAGCGTAGAGTTTTATACCAGAAATATGCCTCACGTTTCAGTCTCAAAAAATACGAACCATCTTTATCTTCAACAGTCTGAGGTAAATAGGTATTTTCCGAAAATGAGGTACTTTTCGTAAAAGTATACAAGTCCTATACGTTGTTGACTACGTTAATCCCAGATCAGTTCCGGTTGACAGACATTTACCTAATAAATAATACCTAATTATGCAAATTCAAATAGTATAAAATGCGATTAGACTTACCAACATATTTATCGTTTGCAAGTTCATTTTGATTCTGCAATACAAAAATCTTGAACAGTTCATTAGCAAGTTTATAATTGCCAGTATCCATATAATATAGAATCTTTTGAGCTATATTATATGTTATATCGTGCTTGACATCAGTTTCACTATCCTCTTTCAGCTTTAGAAACATCATCACTCGATTTCTGATCAGCTGGTTCACGATCTGTATCCTTGTTATTTTCATCGCATCTGTTTCTTCGTGAGGGTCATCGGCTCTAATAACAGGTTTATTTTTTAGTTTAGATTTCAGCATTTTGTCACCTGAATTCATTTCAGTGACGAATAACTTTTTAGGGTCCAGTTTAACTTTTTCTTTTACTTTTTCACTCAACTTTAGTCCTGTCTCCATATTTCCGACAAATTCTTCCAGTTCAGCAAATTGTTCTATAGGCAATTTCGTTAGATTGTCGAAGGATAGTGTTATTTCACCAATTATATTTATTGTAGTCTGAACGTCTTGCTCTAGCGCTTTAAGCAATATGAGTTTTCCTGTGGCGGGAACGGGGAATAGTAAAGCATGGGGTTTATACGTAGAACTCCCATTTTCAATTTTTTCGATCATTTTCTTTATTGCGTCATATGATTTAGGAATTTTATTTATTGACGATCTACGAGTCTTTAAATGTGATTTATCATTTAAGTTTTTAACTAACCGTTCCCATACAATAGCGGACTTGGGCCTCTCAGTCATTATGTCACCAGTGTTTCTGCGAGACATGGCCACTTTCATTTCCTTTTTTAATCCTTGAAATATGTTTGCTATCTTTTTTACTGGTTCAATATTTTCTTCTTTATTAACAATTTCTGTTCGATCAGCTTTTAAAAGATTATAAATACAAGGTAAGGCATCTGCTACTTTCATATTACCTTTAAAGCTGACTCCTCTGGCACTCTGTATCTCTATTAAATCTTCCATTATTATTTTCAAATGCGCTTTAAGTTTCTCCTTTGTTGAATTAAACTTATAAGAATCAATGCCCTGGATACTAGATGGCATACTCTTTTCTTCTATTTCTTTCGTGGTGGTTTCAACCGTTTGTTTTTGTGTTTCATTTGGAGATTCTCGGATATTGGCCTTTTCAGGTTCTAGCAATTTTATCAAATCACTAAATGATTTTAATTTGAAAAATTCTGACAAGTTGAGTAAAATATTGCCTTCAAGGCTTGGCCTCGTTTCAACTTCATCGTTTTTATTATTCAGTAAGCAATCTGGGTTTCTGTCAACATGCGTTAAGTAGTCCAGAATCATTTTATCTTTAGCTGACACAGTCATATTAGTTATATCAACATTGTACATTTTCTTAAACTTTTTCTTTAGGTTATTATTACCTTTTAGGAAGTTTTGACTCTTGATGCCGTTTGCTATTTTCTTATTATTCCTTTTTGGCAAAATTAGCTTTGTTATTTTTTCTAAAAGATTGCCAAACATATTGAAAGAGTTTTCTTCATCTTTAGTTAATTCAGTATCACCATGCTTTTTATTATTTGAGAGTGTGCGATTAAAAACTAATTTGGGTCCATGTTGCAATTCACTTAGTTTGCCTTGAATATTTTCAAACTTTTTAATTATATCTAGCACATTGTTTATTTTGGCTATTGCTTTAATGGTAGCCTCTTTTTGGTTAATTTTTCTCTCTACTTTAGCCTTTTTTTGTTTAATATTCATCTCTTCTTTTCGCTTTTGCAGTCTATCGTCCTCATCCTTTGTATTCTTTCTACAAGGTAATTTAGCTGAACTTTCTTCATCACTAGTATTACTTGCATTGTATAACAACTTCTCAGATTCACTAATAGTATCACAGATAGAAATGTTTTTAGCGTCCTTATTCTTATCTACTGCAATTGATAGCTGTTCCAAAGCATTTTTCAGGAACGTTTCTTGCCTCATATTTAGTGGCTCTTTGAAAAGTTCCAGTAAGTCAGCAATCTTTTCATGTTTTAATCCATCTGTTTCTGTTGAGGATGCAGCAGCATCTTTTTCCATGTTCCATAGTTTATTTAATAGGTTGCCAGCAATGAAGGCCATTGCAGTCAAAGTGTCATTTTCGGGAGTGAAAGTGATGTTTGATACTGGAGAAGCGCTGGCATCTCCAATAGTTTCATTGCCTTTTTTCAATTCGTTGACTACGATCTTTGAAAGATCGTCGTTCTTCGTATTTTGCGTGTAATTACCGAGCACCGTTTTTAAATTCTCATGGCTTGAATCAAATTTGTTTTCTTGTTCTATTGTTTCTATTTTATTATCAGTTATTTGGCTGTATGCCTTGGGTTGGTTGTATTCAATTTGCAGTGCGTTGCTGGTAGTATCTGCCAATCCCGATCGTCTCGAACCAGTGAGTGGCGGCTTCATGTCGATTTTCTTAGCAACCAATGTTCCCGTTAGGTTAGAGCCCTTTAAAGTCTCTAAAGGTATAAAAAGTAAAGTATAAAATTTAAAAAATTAAAAATTGGTTTTAAAATAATAGATATTTACAAACTAGGCGTATCTGTAGAAAAATATTCAACGTACCTTCGTTTATTTCATCAATTGCAGCATAGTATTGAACTGTATTATTGTGACTAGAATTTTTGCTTGTATTACTTGTTTTGACAACAGATCTTTTACTATCTTTATTATTATTGGTATTAGCAGATCTTCTCGGCCGAGATAAGCCTGCCAGAAATTCATCAAGATTCTGATTCAGATGGAACCGAGCTGTAAAAATTTTACAGAGATTAAAATGGATTACTGTTTTGTAGTAGGTATACTAAATATGACACTTACCTCGATGACCGCATCATGGATTGTATTAAAAAATAAAACTAAATAATATGTATGTGCAATAGTGCTGTATTAAAAAACGTGCGATTCAGTGCTCTTGTCGAGGTATTGCTACCAAATAACCTGGAAAACGATGTCAGAAATTAACACTTTAGTCCGGATAGATGTGCAAAGAGACGAAAAAATTGTATGTTTTCACCGAAGATTAAATGACATTTGAATACAACGAAAATCAGGAAAGCATTGTAAATAGAACTATTAAAGTAAATGAATCAGTAAAAGATGTAAAGAGTAAAGAATATAAGAGTTTATATAAAGGAACTTATAAACAAGCCGTACCTAGTAGATCGTCTTGCTTTGATCTGCCTTGAAGAGCTGGCACGTGCGGGTTCTGCGACACCTTGATGTTGACACGCTTCTTATTCACGTCTATTGAACAAAATTGAAACATTTAAAGGGACTCAATCAAAAATAAATAAATATTATAGAAAGAATTTCACCTGAATGTACTCTTCGATACCACTCCTTTTGTGTGAAAGCTTTTTATAACGGACCAGTGGGGTAATTGCGTAACACACTAACAATTGCAATGCCTTGCAATTTGACACTATCCATTGCGTTATTTAAATTGAACATGTGAAGCAATGGCTTAGGACTTTTCTTCAAAAATGGTTTCTTTGAAAGAAAGTGTGTTACGCAATTGGAGTGCAGTTAAACCTCAAACTATGCTATGGAGTATGCATAGGGAGTCAAATTCCTTACCCCAGCGTCCTTTAGTGCACGGCACGGTTTCATTACGGTGTACGGCGCGGTTAATACCGCGTGTATGAATGTATAAACCGCCCCATAGAAAAATGTGTTTGTCAACTTCCAAAGATTAAAATCGTAGATTTGCCTTCACCGTAGTAAATAGCGCGGAAAGGTGTCCATACTGAGAAGAGTGAGCTCGCACAATAATAATGGCGCTTCCATGATAATGTCAAAAGGTGTCAAAATGAAACAGAAACGCGACCATCTTTTGACGCGACAGAATCTACGATTGAAATCTTTGATCTATATAACACTGACGACCGTGCCTATACACACGAAGAATAAACCGTGTTTTTCACGGCATTTCCGCTAGAAACAGTGTAATGTTGCGAGAAAACTAAACTACGAAAAGCTTTTATGAATTTTAGTAGTTGTTCGATTTTCTCACTGTGATTATATTTAATCAAATTATGGTTTTTTAAATTAAATTCAACGCAATCAAGCAATAACGTATTTTAACAAAAAATACACATTTTGAAAATCTCACGTGAACGGTGGGGGGGGAGAATGTCGCACCAAATGTCACGACATCTCACCAAGGGGGCAGGGGGGGGTCGAAAATTGCCAATATCGCCTCACGTTATTAATGAACGCCCACTTTCGTATCCAATCTTAGGCAGAGGCACAGATAAATATAGATGTTAATTAGCACATGCTAGGGGCTAAGCAGTATACCTGTCACTATCGCACATCTGTGAAATTACAAGTGCAAGATAGAGACGGGAATATGTGTAAGCCAAAGCACATGCAAAATAATGTTTATTTGTCTCGGCGATGCGACTTGCGTTTCCTGCCGTCGCTCCGCAAGTCGCGTTGCGGTTACACGGTGGCATGCTCTAAACAACTTCTTTCATTAGTTTTCTCCGCAGGCGCTGTCGGAAGACCCATGTCGCTTGACCGTGTAGCTCGTGGCCACGGGATTAGAGTTAACTTCAAAGTAACACTCACCAGATTCCAACATTTGGAGAGCATTGTCAAAGATATCATCACTCTCTTCCGTATTGTTATCCGGAGAATTATCATCGTCACGACATTCCTTGACATTCTGGCAAGACCACTCCCCGTCACTGTTGCATAAGCACCGGTTACAGCCCGTACATAAGTTATCTGGAAAAATACAAGAAAATCTATGTCAAGAAATCGCTTTTCGGGTCTGTTCTTGTCCTTTGTTCCTTCCCTTGTGTTTTGTCCGCTTAGTTCATCTAAAACAGACATTGGATTAAAGATGTCGATCTCACCATCATTTTGAAAATGTAAGGTTTATGTGTAAAATGATATAGCTTAGATATACTCATAGTATATCTACATTTTCATTACTTACATTTTCATTTGCACAGAAATTTCAATGTTTTGATATGTCACCACGTCGTCACTGCAGTACCAACCCGAAAATTTTAATTACTATTCTTCGCTAACTTTGAATCAATAACCATTTCAGTGTAGGTACTGGAAATTCACAAAATGGGCTACAAATAAAAGTAACTTCTTCTTACCTTCATTGCAGTTGGTGTACTCCGAGATGAATGGCACGCATTCCTTCTTAGTTCGCGCATTACCAACGTGATTTACTGAAAATTCAATTTCGTTTTATACTAGAGATATACATAACTGATCTACATTTTGGCCAATATGAAATATTAATTTCTTTTTTATTTAATTCTTGTTTAAATTTTGTTTAAGTGTACTACCGAGCAATTACAACACTCCAATTTTAATTTTTGTTGCAACATTTTTCTACACTAGTTACTTCACATTTAACACATCTAGTATTTTTTCTAAGTTCTGAAAATAGGAATGTCTGCGTTCTCCATGACTGCGATAATGAGCGGTTATAGGCAGTTGCTATAATCACCTTTGCAGTCGAATTCTTGACTATGGTTTGATGGTTTGGTTTTTAAACTTGAAGATTGTAAGAGTACCAGTAAACTTAGAACCATGAAGGAATCCAACCTACAGCTGTTGCTTCATTGGAATTTCGCTTAGATACGTAATAAAAACAAAAAAGTAACAGACTATCTTTTACTAATGATTTAAGCAATTAATCAATGACTTGCCCAATATCATGTTGTAATTAGCTTTCTTAGGTCTCAGAAGATCCTCTCAACATCCACTGTCCCTTTTAATAAGATTTAAGTATAGGTACTAGGAAATATAATATGATCTACTTATATTTTCTGATATTTTTATATTGGTGGCTAAGTGAGGTGGAAAAGTGGCAATTTCCTATCTTTGAATTAACAAAGTGGCAAAAAAAAACAAGAAAAAAAAACAATCAAAAAAGTGCTCTCGGTGCAGGTGCAAATAAAACGTAATGTGCAAAAAGTCTGTGAAACAGCTCGTGACAGTAAAATAGCTCAGGAATAAACTAATTGTTGAACAATATGCAGTATGAAAACGATATTACAATGTGCAAAAGAGGGCAAAATTAAATTATTGAAATCTTAAAACTTGATACAAATATTTAATAAAACTGTACACAAAATTATAAAAGTGAAAATGTACACTATCACTCAACACACAATACCAATCACAGTCACTAGTTTCGGCTTTACTGATTTCTTTCGTTTCCAAATCATATTTAGGGAATTTTAGCAAGTTTATATTATTCGAGTATTCAAATTCATAATAATTATTGTTTTCATTTCTGTGTTTTAGATTCATTACGATCAGCATGGTTATTTTCATTTCGTTGAATTTACTCGACGTTCTTTATTCGAAGTTTTGTTAAACACTTCATTCTGGTTTTTCTAGAATAGTTGTATTGGAAACCCACATTCATAACTTTAAATTAACAATGATTTCCGTTTTAACATGTATCGCAGCAGACGATAATTTCAAGATCCTTAATGTTTCTTGTTAATCGTTGTTCACGATAAAGTCCACGTAATCTCCCTTTATCGACATCTCCTTCTGTTGTCCCAGCAGATTTTCCTTCGGAATCCGCCTCATCATGGATCGCAGCTTATTTCGTACTTTGTTGTGAATCTGCCTCCGGTGACCATCAGGATGGTTGCAGCACAATGAGTCGCCTCCTGCAAGCACCAATCTTTATTTCATTATACGGAATTAAACAGACAAATCGTTATTTGTGAAAAAATTTGGTAAAATAAGAATCAAATTAGCAAAATTGGCTTGCAAAAGGCGACGCTTAGATGTACGAACTATTCCATCCAACCGCTCTATATTCTCATTTCTGTCGGGTTCAATTCAAATTTATTTCAGATCAACTTTTGTAACAAAATTATCACATCAATACAATATTATCGTCGTCTTTTTCATTGTTCTTCAAATTAATCTCAAATAGTCAACAACAGTAATTATACAACACAGAACCAAACAATCAAGATAAATACACTTAATCAAATATACCACAATCACAAGAACCTATAAAAAACATCACAATTTATGACAAGAACCAATAAGAACCAAAACCCAAAAAAGTGCCAATAATAACGGTGAAGCATACCAGCTTCCAACATGTCAAAGATGCCATTATCCATGGTCCTCCTCAAACGATAGGACAGCTGTCTGAAGTAGGCAGGTCTGTCTTGTCCCAAAAGCGACGTATATCTGTCTCTCACATGTTTGTCTGATCTGATGACTCTAAAGAAGTTGCAGAACGCGACGTCCCTGTTGATGCATCCGACGGATTCGCCAGACACAGAACAAACACAGTAGTAGCAAATGTTCTCGTTCTCGTAGTCGAGAAGAGAGTCCACGTCACTCCCGACGTCCACGTCGGAGTCGTTGGCAGTGACACTGTTGGTGTAGTAGGAATGGCCGCGGAAGCACTTCGCTTTGGCACTGTAGGGTATCTCGTCGTTGTGCCATATGTAATCTGCGATGAAGGTTATATTCATTTTATTTGGTGACCTTTGCTTGATGTTGTATATGGTTTTACCTTGCTTGCAATTAATATTTTACATGATAATAACGTTAAAATAATGTACATTTTATATTAGCCCTTTTATAAAAATTACAGGAGCAAAATTTGCAACATAAATTTTGCGAATTACTAATACTTTTAGTTGTACTTTTGTTAGAGTGCCTAAGATGCTAACAATGATGCTAAGGCTATAAAAAATTCTAAATTCGTTAAGGTGAATTTTAATCTAAGTAGGAATAACTTAATAATATAACATAATTTGAGTGATGGTATTTATGAATCTATTCAAACAATGTATCCTATTATATCAATATATACAACTATTTTCCAACCAACCTAACAACTCTGAGAAAAATGTCACGGTAGGCTGTTTTAATTGCTTTAAAGTCAATCAAAAGTACCAATCAAAGTTTTGTTTTATTGCCACCTGCACCGCCGCCACACCACACACCTCGTCGAATCCTATTGGCCAGGTTCTTCGTATGTTCATAAGGCAGACCCATATTGAATTTGTCCGTAATATCTTTCAACACCAGACATTCATTGACATTTCCCGCGGGTCTATGGCTACAGTATTCGTTTTTCCCATCGGCTGAGCACACGCATATCTTGCAGCGTTCATTTTGCGATGGTACGGTCATATGTTTTTTTCTTGTTGGTCTATTTCGAAGTCGATATTCCTCGGAGTCGGACTTTTCATTGTCCATAATTTGGATCTTCCCCTCGGTGACCTTAATGATGGTGCGACCAGGGACACATTTGTATTGAGAGTCATAAATGTCTTCGGCCTTCGGTGACGGGTGGTTGTAAAAGAAGTCTAAAAGTTGCTAGTGTGTTAGATTTGTATTTGGTATGGTTAACATCCTAACCATTCGCCAAAATGTTTACTTCTATCAGTATCTTTTGATCATAGATTACTTCAGTGGCGCCTTGCTTGCGCTGAACTTGCGGCTTTTTCATTTTCAATAAGGTTAATACAATAACTTTTTTTAATTTAATATTTCTAGCGCACTATCCAATTTTAGTCACGTATTGCAAAGTAAAAATAATTGTAATATTTTATTGTATGTATTTCTTTCGGTAGACACAAAAGAAATATCCAAAAACTTAAAATTAGACAGTGCGCTTAGCACCGCTTTTAGATCCGCCATCTTGGTTCGTCCTCATTACAAAACCCTACGTGATGTCTTCACCACCACTCATCAAACTCCACTGTTAATCATAGGCCTCTCAGTCCTATCATGAGATTACTAAATAGTTCGACAAAAGTGGTGATTGTGATAATCACCACTTTTGTCGAACTATTTAGTGGTGTCACAACCTCTGTCTTCTTATACTAGAGTAACTCACCAGCGACGACCTCGTTGACCATCAGGGTCATAGCGATGAGCACAACTATCGTGAGCTTAACTTCCATGGTGCACAAACTGAAGGTACAACAATCAATGGGGTTTTATACGACGTTACACATCAATAGAGTCTTTGATTCTTTGTTTAGGTGCACAGGGTCGGATTGAGTTGTAATTGTATTTTGTAGCTTCGATTTTAGTTAAGAATGAAGAACGTCATGCTTGGGATCCCAGTAGGACCCTAAGCAGACTCGAATCAGGCAGAGTTGAATAGAATACCTACATTTCGCCCGTTATGTTTAAGTCCCAAGTAATAACGGGCAAGCCCATTGCCGCTAACCGGGTATTAACCCAGACACCGGGCTGCCATTGTAAAATTCCTTAAGAAAAAAGAATGTTGAAACAAAGCTGGTTCTTTCTCTAATACTTGTTTCTGGTAATTAGAAATCACTGATAAGAAGCCTTTTTTCGAGACTCTTATTTAATTTTCCCTTTATTTGGTGCACAAAAAACAACGTCAACGTTTTTAAATAGGAGAATAAAATTAGTCTTCTGAATTTAAATCAATTCAAAATCAAAAAATCTAAGTTAAAATATTTTATTTCACATACCTAGACCAAAATGGACACTTATGAAACGTCAGATGCTAGGTGCACGGTTCCAATTGGTCGTTTCCTACGGAAAGAACCTTTTAGAAACTCCATGGTTATTCTTTTAAGAATAAATGGCTTACATATATACGAGTACCTAATGTTTTCAAATTATAGTGTTAATAGGTATGGGAGGACAGTTTGGACAATTCAACGCACAAATCCGTCTCTGTATCGCATGAATGCCATAAAAAACGACTCCGCTAACAAGCGTCGGCACAATCAATCCTTATCAGACACCTTACCACACCTGCGTCGATGACAAGCTCACGCGTTCATCTGGCCGCCGCCGCCGCCCGCTGATAAACACTATCTTGTTAGCATTGCAGTGGTGCGCAGGCTTGCAATCTTAAACAAACTTGCAGGTTGGAGGTTCTTAACCTGGCGTTTAGTGATGTGGTGTTTTTATAAGACCAGCTTTTATGACACTTTTATATGGAATAGCTGGTTTTTTTTTAATCTACGAAAAACGACAAAGCTGGAGTGTTCTGGAATCTTGTATTGATTCCATGGCAAAAATTTTCGTTACTATGTTTCTTCCACCGTGTATTATGTCATCTTTATATCTACGTACAGTCCACGGCACGTCGCGTCGGCGGCTGGCATAGCGTAGTACGGAGTGTTAATAGAATGAGAGGACAGCTGATGCTGGTTTTGGTACCACTGACGTGCTGGACAGTATCCGAACGCTAGCCCATAATACACAAGCCTGTAACTTGCTCAGAAGTAGGCGAGTAGCTTGCATGCCATTGAGCCATAATAACTTCTGATTGGTGAATGTCACGATGGCATGCAAGCTACTTGCTTATTTTTGTCCCAGTTACAGGCATGTGTATTACGGGCTTAATACTGGCACATTGAGTTATAAACAGAGACTGTCTGTCCCGCTCTTCTTCTTGGTTTCGTTCTTGACAGTGCGGTCGTGGTGCGCGAGAGTGGGATGAATATTGTCCAATCGCAGGTGTAGTCGTAACTCGCCTCACGATCTTTCTCCATCTGGTTTTGTTAGATGACAGTCTGGCGCATTCATTAACAGAGCCCCCAGAACGGGCCACCTCATCGGTGACCTGACTGTCCCAGAGTTAGGTACAAATGATTAGAAACAACTTCTTGGAAAATTCGATGCATCATTTTAACGATCGCATACATATCGACCAGTAGGGTAGATGCAGTCACCTGTCATTCCATTTTGTTTGCAACTTTCATACCGATAACATTTATAGTACTTCTTCAAACTTAACATACAGTCTGAT
Organism: Agrochola circellaris; assembly: GCA_914767755.1. Classification (NCBI taxonomy): domain Eukaryota; kingdom Metazoa; phylum Arthropoda; class Insecta; order Lepidoptera; family Noctuidae; genus Agrochola; species Agrochola circellaris. The sequence continues at coordinate 18,809,292 of OU611850.1, read as the reverse complement.
GTGTTGCTGGACAGTTTGTAGCGCCACTGCTTATTCCCAGATATAACATAGAAGAGGTGAAGGGCGGGCGTTTTGGGGGACTCTCGTATGTCATTTTGACTTTCAAAAAAGTAATGCTGCTGATTCTCAGCCTAATTTGAATGAATGATTTTTGATTTTGATTTTGAGTGAATGCCTTTGGATAAACATAAACTTAGGACGAAAATATGTATTAGATATATAAGTTCTACTTGGTATAAAACTGGTTATCTTAACAATATGTGTTTAGTTCAATCGACATACTTACTTACTTTTCCTTAGTAAAAATCAATTCCAGAATCAAATTCGTGCAACTCTAAAATATCGTCAGTCGACTATGTAAACTTGAATTCTGTGCCCGGTGTATGTGCAAAGGTATGGTGCATCAGACTGTACCTAAACTTCATTTTTTTTGCACGATTTCTTTACTCAATTTTATTAGTTTTTTTTTACTTAACATTATTTGTCTACATAGATATAAATACTTGGAGTAATATGTGGAGAACGTAGTGGGTAGTCGACATAGCTTACAGAGTAAGCAAACTGCAAACTGAAGTGGCAGTGTGCTGGCCATGTTTGTCGAAGGACCGATGGCCGGTGCAGCAGACGAGTTCTGGAGTAGAGACCGCGTATTGGCAAGCGTAGCGTGGGACGCTAGATGGATCTTAAGAAGGTGGCTAGGACAGACAGGATGCGGTAGGCGGAAGACAGGGTGTTGAGCGGAGCCTGAGAGAGCCCTATGTCAAGCAGTAGACTGCGATAGAGTTCATTGATAGTGGGTAGCATATTTGTTACGTTTGTTTAAGAGGCCGTGCACGAAATCGATCGATTTTGATCAATTGTGTTCATTAGTTGTGATAAAGGGAAAAGAATTTAAACAAAACTACTTGTGATTTGAAAAGTCAACTTCTCTGTTTTGCATGTGACTGAAAAGGATTTTTCAAATGAGTTAAATATTCATGCAAAATCACAAATATTGGCAAAAAAAAAACTGAAAAATGACGCGACACTGACCTTTGATCACTTTTTTACAAGAAACTACTTTTGATTTTGATCATTTAAAAATCTCATCAACATTATTAATGGTCTACTTGCATGTGGCAACGGTGGACGTTGAAAATCGTGGCTGAACCACGATTTTCAACGTCCATACAAAATATAGCAGAAAAAAAATAATGTTGTAAAACCCTTTTTTTTTTAAACCCTGTCAGTAATGTATTGTTTCCTATTATTTAGCAAACAATATCAAGAAATTTAAATATCACACTAGCTTTCCTTGTATCAATCAAAAAATATATTTTATAATTATATTTAAAGTTATTGACGAAAAAATATTTTTCTTTCCTTACATGCTACTTTTTGTTTTTCCTTAAGAAAACAAATAAAAACATAATAGCCGCTTAAATCACTATATTTACAAATTATCAGGTACACAGACCAGTAAAGTACTACATCTCTATAAGGCCACACTTAAAGAAACGCATTATAAAAATAAACATTATTCTTTCTCTTTCTTTCTATTATCTACTATACATTGTAACAGCGAATCAATGTTCTCGCCTCCCCCTTAAGACCTAGGCCAAATATTTTTTGACATTTGGATAGCTCATGCCCTAAAGAGATGCCATACAGAATATGAATTAAAAATCTCAACTAATTAAAAGTTATGCAACAAAGCGACATTTCGCGGGTATTCTGGTTTCATACATAAAATAAATTTAACTACGTAAATACATCATCAGTAAGTTCAGCATGATAAATCAAACTCAAAGCTTTTATTTCAATTAAACCGTTTACAGGCACTTTTGAATTGTCAAATAGTCGGTCAGTTAGTCAGAAAGTTGAAGCTAGTTGCCCAGTTCCAAAAGTAGATCTTTATGGAGAAGAACGGACAAGAAACTCCAAGGACACTCTTTTAAATATAGAAAATTACAAAATCCTGGGTACATTATTCTTGTTGCTTCTATATTTATTTATTTATTTGTTTTCGGAAGGCTTACAGACTAATAACATTATAGTAACAATAATATTTAACTAAATTGCTAATTACAAGCCCCCACAGATAAATACAGAGTTACAGATAAGATATAACCTAGACCATGAGGGAGTCTCATAGTCTCAGTTGCATCTCATCTGTATACCTACATTATAAGCAAAATAAATTATTTCTATTCCATTCTATTCAGACAATAATTATGGTAATTTAATTTTTATTCAATCTTAAGCCAACAATGTTCTTATGTGAGAACAATGTACAAAAAATAATCAAAACAATTCAAAATAAGCCCTGGCAGATAAGAGATGACCAGTCACAACTGACGGCGCCTGTTCACGAACATGACGCGTGGATCAGCACCATCCAGCTCAACCATTTTGTAGGGAACCGAATGATCCAACACACTCGCCACCATCAGCGAGACATTTAAGTGGGCATGACAAACTCTCAACTACCGTGCTCTTTCAAGTCAACATACATCTTTATAATTATATTTGATCAAGTACTTGAGTATTTGATAGAATCTCACTGTATTGTCTCTGTATTTATTATCTATAGTTAGTTAGTTATATTATTTAGTACCTAGTGTAAATAATCGTATAATAATTCACTATTGCTATTTAATTTACTAGTTTATAAATAAACTAGACTTCTATTTTTTTTCTAACTTGGTCCCGAGTCATTGGTCCTTGGTACTCGTCTCTACATTGTTCATCACTAACTGCGCCCTGCGTTTTCACCAGCATAAGTTTCGATCCCGTGTAAATATCAGAATAAAAGTATACTATGTCCTAACCCAGGTCATGGTCTAACCATGTGTCAAATTTTATCTAAATCTGTTCAGCCGTTTAGCATGAAATCGTAACAAATAAACAAACAAACTCACTTTCGCATTTATGATATCAGTTAGGATTATCTGCTTACTGCAGTGCACTGCCACACAAAATCGTTTCAAATTATACGTCCCTGAGCAAAATTAATATCTCCCTATTATGACACAAAACAACAGAAGTCCGATATTAACAGCGAAAAGGACTTACGTAACATCACGCTTATATTTCGCCAGTTATGTTTAAGTCTCATGTAATAGGGGGCGAGCCTATTGCCATCAAAGGGGCACAAATCCAGACTCCGGGGGACTCTGCTACTGAGAAGTTCCTGATCCAATAACACTGCCCACTTTATGACTATTTGGCAATCATTCAATTAGCTATCTCTCATTTCGGTAAGATCACCTATTTACACAGAGTGACTATTTTCTTAGATTCGGAACCCTTCAAGGATTCCCTCCATCATCAAAACAAAGCCAATTCACTATACTCCTTCAAATACGAGTCGTAAAACCAACAACTATCATTATTCTTTTCTAAACCCTCTATCTTGGACCACGCTGTCAGCATTTCATCTGGAGAAAAGCTGTGAATGGATGCCAGGTCCCGGTAGATGCAGGGTATCTTCAGCCAGGGCTTGTAGGGGCTCAGTCGTCTGTCGTGGGTGAGGGTCAGCCCCAACTCCTTGTGGGCCACTAGGTACGTGAAGAACACGTCCTCTAGGTTCACCATTGGCACTCGTTCTGCTGTCTTAATGATTTTGCCTAGGTAGTCTCCTGAAATCAGAGATATTTAATGATCATTTGACCCGTACATAACTGTTTGGAAATAATCGAAATTATATTTTTGTGACGATTAAGCAATTCTTTAACAAGCTCAAATTAAATTTCATTTATTTAACCGAGCGCAGCCGTTGAAGCGAAAAGAAACTATCGTATTCTTCATAGTAATAACCTAACCACTTATCGACAGCCAATCAAATAAACCGCTTAGCAAATACTGTAACAACCATTTTCATAATAGTTTCAGGAACGTTCCACGTTGCAAATTAGGGTATATTTAAAAATATTAAATAAAAATGACTCACCACTTATAAGGTACCCGGTACCGCTGAGGTACTTGGAGACCAAATCTTGTGAGAGCAGCCAACGCGGTATGAACCACTTCGTGTACTCATTCCTGTGTAAGTGCGTGCTGTTCTTACTGTACCCTGGAATTAAGTAAAGTCAGGTTAAGTTAAGTTACAGAACAAATGAGATTATCGGAGAAGGCCAGATTCAGGCGAGTTTGAGGTAGCACTTTTGGTATTCAAAAGTTTCTAGCCCATTAAAGCATCGTTGCGATGAGAGGCGATTATCAAAAGTAGATAAATAAGTTGAAAGAGGAGGAGTTTGGTAAAGGAGTAGATAATATGTAAGGATCGTAGCTGGTACAGATCTGTAGCTTCTGCTAATCCCCATGGGATAAAGGAGTGAGTGTATGTATCCTATACTATTAAACGAGCAATATTTATATATATATATGTCGCCGCGAAAGCGTCTACCTTTAAAGATTATAACATAATCTTATGCGTAATAACTATCTATAAAATTGTTATTTCATCATAAAGTCGATGATGCTACCCTCTATGGAACACTATTACAACCATTTGCATGCCTCTGTAATGTAATATTGGTTCCTTTAGGATCAAACGCCATCTATTGCCCAGCTTGTGAACTCAGTCAATATACTGTGAGTTCGACTGAAAGAGAAACTATAAAACTAATTTCGATGTTGGAGCTAAAACTAAAGTTAAAATTAAAAGGGAACATTTAATTAATGATTTTTGGGTTTTTAGTCATATTAACAGATGGTCATTTGACAGTAAATTTGTTTATGACAAAGCGCTACCTAATGTCACGAAGATGGCGCGATTTGCGAATATTATGATCAATAACTGAGTGTTATAATGTAACACGCGAACTAAATAAGTTTTAATAATAGAAAACCAACTATAAAGTAATAAGATTACACTGCATTTACTAACGAATACCTTTAGTTTGATTAAATTCCTTGAATCACAGAAAGTGTTGTCAACATAGTAATAATGAAGGTGTAAAAAGTAATAAAGCTTCTAATTTAACTTTAATTCTGAATAACCTTTGTATTTGTTAATAATAGCAATGAAAAAATTATATATTATTATTTTTATTTTTTTATTATTTATTATTATATTATTTATTATTGTATTTTTTTTATTATAGACACGGCTCTGTGCCGTGTCTGACCTGTAGATGCCCCGTCGTGTCATTTATATATATTCGTAATCACGTTCTCAAAAACGGATCTAACGATTTCGGTGGAAGTTGCAATATAGGGGTTTACAGGGGACGAAAAATTTATTTAGCTAGGTCGCATATCGGGGAAAATCCATTGAAAGCAATGTGTGATCGTGTATATGCATTTTGTGAGAAATATAACATATTCAATGACAGTCAGAACAGTTTTCGCAAAAACAGATCTACCGTTTTGGCAGTTTACAAATATATACAAGAAGCACTCAACATAATTAATAATAAAAAATATTCTGTCGGATTATTATTAGACATGACAAAAGCTTATGATAAAGTACAATTTGATATATTATTAAATAAACTATATAATTTAATATTTAAAAAATAGAGATCAAGTTGTAGAAGTAGAACATTACAATCATAAATCAAAAGAAATAGAATTAATACGTTCCCAAAGTATACCCATAAACGCTTCTATACCACAAGGAAGCGTAACAGGGTGCCTGCTATTCCTTGTTTACATAAACGATCTTCCCAACCACATCAATGAGTCATGCGTATTATTCGCCGATGATATATCGATCTTAACTTCATGTGATAATAACATAAATTTAAACCAAAAACTTACTTCTATACTTGACACTACAACACACTGGATGAACGAACACAACCTCGAAATTAACTTTAACAAGACAAAAATAATAACTTTCCACCCACGACAAAAAAACCCTTTAACTATTAGCTTCAAATATAACGATTTAAAATTAGAAACTGTAAATAAATTCACACTTTTAGGCCTTGACATAGATTCACACATAGATTGGAAATCACATATTCTAAAAATTAGAACGAAATTATCCAAGTTCTCATATGCCCACCGAGAAGTTAAGAAAACAACCGACCTTAAAACAGCACTGGTTACGTATTAAGGCCCGTGCAGATCAGCGCGACGCGACGGCGCGACGCGACAAGAACAATACAATTTCTAAGAAAACTTCACGGTATAACAATAACCGGTGACGCGTCGCGCTGTCGCGTCGCGCTGGTCTGCACAAAGCTTTATGCGTACGCATTCGCGTGACTAAAGTATGGAGTTATATTATGGGGAAATAGCACAGACGCACCGACACTATTCACTCTGCAGAAAAAAATGATTAGAATTATAATGAATATCAAAGTAACTGACTCCTGTAAACCCCACTTTAAAGACCTTAAAATATTAACCCTGCCTTCCCTCTACATACTTGAAATTTGTAAATTTTTACGAAAATATCCTCAATTCTATACTAAAAGAGGTGATATTCAAACTAAAATATCACTCAGACATGAAAATAGACTTAACATACCCACTTCACGATTAAAAATGCATTCTTCCAGTGCATTTGTTATGTCTATTAAAGTATACAATAAGTTACCAGAATACATTAAAAATACTAATAACAATAATATATTTATCAATAAATTGAAACAATTCCTAATAATTAAAAGCTACTACACTATTGACGAATACTTTGACGATAAATTTCAACAACAATAAAAACATTTTGACATAATACCGACATTTCCTTTTAATTTTCAATTAAAATGAATAAATTAACTTATTTTAAAAACGCGTAAATACTATAAACTTAAATTAATTATAATAAATAGCTAATTAAATCTCATTTCAATAATAAAGACACACTAATAATTTGAATATTTTTATAATTTTAGTATAACCATGCAATAAATTAAACCCAAATATTAAGACTCATACACATAGACTCATACAAATAGGATTATAATTACGCAATTAAATATAATTATGATACAAAATATAAATACCAAAGAAGCTACATAACATTTAAAAGTAATATATTTTCATTTAATTCTTCTAAACAAAAAGCGCCTTCATCCTCTCTCCTATTATCATTTAATTAACTTTGCTGTGCCCGACAGGGTCCATGATTGATACAATGTCTAACATACCAACTGTTCTATCACACATTATGGAATGCAATAAAGTATTGAGTATTGAGTATTGAAATCCGTTTTCTCCATGTTTTCACCCGACCAGAGCTCGGTCGCCCAAAGTTTAGAACAAGATGGCTTACCTTAGAATGGCAGCATGGAATTAGTATGTATATACATGGAATTAGTATAAACTATCCTATACTATTAAATGAGAATTCTCTATTTTCACCGGGTCGGCTACGTTTAAAAATATTAATACGATGATCGCATCTTCAAAAGCAAGAATCGCCTCACCTTCCAATATTCTTAGCGTCCGTGTAAACAAAACATCGAGCCTCGTATGACATAACATTATCGCATTCGAGTTCTTGTTTTAGGCCGAGTATTAACCTCGTATAAACACACGTTATGAAGATTCATGCCTTTAGTTTCATCATCATCTGCGTAACTAGGCTTTCCCCGAATGTTTTGGGGTCGTTTTCCGGAGCGACTTGGAGCGACTGCCTATCTGACCTCCACCACCCAGTTACGGGGTAATACGAGACCCCTTGGTAAGACTGATTGTCAGACTTGCGAGTTTCTGACTACCCGTAACGACTGTCAAAAATCTATGAATGACAACCAGGGTCAACAACTTTACATGCTTTCTTTCAGTTTCATCAGTCTCTTATTAAAAAATCCTGCACTTACCAAGTAATTGAGCGTCTTCATTCTCCTTGAGAACCTTCCGCAGCGTCCAGGGGTTGACCAGCACGTCATCATCAGTCTTGAACAGGAACTGCGCCTGTGGGCAGTGGCGCAGGCTCCACTTCATCATCAGCGCCGTCTTCAGGGTCAGATTCTGGTAGTGGTCGTGAAAGTCGAAGACTATCATGTCGCTGTACTGCTTCGCTTCTATGTAGGTGTCTACCTGGAGTTAAAGTGATATCCCATTAGCATTAAAGTAATTTGGATTAGTTAGACTTAAAAATCACTAGCCTTTGCCCGCGGCTTCGCCCGCGTGGATGTCGGAAAATATCCCACGGGATCATATTACCGGGATTACATACCTAATAGCCGAGGAAAAGGTCATTGACTCCTACCGCTGCGCCCGCGTTGCCGTCAACCATAATTATTTTGTTACGCGTAATTTTGAATCTATGATATCTTTTAAACTATTCATTCAAAAATGATATGAAGTCAAGGAATATTTTAATCTAAATTAAATACATACCCAATTTAAATAATATATTTTATTGGACAAGGATTATTAAAATACCGGTCAAAATAGCTTCGGAAAAACAATTAAATTTTTATCAAATTCTGAAAGATAATAATGGTTACTATGGGTCATCCTTAGAAAATAGACATAATATGCCATCGCGGGCTTTTTTGTTGAACTTTTTAAGATGAACCATTCTGTAATTTATAAATGGTTAGAAAATATTTTTTATGTATCATTTACGGTTTACGCGGCGCACGCCAGTAAAGCTCCCAGTCGGCATGGTTTTTTCCGACATCTTCAACAATAATCGTCATATTTCAGCCAATTTACACAAAACCTTAATTAATTATATACCAAAACCTTCCGCATGAATTAATCCGCCCATTGGTGAAAACCGTTTCAAAATTCGTTCGGTAGTTTTTGAGTTTATCACGTTCAGACAGATAGACAGACGCGGTGGACTTTGTTTTATAATACGTAATGATAAGGATACGAAGGCTATAGAGATTGCTTTGTTCTACTCTGAACGAATAAATATCCAATTAAATGGCCAATTCAAAATATTATAAATGCGAAAGTGAGTTCATTTGTTTGTTACGCTGTCACGCTAAAACGGCTGAATGGATTTGAATGAAATTTGGCACATGGGTAGGATACTTTTTAATCCTGATATTTTCGCGGGATCGGGACTTATGCGGGTGAAAGCGCGGGGCGCTGCTAGTATTCAAATAACTTTTTCAAACTAATGCATAAAAGATCGTTACACACATTGGCGTAATGCCAATATTATCAATCTGGGCTGGACGCATGCCAAACTATCTTTAAATATAACTTCTTTTTAACTAATATTTGACTGAGTAGAAAAGAATATCAGTTCCACAACTCTCGATATCACACATACGACAGGATAGCGCGAGAATCAACAGAAATGATAGAAAGGATATAAACATGGCTTCACCAATTCCTCATCCACATTATCTCCATACAACCCCAGCACGAAGTAGGTGGGCTGGTGCTTCGCCCAGGTCTGACGCACCGCCTGTCGGTGCTCGAACCTGGGCGGCGCGCTGGACACCAGGATGATGACCAGCACATCATCCAGGCTCCCACATGGTGCTGACGATGGCTCTATTAGCACCTGGCTGGAATTAGAAACAATTTTTTTTACAAGCTTTTATTTTATTTGCTCTTCATCCTCGTAATTCTCCTGCCCGTAATGTATAAGGCGACTACTGAGTTAAATGGAATTCTGGGTTAAAAGATAGTTTTTTAAATGTTATTTGCACTAAACACGACGCATGAAACAAAAGTTGGGAGAAATATGCGTCACATCCACGCAAAACATTAAACTAAGTATCTATAACTGTGCGTTTGCACTGGCGAAACATCGCAACAAAACGTGTTGAAATCTCTAGTTCCTGTCAAAAATTGTATGGAAAATTGACAGAAAATTGAGATTCCAACATGTTTCATGTTATAGGGAGCGAGCCTATTCTCATCGACCGGGTGCAGATCCAAACTACTGCTGGGAAATTCCTGATGGAAAAACCCAATAAAACTTGGTCTGACTGGGAATCTAACTTAGGACCTCAAGCGCAGTAATAGTGTTTACGACCGCAAGACCAACGAGGCAGGCAGTCGAGGATTGACTTACATGTGTCTCAAATAGTGATCCAGGCTCCTGTTTCTCCTGTAGTGGTGCAGCAGCTGGTCTGGCGGGGGTGGGGGCAGCAAGGCCCTGCTGGTCTCCTCCGCGAACCACCAGACCGTGGGCCACAGCATCAACACTACCAGAACCATAGGCAGCAACACCCAAAGGAATTTCGGACGAGCTGGAAAATATTTAAAGACAATTTTAAAGGAGGCTATTATTATAACGCGGTTTCGCTCTAGTGGACTATCAAAATCTAAGTATTTTTTAACAGGGTGCATAGGATATTCATACATTTAATAGATCGACATATCACACAGAACCCGTGCATTTTTGCGATGAAAAGTAACCGATGCCACTCACCGGCTCATAAACTATCTGTGTGCAAGAAATCACTTCGAAGCGTTGTTCTGTTGCCTCGTGAAAGAATTTTTGGCTGTAGGACATGACGCTTTCCTCACTATATTTTCCTTCGCTATTGTGTGAATTTAATTGCACAAAGCGCTTGCCTTCCTGAGTTTGAACCCACGACCTTCAATTCGATAGTCGGCTACCAACGGACCATCATTTGTTCAGCCATTTTATTGCCTTTCAAAACATTGTTTATTGCCTCGTTGTAGTGGTCGCAAGTGCTATTGCTGAGCATGAGGTCCTGGGTTCGATTTCCGGGCCGAGCAAAGTGTTTTTGGGTTTTTCCATCAGGAACTTCTCATTAGCAGTCCGGAGTCTGGGCTTGTGCCCGATTGGTGACAATAGGCTCGCCCACTACTACATGGGACTTTAACATAACTGGCGAAATATGGATGTAGATATAGGTACTATTGGTAACATCGCAGTCGGGCAAATCAACAAAAATCCCGTGCACACGATGACCACATCAAATCTGTTAACCGCACCTTTTTTTTTGTAGGTAAGCGTTACTATAGCGGCCGAGCTCTGCAAGCAGGAATAGTCTTTACGGTGTTCAGATATCGCACCCCCGGTGCTAGACTGTCACTTATGCAAAAATTGTAATAATGAGTTAAATATGTAATAACGGTCCTAAAGCACCCCTTCACTTGGTGAAGGATGAATTTGAATTGATTGAATTTTTGCATAAGTGACAGTCTCGAACCGGGGGTGCGATATGCGTGTCCGCGATACTACCTACACCCGAGATTCTACGCGTGATGTTATATTATGTTATCTACGAAAACATTGTGGAGCTGTTTCTTAATGAAAGCTATTACAATGACGCACTGTCATAAAATTCGGTGACTTCTTAATTAATAAACAAATACGTACATAATATGTTGCATCACTTCACAGTAACAACACAACAACGGCTACTGTAGTAAACAACAATTATAATTATGTCAGACTATGGCGTCATGAATCATGACTGACGATGTAACAACTCCTATCAGTGATAGGAGTCAATGGTGCCGATTCTCTTGTCACAAATGCCTCTAAACTAGACAAAAAATTACCAAAATTTAGTTTATTCCTGTCAACCGACGATTTCCCATTCTGAAATAGACTAAAGTGGCACAACTTAACAATACAAGTATTTTAGTTTGACAGCACTAAGATGGCACTGTGTTATTAATTTAGTGAAAATGGCAATTTTGCTATTCTGAATTGACGTTTTTCACCTAAAATGTTGAGTTTCTAACTAAATCTGACTATTATTAATCGCGATTACAAATGGTGTGGAATACAATTAGTTGTCATGAACCAAAACTCACACAAACACCTCGACTTCAAGTGCAAAAACAGTACTGTATCTTTTTTTTCCTTTTCATTTGCTTATATATCGAAAATGGTGTGACCTATCGCAAAAATAATGAAAATTTCGAACCCCTATATGAAACACATAAACCCCTAAAACTCAATATGTAGTCGTCATTTGTCATGTTTTCCATACAAAAAGTGAAAAATTCCATATAAAACACGTTGAGGATGGGCCCTCCACAGGCGGGTCCAGCTCAAAAAAAAAAATCGGGGTAGGGCAAACAAGAAGTACCACGTGGAGTCGCGATTGTCAAATGCAATTTTGGTTGTGTCTAAATAATTATTTTGTAATTTAGAGTTTTTTTTTTGCAGAATGGCTAAATTTAAAATTCCTTACTTTTGGCTATGAGAATCTTAAATTCTCATAGCCAAAAGTAAGGAATTTTAGTGATAGTTATTTCGGTTTACTAGAGAATCGGCACCAGTCACGTGGTTCCTTGTCTACATAAATTGGCTATCACCTGTCTACCCACGGGCATAGGAACAACTATACCTAGGCACAGCATAATAAAGAAAGCAGTATTACGTCTTCACAAACGGGCGAAAGGACGTGATTCGAAATCTCGAACTTCAAGACATCTTTAAAAAAAAAACATGTTAGCTGCAAAGTATCTGCATCAATTTACGGACAAAGAAAAGAAATTCCGTTTTGTTCTCCATGTTTATGTTTTCCAATTATTATTTTTTATGAATTTGTGTAACATCCCAAGGGAGGCGTAAATATTGATCTGTAGATTTTTTTTAATCTATTATCATTGTGCTCCTAGAATTAAAAAACATTATGCATTTTTATTAGAAAATAGTTTAGTCCATTCCCTTCATATTAATTTAACTAACAATCATTTTTGAAAATATAAATACAACCCAAGTAGAAATAATTAAAAGGATATGTCCTGTTTCTGCCCTCTGGTCGTGGTCTGAATCGAAATTTAAAAATATAGATTTAAATTATTATGGATTTATAAATTCAATATAACTTGCGTAACATAATTTTGCTTCCGCATCGCCTAAACTTCTATGAAAATTAAAAACGAAGACTAAAATGAAATTAATTCTAAAGCTCTAATTAGTTATGAGACCAGCGGTTCATTATATTTAATTATCACGGCCATTTTTTCATTAGTTCTTGTTAGTCGGTATCATCAGATTCTGAACAATCGATAATTATGTTTTCTCCATCAACAGATGGTATATTAGTGTAATAATCTACATAGTCTTGTGGAATCACTCTATCCTTTAGCATAGTCATTTACCTTGGTCTTTGTGACTTGTACGCTATTTGTTTTTTAAACCAGTTTTATATACACATTGACATTGTTGAAAATTATATTCAAAATGACAGGATTACTTTATAAAGTATTATATTATTTTAATTATTGTGAATATGAGGACTATGTGTTTTTTTTTTTCTCTTACATTTATTTTTTCTTTCTCCGTTAGTTTAATGATGGACTGGCAGTTTGAGTAGTTGATGCGGCCTACCCAAATATCCTATCTTTGGTATTGTTCATTGTTCGTCGAGTTGAGCTCCATAAGTTCTGAGTTGAGCTCCACGATTACTGACAAATGCTTGCACTGACTGAACAGGTCCACTCAAATCTGTATGGTTCTTTCCTCAAAAGACTATTGCAGACACTAATCTACATGGTCCTCATATGGTTTGACCAAGATTATGTCTGGACTTTAAGAGACTGTCTGACCACTGAGTTTGTTTCGGCCTTTCTTCTCAGAGTAGTCAGATAGGGAACACCGACCTCATCTAGCTTATTTTTAATATGTTTTTATACGACGTGTAATTCGATATCCTAGTTACAGAATAAACAATTTCATTTCATTTCATTTAAAATAATTGACAATCATTGAACGTGTTTTGCTATTTTTACGCTGGTAATTGACTGTCATTAACGTTTATGAGTTCCAGTTGATGTCACTTAATACAAATGTACACTCACAATTTAGGCTAAAAGAGATGGAATTATATTATTTTAACAAGAGCAAACGGTAGAGCATGCTCGTTTAGTACATTTGGCATTTAAATGTTAAAAATTCAAAATTTTCGACTTAGCACGTCTGTCTTCTAGACCATCGATGACAATTTAATATAGCATTATCAACTACGTAATAATACCCAAGAGACACAGTCAGTGGCCAGCCCTAGTGCGTGTATCTACCGAGCGGCCGTAGTTAATTATTTCAAGGACACTGTACTGCTTACTTTATTATACTGTGACCTAGGTAAAGGTGCGGTTAAATAGCGCGAACTCACGCGAGCCGCGCCGTCCGTGTAGGCGCGGCTCGCGCCTCGTCGCTCGTGACAAGCCTACTTGTCCACACGCCCGCCGCCGCCGTGCCTCTCAGTCCGTCAACTAGTCAGATGAACAGAAACGTTTTGCTACCGCAGCAGCAGTTGTTATTTTGCTCAGTGCTGACTATTTAAAAAGAAAAGACGAAGAAGACGGTGGTGAACGTGGCGCGGTCTGCACGGTCTGATGAATACAAGGCGCATGTTAACACGAGCCGCGGCGACGGACGCGCGATAGCTCGTGCGAACTTTGCCGAAACGCGCCGATTCAGACTGTTTGGACGGCGCGTGGCGCGAAGTACCGCGCGCTTAGCCTGGCTCGGCTCGCGTTATCACGTGCCTTTTACCCGCACCTTAAGGCGCTACCCCGACCGGAACCTCGTTTTTCTTCGTTTTTCAGAGGCTCTTTCGCTCTTGCACCATTGAGAGAAATAAACTATATCTAAAAGCACATTATTAATGTTCGACATCTTATCATCACATTGCACGTTCTTATTTGTTTTTATCCTTACTAATATTATACATCCGAAAGTGTGTTTGTTTGTTTGTTACGCTTTCACGCTAAAACGGCTGAACGGACTTGGACTTTTATCCCGATATTCCCATGGGATCGACACTTATGCGGGTGAAACCGCGGGGCACACATTTAAAATATACTCGTAAAAAAATTAATAAAATTATTGATTGCATGCATCTTTTGCTAAAGATGACTTTTTTTTTCTCCACATACGATACCGTCATGTTAATTTAGATAAGCTTAAAAACTATGTGACCCAATTTATGAGCGACTGGTGTCTGGACGGTCGATGACGATCTATTTATTTGAGGATTACACTAATGGATAGATTATTAAACAATCTAAATAATTTACGTTTTAATTTATTTCAACATATCGCTTTTCTTTTTTTATTAAAATAATTCCAAAAAATGTATGAATGCTCTCTGCGCATGCCAACATGCGCAGAGAGCCGGACATAGAATAAGGACCGAACGCTCAAGGTCGCTCCTAGGTGAAGGGCCTTAACTAGAAATACCATGAAGATGAATTGGGATCACGAATCCGTCTGCATTAGTTCTTCCCTATACGAGAGATGTGTTGCTTATGACTTATGATGAGTAGAATTCCTATTACAAACCTTTATTTAAAACTAGCGATCCGCACCTACTTCGCACAATTTTTATGACTTGAGAAAACATCGAGATTAGTTAGTTGAATATTAATGTATTATACACAGAAACCTTCCGAAATAAATTCTCTAATCTCTCTAATTATGAAAAAGACGTCAAAATCCTTTGCGTAGTTTAGAAGAACAACGCGGTCACATACAGACACGAAAAGCGACGTTAATTTAAAAACACCATAAACGAACACTTTCGAACTCTCCTCACTTCGTCAAAGCGTAAAATTCGACCATCTCTTATCGCCATCCCAGGAAATGGAATTATGGTTCCCAGTCCCAGTATCTACACAAAGTTTTTACTCTGCTCTGTGTATTTTAGATTAACTAAAATAGACACAAACAACATGTTCTGTTCATTTCAAATTGATTTATTATTAATGCTAGATGCTTATTGGACGCTGTGGCTCAGCATACATTGAATACACTTACCTATTATCTTTTAGCTATGTTTTTATATATCTGTTTTGCGTGAACATTGTAAACTATGTACAACAAGCGTAAAATGTGTTTTTTAGAGTGCCAAACAGAACCCTATAACTAAGCCTCCGCTGTCCGTCCGTCCGTCCGTCAATCTGTCAGCGGCCTGTATCTCATGACCCGTAATTGGTAAACGATTGAATTTTTTCACAGATTGTGTATTTATATCGCTGCCTTAATAACCAAGAATAAAAACAAATCAAAGACAAAAATTAAAGGGACTGCCATACAAGAAACATGCTTTTTTCAGCGTTATTTGCTCAATATTGTACGGTGGCACGGAGCCCTTCGTGTGCGAGTGCGACTCGCACTTGGCCGGTTTTTGCATTATGTCATATCATCCATGATCAAAAGACCAGCCGGTCTATGTTGTAAAAATTCCACTTTGACAAGTGTGAAAACTTACGTCAAGCGAGCTTGACGTAAGCTAGAGGTCGATTGACAGCTCACTTCACTTATGTGCTTACGGTGTGATTTTTACAGAATAGATCGACAGATTCAGATTAATTTATAATCTACATGTCATCCAATATTAATAATAATAATATATTCTTTAATTCTATTATTAACAAAGGCTGAAAAAAACTATGTTAGTAAACTTTTACAAACTAAAATCAATTAAAATCGTAGCCCAAAGTGGAAGTGACTGTTGGAGCTTCCGTCCGCGCAACCTACCCATTAGTGACGCTGTTCTTTTCCTCATAATGGCATGTATCGTCAATACGGGCTTCCTTATTAATTAGAACTATTTGATTGTTACATTTTAATTTTAATAATATTTAGTCGTTTTTTTTTATCCTGTTGCTCTGTCCTAAGCCCTAGCGCGCACTGCGATGCGGTGACGTGCGATGCGTTTTTTTCGTCGCAACGAATAAAATCCTGCTTTGCTTTCGTATGCGTTTTATTCCCGCAGTGCACGAGTTTCCACTGTGTCCGTACAACAAAACGCACCTCAGTTCGCGCTAAGCCTTACAGGACCATCATTTGTACCTAACTATGAGCCTTTTTGTAACAACTTTTATTATATAACATAAACATAACATAACATAAACATTTATTCAAAAATAAAAATTGGTAAAATACAGTACTTATACCTACTTACATCTTAGAAATAATGTAGGTATTACAAAGTATGATGCCTGTACTAGGATAAACCTGTATCACAGGCGGCATGAGTTCTTACAATTACTATTTGGACAACTGATTTCTTAAACAATATTTAACATAAGTTTTAATAATAGTGACATAGTTAGTTAATTTATTACGTTATAATCTACTTAAATACTAATAATTAAGGTAAATAATTTCTAAGGTAAAACGGAAAATACATGGTGTTAGCACTTAGTTACACGATTATGATTGTGTTTGCAATATTTAATAATACTAAGTTGAAAAAAATACTGCATAAATCACCTTCAAGGCTACGTTGATTTTTGAAGCGGTCGACTAATGTGCTTAGACAGCAACGATAACGATATGGAAAGCAATTGATGAATGGGAAATTATGAATACTAATATTGTCATTTAAAAAAGTAAGTTTTATTACTCGACTGGTTTTGATCCCAAAACCTGCCGATTTTTATCCCATAGTTTTTGATCCCATAAGCTGTCAAAGGGTCAATCCCTAGCACCGAGTCGAATGACAGCTCACTTTAAGCTTTTTACAGAAATTACCGGCTGTTGCTCACGTGGGCCTCCCAATGATCAGAAAACCTTTTCAGTTTATCATGATGACGAATGCTATAAAAATGGTAAAATCGTTTAACAAATTGATACAATTTTGTACGATAAGAAATAGGAGGTAATTTATAAAACTGGTATAACAGTTATCTAATTACGCAGCACATTTTCGTAAACGATTACGACTAATCTGATTCATTTTGACAGTTCAACAATATTCATTGCGTTATTTACGTTGTTGAGCAGATTTTTTTTTCGAACTTATCAAGCAATGAATTAGTAATCTGTTTCAAAACGATCCAAATTCTGATTGATCGTGTATTACGCAATCAGGGTACTGGTGTTACTAAAACACGAGTGTTATGTTACAAAAAACAAAGGCGATGTATCTGATAAATGTTTTACTTTTGTAAATAGGTTTGTACAAACACGTTAACACGTCAAAAATAAGTTATGTTTTAAAACTAGATGAGTTTGGTGTTTCCTTTCTGACTACTCTGAGCAGAAATACCGAAACAAACTCAGAACTTTTTTAAAGACAAGACACAATCTTGGGCAGATCATGTGAGTTAGGACAATGTACTGTCAGTGTAGAGTGCTTTAATGCCTAGCGGCCTAGTTATTTTACATTATAACGTATACGTTAATAAGTATCTTTACGGTAGCTTAGGTTAATCCATAATCACGATGATACGATAACAGTATCGATAAATATAGTAAAACTAATAGATACCTACTGCAATGCACTAAAGCTAAGTGTGCGAAGACTGGGTAATTCAGTGGAGATTTTGAGAGCTTTAACTTTCAAACTCAAAGCATTTATTTCAATTAAATCATTTACAGGCACTTTGAATTGCCAAAGAGTCGGTCAGTCAGAAAGATGAAGGTTGTTGCCCATTCCAAAGCGTAGTAGGTTCCTATGGAGACGAATGGAGAAACTCCACGGACACTCTTTTGAAATTAAATTGTTACAAAATATTAGTTACCTACATCATTAATTTTGAGAATTTGGGATGGCAACGCATAGATCTACGATGTCTCTGGTATCGCAGATGTTAAGCGTTGGTCACCACTTACCATGAGGTGGACTGACGGCTTGTTTACAATCCATTAACACAAAAATAATAATTAGAAAATTATCAATGGCTTTCTCGCAACTGATGGACAGCGAACCTTAGACCAAATTTTCACAACACTTCACTCTCAAATAACAACTTTAAGCTCGAAAAAACTCCTCACCAAAGTATTTGATGGTGATGAACACCTTCCGGGTGATAATCTTGAGCATCAACATGAGCATAATAGTTGAGTATAGTTAGCACATGAGTTTGTAGTACACTAGGAACATAACGACTGTCGCGACGCGGTATCTAATACACACTGGGGCGGGCCGCTAAAATGCTGCGAAGGGACAAGTCATGCTACGGCTACATTGTCGCGATAACGCGAACTACACTTCGCGCGCTCTCTCTCGCACAGCGCTCGATGACTCGTACAACAGAGAGCGCGCGAAATGTAGTTCGCGTTATCGCGACAATGTAGCCGTAGCATTCGAGATAACGTCGATAAGTCGTTTTTATTATCTATTGATAGCAAATATTGTATTTTTATGAATACTCATCCGATATAGTCATAGTACGGTGAAAGGTCTTATTATTATACGTACTAATATAATCTCCTTTGTATGTTTGTTAATCAGTCACGCAAAAACGGTTGAACGGATTTGGATGAAATTTGGCACACTGATAGTTTATAACCTGGATTAACACATAAACTACATTCTACCCCGGTAAACGCAGACGAAGTTGCGGGCAGAAGCTTCAATACATTGTATTTTAAAAAGTTATAGGGTTTTTCCATCTGGAATTTCTCAGTAGCAGCGGAGGCTGGATTTGTGCCCGGTTTAAACATAACTGGCGAAATGTGGGTGTACTATAGGTGCACCTCTGCCTAACCCTTTGGGGAACACACATTATTAATTTACTTTATACGCGAACGGAGTCGTAGAAAAAGTTATGAAAGTAAATAACGTTTCTTAATTGTTTGACTAACATCGTCAAATGTCCGCTTATCAAAATATAATGAGTAGAGTATCTACATCAAATAATGTTGATTAAAAACCAATAAACGAATGTTTCTATCAATTAGTAAGTCAGCTGTTTATAGGTACGATTTTGATAAAGAGTTAGAAAATAAATACATTTTGTAAGTTCAAATGCAGTAGATAAGCGCGCAGCTGCTGACTGTTTCTGTTCTGTGCTCGTGATTTGATGTATTTATATTTCCTTTTTTTTTTCTTTGTTATTTTTTCGAGTTACCTGAACTTTTTGTATGCACGTAAACTAAACGTTTCTTTCACAAATAAACCTACCTTTTTTTCTTTCTTTTCTTTATAGTGAAATTCATTGAAAATGTAGGTAAATGAATGTACACACGGCTAAACAATTCCAGTATAAGCTGACCTCGCATTGTACGGAAATCCTTTACAATACGCAGGCAAAAACATAAATCTCGCGGTGATGATTTTAGGCAGAAGATTCCAATTCCAATCACAGCAAGTTAAGGTTAAATATTTTTTCTGAAATTAAAGACAGAAAAGACTTTTTAACTTAGTGTCTGTGATACATAACGTAATATCACGCCTCTATTTCCCGAAGAGTTAGGCAGAGGAGTACCTATAGTACACCCACCATTCGCCCGTAATGTTTAAGTCCCAAGTAACAGGGGGCGAGCCTAGTGCCATCAATCGGGCAAAAACTCCGGGCTCACACACCTAGGTACAATAGTGGGACATGGTAAGCCTAACATCCAATGGTTCATGAATAGGCTCTACAAATAGTGATAGGTACTAACATGTCCGGTCTAGGACTTCTAACATCAAAAAGTAATTAGTTTCGTGCACATCTGCGAGTGGGATATTGTTGGATGGAAAAACGAAAATTCAAAACCAAAGACATTGACTTTTTTTTTGGAAGTCGGTTGTTCTTTTTTTTATAAAATGTAAGCTTGCTACCGCAACTGACATTTGAAAAATAAAATCATTTTTTGGGAAGTCGGTGTCTTTGTTTTTGAATTTTCTTTTTTTGCCACCGACTTCCGAAATTAAAGTATTTTAATTTTATAATTATGGGATCCAACAATACCCCACTCGCAGATGTGCACGAAACTAATTACTTTTTGAAGTTAGAAGTCCTAGACCGGACATTTTAGTACCTATCACTATTTGTAGAGCTTATTAATAAACTATTTGATGTTAGGCTCTACCTACATTTTCAATGAATTTCACTATAAAGAAAAGAAAGAAAAAAAGGTAGGTTTAATTATGAATGAAACGTTTAGTTTTCGTGCATACAAAAAGTTCAGGTAACTCGAATAAATAACAAAGAAAAAAAAAAGAAAATAGAAAAACATCAAATCACGAGCACAGAACAGAAACAGTCAGCAGCTGCACGCTTATCTGCTGCATTTTAACTTACAAAATGTATTTATTTTCTAACTCCTTATCAAAATCGTATAAACAGTTGAATTACTAATTGATAGAAACATTCGTTTATTGGTTTTTAATGAACATTACTTGATGTAGGTACTCTACTGATTATATTTTGATAAGCGGACGTTTGACGATGTTAGTCAAACAATTAAGAAACGTTATTTACTTTCACAACTTTTTCTACGACTCCGTTCGCGTATAAAGTAAATGAATAATAACAAAACATGACGCCTGTGTTCCCAAAAGGGTTAGGCAGAGGTGCACGAATAATGGAAACATATCAAAAGATTTTTTTTAAATCTTTTGATAAGTTTCCATTATTGAAATGGTACCTATACTAATTTATATCGGGTATGGGGGTTTTTTTAGGTATCACAATCAAAAGGTGAAAAATAAAAACTTTTTTACAAAAAAAACAGCCGTTTTCCAAAAAAACACTAAAATAACTTTTTTATTACAAAACAAAAACCACCGTATTTCACAAAAAATTACTTAAAAGTGAAATATAAGTTTAATTTCGGAAGTCGGTGGCAAAAACGAAAATACAGAGCCATATAGTATTATACATTAAGATGGTTCGCAGTAAGACGGTTGAAGCCGTGATATTTTTATATCTTTAGGGATATAGTTATGAATCGCTTTCATATATCGGGTGTAAAAAGACACTTTCCGAAGCCGAAAGCCACATATTCTACCCATCATTTTTTTCCACAGACCATACCTGGGATTCCTGGGAATCCACTGCTTCTGGAGATATTGAAGGTCAAAGTCGCATTATTATTTTTTTACTTTTTCACGAAAACGAATTCTATGCTCACTCGTGATATTTTTACAATAATACTGAACTGCTAGATACCTACTACCTTCATTAAAGATGCTGGCAAATAATGAAAAATGTATTTTATTATTACTGCACAAATTACCTACGAGTACCTACAGCTATCAAAATCACTTTTTGGTTTGAGCTATTTATTTACTACTTATTGCTAAAATAAAGGTACCTACCTAGCCATGTTTAAATTCATAAGTACCACTTTATTCACACGAAGCCATGCCCACTGCCAATAGGGTGGATAGTTATTCATTGTAAATAAACGTGTATACCTGGTAATAATAACATAACTGCAATTGAAGTCTTGGAAACTTGTAGTTTTTTCTAGATTTCCTCATTGTTACACAGTATTGAAATTAAGTACATTGATTATTTTGGTAAGCTTATGACAGCCCTTAGAATAATTTTATTGTTGTTTAACGTAAACGGAAGACGTAATACGTCATACGACGTTTCCTTATCTAGGTAGATAGCGCAATGATTCAAAATACCTAACGCTCCGATCGCGCGCGCTTCGCATAGATGAAAGAAAGCCCGCGGTGCGGGCCGTGTGGGCGAGCAGCTGACGCAACTGTTCGACGATCACTGGGTTGGGCGGTATGGGCCCCACGCATGGCCTGCACGATCGCTAGTTTTAAACTTTTAACCCCTCTGGATTTCTTTTTGTGGGGCTTCGTCAAGGATAGGGTGTTTGACCGTCCCTGCGCCTGCGAGACCGCTGTTAGATGCGTCAGAAAATCATTAATGTTTTTGATGAACTAAAGTAGCTGTCAGAGCGAGAAGGAATCCTGGAGCGGGTTCATCAAAATACGCTGACTAGGGCGCGCGTCTGTAAGCTACTTAGCTATACGTACAGTATGCGAAGTTTACGGCTTTTTGATGTGTCTTTTTACACCCATTATGGTATATTTTGCTATATACTTAGTATAAAATATTTTGTTTTTTGCCACCAACTTCCGAAATTAAAGTTATTTTTCACTTTTAATGTGTATTTTTGTGAAATTCGTTGGTTTTTGTTTTGTAAAAAAGTTATTTTAGTGTTTTTTGTGGAAGTCGATTGTTTTTTTTTTACTCAATCCTCCCAAAGCTAGGGACTTTCATCGCCAATATCATCATCATTCTCCTGCCCTCAAACTAATTTATTCGTGGTCGGCGCAACATGTCTTTTTCTTCCACACTTCTCTATTAGTCGTTATCTCGGTAGTCACCCCTCAGCTACTCTCAAATAGTAGGTACTTACTCGAACGTAATTGGCCGAGGTCGTTAGAAGCGCCATCTTACCGCTCATCGTTTGTTTTCGATGTCCCTAATGTTATGAAAACAGTACGCTTAGCTGAATTAACGTTTGGGAAGAACACACTAGATTTTGTAACACTATCTATCATATAACATGATTGTGTTTGTTTCATAGCCTGTTCGATGTATTAGACTTTTTCCCAACTATGTTGAGGTCGGCATCCAGTCTAACCGGATGCAGCTAAATGAAAAAGAAGACAGACAGTCGCTCCATGTAAAATACTGGCGTATTTTACATGGAGCGACTGCCTGTCTGACCTCCACAACCCAGTTAATGGGTAACGCGATACACCTTGGTGTAACTGGTAGAGTAAAAGCACGTCAGGCTAATGGCTACAAATGTATACCCGTTTAAGTCGATTGGCCAAATCTATTCCTGGTAACAAAATAATTTCAACCAAAAACACTTGGTAACATCCTCTTTTCTGTAATTAAAAAAAAAAAAATTTATAGCACATGCCAGACATGGATGCCAGATGAAATTAATGACGGCAAGCGTCTATTTATGTAGCTTATTTCGAGGTCACGCAGCGGACTCATTTAAAAAATTGTTTTGTATTCATAGATTATTGCGCGATTTTCAATTCGTTTTTTTTTTTCATTTCAAGGTATGTGCAAAATCCAGCTTCAGGAACTAAACTACTTATATTACAGGGTGAACACGAGTGAGGCGAGCGGGTTCGTGTATAAATCGCTGCCATGAAATTATTTCAATCGACGGTGTTAAATTGTGTTTTAAATTATGTTCTTGGCCGCTTCATATATCGTAAAATAGCAAGGAATAAGAAATAGGAACAAGACTACGATTCGATCAGCCTGTCCCTTGCCGCCCTCACCTAGCGACGCCCTAAGCCGATGTCTGTACCCCTGGGAAAAAGCCTACGATCCAATCCAGCCTGTCCCTTGCTGCCCTCCCCAGTGACGCCCTAAGCCTATGTCCGTACCCCACAGGGGGTGCCCTTAACGTGTAGTCGCTTAGTTTATAAGTGTTATGCACTCGCTGGAAAGCTTAATTTATTCAAGCTTCCACAGGATGGCAACCGACAACCTCCTAGGTTGATGCACATAAAAAGGAATATGTGATTTATTTAAGCCTGGGCAGCAGTCTCCTCCTGTCTGCTTTTCACTATACTGTAAAAAGTAGCGAGACTTATAAGAAAATAAATAGTTTTCTAATTACATCGCAATAGTATAACATGCAGTGCAACATACAAGCCTCTAATAGTCGGTTCTACTTAACACGTTTAAATAAGCAAACTCTCTGAAATGTTACATTACATGTTACAACATTCCTTGCATGGTATCAGGTTCGCAATTGACATTTAATAAGACAACAACAGACATCCAATCAAAATCAAACCTCGATGTTACTGGCAAAATGGTGGTTTGTGAAAAGAAAACTGCATATAATGACGAAAAGTATGATCAAAATTATTTTAAGAAAATGGTTTTCCTATATCAAGTTTTTTGGTAAGTCTTTATTGTTATTGCTGTACGTACACTCATTTCACAGTTCTTTTACCGCTGATGATCTTTTCACAGTTGTTTTACATCACTGTCAAAACCACAGTGATCTTTAGCATCGTTGTTAAAATCTAATTTTTTAATGTATTATTTCTAATTTATATAAATGACTTACCACATAAGGGATAATCACAAGATCGTATTATTCGCGGATGACACTTCCCTCATTTTTAAAATCAATCGTCAGCTAGTCAATTTTGAACAAGTCAACGATGCACTCTCTAAAGTTGTGCATTGGTTTAATGTAAATAATCTTCTCCTGAACGAAAAAAAGACTAAACTCATCAAATTTTCAACGCCAAATGTCAGGCAGCTAACTACCAATGTTCAAGTTAATGGAATAGAGTTGGACCCAGTTGAGTCAACAGTTTTTCTTGGAATAACTATTGACGGTAAATTACAATGGGGCCCACACATAGAAAAATTGTCAGGTAGGCTCAGTTCCGCCGCCTATGCTGTTAAAAAAATTAGACAGATAACTGACGTAGATACAGCTAGAATTGTTTATTTTAGTTATTTTCATAGTCTTATGTCTTATGGGATTCTTCTCTGGGGAACCTGTGCGGACATTAATACAATCTTTGTTCTACAGAAAAGGGCTGTTCGAGCCATTTACAACCTCGGTCCAAGAGATTCCCTTCGGGAGAAATTCAGAGAAATAAATATTCTTACTGTAGCCTCACAATATATTTTCGAAAACCTATTGTATGTACACAAAAATATATCAAATTTTAAGAAAATGTCCGATATTCATAGTTTAAATACCAGGAACAAACACAACCTTGCTGTACATCGCACACGTCTCCACAGAGTAGGCAACTCGTTCATGGGTCAATGTATACGCTTTTACAACAAACTTCCCATTGACATTCGAAACTTACCCATTAAACGATTTAAAAACTGTATTAAAACCAAACTTTGTAAAAAAGGGTACTATAAAATTTCAGATTATTTAGAAGATAAAAAAGCTTGGGATTGAGCTGCTCGCTCTGCTAAGCCTTGTGAAAACCATAAAACTTGACATTTTGCTTATTCATCACAATAAACCAGTTTTATATAAATATTGACATTGTTGAAAATTATATTCAAACTGCACACGATTACTTTGTAAAGTATCATATTATTTTAATTATTGTGAATGTGAGGACTATGTGGATATTTTATTTTTATGTTTTCTCTTTCATTTATTTTTTCTTTCTCATTTAGTTTTAATGATGGTCTGGCAGTTTGAGTAGTTGATGCGGCCTAGACAAATATCCTTTCTTTGGTATTGTTCGTCGAGTTGAGCTCCTTCAGTTTTGAGTTGAGCTCCACGTTTACTGACAAATGCTTGCACTGACTGGACAGGTCCACTCAAATCTGTGTGGTTCTTTCCTCAAAAGACCATTTCAGACACTGATCCACATGGTCCTCATATGACTTGACCAAGATTATGTCTGGACTTTAAAAGAGACTACGACCTCTGAGTTTGTTTCGGCCTTTCTTCTCAGAGTAGTCACATAGGAAACACCGACCTCATCTAGCTTATTTTTAATAATTTATTTTATATGACGTGTAAAAGTGATTCCGATATCCTATTTACAGAATAAACAATTTCATTTCATTTCATTTCATTTCGTTATAAGGTTGCTATTGCATGGGTTGCTGCTGACACAGTCTGTAGTCTTACGTAACATGTGAAATATCTACACTGGTGATCTTCTTCAAAAAAGAGTTCGCAGGTCTTCGTAGATTCGTGTTACTGCTACCACCTCTGGTATTGTTTTTGTTGGTGATGTGGCCGACAATATGGTGGTCTATGGCAATAAGGAACAGAGCCAAAGAGCCGCCAAGCACAAAGTTGTCTCCGGAGTATGAAATGAACCGGAACTTAGAACATGATTTACAGTATATGTAAGTGATGATCACTTTCTGTCTTAGGAACACTCAATATAACATAACATCACGTCTATTATACCTACAATCCCCGTATGGTTAGGCTGGTTACCTGTACACCCATTTCGCCAGCTACGTTTAAGTCCAATGTAGCAGCTAGCGAGCCTATTGCCATCAACCGGGCACACATCCAGACTCCGGGCTGCTATTGAGAAATTCCAGATGGAAAAATCCAATAACACTGCCCGACACGGGAATTGAACCCTGCTCAGCAGTAGCGCTAGCGAACACTAGACCAACGTCGCCAACACGGTTTTTTTAGGAAACTTAAGCTTAACTGGCATGCAGAATTTCAGGAGCCAGATGACAGGGTTTTCGGGAAAGAAACCTAAACGTGAACCACATCGTGCTATTGAATTACTGAAAGCCTACCCTGCATACTAAGACTAAGCTTTAGCAATGTCTAAAGCTTAGTCTTAGATTACTAAAGCTTAGTCCTTTAAGGATTCTTTATCTTCTGGTCCATTTCCAGCCATGTCCTCATAGAGCCAACGAGGAGGCTCTGTGGCACTTCCAAAGAAGTGCTGGTGCTAGTCATGGTGGCTTCCACCTCGTCCCGTCCTGACCTTCGGGCGGCTGTGCGCGAGAGCTGGGGGATGTTCCAGCCCACGTTCTTCGTCATGGGGATGAATAATGATGATAGGAACAAACAGACGGTTAGTTGGTATTATGCAACATATTGGCCGGAGGGCATGCGGTATCGGTAAGTTTTTCAATAGGGGTATAGCCCACAACATTAAAATTTGCTTATAGGACTTACACACTATGCCGGTGGCATGGCCGCCGGCACGGCCGCCGGCCCTACCGCCGGGCAAGCCGCGGCGCGCCCGGCCCTGCCGCACAAAGCCGCACAAAGGATCGCAAAGGAAAGTAAGGCGCAAAAGCTGGGGGTACGTGCCGCGCGGCAAAAGCCATGCTGCTGGCATAGTGTGTAAGAGCCATTACGTTTTGCTAATTTGCAGCCCAGTATCACTTTTTATGGCATTAAAAAGTTAGATACTTGTGACTATACCGGAATGCGTGGTCTTTGGCCTTTATCCTAGAATGATACTGACTGAAATGCATACATACACAAACTCACGGCTCCCATGGGTGTAGGCAACTCAGGGAAAAATAGAACAAAAAATCTGGAAGAAGGTTTGCTACACGTCCGCCTGTTTAGTTTTACCTTCCAACTCCTTTTCCACCAACACGCAGTACTTTGCATTTTTTCTTACAATCAACCAGGTCAGCAACCGCTTAGAAGCCGCAACATTCGATGACTTATTAGTCTTCGACTTTATCAATCACCACCTCAACCAGACCCTGAAGACTGCACTCATGATGAAGTGGACCATGGAACAGTGTCCTGAGGCGCAGTTCTTGTTCAAGACTGAGGAAGACGTGATGGTGAACCCTTGGATCCTCAACAAGGTGTTGGACCAGTATGGAAATGCTCAACTTATTGGTGAGTATTTTTCGGTCTACCTTTTCTACTCGACTGGCCAAGTCGACTGCAGTCTTGAGCTCTACAAGCTCAAGACTGCAGTCGACTTGGCCAGTCGAGTGTACTGACATCTAACCAGTTCACGGTTTCTTCAGTCAAAAAGCAGTATAAAAGGTCTTAAAAATTCTAAGATCCATCTCTTCTCTTATATTCCTACGTATTTCAGGTTACAGTCTCAATGACACACATTTGCTGAAGAGTGAGCACAAAGAGCGGTTCATCCAGAAGTTACTTAGTGAAGACGGATCACTAAAATACCTTAGCGGTACCGGGTACCTCATTAGAAGTGAGAACACTTACACTACGTGTTGATATCACATAATGAGTAAGAGACAGATTCATCATTACCATCCTGCTCTTGTCCCATGTAACGTGGGGTCGGCGCGACACGTTTTTTCTTCCACTCTCCCCTGTCAGCCTTCACTTCATCATTTACTCATTTTTCTTTCATATCATCCCGCACACAATCCATCCGTCTTCTTTGTCTTCCTCCATCATCTTTGTCCCCTCTCCATCCATCAACATCATTCATCACTCTTTTAATTACATGCGTGTCATCCCTCCGCATTGCATACCCATACCAAAACAAACGATTCCCTTTAAAATTTTCTGTAAAGGGCGTCACTTTTAAATGTACACTAACTTATTTCTTTACCGTATCCAGTCTGGTCACTCCATACATTCATCTCAACATTCTCACCTCCGCTATACGCAATAGTTCTACATAATCTGGGCAAGAATTGTTAAACATAATCCAAAAATGACTCTTTTCAGCGGAATACATCCAGATTATATTAGAAAAAGCTTGCCACGTGCCTATGATCACCCTAGAAGACGTGTACTTCACGTACCTGGTGGCTCACAAGGAGTTGGGGCTGACCCTCACCCATGACAGGCGACTGAGCCCCTATAAGCCCTGGCTGCAGTTATCATGCGTCTACTGGAATCAGGCGTCCATACACAGACTGAGTCCCACGGAAATGCTCAATGCTTGGTATTTTCTAGAAGATTTGGTAATTTTCAATAAGAACGTAGGAGGTATTTGTAATTCGTTTAACAAGTGGTTTTACGCGTTCAGTGATATGTTTTTGTATTAAGAATAGTTGAGGTACCTTATCCAATAAGTACCTATTTGTCCAGAACAGTCTACGATAATCAGTGATTGGCCGTCTTCAGCTTCAGTGGCATAGTGGTCAGCATCTAGTCGGGTTTAGAAGGCTCCGATATCTACATGAAAAGCGAGTTTGAAAGATATATAAAATACCGCAAAGAAGATTTTATCTCCGACATGGCCAGATTTAATGACATGAAATATAGTTATTTACTAACGTATGTCGTTGAAAAATCTCCGTCTGAAAAATTGCTTATTGCAATACTATGTAAGTATACTGACAAAGTTGTAACATGTTCATTGTTTGTATTAATTTAGTATTTCCTGAAGTCGTTGATTTAATTTAATTTATAAATAGTTTACTTATAATTAATGTAATTGTTTAATTTCTTAGTGAAATAACATCTGTTTTCGACGATTTCTCGTAATTGGATGGTGCTGGCCATTTATGATCTATATTAATTTAAAAAAAAAATAAAGAGTGAGAGCGAATTTTGAGAGTTTGTGTTTCTGTGGAGGGTAATCTACGGATCCACAGCTCTTATTTAAAAAAACTTTGGCCATTTGAAAGGTACATTATTTCAGATGGACATAGGCTATATTTATGTAAATATATACAAACAGAAGTACTTAATAATACTATCTGAACTTCATGCAAGCCTAGTACCTACTTTTCGTTAACTTACTGCTCAGAACTTGTGAACAACGTGTCTTGAACATCTTCACATGTAAATTGCACCTGTCCGAAGCCGGGGCGGGTCGCTCGTAAAGTAATAAAATAGATAGGTACATCTATAATCTAATTTCTTAAAACAATATAAATACCACTAGGTATCTGAAAAAGTGATTTGGAGATACTTTGCCATTTAAGAGACAAAGTTGCCTGTAATTTTTATAGGTACCTAGGTACTTAATCAAGGATATACATAAATTTCACCAAAATCCGGAACCTAATTTATTATGCTGTTTAACAGAAAAAATTGTACTGCTACATGAGGCGTTACCTACCATTTAACCGCCGCGAGTAATTTTATAAGTTGATGGCATTTTAATCACAAATACTATTTCGTATATAGAAGATAAAAAATAATAGAGACCCAGCGTGAACTCTTGAAGAGCTGACATTGCGTGCGCATCATTGTGTAAAATAAGTACTAGTAAACTTTAATAGAAATAGTTACATACCGACGCGTTCATTCAAGACTAAAAAATCTTTTATTTAATCGACGCGGTACTGTTAGCAGTACCTACGTAGGTTTGGTCTCTACTCAGTTTCAAACAATTGACGTAAATTGTTTTACTTTTAGGATAAACAACCAGCGTTGCCAACTTTTTCAATAGGTATCAAATATAGTATTTTCGAAGTCATTTGTCTTGTCTTTTGCCTGTAAATATAGTAGATGACGAAAACAAAAATTGTTATGTTTCAAAAACATTTCAAATTTTTTGCTGCTTCTTCTTTAATAACGGGTATTTTTTTAATGTATCATAACTCATTTTACAATCTAAATTAAACTTTTATGAGATTAACACTGGCCCTATTGCGATCATTTCGCCATTTTGTATTGAAATAAAACAAATATATACTTTCGCCTACTATATTTTTTCTTTAGAAATGTAGTATTTAGGCCTTTAATATAGTAGGATACTACATTATATAGTAGGGTTGGCAACCCTACATACAACTACCATAGACCGTAGGTAGGTCTATGGTAGTTGTAGGTACCTATCTAATCGGAGAATAAAACAATAGGTAAATATATTGATTTAATTAAGAGTTGACACGCGTGGAGTTATTATTTATAACGAGTTTGTTAGTGGTGTTAAGGAATAGGGAAAATAATGTTCCATAAGGATAATTATATGTTACTTACGTAATTTAATTAAGGCATTTGTTCCTGCTTTGCTTTTATCTATATTATTGGAAGGCAAGCAAACCGATGGGAGGGCATGGGAGTGGTGAGTGATGGTCGCTGCCTATGCACATCTGCTGCAATACAAAAAAAACCGGCCAAGTGCGTAACGGACCACGCACAATGATGGTTTCCATAGTTTAGATGAATTTATCCCAAAAACAAACTTTGTAGTTGAAAAACATGTTCTCCCATCTCCCACACATCGATATACGTCACAGTCAATTCTCCAACTGCAAATGTAAGTTTATAATCGTTTTATTTTTTATGTGGTAAAACTACAAATTAACGATTTCCAGTCTGCACGAGCCTTTACTTATGCTGTGAGACCTTGCTTCTTGCCAAATTTCATGATTCTAGGTCAACGGGAAGTACCCTATAGGTTTTGATTTATAATAATTGCAAGTATCAAAATATCACTCCCCACTCATACTCGCTCAGGAGTTCAGCGTGAGATTGCACAGCAGAGAGCGGGTTATAAAATGTGGCGGCTTCCGAACACCGGTGACTGTCGCGCACGCGCGCACTAACGTCGCTGCTGCAAAAGTGGCATGGCGGGGCGCGCGACACCCACCGGTGGTTGTGGTTGGTGGCTCGTTTGCGCCCAGTCCTAATGCTACAGGTGGGTCAACGCACGCTAGTCGGCTATTTGCACGTTATTTGGCACTAACTGGGTAATAGTCTTATAATTTATTCCTTAATAGCCTTTCAGTTAATTCAGTTGAAAGGTTAATCTACTTAATTAGTACCTACCTAATGACCCAATGTAAGGTTTTATCACCAGTTAATTAAACCTAAGTAAGTATTACATTTGCATAGGTAAGTAATATGAGGTTATTTTTGTACCTAATCAACTGGTTGATTATAAAAAAAATATTCGTTTTGCTAGTCGCCTCAAATTCGCGAAGTTGTAAGTTCAAATCCAAGCGAGTGCCATTGTGACGTTTTTAAATTAACTCGTGCCTTCTCTGTATGACAAGAGCTCTGCAGTGGGTAAAAGCCTGGTATTATTATTATTTTTGCTCCGAGCTATGCCTGCTTATAATGACCAGGACAAGTGTTAACAACAAAAAACATTTAATTTTCCTTAAAGTCTATTTACCGATACCACAATAAAATAAAAAGTTACATACGTACTTAATTAGAAAATATAAGGAATAGAACAAATTAATTTAATCTTTGGTTTTACAAACGAAAACAGTGGCGCCATTTATATAATAATTACTAGACTAAACTAAACTTAAAAATTACTTGATGAAAAAATTGTCTATTATTATTTCATCTACTATGTCAAATCATAAATTTTTTTTGTATAACACTACGAATTATTCTTCGTCCGACGGCTGTTTGACCCAGAAGCCCCAAGGGGCGTATCCATCATGTTTCGTGGGCCCCCTGTACACTTTTATTTGCACACGGGCCGGGTCGTCTGTGAAATAAATAAAATAAAAATTAAATTAATTCCGGTCTTCCGGTATTTACACATAAGTACATTCTATATTCAAGTTCAAGTGAGTGATCGATACAGGGAAGGTGTGTCACTGATCTTCAAAGAAATAAAAAAATGGGGATTATTGAATGCCTAAGCTGTCCTAAGTTTAATTGAATTTTTCCATTTAAATGCTGGGGCTAAATTGTCACGTTATCGCGAACTAAGTTTCGCGCGCTCTCTCTCGCACACCGCTCGACGTCTCGCTGAGCAACAGAGAGCGCAAGTTCGCGATAAAGCTTTGTGCAGACCAGCGCCACTTGTCGCGCGACGCGACACCGGTTATTGTTATACCGTCAAGTTTTCTTAGAAATTGTATTGTTCGAGTCGCGTCGCGGCGTCGCGTCGCGCTGGTCTGCACGAAGCTTAAGTCGACAATGTAGCCCCAGTATAGAAATTCACGATAGTAGCGAGGGTCTGCATTTGTGCCTGGTCGACGGCAATAGGGTCGCCATCTACGTGGGACTTAAACATAACTGGGTAGAACCTACTATGCAGCTGCCCAGCCGACCCCATCGCGAAATAAAGACGTGATATTAAGT
Organism: Agrochola circellaris; assembly: GCA_914767755.1. Taxonomy (NCBI): domain Eukaryota; kingdom Metazoa; phylum Arthropoda; class Insecta; order Lepidoptera; family Noctuidae; genus Agrochola; species Agrochola circellaris. Next base: position 18,776,336 of record OU611850.1, on the reverse strand, counting down.
TGCTGGCTATAGCGGCTTATTGTGCAGAACGCACCTAAAAATATTAAGTAGGTAAGGTCAACAGCATTTGGAATAGGTACGTTATCTTATCTCGTTAGCTGGCAACCAAAAGCATTGCGATAGATATCTACTTTACAAGCAGGTGTGAGAACTATAATTGTTATCAACTTCCATACAACACACACGCACGTTCCTTCCGTGATTTTACTGATTTCACGAAAAATGGTCACCGAAAAAAAAAATTTTAAGTACCTACGTAACTTGTTTTGTGGTAGTTCATAATAAGCTTTTTTTTATTCTGAAAATCTTTGCGTTATGGTATTTTCAGTACTTTACGGAATGTCTCTTAGTTCAGTGTGCCTTTTGGCAAACGCGTCCTCTAACAACTACCACTGAGTAAGTAATATATCTCGCAACTCTTCTGCAAATTGGACCTGCTGTGAGCTTCAGTTCGTCTTCCCATCTTTTATATTGTTTTCCCCGGTTCCTTTTTCCATCTCTGGGGTACCATTCAGACACAACTTTACACTTGTCTTGACTCTTTTGTGGTAGTTACCTACTTTAACTTTGTACCGGTCAACTGCCCAAACTGCCTCGCGTCTATGTTTGCCTATGATGAAAAAGCTGTAATATCTTTTTCATTTTACTTGTATAGCAATCGAAACTGTTTTCATAGAGAGCTTTAAGTTTCGATTGCCATACAAGTAAAATATTTTTCAATTAAATATTACATATTTTTCACTATAGACAAACAAAGGACGCGAGGCAAAATTAGAGCAGTTGACGGTACCTAAAATGTTTTTATTCTCGTTTACCACCATAATATTATGGGTGGTACAAAATACAGTGCTTTATATCTATAAAGCACTGTATTTTGTACCACCCATAATATGGGTGTCAGTCGATGTCATTCAAGCGCCAAAAGATCTCTTTTGGCGCTTGAATGACATCGACTGGGGGCGTTATTGGTAAACATTTGTGGACATACCTACTAATTCCATGGAAACTGAATTGAAAATACAAGATGGCAGCGTCATGCGCCAAACGATCCTTGTAAAACTCTGCATATTATATTTTTACGTCATAATTACCTCTCCTATCGTCGGCTCCGTCGTGACCATCCTCGTCGTCATCGAACTCTTGGGGTCGTGCAGCCGCCAGCGCCAGTAGAGACAGCAGCAGTACCACGGTCCACACATTCCTCTATAAGTTTTTAATATCATGAATTATTGAAACTCAGCAATTTATTTTTATTTTGAAAGTAAACAAGAATGAAGTAGTTTATCAATTTCTGTACACAAATTTCTTATATTAATTATCGCTTAATTTTATTTTTGTCTCGATTTTAGTTAAATATTTTTCTCAATAATTTAGATTTGAAAAACTGAAGTGTTAAACGACTTTTTTGCTGACTGTACCACACTGTGGTACCCATAGTGGTACCGTGGTAGTGGTACCACAACATTATCAAGTAGTCAGATCATGTACAGCATGGAGAAGACCATGCCTGGAGCGACAATATCTTCTTCGTCAATTATTTTATAATCTAAGTTTATAATTTGCGTCTTATTTCTGCAGATTATACATTATTCTTTCTTGTTTCTTCAAATGCGTAAAAAATAACACACGAGCTTGCCAGGTTTCGTTGCATTTGCACTTACTTGCAGCGCCATCTATGCGCATGAACGAGCAAGCTTACAGCGCCATCTACTGAGCGTGAGCTCTAATGGCATCACAGATAACTATCTGGCAGGTAGACACTGCCCTGTAGTGTATTATCTATGACACTGCCTCTGAGATCCTCATGGGTAACAAAAAAAACAAAATTTAAGTTAGCTAAAAATATAATTACGTACTACAGAATAGAATACCTTAATTAAACACAAGTCATAAATCAAATACACAAGTATAACAAATCAAAACAAAATTAAAAAATCACATAATTTACATACTCAAGGTAATTTACTTCAATTTCTAAATATAGCTATTAATTCAAAAGATAGAGAATGCTGTGTGTAATTTATTTATGGTAAAGTAATCTTTTTTCTGAGCCTAAAAAAGCAAAATATGGTACAAAATATTTTATATTTTACACTATTCATTATTAAGTTGCAAATCTTTACAATGAATCATATTAATCAACATGAGTAGGTATGTATTTTAAAAATATATCAGACTGAAATAAATTCAACCTGCTGCAATATTACACTAAAATATTTCATTTTATGATTACAATGGAATAACCTTAAATTTATAAGTCTATAGATGAACACAGTCATTAGTCTTATTTACTGCTTGCCGAAGTCCTGTCCGACTCATTTCCACTGTCTGCAGACACTAGCTGTCCAGGACTTGTCGTCTTTACTTCCTTCTCTTCATCTTCACTCAATGATGAGCAATCAGACAGGTCTGCATCAATCCAAAGTTTGGCTCTCTTTGGTTTGGCTTTTTCATTGTCTGACTTCCGTTTCAAAGTACTTGATGAGCCAGCAGCCTGCCAGCCAGCCTCCACCGCCGAGTTCACGCGTTCAGGTAGATCCTTACGCTCTTTCTCATATGCAGGAGTCAAGTTCACTTCGATCTTCGGTTCTGCTACAAGTCTCTCAAGCTTCTTTTGTTTTCTCTCAACTGCCTCTTTTTCCCTGTCTTCTTGCCCTTCCAACCACTTCCTAAGCCTTTTCTCTTCATTGATGTCGCGTAATCGACGCCCAGAGAGGTCTCTACAAGCTTCACGGTTGGTAGTTTTCTCTATTTGCGCTCCAATAGCACGTAACATAGATCCGAATCCGCCTTTCCCTCCGACCAGTCTAGTGGCCAATCTAACGACATTGTTAGCAGCTGTGATGTCATAACTATCAGATACGGGCCTCCCGTTGAGCGTAACAAATAAGTCTTCTATTGGTACACCATGTTTTTGTGAAATATCACGTTTTAACGATGACACATCTGTGCACTCCAGCTCCGTGTAGTTATTTTCAAAGATTATTAAACAAGGCATTTTGAATTGTCAAGCGTAATTTTTTCAGGAACAAAAGGATTAACAATTGAAGCACTCTTTTTGGAAGAAAAACACTACAAAAATAAATAAAAATCGCCACAAATGCAATAATTTATGTACGACGACAACAGTATATGTGACATTGACAATGTGACAATGACAACTGAGCTGACCGATATTTGAATGAATGAAATATTATATTGTAAGGTTTGCCGTTTGTTTGTGGTTTGCGAACTGAAAAATAATCGTGGAGCAAATAAAAAAAATAAAAAGTTAGCTTACGACACGTCAACCGATTATTTAAAAAAAACATGTAAATACCGATTATTTAATTAAAACGCGTAATAAATTACACTGCTTAATTAATGAAATACTGATTTACTTACTTTAAAAGCCATTTTCGTCAGTAAACAACGTTGTGTTATTATTTCCTCACAAAACCTTCATCAAAACTAAACATAATTATTGATATCAACATCTTAAATAGACTGCTAAAGTAAACTTTTCCTTTTCTATTAAATAATCCCGTCACTGATTTTCAATTTCACGCTCAAATGAATAAAGAAAGTGAAAGTAAATCTGACAAAGCAGGCAATCTTATTATTAATAGGTATTTGGAGCATTTGACTTAGAAAGTTATGTAGTAATTTTAACTGGTCATATAATTTTCAGTAAATAAATTTTATTATACGTGTTGCACTGGCAATTTAGTCTGATGGGAACTCAAACTATGATAAAAGGTCCTTCTGGACCAGACTTTTATTATTGGACATTTGCATCAGGAGATTCTTGGACATTTATTTATGCAGAATAGGTTGACATGTGGGTTATGGACAGAATCCTCGAACACAATGAGGATCTCATTGATCGACTGTATCCACCTTAGGATCCACAGAGTAAGCAGTACACTGGATCTACTCATGAAGAACTCGGGAGTCTGCACAGGCTAAGTATAAGTAGTACGGAGTCTTGCTCTGGAGTGCCGCACTGAAGGACTAAAGGGTGGGTGGCAGGGGCGATCCGCTCCAGGCCCCCAAATCTTTAGAAATCAAACATGATGCAAATATATTGAGTAAGAAGCAGTTTGTGCAGAAAATAATGGAAGATGTGGGTACTTCTGGTTTTGGCGTTTGTTAGGAGATTCTTGTAGAAGAACGATATTTAATTCTAGTGTGCATTTTTTACTAATATTTTGTCTAAAATAAAATGTTTGTTTGGGGTTGAAAGACTTTTGAGAAATTCCGACCATAGATATTCGATTGTATGAAGTCGGTTATGTCGATAACTACTATTGTAGATGGCGCTGATTTCAACGTTGATTCGGTTGATTGCCGCCATTACGTATAACTGTCAAATGTGTGTAAAATATCCAATAAAAATTGAGCTTTTTCAAATTAAACAGGAAGTTGTCTTCGTATAACAGAAATTTAGTAGAATTGGAGGCATCTGATTTTGTTCGCTCCACATATTATGGCTCAAAATATTAATCCACATTACGCGTCGTCGTCAAATCCAGCTAAACAAAATGAAGATACGATAAAACTAAAAGATAATCATGCTGTGAGCAAACGGTAAGTAAAACGACATTGTAATTGCTTTGTAAATTCGTGCAACTCCTATTTCATATTTGGTTCCGAGTTGCAGGTTATTTAGATGAATGAATACGTTTTAAAACGCATAGAGTTAGAAATCAAATCGCTATTACTCATTGGAGGCCTACCTAACGGTTTCACTTTAGATACGAAATTGACGTTGACTTTGTAATATTCTCTGCTGTGGTCAGTGACGTGTATCTTCACAAAAAAGAACCTTCTGTCTTCGTTTTGACCTCCACATAGCTTACAGAACATGATTTGGTCCCACCTTTGTTCGTAGCGTCAATGACGACACTTAAAACGGTTGAAATCCAAACTGGTTCGCAACAAAATGACAATGTTTGGGTTTCACATTTATCTGTACTAACAAGTAATTCATGTGTCTCTTTGTTGGCAGGCTGCAAAAAGAATTAATGGAGTTGATGCGTTGTGCTGATAAAGGCATATCTGCATTCCCTGAGAGTGAGAACCTATTTAAATGGGTTGGCACCATTAATGGCCCGCAAGAAACTGTGTATGCAGGCCAGAAGTACAAACTTTCGTTAGAGTTTCCAAACTCGTACCCATATGCCCCGCCTATGGTGAAGTTCATCACTCCGTGCTTTCACCCCAATGTAGATACTTGTGGTTTAATATGTTTAGATATATTGAAGGATAAGTGGACGGCACTGTACGATGTTCGCACTGTGTTACTGTCCATCCAGAGCCTATTAGCCGAGCCAAACACGCACAGTCCTCTAAATCAACAAGCATCATACCTGTGGCCGAACCAACCGGCCTATAAGAAATACGTAGATGAATTTTACAATAAGCACAGAGACTCATAGTGGACTTGTGTTGGTTGTCATTAAAAGAAAAACATATTTTTGATTTTGCGTTGTATTTTGTGTTGTGAATTGAATGTTTGAATGCATGATTGTAATAAGGTTTGTGCTGACGAGTTCCTCTTCTCTCTCTAGAGCAGATTCTACTTGGTTCTAGCTTTTTATAATTCCATTTTTTGACTTAACTCGGCCATGTGTAGATAGTAAATTGTAGGTGTATTATGACTGTGATAGATTACCTGAGAGCATAATATCAAAATTTATATTGTAAACTCTTTATATAGTTATTAAGATACAATCTGCTGGCTCAACTTTATGTATCAAGTAGAATTTGCTTCTGTTACTTTCCAATCTTTGTTTTGTATAGAATCACTAATCTTATACTAAATACTATTTTTATTGTGAACGTTAGCCAGTTTATGTTTCCAAAAGTGTGATTTTGTTCATTCCAGTGGGTTGGGCTCGTCAGCCCAATATCTCAACTGATGGAGTAATGTCTGTAAAATGAGATCACTGACAATTATAATTCTTTAGTGCAATTGAGTATTTTGTTTCCTTTCTTCCAATATTATACTGTAAGTACTAGCTTTCGGCCGCGGCTTCGCCCGCGTGGAGGTTGAAAAATATGCTACGGGAACATACTACCAGGATTTAAAGTACCATGTGTTATTCCAGGTTATAAACTATCTGTGTGCCCAAATTTCATCCAACGTTTACGCGGCGCGCGCCAGTAATGCTCACAGTCGGCCTGATTTTTTCCAAAATCTTTGACAATCATCGTCATATTTCAGCAAATTTACTCAAAACTAAATATTTTAATTATACATCTAAACCTTCCTCATAAATCACTCCGGCCATTGCTGTAATCTTTGAAAATCCGATCGGTAGTTTTTGAGTTTATCGCGTTCAGACAGCCGCGGGGGAATTTATTATAATAATAAGTAGTGACAAGTGTTAATATGGTAGAATATTTACCTATTGTAATGTATCTCTCATTTCTCTATTTCTCCATAAATATTGAAACAACTGACTCAGTGATGCAAAGGCGACTTGTGAGTTAGTCCAAATATTAGAAGAGCTAGTAGTATAGTGGGTAGCGCCATATCGCGAAATCGTGGGTTCAACTCCCAGTTCAAAGGTCATTGAACTGATTGTGTTTAATCTTGCAAGCCCTTACTAGGGTGAGGGTGCTCCTATTGTTATTATTACTTGTGGTAGCACCTAACTATTATTATTATAATATTGCAAATACGAATGAAACTCGTTACCTACCTTTTCACGCTTAAACCACTGAACCGATCGTTATCAAATTTAACTGATAGGTATTCTGGGATCTGGCTAAGACATAAGTTCCTTTTTATCCTGGAAATTTTATTAAAAAATTATAGAAATACAAAATACACGCAAACGAAGTCGCACGCAAGTGTTCTATATGACTTGCTGGGGTCAACTAAAATAAACTAGTTTGCAAAGTAAATACTAAGCTCATATTTGTTTGCCGACTAACGGTTACAGCCGTTAGCCTATTGTGAGTTCAATTCAGACACAAATGGACATAAGGCTCATAACGGACAAACATCGAGTAAGTAGGTCAGATGAATATGGGTTAGTATGCGGCGCAGTGACCAAAGGAAACCGCCCACACACATTTGCGCATCCTTGCTAAATCTGGAACTGTACGATGGATTAGCAAGGGCAGGAGCTGGGATATAGCGAGCAGGATTAATGCTTCGCTGAACTTTTTTTTGAATCGACTACACTATATCGTAGGACGCGGCTAACTAAAGCCATTTATGATAATTCACCTAGTTGACAGGCGTCATCGTCGCAATGCTTTTGTGAACGAAAGAGTGGGTCTCCATTTTTTGTCAAAAAAAAAAGAAACGCGGAGACACCTGAACATAAACAAAATTGGTTATTCGACGGGTTCCGGGCTATTTGTATTAACCGACATTTTTGAAACTTTACACCAGAGCAGTTTAAAGTTTCGATTTTTAGAAAAAAAAAAATAACTTTAGCAAATCGCATTATTTCTTTAAAAAGAAGGATATTACTGTTTTTATAACATATTCCCCATAATCAGTTTTTTTCTTCTTCTAATATTCCTATTTTTAACGAAGATAAATGTCGCTTAATACAAAATGACCCATATTTTACTTTTTTTTGTTCCAGGCTAAATGACTTAACCGCCTATGATTATTGTTTCTTATTCCAGGCTAAATGACTAAACCTCCTAGGTTTATTATTTCTTGTTCCAAGCTAAATGACTTAACCGCCTAGGCATGCAAATAATGGCTCTAAGCTAAGTGCTTTAATCAAAGAGTTGGTCATATTTCAAACCCAAGCTAATTGATTTAAATACCATAATTTATCTTAAACTTGTTAATATGGCATAATGTATGGCTAATTAGTTTATGCGACTGATTTTTTTAAAAATAAATTGTTTGTAATCATACTTGAATAATGAAGTTTGCAGAAATTGGCGGTTAAAACATTGATAAATTAAAAGGTACATACATAGAGTGTACCTACCTATCTTGTTAATAATTATGAAATGAGAAACAAAACACATTATAAATTGTTTAAAGATGAGTTTTTTATTTAAAATGACAATCACCTAGGAACAGCAGTAACTTATTAGCTCACCAAGGTAACAACTAAAGTTTTTATCACAATTGTATAGGAATCAGAAGTTAAACAGTCTTTTTATTACGTAGCCTATAGCTTTACAGAGCTAAATGTATGGATTGACACTGGGTATGAATTTGACAAAGAGGCTAAATGTATTAAACGACATTCTTGTATATTTACAAGGTAAAGCTAATTGTATTAAGCGACACTGGATAAGAATTTAACAAAGAGGCTAATTGTTTGAAGCGACATTTCTATATATTTATAAAGTCAGGCTAAATGCTTTAACGTACGTTGCCTGTAAATTGTTGCTCCAGGAAAAAATGTTTAAACGACTGCCTGGTATTTGGTAGTCAGCTTAAGTACACAGTTCCTAAATTTGTCAATATTTTATGTCGCTTCATTCATTGCAGTCCAGAATGGGCCCAAAAATGCGGTTGTATTAAGCGACAAAAAGTGCTCCGATCGTCACCAAACCCAGCTCAAATGACGCAGAAAAATTCGCTGATTCCAAATATGTATAAAAGTCTATATCGCTCAGAGTGTCGCTTAATACAATTAGCCCGGAACCCGTCGAATATACTTTCCACATCACACGCACACCTCATGATGACCTCCGTTACATCCCTATCATCTGGGGGCATGGCCAGTCGGCCACAGACTAGTTTTACTATGGGCATCATCTATCTATGAATATAATGAGCAAATAGGACTTCTTCAGAACATCGAAGCCGCGTCCATGAATGGGTAAAACTGACAACTACTGAGACATTGGGTTAAATTTTTAAGTCAATAATGTCCAAATACTGCGTAAACGCCTCTTCTCCAGGTCATCATTTTCTGCCCACCTCTAAACAGCCTTCGCGGTACGGATCCAGGTCATCTCGCAACTTCTTTCTGAGCCGACCCAGGCGACGCCGTCCATCTTTAGACATGCGTCGAGACTCAAGCAAGAGACGTACGTATAAATAAAATAAAAACATGGTTTGAATAATTTGTTATATTATCACTTTGATGTCATTTATAAGTAAACAATAATTACACAACGTCGTAAATAAATACATTAGATACATACAAAAGTTTACATCTTAAGAAATTATAAGCGTCTTTTCAGCTTCCTAGCTTTCATTTTGTGATATTTTACAGCATTTATACATATATTGCTTTCGCTTCGCAGTTTATTAATTTCAATATTTATTTAATTTTCCACCATAAATTTAATACATTTTAAACAACCATTACGAAAAAAATATTAACGATAACAACTTAGACCAAGTTGTTATCGTATTACATAAAAATAAAAAATTTCTTGACGACATAACTAACTTATTTGTAAGACATTAATAAATTAAAGTTCTCATTTACTCTATAATTAAAACTGTTTGCTCTTTACTTGGCAACATTGGCACACACACTCACTATCATGCAATAACAATTATATAACGATATTGCCTGAGCAGAAAAAAAAGGCTTATGAGACAATTTTTTTTTTTTTGTATTTCTCTGTAATAGCCCGGAGTCGGGATTTATGCCCAGTTGATGGCAATAGGCTCGCCGTCTATTACATGGGACTTAAACATAACTGACGAAATGTGGGTGTACTATAGGTCCACCTCTGCTTTTTTTAGAAAGAAAGAAAAAAAGAAAGAAAGAAAATAAGTTTATTTGCGGTACACATGACGCAAAGAAAGAACAAAACACGAAAATAAACAATTTGGGGGAAAATAAGCGTCACATCCACGCAAAACGGCCATCGCTCAGCATAATGCTGCGACCCTATGCGAGAGAGAACCCCAACGCTGGTTTCGCTGGTTTTTTATATGAAACCCTTGATCCAACTGCCTAACGAGAGACTTCTCAAGACTTGGTAGAACCTATTGGCTATAACACCATTGGCTGTAACGACTACAGGCACAAATTGAGAAATGTGTCTTTTTAATTTTCCTTTTACATTTTTCTGCTCAAGTACAATCTACCAGTCAGTCACACATTTAACTTGTAATTGCAATAAATACGCCTTAATTAATACTTACAAATCTTACAATATAGACATAGAGACTAGAATATGTGCATTAGTTTATACAACAAATATTTGAATGATTTAAGTAATCTCGTGGGCCCAGAAAACTACATCGTTCTCACATGTATAATTTTAACATGAATGATGTAACCAATATCTGGATTTAAAAGAGTGTCCACCTACTATGCTTTGGAATGGGCAACTAGCTTCATACATACAACTACTTCACAATTCAAAGGTGCCTGTAATTGGTTTAATTGATATAAATGCTTTGAGTATGAGTCACGACCCAGAAGATTACTACACCAATTGTTACAGATAGTGTCATCCAAGAAGACGCGCCCCACTCCGCGATTACTGTACTGTAAGCTTTAGTTCAGTGCGGAGCGCGTCTTCGTAGGTGGCACTATCTATACCTGGCTAACTTTTTATCCTACATAATATGGTCGCTTGCCGTATATACAGATAATTTACCTAAATAATTACGATATTAATGATTTATCAATTGGATTCATTCTATGTTAACAACTTTAAGGAGTTTATTGTATTCATATTTGTAGGAGAATGGTTAATGTGTATTTAAATTTGGTATTGTATATTATTGTGAAGCACTGACCCCGTGTCTGAAAACCTTTATAATTAAATCTGTTTGTCAATTCTCATGTCAAAGCACATTGTTGCATGGGTGAAACAATGTGCTGAAATTTAGAAGAATTAAACGGTCACACAGACAGACACGAAATTTGGTTGGTCATCCAATCCCAACAGCTAGCAACAGCAGATTCACTGATCGGAGACTTGATCAGGCAAACAGAAATGGGGGGGGGGGGGGGGGGTTGGCTGGGCTCTTATTTTCAACAGATTATATTTACTTTCTAAACTTTAATTTTGACATAGGAAGCCCGGTGATATTCTTGTTACATATTAATTTAATTGTAACAGAACTATGGTACTTGGTAGCAACTAAAATCAATAGTTAAACACATTACTATTTACTGTAAAAAATACTTTATGTAAACGACCTTCTTCTTGTCAGTACCCACGTCATAACATCAACAAATTCCTTTAAAAATTAATTTTAAAATTTGAACTTCAAGACTAGCCACGCCACCGCTGAAGTTCTTTTGACGCGGCGCTAGTATGTACCGAATTGAATTTTAAAAAAAATAGTTCCATAATTTTCCGCCGGACGACCGTGGTGGCGCGGACTCTAACTTGCAAGGGTACAATATTATCTGTTACATTCACGGACCCTTTCCGGCCATTCCACTACGAAAAATAAGGCAGTTTCTGCTTATTTTACCCGAACTAACTCTTTATTATAATGAGTAGGATTACTAACACTATGATTATCACTCCTAGTACGAGAATACAGTGCATCTTTCTGTTAGATCTCTGATACCTTTCAGCTTTCTGGAGTTGTTTGTACCCTTCGTGGACCTGTACCTGAGTTTGTTCAATGTTATAGTCTATCCTGTCTAGTACTGTACCTTGTTCATTCACCATGTGAGCTAAATCTTTGAATATGTCATTCATATCAACTATTGACCGAACTATTTTGTTCACTTCCTCTTCCCTTTCGGCTACATCTCTTGTGTTCTCCTCTTGAATTAACATTAGCTGTTTTTGACTTAACGCTGGTCGTGTAAAATCGTCATTTTCATCAAATTTCTGAGTTCCTGACGTACTTGGTAGGGAGAAAAGTAAGTCGGTTTGGTTGCTAGACAGTCCTGGTAGTAGTTCATTGTCATCTAGGCTGAGTTCTTCGAAGTTCGGCAGTTCGAAGTACGCGTTGGATCGTTCTTCGCGGGATGTCAGAGATTTCAGGTAGTTGGACTGTGCGGTGCGGAACGTGACGCTCAAGTCTTGGAGGATGGTGACGAGAGCTAGGACCACGTTTGACGCTAGTTTCTGTTCGGTTGGGTTACCTGGAAATTGATAAAGATTTATTGGTATCGGTAATAAAGTTTGAGATTTCATGTCGGCATGTCATTTCGTTTGTCTTTTAGAAAGTTCTCAGCTGTGATCCGGGAGTTTGGGTTATGTGCGAAGAATGGCAAAATAGTCATGAAACCTTGAAAAATATAATTTTTTATGTCTCATTTTAAGAGACAATATTCAGTAGCCTGCAACTAAGTGAAATAATGCTAATAAACACAATGTTGGCCCAGTTATCAAGCGATCCTAAAACATACAGATAAGCAATCCACCATGATATAGTGGCCCAATTCCTATCTATAGGTGTTTATTATCATGCCTAGTTCTGGAAAGAGCCAGTATTGTTAAATTAAACAAAACATTCATACAAATTCCCGACCTAGCATGCTCAAGTAAAAAGCGCTTTTTCTTTTTATGGTACTTTCTTAATAACTTGGGTCCAGCCCAGTAAGGTAGGGCTAGGGAGCCACGGTAATCATAGCATTACTGGCGTTTATTAGATCCTCAAAAGTGCAAGAGTAATGGACACTTGGGACACTCACAACAAGTGGGTCATATTCAGTGGGTAAAACCTAAATTATAACATTACTGGCACTTTGCCAGCGAGTGACTTCGTCCACACTATAATACTTAACCCGCGAAAATTTCGAAAAATTCCTTGTCGATATCATAAAGGGAACTTCTGTGTGCAAAATGTCAGGTTTCTAGGGCCAACGGTTTGGGCTGGGCGTTAATGAGTCAGTCAGTGAGTGAAAGAAAAGGTCTGACTTTTCTTATTAATGTATTGATTGTCGTGTGCCCAATGCAAACTTTCATCCCATATTTAACCTCTTTATTGGATGAAGTTTCAAATATCCTTCCTTAGAGCTAATCTGCGTTATAAAAGGAACCCCTGTGCAAACTTTCATGTTTCTAGACCGAGTGGTTACGGCTGTACTTTGTCACTGTCAGTCAGTGAATGAATTTATTCTATTAAGTAGAGCATACCATGTCTTATCTGCGCCTTGATAGTCGTGAGATGCGAGTGCGCCTGCGTGAAGTATCGGCCGATCTCCGTAGTCAGCCGCTGTATGTGCTGCTGTTCGGACGTGTCGTCCAGCGACGGGCGGCGGATCTGCTTCTCGTGGCGAGATTGTAGTTCTGATAGTTTTGTTCTTAGCCTGTTAGAGAAAAGTTGGGATATAAATTAGAAAAGTAGAAGGAAGAATTCATGATGGCTTAAGCATAATCCGTGTCAACCATGGAAATATAAAGAACAAGAGAAGTGGCATGGTGGCGTGTCTATATCCGCGCGTCGTGATCACGATGCTCATGTCTCAGGCAAATGGCCGTCTCCGCTAATTAGTGCGCTTTAGAACGCGATCGTGATAACATTTAAGAGTACCGTGTTGTTCAGTGGTTCTTATCATATAATATCAGCACAAGTATTTTACTATATTTGTGTTGAAAATCATGAAAAACAACAAATCGTAAAATATTTCTTGCCTCTACTACGTTATTTTTGTTTTCATATATCACAGCGACTGTACTATTATTACAGTAAATACATTGCTTCTTAACTACTTAAGTATGTCGCTAAGTGACTGGACAAGCAATGTAAAAATCACAAAACGATACTTTATTTAAGCGGTTGCATCGCGTAGTACGGCCGCTTGAACTTGCGACGAGTTAGTGATGTGGTTGTGCAAATCCACTAACGTAGGCTATCGACAACAATGTCAATTGTCGTATGAATTTATATTACTATTAAAGTTTATTCTTCAATTTGTCAACAGTTATAGCCCGGTTGGAAGAGAGAAGGCTTTAATTTGACTAATAAGTTGTTACATAACATCACGCCTTGTTTCCCCGAAGGGTTGGGCAGAGGTGTACCTGAAGCAGGTACATCCACATTTCGCCAGTTATGTTTAAGTCCTATTTAATATGGGGCGAGTTGAATTGAACCTTCACCACCTCCTAGTGCGCTTTAGCTGGGAAGATTAAGTGGCGCAACAAACTCCCTTAAGTTGGAAGATCTTGATTCTATACAATAGTTTTCAAAGCAATTAACATTACGAAACACAAAACTACTGTACTGTACTACTGCGTACTAGTACAGCATCGTGTGAACGGCCGCTATAAGTGCGACTTTCGCGAAACCAACGCAATTGCCTCGCGTTCTATTTAGTATAGAGTTTTTAGATATTAGAGATTGGCTTCACGATTTACCTACTTGTTATATTGATTAGTGATCGTAGATAATTATCAAACCTATTAACGTAAAAACAATAGATTATTATCAACCTTATTGCTAAAGTAACATTCAACAATTTGATAAAAAATTAATGGTGAAATATTTGCAATTGATTTTTTTACGACTTTTTTGGTATGTTGTATGCCAAAGTTTATTTAACAAAATATAATGAAACAAAATCATTGCATATGAGATCTAACAAGATAGAATAGTGAGCTTGACTAAGAAAGTACTAACTCCTATCATCAGTGAAGTTCTAACAGTACGTAAGTCAAAAATGGCTACTTTACAGGAGAGTAAAAAAACTGTATGAACTGAATGAACTTACGCTTAAGGCCATATTGCGTTCAATATTAATACAAATGAACTCTGTGATGATTTGAACCCGTGAAAATCCCAATAATCTTTTCCATTGAAGGAAATTGGTGAATTTCGCAGTGTTGCCAGTAAAACACTCATAAAATGACTTACGCACTGTTAGAACTCTCAATCACGCAGCATTGCTGTGTTACATTGAAAGACATTGCATAATCAGCCTATAATGTTCCCTCTGCTGGGACACAGGCCTCCCTTCTCCGAGAGGTAGGGGCTGTAATCCACCACGCGGGCCCAGTGCGGGTTGATAATGTCACATGTCTTCGAATTTTTGGTTCCAGGGCATGCCGGTTACCACACAATGTTTTCCTTCATCGTTTTGAGAGCAGTTATGATGAAATTATATACACAAAGTAAAGCGCCTGGTTGGGTTCAAAGCTACGACCTACAACTGGTAAGTCGGGGCTGTTACCAGTGGGCCACCACTGCTCTCTTGAAATATGATTCTGGTAAAATAGCAGGACCATGAGATATTTTACTATTTAAGCTTTGCCTTAACGTTATTTTTTGCCTTAAATTTATTCCCCTTGGGATGCTGTTATTCTGCAGACAATAGTAACTGCTATAAAAAAGGTAGATGAAGCTACTGATGTGAAGCATGCAATACCAACCTAGTGATTACATAGTGTGCTTCCTCAAGCGCATCAGTCCAGGGTGGAGGTGCGTGAGAGTCATTCCTCATCTCCAATCCTGACTCCATGTCATGGGAGTTACTCCGCATGAGGCGTACTCGCTCAGAGTCATTGCGCTGATGAATAAAAGAAAAGTTATATTTTAATAACTGTTATTATAAAACTTGGCCAAAAAAAACACAGATCAAATGAGTATTTATTCACTAAATATTTATTAATTTATTTAGGATTTCCAACTAAAGATATACACAACACATGGCACATAAATAAAGAGCTGCATCAGATAGTAAGACAACATAAATAATGTGTTAAGTTGAATGGATCAAGTTCATAATTATTAGTATTTAAGTAGATTATAACTTATTAAATTAACTAACTATGTCACTATTATTAAAACTTATGTTAAATATTGTTTAAAAAATCAGTTGTCCAAATAGTAATTGTAAGAACTCATGCCGCCTGTGATACAGGTTTATCCTAGTACAGGCATCATACTTTGTAATACCTACATTATTTCTAAGATTTATACTGTATTTTACCTATTTTTATTTTTGAATAAATGTTTAAAAAAAGTAATGACAGGAGAAACCAAACATACTATCTCTAAATTGTAGTGTCTGCATACCCAAAGTAAGCTAAGAAACATTAATAGACAAAATGCAAAACACACTCTGTAATTAACCTATGAAACAATTTAATCTAGACTTAAATGTTAATAGTCTTTAAATTGTTTTTTTGGCCTAGTTTTATAATAACAGTTATTAAAATATAACCAGTCTTTAAATTAAGAGTTTAATAGGCTTTTCTAATCCTTTAGAGCCTGCTTAGAAGAACATGACCAAGTACATGCCGTTTTAGTAATAACTCAAAATATTAAAGAATACACTTCCTTCTCCTAGAAAGATTTAGTGTGACAACAGAAAGCGGTAAAATAGTATCATAAATTTATGTTAATACTTAGATTGACAAGCTTTCATACCTGTCCAGTGTGTGAATGCTAAAAAATATGAACAGATCTTAGTAAAATTGTGTGGTTTTAGCCATTATGTTCTAAGATAATACAGTAAGTAAATTATTAAGCTAATTACGATTGTAAGCATCAATAAAATGTGTAAAGCATTCAGATTGTTTCATATACAAAGTTCTTTTTATATGTTAACTTTTATAGAAGTCACTTGGAAACCTTGGAAGGGCGAATGAGACATTTATAGTTTTGTCAACATATTTCAGGCAAAGCTACGATAAACGTTATTATTTAATAACGAGTCTATAAACAGAAACCGCACGCTAGTATCGCAACTTAATTAATAGCTAAAATCGCTCGTAATTGCATCATATAATATTCAAGTGAAATGTATAAAACATAATCAATAACAAGTACTTGCCTGGTCAGCGAATATGTGCCGGCTATGTATAGCATTGTTGCGCATCAACACAAATACTTCAGTTAAACTACGAGACACCATTTTCGCAATCGAGTTTTATTGTTATCCAATAATAAAATCGGGAAAAGTGTTTATTTTCTCCGATTTCGTGACACGACGATAGATAGCGGTTGACATTTGTGACAACTGACAATTTTGCTACTTGTTTGAGTTTGACTTTAGTACTTGACACAGTTGGATACCATTCAGCTTTTTCATTCGTTCTTTTGTATCGGATACATTCTCTCTATATGGATACAATAATAATTATTAGAAACATGTATGACATATTTTACCTATTATCCTATCTAATAATGCAATAACTGCATTATTAGATAGGACGATACGAAGATATAAATAATTATTATTTATATCTTCAAGGAAGACCCAGAAACTTTATAGTAGGATTAGTAAGTTTCTGAACAAATCGCGGCAACTCGTTCAAAACCCACTAGTATGATATGAGTGTCAAAATCGCTGAAACGAAAGAGGTTATGTTTACAGTTAGTTTACTTCGTAAAATATAAAAATATACCTACCAGGAAACTTTTAAATACCTCGGCAAACAATATATTGCAGAAATATAATCAATGAAATTTATAACTGCATAAGGTAACTAAAACTCTACAAATGAGTATGCCATCGTTCGAACCGGGTCCGGAGCATTTCCAGCAGTTCCCGTCCAATAGGATTATTGTTATTCATCCTGGATCACTCTACGTCCGAATAGGAAGAGCTTCAGACCTTGTACCAGTGAAGCAACTCCACTGCATAGCAAGGAAACGTCGCCCCGGAGGTAAAATATACCGTGACTCCTTCATTCCACCGAGTGTGCCAAAAACTAAGGAATTAATCGAAGAACTGGAAGAATGTCGCTTGCAAATATCTCACACGTTACAGTCATGCGTGCAGTCGAACGGGGCACGAAGGTATGCTACGCCACCGCAGCAAATCGCAGCTTTCAACCGTCGATCTTTGCCAGAATGCGAAAGTGACGGCGATCCTTGGCCCCAAGTGCAATGTGACATCGTGATCGGTGACCTAGTACTTGATATAGACCCAGAACTACCATACAACATACACTTCCCATACCGCAGAGGTGATTTTAACATCCATACTGAAGTTGGGGGGTCTATTTCATCAGTTCTGAATGACTTGTATACTATATGGAGCTCTATCATAGAGTATAAGCTAGGAATACCGTTAATAGAGCTGGTGAAATACCGGTGTGTGTTACTAATACCTGATCTGTACTCCAGAAGTCATTTGAAGTATTTAATGTCATTATTATTGAAGGATTTGGGTTTTGGACACTGTTTCTTCGTTCAGGAAAGTGTTGGAGCAACATTTGGAGCTGGTATTGGTTCAGCATGTGTGGTAGATATTGGTGACCAGAAAACTGCAATATCTTGTGTAGAAGATGGTATTTCTCATAAAACTACAAGGTTACGAATGGATTATGGAGCAGGAGATGTTTGCCAAGCTTTGTCTTGGATGTTCCATAAGAGTGCATTTCCTTACAAGAATTGGAATGAAAATATACCTAGGGATGTAATATTAATGAGGAACTTGTATGAGAATTTCTGTCATGTAAACCTAGATGTCTGTGGTCCACAGGAAAAGTCATTTCTAGTTGATCATCCTGGTGATGTAGTCAACAAATACACACTGCAAGTTGGTGATGAATGTATCATATCACCATTATCAATGTTCTACACAGATTTACTCAAAATCACTGGTTCAAAATCTACCAAGATCCAGAACAGACAACCAAGTGACCCTGAAGATCCTTTTGATGCAGAGTTTTTAAGAGAAACTGGTAGGAAACGTGAGACAGCAGATCCAACAGCAAATGAAAGCCAGCAGTTTGAGACGGCAAATGAATCACAGCCTGTAACAAATCCTGACGAAGACATAGTTGTTGATACGTTAGAAGGCGGTCCTGGGGACGTTGTTGCGTTAGCACCTGGACAAGTTCTAGCCTTAGATGCTGCAATACTGCAAAGCATAGACCGCTGCCCCAATGAAGAGTTGAAAAGAAAAATGTACAGCAACATTTTAATAGTTGGTGGAGGTGTTAAGGTCCACGGCTTAAACTTATGGTTACAAAACCGTCTAGCCTTACAAATCCCTTATACGTATAAGACTGAGCAGCTGGAAATAGTGACATCACCGAAAGACATAGATCCTGCCAGTACAGTTTGGAAAGGAGCTGCGGTGATGTCCTGTCTGGAGTCGGCGATAGAGTTATGGATAAATCAGAGTGAATGGAATAGATTTGGATTAAGGATACTGAGAGAACGCGCGCCATTCATATGGTGATTGTAATAAATAAGTTTGTTGTTATTTTTGAAGTTTTAATTATTTTCCTGACTTTTAAAAGAAAACACGTCAAAATCATGTAAAATAAATTTATTATAAATATTTTTCATGCAAAACTGTAAACATTAATTTGGCGAGTATTGTATGAGATTCACTGACAATTTTTATAAAAAATAAGTACAAAAATATTTTATACTTGGTACCAAAATATATAACTTAGTTTTAAACATTCATAAGAAAATTATTTTGTTCGTAATAAAATACTGAAACACTTTTAAAATACTTATCGCTATACAGTCTTTTGTGTTTAAAAGAGCACCTACTGAGATATGAATTATTAGTCTCTTTTTGAGCATTTCTACCTACTTAGCAGTTAGCACTAATCTTCCGCAATTACGGTTGCCATCCGTCCGGATTTGTCCGGGTTTTTGGGTCCCTGGAATTTCGAGTACGCCCGAGATTTTTTTTTTAAATAAAAATAAAATTTGTAAGGTGTGTAGCAGGTGGCGTTCTGTAGTTTCTGCCTACCTACTTGGGAAGCAGGCGAGATTTTATGCAAGTATGTAAAAAAAAATTAAGAAGGATTAAAATTAAAATGTCAGGACATTTTTACAAGTCAGGATTTTTATCTGAACTCAAATTTCGAAATGGTAACCTTTTCTGCAATGCAAGATACGTTTTAAATTTATCAATTGAATTTACTACTTATCCAATCGAAATAAGGTATATATTTCAATGCTCGATGATCAACCTTAGAGCATACCGGCGCATGCCACGGCATACCAGCGGATGCTCCGATAAGCTGGCGGAGGCTCGTGGTATCGCAGAGCATTT
Organism: Agrochola circellaris; assembly: GCA_914767755.1. Taxonomy (NCBI): domain Eukaryota; kingdom Metazoa; phylum Arthropoda; class Insecta; order Lepidoptera; family Noctuidae; genus Agrochola; species Agrochola circellaris. The sequence goes on along the minus strand of OU611850.1, from coordinate 18,756,510 downwards.
GTCTTGTCAGTGTGCACTGGCGGATAGAGGAATCCCTCTCAATGCTCTCCCTGCCGTCCGCCAGTATGCGTAGGCCCTAACTATTTTATGTACTTATTGCCGAACATAAGCTTGCATTATTGGCACTTAAAAACTTCTAAACCTAGTTAGACTTTTTTTTTGTATAAATTATTATTATGTATACAAAGATAGTTCAATAGCGAGTACTCTGCACAACTTAACTATAATAAAATAAACAATGGTGCCGATTCTCTTGTACACCGAAATAAACTAACTAAACTAAGACTAAAATTACTTACTTTTGGCTATGAGAATATTAGAGCTATTGGTGCCGATTCTCTTGTCACAAATGCCTCTAAACTAAACTAAAAATCACTAAAATTTAGTTTATTCCTGTCAAACGACGATTTCCTATTCTGAAATAGACTAAAGTGACACAACTTAACTATATTTTAGTTTGACAGCGCTAAGATAGTACTGAGTTTTTAGTTTAGTGAAAATGGCAATTTTGCTATTCTGAATATGACGTTTTTCACCTAAAATTTTGGTTGTAAAAGACCAAATCAGACTAAACTTGACAAATTTTAATCGCGATTAAAATGGTGTGGTATAAAATAAGTTGTTATGAACTAAAATTCACACCAACATCTCGACTTCACGTGCAAAAACAGTACTGTATTTATTTTTTCTTTTGCTTATATCTCGAAAATGGTGCGTCCTATCGCAAAAATAATGAAAATTTCGACCCCCTTTATAAAACCCTTATACACCTAACACTCAACACGTAGGTAATATTTTTTTCATATTTTCCATACAAAAAAATAAAAATTCCATATAAAGCACGTCGAGGCTACACCACATGCGCACCTCCGGCTCTAAAAAAAATCACCGGTTAGGGCAAACCACGGGTACCTCGTGGATTCACGATTGTCAAATTCTATTTTAGTTGTGTCAAAATTATTTTTTAGTTTAGAGAATTTTATTTGCAGAATAGCTCTAAGATTCTCATAGCCAAAAGTAAGTAATTTTAGTCTTAGTTTAAGTTAGTTTAGTTCGGTGTACAAGAGAATCGGCACCATTGTGCAAATAAAATTCTCTAAATTAATAAATAATTTTGACACGACTAAAATCGAATTTGACAATCGCGAATCCACGTGGTGCCCATGGTTTGCCCTAACCCGTGATTTTTTTTTAGAGCCGGAGGCGCGCATGCCGTGTCATCATTAGTTATTGCCACCTTTACCTAATTAGCTCCATTTTCATGTTTTGCCCATGGAGTAGTAAGTAAATGGAGAGCTAACAAAAATGTAAGGGAATAAGCGTACAGATACAGCCACAAACGCCATAATTCAGCAGTATTTCAAATTAGCACTTTACCAGCGACCGCCTTATATTCCCTATCCCGTGTGAATTTAATAAAATCGGGAAGTGTTCAAAGGGAACCTCTGCACAAAATTTCAGTTTTGTCCAAAGTCTATGCTAGGTCCAAGGGGTTGGGCTGGGCGTGGCATAGGTCAGTCAGTGAGTTAACCAGGACTTAATATGTTATTCGATTTGCTATCCATTTATCTACTACCACGTGTAGCTCATCTCGAAAAGTACATTATTATTACACCGAATCACCAAGTACCGACAAGATCGTCCATTATAGCGATCAACAGAAAATCCATGTCCAGTATAAGACATCTACAGGCTGATATGTAGCACGATAACATTAAGGCAAGGTAACGGTATCTCAAGGCTTTCTTCATAAACAAACTTGAACACTAACTGACATCTGGCACCCTACCGTTAACGAACGTCACGGTAAACCCACGTTTACTAACCTCAGGATGGAAGAACCTGTAATATATCACCATTATAACTAACCCCACCACATAGGGGACAACAGTAAATGCCAAAACCGGGAAGAAATAAAACGAACTTCTCATATCATCGGTCACATACACATACCAGATGGCGCCACAGGTAATATTCTGTATAAAACATATACTATAATAGATAGTATATCTATACCTAGTCTTGCCCTCTACAGGGAGGATGTAAGTGAAGAGGTAGACGGCTCCAAGTGCGAAAGAGAAGGCGACATCGGCGACGCGGCTCTGCGAGCAGAACGGCGAACGGTCGAAGAGTTGTATGAGTGTGGCTGCGATGAGAACGTGTATGAGGCAAGCTAGGACCGTCCAGTGAGGGAAGAGGTACGCGATGACCGATATTGAAATGATGCGGCTCACTGGAAATAGAAGAAATGAAAAGATTACAATTTATTACAAGGGTTTTTAATCCGCACCTGTAGAGAACAACTAAGATAGTGTTGTGCTCGGAACAGAATTATATTATATATTTATTAATACTAGCTGAATGAAGCCCATATTTAGTAGATGTCTACAATCAATCAGATATAAAAATATTATAATCTTACATTGCCTTGTCTCTCAAACAGAGAAATTATATTTCATTCCATACAAGATAATCTTTAATTATTCAGCTGCATCCGGTTGGACTGGAAGCCAACCCCAACATAGCCGGGAAAAGGCAGGCAGATGAGATAAAGAACAAGACAAGGGCTAGCAGTGTCAACATTGCTCATTTCACTAAACTGCTAGGTTATTTTGTGACTATGAGTAGATGAGATGGTTCTGTTGGCATGTGGGGTGCTACTCCCAGTGGAGTCTGCCCTATCTTTGCGTAGTCATTATTCGCACTGACTGGTCTGGTCGAAAATGTCCCGCCGCTTTTTTAGTCGGCGGATGCTTTCTGGGCTAGTAAGCTGCCCCGCAAGCAGTTGATGCTTGCGGTGTGTGCTGTGGCAGTGGATGCTTTAGCAATCGGGATTTGTAGTTGTCGCCATGCGTACTTATCTCCTCATTGACCATCGGAATATTGAGGATTTCATGGATCTCTGTTGTCTTGATAAACCAAAATGCATTGGATATTTGTTTTAATATATAGTTTTGTGCCATTTGCACTTTCATGTTGTTAGAGGCACTGGCTGATCCCTAAAGTTGGATGCCATATGTCCAAATTGGCTTTAGTATAGTTTTGTATATGAGGAGTTTATTGTCTATAGCCAGTTTTGGGTTTCTTCCTAGTACCCTCTGTATACCAGGTTCATTTCGCCTCTTTTTATTTCGACATGTTTCCTCCATATGAGCCTGCGGTCAATATGCATGTTGACTGTTGACTACCGTTTAGGGTGACCGGATCACAATCATTTTTACGGAGTGTAAATGTGATATGCACAGATTTTGATATGCTGGCAGCAATTCTCCATTTGGCTAGCCATTCTTCAGTTTCGTTTAAACTGGTTTGCAAAATGCGCGATGCCTGTGTTGGACATTTGTGCGAGGCAAGGCAGTGTCATTCGCGAAAGTGACAGTTGTGGGCTCGGAGCTTTGTGGCAAGTCAGCAGTAAACAGGGTGTACAGCACGGGTCCTAGAACCCAGCCTTGTGGTACTCCTGCAGATATTTCATGGAGTCCCGAGGTGGATTTATTTTCTCTTACTTGAAATATTTTGTTTGTAATATAAGATTTTAGTACAGCATAGAATGTGTGTGGTAACAAAGTTTTTATTATGAATAGCAACCCTTGTGCCAGACTCTGTCGAAGGCTTGTTGAATATCAAGAAAGGCAGTTGAGCAGTATTCTTTTTTCTCAGAGAATTTTCTGATCGTCCTGCGCACTCTATGAACTTGTTTTATGGTTGCATTTTCTTTCCGAAATCCGAATAGGTGAACCTGCTAGGTAGTGAAAAACTGTGATGGCTATCCCCACTCTATGATTTCTCAAGTCCGGGAGTCTATTACACAACAGAACTTTTTTGATACTCACGCGTAACAAGGAAATGCCAGATAGTCTGCAAAGCGGTGCCAGTCCAGCTCATATTGTCCTTGTCCTGTTGGTAGAACCGCACGGCTCGCTGGTACGCGGCCAGGCACCATCCCATGCCGATGATAGATGACGCGATTGACAGAACCTGGTGGACTACATATGAAAGGGTCATAACAGTTAATACAGATCAAAAAAGTCATTTCAATCCATCTAAACAGAATCATGGAACAGACTTTAGTTTTTTTTTGCTCAAGTACTGTTTCCACTTTTTTTTGCTGTCATCACCAGACAACTATCCAAGTAATAAGTACAGATTTTTTTTTTCACGTCTATTCAAAAAGAGCTAGTTTATTCTTAGTAAACAGAGACTAAAATAGCTTTCTATTCCCTAGGAAATAAAAGTAATTGGAATGTGGATATTGTTAGTAAAAGTTTTAATCACCAAAGAGATCAATCACGAACATTGTATGAGTACAGGCCGGCAAGAGAGAGAGAAAGCGTGAATTTGGTCTAAATGTAAATCGAAAATTTTATTTTTGTTTTAAATCATACATGAGAACTTCTTTGCTCCCTAGGCAAACAATCTACTATTGTTCCACTAGAAAAATTTGTAGTGTAAAAAAGCTTATTTTTAAAATGTAGGTACTTGACTATTCCATTTGCTTACGATTCCTTGTTTTAAAGCTAAAAAATCCTAACTCGGAAATAAGAAATGAAGACGATAAACAAATGCATTTTCTTGGCCAGTGTACAATCCAGCCAATGCCTCGACAATTCGTCAAAAAACATTCAACACATAGCCCACCTATGGGTTGAATAAAATGCAGTAGATAGTAGGGTTAGTAGGCCTTACCAGTAAAATCCGGGTTAGCTCTCAACAACAGGCTGGTCTGCAACACTTGCTGCGGCGCCGCTTCCAGGAAGCACTCGAAGATCCTCAACAGAGCGGCATCAGAGTCCTCCTTCAGCATCAGCTTGTAGTACTTCCGCTGGGATGCCTGGTCCTGGTTGCGGTCCGCGCGACGGGACTTGATTGCGTAACTGATGTATTTTTAAAAGTATAAATATTGTTATTTTATTTGACATGTTGCGCCGACGAGAATAATAATTGTTTCTTTAATTTTTTTTTTTTTTTTAACTGTGCGGATGTCGACTATTTTACCAGCGTCATGTGGTGACAGCAACGCAGCAAGGTGAGCCGTCGAGCACTTTGTGCTAGTTATCTAGATAAATATTAGTAGCTGAAGTCCTGAAATTTTATGTGCCATATTTACTTCTGGATTTATTTATTTAATTATGGCACTCCAACGACTTATTCCCTAATACATTTTTTGGGGTACTGTAACATTTAGACTTAAAATCTAGAGTGAATTTGTCACTTACAGGTGTACACAGCACTTACATATTTCAAGCTTTATAATATTACATAGCGTAAATATAGGCAAAAAAAAAGTAAAAACAAAACTACATGAAAACAAAATTTAAAAGAAAGAAAGAAAAGAAATAACTAAATCAATTTTCTTGCTCTAAAGAATAACACAGTCAATGACAAATAATAAATAAGTAAGTAATAATATTAATAATAAAGATATGGATATTAGCTGTGGCCACTGTGGGTCAGTAACAATTGTTTGCGAAATTGCGATAGCTTGTTTTTGACATTTGTCAATCCAATTCCAATGCTATTGGAACGTGTATGGAGCTCATTGTACGTCATCAACCTGTTCATTGGTGCGATTCACATGTGTACCATAAATTGGATTCCAAACAGGTGACGCGTATTCCAAAACAGTTCTTACAAGTGAATTATTGAGTACTATTAAGGTTTGGACAGTTTTGAAGTCAAAACAGGTTCTTATCTTATGTACTTTTTTTTGGACACAAATGTCGGTATGCAATGAACTAAGTAATGCGTTGATAAAAAAGATCCTATTATTCAAATAAGATAACAAGCTGTCCTTACATGAGAGCATCAGCAAATCGCAGTATTGGTGCCATCTGTAACACCAGGATGAAGATGCGGAGCCACCTGCGTTTTGTGAACTCATTTGATAACGAGTCCTGCTGCTTATCTAAAGAGTACCTGGAGTCGAGAGAAATATTAATAAGTTCTACATTTTGTAATATTTACTTCATGTTGTACTAACTTATTTCGAGTTAGGTAAAAGTTATGATTGTAGGAATCTTTAAAGAGAGAGAGAAAGAATTTCAACCCTTGATAATGGATGCAATAATAATCAAATACAATAGACGACGTATATTTAGTATCTTAAGCCACTTAACTGTTCTTAAAGAGTCATAAAGAACCCTGTAAGAAATCGACACGTGTTTCACCTCTCAACGAGGCATCATCAGGATGACGATTGACTTGTTCCGCAAAGTTACACCTGAGTCAATTAAGTATCTGCAATAATAATTTAATATCTAATAAATATTATTATTTATTAGATATTAAAATGATACAAGTTCTTTTATTTTCTACAACCATCATTTTTTTTCGTAGTTTTAGGTTCCGTAGTAAAGAAACGTGTTTTTTTCGGCGTTTTTTGCTAAATATTGTACGGTGACTCGCACTTGGCCGGTTTTTAGGGTTCCGTAGTAAACAAGGAATCCTTATAGTTTCGCCATGTCCGTCTGTCTGTCTGTTTGTCCGCGGCTTATCTCAGAGACGGTTAGTACTAGAAAGCTGTAATTTGGCATGGGTATACATAATAATCATGCCGACAAAGTGGTAAAATAAAATCACGAAAATTCTTTTTTTTTTGGGTACCTACACGTAAAGTGGGGATCATCTTTGCTTTATCATGGTGTGGGGGTCGTTGGAAAGTTCGTTCAAAAATATTATTATGGATGTGTGAAAGCCATTTTTCAATTTAGGAATCCGTTTGAGAAATATTAAGCTTTAAAGTGCTAATTTTTGTTAGAGTATAGTGTCGTCGTCGTCCAGCTAAATGGTTGTACTTGAATTTATGAAAAAATTCACAATAGTAGTATATATAACGAAGTTAAAAAGAAAACTATCACAGCTAAGTAGGCTTTACAGGTTAACAAGTAATAATCAACCAACTTAAATTTGCAGTTTTTCAACAAGAACATGTTTTTCAACTACAATGGTAAGTTTGTTCTTGGGATAAATTCATCCCAACTATGGAACCCTTCATTGTCCGTGGTCCGACATGCTCCTGGCTGCTTTTATTTAATTTATCATCAACAAGTATAAACAATAACCTACCCTCACCACAATAATAATTGTACTTATGAGTTAATTATTTGTTATCCCCAAACGAAACATTAATATATATAGGTATGTAACACAAAGGGATTTTAAGAAGGAAAACGGGTACAATAAACGTCTACTAAAAATAATCCTAGTAACAGATAATAATCGCAATATTTTTGCAAGTTTATCTGTCGAGGAAGATTCGGGCCATAGATTGCAAAGGTTTGGCTGAATTTATTAAATAAATTTTAACTGGATAAGTAAACAAAGATACTCACATTCTAATTGAGACTGCAGTGTTCACAAAAGCAGGTACAAGTATGAACGCCAGCGTCCACCCGAACTCCGTCATCTTCAGGGCTATAGAATACCTCACAGCGATGTTAATATCCAGTCCCAAGTCCACAAGATGACCAACAATAGCCACAATGTACATGAAAATATCTAAGTTTTTTATGGTTATTTTATCAGGCATCCGATCCGTTTCATCATATGAACTTCCATTTTGGAGCAGACCTCGGACTGATTTAGTCATTTTGGGACTTTTTAGAGCTTTTTCTTATTTATAAATCACCGAAACATGATGAAACAACAAGTAACAACAACAAACAACAAATGAACAAACGCGCGTTTATTTGACTTTGACAGTTGACAGTTGCTCACTATTTTATTTTTCTTATTCACTTGTCATCGATACAAACGCAATTGTGTCATACAGCCTATCACCACGAAGAGTTCATTAGTAATGGTTCGTAAATATTATGCTATTCGTAATTTTTCCTTGTTATCAACTTATTATGCGGACAAGGGCACATGTAATTGAAACAGAAGTTACACGAGCAAAACGTGCTTTATTTCTTTGCGATAAGCATTTGTGCTGTACAAGTCATAAATCTTAATTCCATTTGGTGACTAACAGCTATTTTATATTTTACAATAATGTAAAAAGTATAAGCACTAGTCTATTTCACGAGATTTATTTCTTATATAAAGTTCTAACAACGTCCTGCGATGATAGGTTTGCCGCAAAGAGAGTTAAATGTAACGGTTCTTCTAGGGCACTAATGGGCTGTTTCGTTCTGTAACAAATAAATTCAACTTTACTTTCCATGGGACGAGACAGTTTATTCACAATAGCTTTCGATTTGAAATGCAAGGCTAGCTGATCATTTATGATAATAATGTAACAAGTTGTTAAAACCACGCATAAACTTACTTCTCCTGCAACAGTCGTACCAGAGGGCTCCATTTCTCTGGGAACACGGTTTCGTTGCCTATCCACTTATCTTTGACAAGATCTGCAATGGAGGCATTGACTACTCGCAGGTATCCGCACTTTTCAGTGTATGCGTCCAGCATTAGCTGGTCAAAGAACTTGGGAACGAAGTTATTGATGCATATCTGAACGTTGTATAGCGAAGTGTTCATGTCTTGAGCGTGCTGCCGTGTCTTTATTTCTACTATTGTTACTAAACTTTCTTGCATCGTTTCGTTGAAACTGTAGAGAAAATAAAAATGATTTAATAAATTGTGACTCTAATGGCTAGCAGAAATAAGTGTTTAAGTCTACTGTCCCTTGAAGCCAATGACGTATTATATATAGACACGTCATTTTTATATATCATTGCTTGGAGCTGTGAAAAAATCAAACGTTTATGCTGCAAATTTTCGACACTCGCAAGGGAATCAAAACCTACAGGGTATTTCCCGTGAACTCAAATCTTGAAATTTGGTACGAAGCAACGTCTTAGTTATAGCACAGATAAAGGAAAAATTGCGAAAAGCATACATTTTTAGTTAGGTACCTACATCATATAAAAAGAATATTTTTAATAATTTTAAACTTCAAATCAAATCAAATATCTTTATTGTGGATCATAGTTAGGTACATAATACAGGTCTCATTAAATAATTAAATTGTGATCAGCTATATCCCGCCCTTAGGGCATACAATAGTTACACAGAAATTAAATTATAAAGAGATAAAGATAAAAACACGAGCGAATTTAGGTACAATCCCGGGCGCAATAACTTGACGTCCTGAAGGACGAGAACGGGGCCTCGCGCGGGTTAGCGGGAGGGGAGTCTAGTTTCGAGCCAGGTGTCAAGTTATTGCGCCCGGGTTTATAGGTAGTGTAGGTACACAACAGTGGGACACTGAACGCATCATGACTGTGGGGGACTGTATTGGAGAAGTGATTTGTCTGTTATGAAGTCTTTTATAGAGTTAGTAGTAGCACTTGTTTACTAACAGATCATGGAGACCCTTTTAAAAATTTTCATTTCCGTAATTCTAATAGGCCCCGGAATATTATAGATGCGTGAAGCTGTACCAACTTACTACCTACCCCTTTCCTTTAATTATATACCTACAGGTTTGTACGGAACCCTCGGTGCGCGAGTCCGACTGGCACTTGGTCGGTTTTTTCATAATTACCACCTAATTAAAACATAGCCAGGTTTTCCCCAAAATAACTGCTAGTGTTGCCCTAGCTCTTTTCTTATCTAGGTAGGTACTATAATAGTTACTTTATTTTCCTCGACTCAAAGTGCTTTCTCTCTCATCTGTCACTCATTATACTTACAGAACCGCTTGGTGTAACAAGCAGTGTGCCGCAGCGACTTCATCAGGCAGTTCCTTATGACACTTATTGACGGTGTCGAAATTCCTCACATCCTGGAAGTTCTTGATGACTCCGTGGAACTGCGAGCGGATCTGTTCCAGCTTCTCCATGGGGTCCATTAGGCAATGCTCCACTATTTCTATCATCTGACGACATAGGATACTTATACGTAGGAGATAATATTATCTGGGGACTATAGGGTCAAGCAAGGGTAACTAACAAACTGCACCTTCAGATATTTATCTCTAAGGTACGTCCCTACATAGTTCAACCAACAGATTGGCACTTCGGCTAGATATTTTTCACCGATTTGATTCCCACTTCATTACTTAGAAGCGAAGGAGAAAAAAGATGACTTTTCTTACTGGCTGCAAACTTATTCCAGGAACTTTATAATAGTCTCACGAAATAGCAAGCCTATATCTAACTTTTTTTTGCTCCACCATGCTACCATAACTTTTAGAAGAAAGTCTTGATATGGGTTGCAATTATGCAGCTTTAAAACGACTAAATTTGAAAAAAATGTTGTAAGTAAACCACATGTCACATACCACTCAAGGAAACCTGGCTTGGAATATGTGTTTAGGACCTAAAATCTTCAAATAAATACATACCTCTTCCATGCTAATAATATAGTTCGTGAAATCATGCAGGTATTTCACTTTATAGAACTTCAGGACAGCACTCCTCAACTCCTTGGACATTTCATCGTTCATAATGAAGACGAGGTCTAGGAACGTGTCTATAGTTCGTAAGGACTTGCTCTTCAAACTGATGTAGTTAGCGCGACCCTGGTTGAAGAGGTTTTTCGCCATGTTGTATGCTTCGGAAACCAGGTAGTATTTTTTGTCCATTTTTTTAAAGACATTTTTTGTGCACTGGGTAAAAAAATATTTCATGAGTGGGTCTACTTTGAAGATAGACGATACTGTGTGAAAGATGATATGGTGAGAAAGGGGGTGACTGCCGAGATGACGACTCTTGCGTTGAGCAGTCCCCAAATAAATTGGGATAAGGGCAGGAGAAAGATGGGTATCTACTTTTAAGATAGGTAGATTTACCTAGATAGAGTTCACATTCATGTGGATATGTTGATATAGTGTATGGGAAGTATGTTATCTTACCTCTTGGTAATGTAATAGAGCAATGAGGAATACCAGTGTGATACACAATTTGAATTTAAAACTCATCACAAAATCTAGAAGAATAAAAACAAGCCCAGAAAGTTCAAATAAAATTTGATTTTATTTGTATTTAGATTTAATTCAAGGCATTTACGTAACAAAATTGTAAGTTATCAATTATTTGAAAAGAAATTGGATTACACTTGACCTTTACTGGCAATTTAAAAACAGCCTCAGAATAATCCTTTTTTGCCTAACAAAGTGATCACAACAGAAAATAGTTTTTATTCTTAAGCAGATAATGGTTAACTTTGCACAACAAGTAGGCAGTTGCAACATAAAAATTATTTTGATTAGCAAAATTAAGTGCCTTTGAAAATTATTTTTTGGTGAATGCTTTTCAAGATAGTGATACCAATTACTTTTTGATAGATAAGTAAAAACAGATTTTACGCTTTTTATAGTTTGCATTCGGTCACACACACTACACTACACAATTACCTACCTTTGTAAATATATTTTTATTTACTTACTACATAATATTATTGTAGCGCGAAACAATCACCGGTACTAATATAATAAAGCTGAAGAGTTTTTTTAATTTTATTGTAAGCCCTAATCTCTTAATTGAAAATTTATTTTCAATTCTTGACGAAGGTTATGGGTCTGGTCGGGTCTGGTGGTTATATTATGTCTATTTAACATCACGCTACGACCCTTAGGAGCCGAGTAAAAAGAGTCAGAAAGAACGCTAAGTAGAAGTGAAGTAATCTGAAGTATCATTGTGCGAAGCTTCGTCACGATACACAGATGCGGCCGCAGCATATCGTTACAAAACAATGCGTGCCAAAGCTTCGTATATTTTGCTCGCTATAAAGTTACCGCGCTAATGCGGTGGTCACATTAGCGGCTTCATAATTTAAACGGATTATTTTGCAATAATCTCAAACTCAACTCAAAGCATTTATTTCAATTGAACCATTTACTTACTGGCACTTTGGAATTGTCAAGAAATCGGTCAGTTACAAATATGAAGCTAGTTGCCCATTCCAAAGCGTAGTAGGTACATGTGGAGAAGAACGGGCAAAAAATTCTACGGACACTCTAAATAAAAATAAAAATTGTTACAAAATATTGGTTACATCATTCATGTTGAAATTAAACATGTGAGAACAATGTAGAAAGACGTGCACCTTAGAAGCGCCTGTAATAAAAAGATAAAACAAAGAACAATTCAAACATTAAAATCAGCCATGGCAGCTAAGAGTTGACCAGTCCCAACTGACGGCGCCCGTTCACGAACATGACGCATGGATCAGCACCATTCAGCTCAATCATTTTGAAGGGAGCGATTATCAATTATTTCGACAGAGCGTCTATGCAGTCCGGAAACAACAGTCGAAATTACCAACGCTAGTCCGACCACGCGTCACGGTAATGATGTACCGCCACCCGGGCGACAAGTGCGACGCAGCCCGAACTATCGCGACGATAGCCGATAATGGTTGGTTGGTACATCTGCGTGTATCGTATCAGTATGCGAAGCTTCGTCATGATAGACGCAGATGCGGCCGCAGCAATAGACAAACAACAAATGGTGTGGAATATAAAATTTATTTGTAATAAATTCGCTTAAATATAACGACATCATATTGTCTATAACATAGTGAGTTTCAAACAAACATTTGATACAGAACTGCTTAAAAACATACATTATATATTATAAATTTATAATTAATTATCAGAAACAATTTGGAGATCTAAAATCTGGAAATATTCGTGATTGTTTAGCATTTGTTACCGACTAGTTTTTTTCAACTGGTTGATGGCGGACTGAACAAAAATTCTGTCATCTTTGTAATACAAAGTCGCTTATCGTGTCTGTGTGCCGCTTAATTTTTCAAATTACAGTGGAATTTGATGCGGGTTTCGCCATCATTTAGATAATTTATTCCGGTTTAAGTGTGTAATACATTCATATTAAATTACATGATAATAAAGAAATGTTGATGTTTTGACAAGTCGTAAAACCTCAATATAAATAAGAATAATTTGGAGTTAACATAATAAAATTACAACTTCGTCTGGCAGCAAATCGATTTGCTCAAAATGTTTACAAGAATCTAATCGGCGGACGTCAACCCGTGCAATGACACTGGCTATACTCTGTTCGTTGCATGATGATTGAAATGACACATTCAAACTAAAAGTAATGTGTTTTTGCTGTGAGCGACTTGGTTCTTATAAAAATCAATAATCGATTAACCAACTCACAAAGATTTTTTGGCGCGTGGCCACGATCGGAAGCGTTGCCATCTTGTTTTTTCAATATCTACATTTCACAAAAAAAATAGCACAAAATGTTTATCAACAACGCCTCCCTGTCAATGACATTCAAGAGCCAAGAGATCCATATAGGAGTATACACTCTGTTTATTTCATGATGATTACACACATGTAAAAAACTCTAATTCTTATTTTTTTTTATAAAAACGAATCGCTTTCGATCTTTAAAAAAAAAAACAAAAATCGATTAACCAACTTTCGATTTATGTTATGTCACACATCAAAGCGCATTTGCGCATGCACAAAATGAACAGAGCTTATCATCAGACCTTATCTTTTACCTAATCATCTCTTATACTGAATGACTGAGTATCTTTTGATAATTTCTATGAATTCGATATGCAAGAGCAAAATATTAAAAGAGATATTTGAGACAATAGTTTACATAGAGGGTATATTTGAATAGTTTCTATATAATCACATAAACAAGCTACGGGTGAATATACACAACGTTTTTGAGCCGGGTCACATCTGAAATGAGAAAACAAAATATAGAATTAAATATTCTGATAGCCGTAGTTTCTGTTTATTTATTTTTATTTTTTAAAGGTACTGAAATAAAAATATATTTCTATTTTGTTTTTACCCGACTACGGGGAACCAAAAAGTAGATTTTGACCGGTATGTATCTGTTACCTCATAACTTCTAAACTACTTATCATAATTTGACAAGTGAGGTATCGTTGGAAGCGTCTTGATCGTCCGTGGGGGCCTACTCCCTAAGTGAAATCCGTAGTTTAGGCCGTCGTTACGGGCGCTTGGCTCTCCTTTTCACTTACGGTATGTCTGTAAGTGAGACGAAGAACGAAGCGCCCGTAACGACGGCCGAAACTACGGATTTCGCTTAGGGACGGCCCCCTGGTTATGGGCTATGTGACGTCACATTAAATTGAATATGGCTCTCTCAAGAGGACATAGTCACCGAAAAATAAGTTGGGAATCAAATTAGCACATCCTTACATATTATAAAACAAAGTCCCCCGCTGCGTCTGTCTGTCTGTCTGTCTGAATGCGATAAACTCAAAAACTACCGAACGGATTTTCAAACGGTTTTCATCGATGGACGGAGTGATTAATGCGGAAGGTTTTTGTTTATAATACTTTAAGGATTTATGTAAATTGACTGAAATATGACGATTATTGTCGAAGATGTCGGAAAATATCATGCCGACTGGGAGCTTTACTGGCGTGCGCCGCGTAAGCCGTAAGAGATACATCAAACAGGACTGGTAGAAGTAAAATGCCCATTTTCTGCAAAAAATATGCAGGCTGAAGAAGCTATAAAAGCAAAAAAAATAAAATTTTGGAAATATAACACTAGAAAAAATACGTTTGTGATTGACAAAAACCACGATTATTATTTCCAAATTCAGGGCCAATTAAATATTACGGAGATGGATACGTGCTTATTTGCCATATGGACTGGAGAGGAGTACTCAATGAAAATTGAATATATAAAAAGAGACCCTACGTTCTGGCACGCCAAAATGGTAGGTCCATTGTCAAAATTTTATATGCATTGTCTGCTTCCTGAGCTAATTGATTCCCGCATTGCACGCGCGATGCCAATAAAAGACCCGCCATATATCATTCAAGCTATTGAGAAAAAAGTAAAAAAAAATAAGAACGCGTCTTCTGCCCCAGACCCTGTCGTGCAAGGAAATTAATTCCAAGAATAATAATAAACTTTCTTTACATATAACTATGGAGTATTCTTTTAACCTTAATAACGCTTCGCACTCACACTCATAGGCTCCACTATGTTTTTCTATGTCGATTATACTACAGAACACACTGTCTACACAGACTTTCAGAAGGCTTTTGACAGGGTGGATCATGTACTGCTTCTGGAGAAGATTGCATATAATGGAATACGTGGTAACCTACTTAGATGGTTTGTCTCATATGTTTTTAATAGGGTACAAATAGTGGCGGTTAATGGTTATGAATCTGACCCTATAGTTGTCACCTCTGGCGTTCCGCAGGGATCTATTTTAGGCCCGCTGCTCTTTATTATATTTATCACCGATATTGAAAGTTGTTTCATCAATTCAAATTTCATAATGTACGCTGATGACATAAAAATATATAGATCTTGCAAAGATATACAGGATTGCGTGCTTCTTCAAGAGGACCTTGTTAGATTATATACATACTGTAACAAAAATAAACTCTTTCTCAGTCTACCCAAATGTCATGCCATCTCATTTACTAAGAAGAAAAATAAAATTAATTTTAATTATTCCATTAATAATGCTGGCTTGGATAAAGTTGATTCCGTTCGTGACTTGGGTGTTACACTGGATGCCAGTTTGCACTTCGACCAGCACGTCGACAATATAATAAATAAGGCGTACCAGATGTATGGTTTCGTCATGAGATCTTCACGTGACTTTGTGCGACCCTCTACGTTCCTACTGCTTTATAAGACTCTGGTAAGATCACAGCTAGAGTACGCCGTTCCAATCTGGAACCCCTTCTATGACAAATGCGGCTCTAGAATTGAAATGGTACAGAAGAAGTTCCTGCGATCGATGAATTATAAGTGTTTCCAGTCAAAAATTCCATATGTGCAGCTATTGAAAAGGTATGGAGTTCCAGATCTGGGGTCTAGGCGGTTATTACTTGATGTCATAACCCTGCACGGTATATGTAATAACAAATTTGACTGTATCGAACTTACAAGTAAGTTGTGTTACAAGGTGCCCCGCAGTGTTATTTTAAGGGGGGTGCGCGTGCCTCAACTGTTCCACACGGATATATGTCGGACTAATGCTGGGGAACGAGCACCTCTTCGCCGTCTTGTCGATGCATACAACGCGCGTTTCATGGACCTTGATATATTCTATCTAAGCAAGTATTTAAGAAAATGGCACTGGATATTTTGTCCGCAGAGTAAATTGTTTAACATAAGGCAATCTCAGCGCTAATATGACAATGATTCTTTTGTTTTGTTTTGTTTATCGCTTTATATTATCACTTCTTTTATCACTTCTTTTAATTTTTAGTTAATTCGTGGACAATGGTGTGGGTTGCATGTTTGTCAATTCCTAGCTTAAGTAATTTTCTGTATTTTTTAACATGTAACTGTTTTTTGTCCCTAATAAATAAATAAAATAAAATAAAAACACACAAAAACACGGACAACTAACACCCGACCCAAGCCCCTATAATTCAAATATAAATAAATATTGAATAATACTTAGTAGAGCATCTTTCCGACCGTGTCAAATATTGTTTAATAAATTACGCTAGGTAGGATGAATGCGGGGACTGCGGGGAGCTCGCGTTCAGACGCTCGGCGCGTTGAGTCGCCGCACGCGATTCTTATATTGTGCACTAGAAGACTAGGCCCTTAATGTTCTACAGAATTGTAGATCTTAATAAGTTCAACAGAAAAGTCCGCGATGGCATGTGTTTATCTTCTAAGGATGACCGACAGTAACCATTTTTATCTATCAGAATTTGATCAAAATTGAATTGTTATTTCCGTCACGACGACTATGCTTTAACGAAAAAATGTTAAATAACTTAGAATCTTAAAGCCAAACTGACACTAAACTAAAAGTGTCACTTTGAACTCAGATTATTGAACTAATAGTATGGTAACATGAGTGCAAACGTGACACTAAGCAAAAAGTGTCATTATGGCGTCAAACTAATGATCTAAATATGATAAAATCTTAGTGCAAATGTGAATCTAAACGCAAAATGTCACTGTTTCAATTAAAATAATGCATAACTTACCAACAATATGACTAGTATTTATGTAAATTCATTAAACCTGACTTGGTCTCCGTACGTCTCTTTCGGGTGACCACTGAAAATCAGCGCTGTGCTGTGGGTCTCCATAGCACAGCATCATGCTGAGTGGAAGCCTTCTTGTCACAGTCATGACGTGCCAGCAGCTGCCGACTATTTCTGTTTTGTGCTCGTTATTGTATTTAAATCTATTCTGTTTCATTTTCTTTATTATTTACTCGAGTTTATCATCTTTTTTTTTTTATGCACGTGTATCTGAGACAAATAAACTTATTTTTCTTTCTTTCTTTTCTTTCTTTAGTAAACCGGTTTTATCACTAAAATGACACTTTTGCACTCAAAAATCGTAAATTTTGTCCTTGACGACGCGTACTATTTCGTTGAAAGTCAGTGTTGCTCTGAGGGGAGGGGAATATTTTGTTTAGTGACGAAGCGGACCACTGCCATCTAGCGGTTATTTTTGTTACTTTTAGATTAGTGTAAGTGCGATTACGCGTAGTTCCACGTTTCCCAACAGATGGCATTAAAAAGTCGATTTGACAAAATTTTGGATAGTGACGTCCGATAGTCCGTCGCCGTTATGGTTGACAACAACGCGGGCGCAGCGGTAGGAGTTAATGTCAATTTATTTCAAATAGACCCCCCTTGTAACTTTTGAACGTCAAAATTTACAAAAAATTTAATTGATTCTAGTCGCCCTTTCCAAAAGGTAGTTTTCGTATGGAACAGAATGGATAAGAAACTCCACTGTTACTATTTTCCAAATGTTTTACAATATTTTGTGTATGTAGGTATATTAATTATAATTATGTAAAGACGATGCACCTAAAAAAGAATACTATACCACAATGGGTAAAAAGAATTAAAAGAGAGCAACGACAGATAAATTAATTACTTATGTGATAGATACATGGTTCACACATATTTACAAACATTGTAAAAGTAGACGATTTTCCTAAGATTTTACAATTAATAAGTCAGTGTGTGAGGAAGTAATCACAGAATGTCAATGTCATAAAATAAAAAAATTATACAACTTAAATTAGCAACCAGTTTGATTTTGTCTAGATTCTAGATTATCCTATGGAGCAGAACCAGCATGTTTCCAAGCATTCTTATCTTGGAAATAAAATAATGACCTTTTCCTCGGCCATTAGGTATCTAATCCCGGTAGTGGGATACTTTCCGACATCCACCCGGGCGACGCCGCGGGCAAAGGCTAGTAATATTATAAATCCGAAAGTGAGTTTATTTGTAACGTTTTCACGGTAAAACGGCTGAACGGATTTGGAAATTTGGCACACAGATTTGTCGCGGTAGAACGTTTCCACGGGATAATTTCCGACCTCCACGCGGGCGAACCTAGTACTTTATATATTAAAAGTTTCTTTATTTACGCTATTGCTCATCTCTCTAAACCCCAAATGAAAAAAGCAGTTTGATAAATGTAATTGTAATGGATCTTTGTAGTTGTCTGAATAAATAAAATATATATATTTCCTATCTGACTGACCCCTGACAAGAAATGCCGAAACAAACTCAGAGGGCATGGTTTCTTTTAAAACAATATATTATTAAGATTTTACGTGAGTCTAACAATGCAGGGCAATGTCTGGAAGGGCCTTTTTAAGAAAGAGTCATACCAGCTTTGGGTCTTTATTTAATGTAGCTTACCTCACAGCAATCCTCTCAGTCCTTGTGCAGGAACTTGTTGAATGCTCCGTAGGCAGTCTCCAGGTCGAACAGCAGCTGCCTCACTTGCCCCTCGGACAGCTCGTCTGAAGCTGACATCTCGGATAGCTTGTCTACCCATTCTTGTACCTAGAATATAGGGGAAAGGGCTCACATAGTCATTTGTTGGTGAGGGATTCTGACAAATCATCACAATAAACGATTAGATTTAGGTATTACGAGTTGAAAAAAAATATACTTAGTGTCGTGATATCTTAGTTCGTTTTTTTGTAATGTATTGTGCTGCTGCTGACAACAGGCCTCCACTCTGTGAGAGTAAGTTAGAACCTAGTGAGAAGTAAGCTAGAACCCACCACGCGGGCTCAGAGCAGGGTTGACGGATGTCACATGTTTTCGATTTTTTTTTCTAGGACATGCCGGTTTCGTCACGATGTTTTCCTTCACCGTTTTGAGAGCAGTGGTGATGAAATTAAGTACACAAAGTAAAGAGCCTTCCTGGGTTCGAACTCACGACCTACAACTCGTCCGTCGGGGCCTTTACTGAGTTTTTATCATACGAGGACTTAGAACTAAATACTTCTCAGAGTAAACATCACTTTGAAGAATGTAAAATATTATCTTAGTAAGTACAAAAAGTTGTTTACCTTGATCTTGCCCTCGAAGTCTTCTGGCAGCATGATGAGGCGATCCATGGTGTCGCGCAGATCCCGCAGCTCTGGCTGTATCATATCCATGGCGCGGAACTCGAGGCGCAGCTTATCCATCAGTGTTATGAATAGCTGTGAAGAAGAGAATTATGAAAATTAAATATTATTGGTTTAAAAGATGTTGTGTCAAAATATTGAAAAGAGAGTTAGATGGTTTAGTCAACTTGAGAGGATGATTGAAAGGTGACTAACAAAAGAAATATTTACAAGGTGAGTGGAAACGCCTTATTGGTGATATTTTTCGGAAGGGTCAGGTGCGTAGTATGTGTGTAATGCGTACTACACAGTGTGTGTATGACTGAGATATATGAATGTAAACAATGTAAAAGGATTATTGCGGTAAGGAATCCTAGTATGGGGCGTTCTGTAGTGTCTGGGACCCCACTGGGATGATGGTATGTAATTATTAATCTAAGAAGAACTTACCGACACAATCTCAGCGATATATTTGTTGGTGTTGCCCTTGTCATCCTTGATCAGGTTGGGCTTATTCTCTCTTATCCTCTCCAGAGCTGCGGGGCAGTCCAGCTGGAAAAATAAAAGAGGTCTAGGCTAGTTGGCTTGTTGGTATATTTACGTGCTAGTCCACATCTGGCAAATATTTTCTTTGTTTTGTAATGTTAATTACTTTGCATACTATTGTATAGAATCAAGTTCTATCTCATCATCATTCTCTGCCCATATCCCAATTTATTCGTGGTCGGCGCAACATGTGTCTTTCTTCCATACTTCTCTATTAGTCGTCATCTCGGTAGCCACTCCCTTTCTAGCCATATCATCTTTCACACAGTTCATCCCAGACCAAAGAAGCGATTTCTTTGGTCTTCCCCTACTCAACAACAACTTATCTATCTGATGACTACTATATAAAAAATATCTAATCAAGTTTCCACTGAAACATTTTCATAGTTTGCGTTTGGGAACAAATAATTTGTATTCACAGATTGTACAACTATTTACTGCCCACACAATGAAATAGGGGCTTTAAAATGTTTTATTAAGTTGTTAATTCTAAAGCAATCAATAGGTTTTGTATTATTTAGTTAACTGACTCAGGCATGACTTTGCAGAAATCGATTATAAAATACAATATACATTGTCGATTGTATTATTTCTCAAATGAGCTTATTCCTTAACCTTCTTTCTCTTTCTCCTACTTTTCTGTGCTCTGACAGGGTCCACAATGATCACGTCTTTGTAAACCCTACCACCTAAATTCACATTGTGGAATCAGGGCCGGATTTAAAGGTGTGGAGGCCCTGGGGCAACCAAGAAGTGGAGGCACCGATTGTGTTTTTGGACCAGACGGAAAAAAAAAAAATTTTTTTAATCATTTATACATAATAGGTACCTACTAAACATAGACAAAAGAAAAAAAGATAAATGTTAGGCGAATGGAACTTTGCGAGCTTTTTTCGTCGAAAAATCATTGATAATTTCGGTGAAATCCAGTTCCCGGAGTAAATCACTTTCAATACTAAGTAGGGATAACTTTCATAGCCGGTTCTGTGTCATTTTAATCCGAAGTCTATTTTTTATAATTTCATCTAAGAAAATGAGCACTCTCCAGGGCAGTTCGACGCCATCAACATCAAGTACATTCTCAACGTAATTTCAACATTTGGAAATGTAGCTCTGAATTTTCGAGTATTTTCTAATAGAAGATTTCCATAAATTGTTCTTTTTGATAATCGTTTTATGCAAAACGGTAAATTTAGCGTATTGGACAAACTAAACTTTTTTTTTATCAAAAAAAATCTAATTGTGGAGGCCCCAATTTTGTGGAGGCCCGGGGCCATGGCCCCTGTTGCCCTTCCTTAAATCCGGCCCTGTGTGGAATGCAATAATATATATATTGAGTATTTTTTAACACAACTCACCCTATACTTAGCAACAAACGCCTCAATGTTAGGGAACTCATCGGCCTGCACTTGTTTGAATGCTACTTTGTACTGCACAAGCAGTCGGCTGCATGCTGCAGTGTACTCCTGTGCACGCACACAGTCACGCATATACGCCTTCTCAAGGTGCTGCAAAGTGCTGACCACAGCGTATAACTCTGCCATATTGTCATGCCTGGAATAAGGAAAAATGTTTGGTTATATATTTCAAATGTCTATGGTACTTGTAACTCATGGGGGTATCATATGACCAGCAGGCATATCAGGCAGAATCTGGCTGATAAAGTGATTAAAACAAAAAATACTACGTTTTATGAATCACAGTGACTAATGTAACTTGTATTAAACTTGTGAAATTATTCTAATATTTTTGATAGAGTACACAATTAGGTATCCTTAACTTACTTTTCACGTTCCCTAGCATTTCTGTAAAGCTTTACTTCCTCATATAATTCGGGTCTTGTGTCTGGAAATGAGTAATAACTTTAGGAAAACGAAAACAAAAAGATCCATTGAAATAATCTAAGGATTATCACCATTACCTTGCATTTTGAAACAAAAACTTTAAAGCGATTAATGTACTCAAATTCAGGTACTACTAAATCTGAGCAAAATAAAGGATTATTATCGCAATTTCTTAATTTTACACAATTTTAATAAAACAACAAAACGATGACAAATACTCCACAATCTTATCAATTTCAATTTTGATTTTGACAGTTTTGACACTAATAGAACGAGTTGCCAGTATTCAAACAATATTGTACCTATTTAAATAATTAAAAGCTAACAGTCCTAAAATAATAATAGGTACAAGCAGGCCCGCCAGGAACGGGCGTGCAGGGCCTGCACCGCACAAGGGCGGCACTTTCAAGGGAGCGGGCAATAATAGAAATCTCCTTATTGAACACATTGTCATAATTTTAGCCTATTTATTTTTATTATGTCTTAACAACGACATCTATTGATCTACATAGAAAATAAACGCAAACATTTGCAGGTTTGAACCACTTAGGGCCTGTTTTTCAATCGCCGGATAACTCTTATCCGACGAATAAGTTTGTCATTTTGACAGTTTTTGTCATTTTGAAGTGCCCAGCGGCGGGTCTGGGTACAACTATTTATAAAAGGGAGGGGAATTAATCGTAGGGCATCATCAATCATTTGTCTGGGCGCTCCTTGCATGGCTCTGCATCGCTACCAATGCCGTGAATGCGTGGCAGGTCAGCATCAATGATATCATCCGTCGTGCTCTTATCACCGGTGCCAGCTGTTCTAGAACCCAATCGCTTGGCTCGCGATGATAGGAAGAGACCAGAGGGATAGGCAGAGGTGTAGGTACTTACAGCCACATTTCGCCAGTCCCATTGTCATCAATGACACCAGGCACACTTATTTGACTTTTGAATCCAGACTCCGGACTTCTACTGAGAAATTCCATATGAAAAAAACCCAATAATACTTTGCCCGAACCGAGAACTGAATCCAGAACGTCATGCTCAGCAGCAGCGCTTGCGACCACTAGACCAACGAGGCGAGGCCGTCAAAATGTATCCCTTAAAATAGGGAAACTTTTCTTAAATTGGTATCACCAGCAATGAATGAACTAAATGACCGAATGGTCTGTTCGGATACACTTGCAAGAGTAGCGAACAACGTACGCAGTTATTTGGTAGAAAAACTAGTTTTCGAAGCTTACTCATGCGTATAAAAAAAGTAACGACAAAATGACGTAATCGTCCAATATGGCGGATGACGCGCGCGCTCCCTGCCGCCAGCGCTCGTAGTTTCTTCACCAACTGCCACTCGTCTCGAATGATTTCACCTTGCGATGAATGAAAATTGTTGTAGACAGTCCGAGTGCGAATTATTCACATAATAAACTCATCACCGGACAAAAGGTGTATTGTGATACAGTGCGTCTAAAGGTGGATTCGTGGTTGTGTTTTTACCAGTTCTCCCTTTTGTGAGACCGTTGTGTTTACGTGCTGAAAATCATCGAGTGAAAAATCTACAGGTCTCTGGAGTCGCCGGTGCAGTGTTTAATGGGATCTTGTTGATCAACAGGTAATTTTTATGCAGTTCTCATTGAAAACTAGTTTACCGTAATACCGTTTTCTATCGGCATACGAAGTTACGAACATACGAATGTAGCAACGGCTTGTTTTTGCGTTTCCTGTCGCTTAGTCGATGTTGCGAAGTTGTTAAGTTGTTTACAGGGGAGTAAAAAAGGTGTTTAGTAACACATTGTTGTTTTTGTAAAGAGTTTGTGTAGTAAAAAAGTTGTTTTTTCTTATTGGAATGCGTTCGCGGTGAGCGGGCGGGGTCCTGGGCGCGGTGCCGGTTGTCCCACTTTTGGCCAGTAGGCAGGTCGTGAGACGCAAACTGTTTACAACTTTGGCACGTTTCTTCGTCGCTGCACTTTTATGGACAGTTAAATGTAGTTTTAGACTGCTTGGAAATGTTTTGGGAGGCTACTAATGTTTTAGAAGCACTTACTGACTCGTAAACGCCGTTAAAATACCATTAAATGAGTTGAGTCTCGTTTAAATAAGGTGATTAAATAAGGAAGCCAAGTATTTGCAATGAAACATTAAACATTTAAATTTTTTAATATGAAGACTTATTTTTTACACACTAATCACTTACTTATAATAATGTTCTAGCTAATTTTGTAATAAGTTCATTAGCAGAACATTTGCTAATTGGAGTAATTACAAAGGATACATCAACATTAATAAAGCAACAATCTTAGTAATGCATGGCAAAAAGTTTGATAAAAGTTTTAATTTATATTCCATTATGGTTTTAATAGCAATTATTATTAAGTAAGTTATTCTCATTGCTCTGTGTGCAAGGTATTCTAAATAATTGCTTTATCCAACAATATGATACTTTTGTACTACTAATACGTATGCAAATAGCAATCAATCAGTTTCATAAGTTAGGGTAAGATCAAGTAAACTTCTTTCTAATTTTGAGTGATTATTTTCATTTACCTTTTTTTACTTATACTTGGGGAGGCCTTTGCCCATCAGTGGGTTGTCCTACTAATTATAACAAGTCCTTCCAGGAAATCTTTTCCTGCGCCACAAACCAACCGACTCACAAATCCAGGGCATCTCACATTCCTCTTATTTATCTCTATTATCAGAGTAATCTCTTTACCTAATTCCTATTATGTTATAGTTGGACAGCAGCAACAGCATTTATGTAGTCTTGTAATTTGGGACTCCACACTCATAAAGGAAAAAGATTAATAAATATTTCAATCATTATTACACAATGCCTAATCATTGCCAATTTACTAAAATCAGAAGGAAATCGTAATTTTAACTATATAATAGTTATTTGCCATCACATCCTTCCTTGTATTTGAATATTATTTTTATATAATAGTATATGCCACTCGTTTCGAATATTTGCATAATATAAGGATAATAGAACTATTATTGGCTGTGTATTAGTAATACTATTTATCATCATCCTTATCAACAGGATATTTATGGAAAAAGCATGGTGCATCATTTGCCCTTTGAGGGTTAAACTGTTGATTTCATGTATAATTTTATTACTGGAATGCTATTTTTGGAATAGAATATCACTACCTACTTTGTGTTTAAATAATAATTATTATTTACAAAAGGGGCTTTATTATAATGTGCCTTAATTGTCCCGTGCTAGGTAAGTTTTGTCCAAACTCTGAAAGCAAATGCACAGAATAACTTATGATTATTCTTGGTAGTGACAATCAAACACATGCATCAACAAAAATTCAGCAGCTTTCTGTTGTTTTTAGCCATTAACATTATTCTTACAATTTCTTCTCAAATCCAAGGGGTATTGGACCAGTAACTGGGTGGTGGTGGTCAGATAGGCAGTTGCTTCATGTTAAATACTGGTATTCAGCTGCATTTGGTTAGACTGGAAGCTGACCCGCACATAATTGGGAAAAGGCTAGGCTGGCTTCTCAAATTGCTATCAGTACTGGAAATATCAAACACTACCTTCTGCCCGCGACTTTGTCTGCCTAAAGGTTCTTGTTTTAACTTCCTTTGACACTCGGCAATACTGTAGCTTCCCATTAGTGTAAGAATTTTCGGAATCCGATCAGTAGTACCGAAGAGTACCTCCTACATACAAACCCATAAATACCTTTTTATAATGTTATACATATAATATTAAACATACAAGTTTATTATTTTTGCTGTATCAAGCTACAAATTACCTAAAAGAACTTACTACTGTATCAGTGTAACATTAATGGTTGTTATTTGTTACATAGTAGGGAACTGTTCACAATAATGCCGTAATCACTTGTGCAGTATAAGTAATATATAGCCTTCATGGTGGTTATGTCACCATGCCATATACTATTAACTGTCAATGCTGGGAAAACCTTGAATAGTTTTGTTATGTTTAGTGTTTTTAACTTATTTTTTATTAAATAATACCCAAATAGTCCTGTAGGGAGGAATAAAAACATGCAGATATTTAAGTAACAGTTATTGGATTTCAAAACAATGTGCATTAAACATGGTCCAAGCAGTAAATAAAGTTTTAAAATATCTACTCATCAACACAGAAATAAACCCATGACTTCCATAAAAAGACAACTAAAACATAAAATATATATTATTAAACTGTGGGTTGTTCGTGTGTACACAGATTCTTGTCCTCTTATCATCAAAGTAAAGAAGCGCACAAAAACCTTATCAGCAAACTTATCCAGTCAATAACCTTAAAGTAACAGTCAGTGCCTAATAAAAAAATATTTAAAAAATCAAGTTCATATCAACCTCGACCTTTACGCGGTGACATCACCGTGATAAGCAATGGCCCACAATGGCCGCGGTTTCCTGATGACATCACGTCAACACTTTTTGTGATTGCCCAATATAGCCCAATATAAAATGCTCCATTTGTAAATGCATGATGGCTGGCGCGAATCACGTCTGCGGTTTTTTTTGTGTTTTACGAGTATTAATATTGCTTTTGTCTGAAGTCCGTATGTTTTTAGTGCTTTGCTCTCGTTAGGATAGTTTTTACGTCTCCAGTCTCCTAAAAGCGATGTGAGTGTACTATTCCCTTGGTCCTGGTTCATCAGCAGCATCATTTCTCCATAGAACGAAAACATGATCTATAATCAAATTCCTTTACAAATATCACTTACCTACCTACCATTCCACGCTAAATATTTTTTATAGAAAGCAGTAAATCGTCGTAGGGAGACAGTTTCACTGGGCATCAAGCTGGCTGGGAAATCTACAAATAAGGGACAATGTATAAAATAACATGGCGTTTATAAATAGAAATCATGTCATGATACCAATTCTATTACATAGAGATGATGATTTGTGAGTAATGTTAGGTATGTAATATTTGACCTCCGCGGTCTTCCGAGTCTATGAGTTCATCGGTTCCGGTGTAACCTCGTCATCTATGAGACCATGACTTAATTTAATAAATTGGACATCTGTTGATTACTATAAAAAGTCGTTAACGTCCTGCTGGGTTATGATGCCGTAATCGCCGAGATTGGATCCTGTAAGAAGATTGTATATACTTATTTATCCCAAGAAGTAATGAATTTTTTTTACTTTTGAAGTGAAAATAATATCACTAGCATTTAATCAGCCTATAGTGTTCCCACTGCTGGGATGCAGTCCTCCTCTCTATGAGCAGGAAGGGCCGTTATCCACCACGCGGGCCCAGTGCGGATTGGTAGATATATCATGTCTTCGAATTTTTGGTTCTAGGACAAGCCAGTTTCTTCACGATGTTTTCCTTCACTGTTTTGAGAGTAGTGGTGATGAAATAATTTACACGAAAGCAAAGCGCCTGTGTGGGTTCGAACCTACGACTTACAACTCGTAAGCCGCTTCCTTTACCACTTGGCCACCACTGTTCTCTCACTAGAATATGACCTAATGCAAAATTGTAACTTTTGTAGAGAAAATAATGTCGCTACGCCTTGAGTCTCGGGTCCTGTCAATCCCATCGGAAATGACGAAGAAAGATCTTTTGTCACTGCTGTCTGTAGAAAATGTGATTATTGATATGAGTCATCTTAATATCTTATCCGGATTCAAATATGTCTCATACTCTTAAGTATAAACTACCGTAGACCCACCTCAAGACTCTCCAAGATACGACACGTTGCAATAAAGATATTGAGTATTGAACTCCACGCTGCAAACTAAAGTCGGTTTTATAGAAAGAAAGAAACAAAAGAAAGAAAAATTGTTTTTTCTGCACAAACAAAACGCACATTTAAAAACAAAAAGACATAAAATATACACATACAAAAGCAGCCAAAAGCCTCGCATTCAATCAATAAATACAAATTTTGACCATAATTGCTGTCTAGAGGTCGCAAGCGCTACTGCTGAGCATGAGGTCCCGGGTTCGATTCCCGATTCGGCAAAGTGTTATTGGGTTTTTTCATCTGGAATTTCTCATAGCAGCCCGGAGTCTGAATTTGTGCCCGGTTGATGGCAATAGGCTCGCCTATTACATGGGACTTAAACATAACTGGCGAAATGTGTACTATAGGTCCACCTCTGACTTACCTTTCGAGGAACACTGGCGTGATGTTATGTTGTTATAATTCTCCGCATGACCGACACCTCATTATCCAGTCTCATAAAAACCACTTGACATGCAGGTTAAGCGAATGACTCATTCGTCGTGTATTTACAAAGTTTCAATGAGATAAAAGTCTTTTGTACGAAAAACTGTCCTAGGTATTTGATGTAATTGTCTAAATTACTGTGTAGGTCAGTTCAATGACAATGGCGGTCTGTGTTTTCGGTCACTAATATTTTATTGTGTCTGTTAAATTGGTCATCATATCACGTAGCGTATCGAAAATATTACACTATATAAAATATGCAAAATGCATGTGCCGTCAACATCTGAGAGATATTTGGCAGGATCGTTTCTGGGAAGGTCGATACTTATTTTCACTGCGTTAATCATAAATGAAATGTTCATTATGTCCCATTAATATTATGAGAAAACATTTGAATTTCCTGTTGCAAGAATAAACCGTTGCAGACGGAAATAATGCTTGCTGGATATAGCACCAAGCACACCTGCATCATAATTGTGTAACATTTTCACAATCGGAAACGCTTCGAATGTGTATTTCTGAGTATACGAGCTTTTGACCAAACGGTACTGCGAAACCAGTACTAAGATGCTGTATTATTGCTTACTTTGCAAATTCTGCCCCCATGAAAGTTTCTGTGCAAAATGTTCATAGTGAGAAAAATCTTGCGCTCAATGAATTTCCGATTGTATAGTTCGATTCAAAATTAATGACGGCTCGGAAGTTAGCTGCTCGCTGCGCAGTACCGCACCCCTTACCCCCGCTGACACGTGAATTTGTTACTGCGCAGCGACTCGCCTCATGTTCAGAGCCGCCATTAAGTTTGAATTGGGCTTTAGTTATTATAGTTAAGATTGCAGGATCCATGCATATTTTTTTAATCATTCATTAGATTACGTAATTTGTTACTGTATTAACTCCCAATTTCCTATTTATCCGCCATTGTTTCGTAAGAATCCATCAGCGAATAAATACCATTAGCTTCTAAAACAAAACTTCCGTTACGGCCAGCGCTTAGAATACTATATTAATTAACAGCTTGTTTATACGACACCGCTTGTGCGTGCTTGCTGTTTATTTTGTTAATGGTGGCTAATGCGGCGTGCGTAGTAGGAAGAGACAGAAATAGGTGGGAATGGGAAGTGATAGCCTAGATGTCATTGTATTCGAATCGGATGTGAGTGAGCTTATATGTCTTCGTAATCAGGGATTGTTTATCCCGGAACTGTGTGAAGTTCAGCTTAGCATTCGTTCCAATGCAGTTTTTGAATCTAATTTCTGGATTCCAGCATGAAAACATAGGAACCCAAAAGCGTCCTTTCCTAATCTGTCGCTTATATACTGTAATATCTCTGTGAAATTCTTCGATTTGCACGTATTCCTTGTAGCCTATCCAAGGAACATGCTCATTAAGCCAAAGGTGAACCATGTTATATCCCAGCTTATTCCCAACGAGGCTATAACCACAAAGATACTCAAACGTGTGAAGATATACCTACTTCCTTACCATGGCGTTCCTTCGCAGTGATTATGCGAGGCACTTCTCGTTTAAACATGTCATTTAGATGCGCCGGCGGTTTTCCGATGGACGCGAGTCCCGCTCGAATCCGCCTTGGACCTTAAGTAGGCAATTACGGGAAGTTATCGGTAGCGGCTTTAGGTCCGGGTATGTGTGTTGAGATTTGATGTGTTAATAGTCTATCAACAGTGGTTTATTGATTGCCAAGTATGGGTTTGGTGCCGATGAATGATCAACAAGTTTGCCGCTCTCGATACTAATTATCGTTAATCAAAGTTTCTTTTCAAGCGGTCAGATAGCTAGAAAAGGGCAGCAAACATGGTTAAAGAAAGCAACTCAGCGACAAGACGTATGTCTGTTTCTACAAGATTTCTTACCGTAGTAGAGACTTATTCATTGCGAATAACTCTGATCTTAGAGACATCATATAGGGGATCGTAGAGAAGCTTGTGGCTAAATGATAACAGCCGTACGGGTCGACCGAAGGTTAAGCTATGCCTGCCGCGCTCGGTTCGTGGATGGGTGACCATCCATAACATACCGAGAAGATACCCCTCCGTGCCTCGGAAAGCACATTAAGCTGCCTAAAAGTCTGACAACCAGTCTTACCATGGGGTATCGTTGTACCCAGTAACTGGGTTGTGGAGGTCAGATTTGGCAATCACTACATGTTAAATATTGGTATTCAGCTGCTTCCGGTTAGACTGGAAGCCGTCCCCGAAAAATAGTTAGGCTAGATTGATAGAGACATCTTATGAATAAACATAGTTTGTCTCTAGATCTTAAATCTTGTTGTCAAAACTTTGTTCACCAAACGCCCTGCAATGAAAACCTCATCAATCTCTATTCTCAACGAAATCCTTGAAACAAAACCAAGTCAATTAGGTCCAATATTTCTTCGCGAATGCACAGCAATTTGTCCTCAAATAATTCACGTAACATTTAGAACATTGACATAATTACTGGCTGCAACAATTGCTCCAATTAACTATGTAGCTCATACTTATTTCTGCTCCGATAAAAATCTTACCAATTACTGAATTATACTCCGGTATGATTGTGTTGATTACAGTGACGTCATTGTGTGTATAACTACAGTTTATACGCATACTTGTGAATGAGATTGTAGTTGAATAAACAAACAAATATCTCTAGGAGGTGACCTTTTTGGGACTGTCTTTTCTTATTTCGGCGGTCGAAATGTTCTGATTTTCAACCCACTCTGAATATCGAATCTTGATTTTGGACAGCATTTATGAACTTCAGAATCAGAAACTTTGCTACGTTCTAAGCTTAGTGGTTTTAGTAACGTTTACCTTAGTTAAGATACTCCATAATTTGTCTTTAATAAAAACCCATTGATCTTATTCCCTCTCCTTTCTTACATTATTTTATCACACACAGTCTTCCAAGTCGAGATATTTTTCTCCAAGTGTTTCCTTCTCCCTTGCTTTCGCTTTTGTGTAAAACCAAGCTGACCACAGAGATCTTTATAACGACAATCGCTAACCGCAGACTCTTAACTGAGATCATTGTACTAAACAATAGTCCTGTTACTAACGGAGCTGTAGTTCTACATCTTGGTGGTAAAATAAGTAATTCAATAAGTTTTACATTTATCCCGACATATTCTCTTATTTTGAAAACTTGAGCGAAGGAGTAATTAGGATTTGATTTTACACTTGCCCTGTTATTTTGGGGTCGAAACAACACCTAAGTTTAGGCCAAGCTTAACGCCAACTGCCAAGAAAGGTGTCAGGCAAATGAACTCGCTAGAATTTGCGGAATCTGTCTGACTGCCACACTGCGTGCCTAGCTAGTCTACTCACGTTTACCAACAAGAACACACTGTATGTCTTTTTTACCTGGATAAACGCCAGGCACTTGGCGCTAAGCAATTCCAATTACAATTTAAAATGACAATTCACGTCTTGGGTTAATCTTCTAAATTCTGGATCCAATAAGAAAAGCTCACATGTAATAGCATATAATGTTTCTTTTGTGCTGACATTACGGCCCATCATAAGGTCTGTAACTGTATTTTATGGCCCCAACGAGGACATGTCGGAACAGGGTGCGTGTAAAACCGCAAGACGTGAACGGAATGCATCATGACGATATTCTTGGCTCGAATGTCCCCAAATTAGGTCATAAAAATTTGCTGAGGACTGCTGGTATCTGCTAATTCTGCCCCAATAGACGTTACGTCTGAGTATAGAAACGTACATGATATCAAAATCGGTTTCGATACATTATCAGTAATTTGTTTCTTGGCCTATTTCTTGGAAAGTAGGATTATTATTGTTACACACTAATCGTAACATTGGCCCGTTTGGCTCGAATTCAATTCACGTTTCTCCAAGCGTATCGTCAAAGTAGTAAGTAACTAATCAATCAAAAGGGAATTGTAAATATGCCAATAAACAATGTGGCGTATTGTGTAAAAGACTTCGAATTCTGACGGATTTCTGAGATCGTCAGCGCTCAGATTTTGAAGTGGACGGAAAAATTCAAATACCATAGCACAATAAAAAAATTGAGGCCTGTTCGTGCAGATAAATGGTAAAAAAAATCTAACTAATTGTCAAGTTCATCCGGGTGACAAGCTAAATATTTTACTATTAGTCTTCTCATATCACCGTATGTGTGTGTTATCTCTCCCACACAGACTCAAAGTTATTTCATGCCGTGACTCATTTGACATTGTTTACAGTGTAGATATCATTATCGCCGCTAATTATGTATGTTGGAGTTACTTTGTTTTCATAAATATTAACTCTTCATACACAAGAAACTTTAAATAGATAACATTCTCCGATCAAATGTTAGTGTAAACTTTTAATTCGGTCTATTTTTGGGAGCAGGCGTTTGCAAATAAATCAAACTGGGTTTAGCTGTAAAAATACACGTGCCGTTCTGTAATTTGGGATTATAATACGTTATAGACTGAGATTCTGAGGGAATCTAAAAGTGAAATAAGTATGATTCTGAATCTAACAAACACAATTTATGAGCTTTTTCAGAATGATACCGTTTTGCTACAAAACATGGGTTTACTATGATCATTAAGTGGTTTTCAAAGTTAGTCATAAGCATATCATGTAATCACCATTCTTTACTAACTAATTTGGATTACAAGAAACTGTTAATGAAGTCTGATCGTTAATTGCATCTTTATGTCAGCTTTTATTTTATCATTTTCAATACGTATTCGTCTTCTTTTCGAGTCGATGGCAAAAGTAAGTTTTCAATATTATTTTGTTCCAAGCTTCTCGATATGAAGAGTCTTTTAGTATTTATTCAATGCGGTGCATCTCTTGACATGTCAAGTGTACTCAGAATAAACGCAGATAATATTTCTCCTTCCTTTCCAATAAATAAATTCAGTCCACGCAGAAGATACCTACTTCGTCTGGTTCATACAAATGATTTCGTAACAGTGATGTGCGTCGTGCTATCTCAAATGGTTAATGTTATCGATAATGATAATCGTGTGTATGTAATATGACATTACTCGGCACTTCACATGCTCGTCTCCAACTAACTGTTGATGAAGAATAACACTTTAAAAACTGTTAAGTGGTTAGTAGCTATTGAAATAGTGAATGAGGACGATGGAGTGTAGCATCCGGTTTTACATCAATGAAATCTATTTCGATGACTTGTTCTAGTTTATGAATATCTAGGAAGGTCAGTTTCTATGAGAGCCTATAATTTTCTACAAATCACTGATTGATTCGATGAGAAATAACACTATATTCTCGTCAAAACGAGGATATAGTTTTATTTCTAGTGTGAATGTGAATGGATGAAAAATTTGAAAAGATGAAAGGACTGTGTGAAATATAAACGAATGGTTGACAGAGTTTAGATTCTAAATAAATTGGGTTAGAGCCCAGTATACAGGATACGATACTCAAATTTCAAATACTGAAGACACAGAAAACCATGTCTCTAAGTTATTTTAACTATTGTCCAATTTTTTCTAGCTGTATCTTCTGATAACCAAAAATCCGTTTTGCCTCGTCTATTACTATCTAAGGCGTACGACAAATTGTTAAGTAGGTCACGATATCTATTATCTAGTTGGAACAGTATCACATTGGCCCATCAGCTGTGTGTTATCTGTGCCACAGTTTTTCTCATCTATTTGCTTCCAGATAAGGTTACATGTGTGTTCACAGATTGAGCTGTAGATAACATTCTTTGTTATTGTTTGTGTTGTACGGATTGTGCTTAGACTTTAACATAGTATAGCCATTTTTGGTGGTGTCAAAAATAAAAAAGTAAAGTTAGGAGGTCCACCATCATTGATATGGTTTTATACCCGCATTCTTAGTCACAAATTAGTTTGTCCGTTGACAAATACGCTATATTCATTTGGCATTTATTTCAGTCGGTCAGTATTATATGATAGTATAGTAGTTGTGAAAATGTGTACTACATACTACAGTGATTATAAACAAACACAATTTCTCAAAGATTTGTTATGATAAACAACGCGAGACTGAAAATAGCGGATGTCGGGCGCTCGGTACTTTCAGTCACACATTCCGATACTGTCAATATTATTTTATTCTCAATTTACATCGTTACTTATAATTATAATTCATGTGAGTCCTATTTTATAGTTCTCTGAACTGTATTATAAAACAAAGTAATTGAACATATTTCGGAATAGTTGCGCTTTATATGACCACGTCGCCGTGTTACCCCGAGTCCCTGACACAATCCTATTAATATCATCCCACAGTCACAGCTCGTCTACTCCACCAGAGATTACACCATAAGCTGACGTCACTCTTGACTCTTGGATAACAGTAAATTTTTAAGTGGCTCCGAATTATGCATTTGGATTCCGTCCAGAAATGTGATTCCTGTGACAGCGAAAACTGGAGAACAGTTATTAATGCACTCAGCGTAAACATGAAATTGTGGGAATAATAAATAAAGTGTCTTAAACCAGTTGAGCAGTATTTGCTTGACCCAAAAGGGATGCGTCAGTTTTTGTGATGTTCGAAATTGCGAGACTTCGCTGCGCGATCTTTTATTTAATCAGGCAAGTGAGGCAACATTGGCATACCAACCTTCCTTATTTTATTTAAAGGTGTTATAAAATAAAGGACGGGTTGCTTGATTAGATGTATGTACCAGCCGGGAAAACGCTAAAACACTTGAGACACCTTCAAAAGAAATCGTAAAACAAATTCATGGTTGTTCGCAGTCTATCCATTAAAAGTCGGGTAAAAAGAAATCAAGTAAGTACTCCGGCAGCAAAAAATCTATGAGCCATTGAGCTTACACCAATTATATCAAATGACTTCTTCAAAGTACGACTATTGGGTAGGCCGTTAGGCCCTTTGTACACGGTTTCGTTATAGTACTATCAACCACACCGTAGAAAAAACTTGTTCAAGAAGCTTGCATGATGATCCATACAACACCGACGACCGTGGCTACACACGGCATATAAACCGCGCCGTAGGAAAAACGTTTTTGTCAACAAGCTGCCATAGTGATCCATACAACACTGACGATAAACCGTAGTTTTTCACGGCAAGAAAAACGTGTGTGTACAAAGGGCGTCTTTCAGTCCCGCCACGACGCCATAGTCTACAAATTGAGCCCTCATAATGAATTCTCGATGGTCACCTATTAAATCGCCACATGTCTGTCATAACGGAGAGACATTTCCTCCTTAGGCACTGTTAGTCCGTCGGATCCAGTTAATTGAATATGGTTAACCCTGCCAGTGATGTAAATGGAACTTGATTAACTGTCCTCTATTGACGAGCTGAGAAAGGGTTGGACTGTGTGTGTTTAGCGAGACTGCAAGTATAATGTGATCTTAGACAGGCTCGGTATTTACTGGATGGCTATATTTGGAAATGTGACGTAGGTAATTAGGAGCTTGCTTGCTTGTTTGGTTGCATTTTATATGTTTCGGTGAAGATTTATATATCGTAATTTGCAAAGTTGGTTCTCATTCTGCTACAGCAAAAGTTTTCTAGGCTTTTGAAAGAAAGTTGGTTCACGAGGCATCCTGCTTCCGTTCAAAACTTTGTGTATTCAATGCATTGTGTATCTTTTCTATTATTATCCTACGTATCATTTTAATGGAGTTTAGCGCAAATATCTGTTTCGTTTATACGAATCATATCATGAAGACAGTTGCGTGGTTGATTTGTTTCAGCTGTCATATTTGTTAACTTGGGCATCCTGAGCTGTCAGGCGAATTGAAACAAACTAAGATGTTCCGTGCCCAAACTGTTACAATGAGTCGTAATGTAGTTAGTATGACTACCTATGCGTAGGGTTGACAGATACGGGAAGCGTGTCTGTTTTGAGGACTTGGAACTTCGCCTGTTTAGGTTCCTTTGATATTTCTATTCCCTATTACCACTTTGTGAGTGACACTTACGTACGTTACGTTAGACAATATATTATGCCGATGACTTTGCCCTTGACTTAATAATTTTGAATATTTAAACATCTTCAATTGCCGGAATTCATAGAGCTTATGAAATTTCTCCGCCATCGTCATGAATTATCTTCTATCATCAGTCCAAGTTAAACAAACGGATACAACCACTTCAACTTTGACCTTCAGAGTACGCAAATGTAGTGTTTGATCATGACTGACATCCATCCGATCGTCGAATCTATCATCCCTAACAATTACTCGCCTACGCTCTCGGCTCGTTTAGATGCGTGGGCGCCGGTCTAGCCCGACTAGATTACAGCTTACGTTGCCAACTCATCGTTGTATAAATCCATTGTACCGTTTCCATGGCAACTGTTGTTTACACGAACTGTGCAATTTTGTGGGGAATCGTGTTTTGTTTTTCACTCGTTGTGAAAACATCGTTCATCAAAAAGTTGGCAGATTTTGTACCGCATTGCAATGCGTGCATCACTAAGGAATCATTGGCGAATTTACCGTTTTTGGTTACATTAATCTATCACGTTTTTATCAAATAATATTCTGATTATAACTAGAAATACAGGGATATTTATATTTAAGTAATTATTAAAACGGATATACTAATGACTGTTCGTGACTGACCAGTACAAATACTTCGAAATATATCCACAAATTCACAATCCTTCCGTTGCAAATATTTCACACAGCAATTGTAACTTTTCCTCTACCATATTTGAAACAACTCAATAATTTAGCACTAACTTCCTATAAGTTATTTTGGAACAAATAATTATGTTTAATTTCCTGTTGTATATCCGTTGGAATCAGCTCTTCTAATTAAGACCTTTATCAAAATACCTCCACTGATATTTTAGCATTTATCATCCAGTGTTTTACATAACATAACATCACGCCTGTATTAAGCTTCGTGCAGACCAGCGCGACGCGACACCGGTTATTGTTATACCGTCAAGTTTTCTTAGAAATTGTATTGTTCGAGTCGCGTCGCGCTGGTCTGCACGAAGCTTTACACGAAGGGTTAGGCAGAGGTGTACCTACAGTACACTCACATTTCGTCAATTATGTTTAAGTCCTATGTAGTAAGGGGCGAGCCTATTGCCATCAACCGGGCACAAATTCAGACTGCTGCGGCTGCTACTGAGAAATTTCAGATATAAAACCCAATATCACTGCCCGACATGGAAATCAAACCCAGAACCTCATGCTCAGCAATAGAGCTTGCGATCACTAGGCCAACGAGGCTGCCGGCGTTTTAATTAGTTAAAATTCCCCAATACTTCATTTCCTTTTTTGATTAACAGCTAATGGTGGTGTCTGCTTGAATCAATTCAATGTGGTCCTTTCTTTATCCTGAAAGTTTAGAGATGTTAAGTGGTCCTTATTGGAACTTCAGTAAGACGGGATCCTCGTCATCATTCTTCTGCCCTTATGCTCTCTCCTCTATGAATGGTCATCTCGAGAGTCACCCCCTTTCTATCCATATCATCTTTCACACACTTCATCCACCGTTACTTTGTTGTCCCCCTACTATTATAGCCATCCACACCGATTCATACTCAAAACTTCCTTCATTAAGACGGGAATATTGCCTATAGTAAACCCAATTAAACAGCTTTAAAAACTTGTTTGCCATGTAACAAAATAACATTTTCTATATTTAAAACATTACCATTACCACACTCGTCATGTTCGAAGCCTTTGCTTACGTCATCTTTCTATAATGTATTAAGGCTAAAAATAAGGTGGTCTGTGTTTGCCAGTCTGCCATATCTAGTGTTTTGACAGGTTCCTTTGAGAATATTGCTGCACGAATATAATAACTAAGGTCATCGACGCCAACTAGACTCACAAATAATAAATGGAATTGACCCTGCCATCATTATTACTTATTCGCAGATTCAAGGATCTCTTAAACTTATATGAACGAGAGGCGTATCATTCCACCACTCGAAATAGCAAGTCAATAGTAGGCGAAAAGTGAAGGAAGTGAGGTTGTGTCATGCAATTTATACCATGTGCTGTCACCTTGACCTGCCCTGCACATCACCTGTCCTGCAAATGACTATAGTAATATGGTAGGGCCTGTTGTTTTCAACTTGAGTGAAAAGCTTCTGTGATCCGGTCTTTAGTTCCAAGAAAGTAGCAAAGTGTCGGGTTTTGTATAGTAGCGGTAACGACCTCGCGTTTCGCAGCGGTTACCTCATCATGAGGTCACTGCAGCCTGCATCGGGCATCATTAGGTGCCACGTAATGCAGTTACAGACCTGGCTTATTGAGGATATTTGTCACGTTCTCCAATACTTCATAACTGCGTACTTTTATCTTTTCCATAAGTGGTCTATACTAATATGATAATGTGGTAAAATTTGTGGGTTTGTATGTAGGGGATAGCCTTCGGAACTGCTGATCCGATTCCGGAAATTCTTTCACTAATGGCAAGCTTGCCGAGTATCAAAGGATATGTTTTATGTTAAAACAAGAAGTTTCACGCGGGCAGGAGCTAGTGTTCAATATCAAAGACTATTTGTATGACTATTTTACATTGTGTAAGGGTGTAACTTTTAAAAGTAATGGTTTCGTTAACGACTTCATGTTTTCAAGTGGTTACCTAAGCAGTGAGGTCACTTTGCAACGTACTATTACTGTAGTAGGTACCTATAACACAGTTTTTTCAGTCCAAAAATAATTCTATTTGCTGTGGTTATGTTTTAATTATCCCTAACAACCGGTAAATAATTCCACTCACTGGCATGCAAATATATTATGTTTACAGTCTTCAGTAATAAGTTATTGAACATGCAAAGACCACGTTAGTAAAATGTTATTTACGAGCACCAGGACTTCAGAGCATGTAGGTAGGTGTACGGTACGTATGCGGCCAGTTTTACGGTCTCCTAACAGTTTTCTGTCTGGTCACGACCAAGGCGTACTGCACTTAGTGCATGTCGATAAAAGGGCTCAGTGTCGCCTTGACATTGTTTAGCTTTAGCCTACCTATAGTAAATTACTAAGCTGTCTGTCTGCTTGATAAAATAAAAAGCAAGGATTGATGTTTGTTTTATATTAACCTCTATAGTCGTATGTGGTTCTTGCTTTACATTTATCTCCTTCTAAACTTGTAGCTAGGACCCGCGTTAATTTTACATGCACTACTCAACGTTCTTGCTATGTTAAGCGATTTTGATCTTTCACACTCCTAAGAATAATCTAGTTTACGACGAAATTGGTTTGATGCTGTTCCCAAAACCCTGTCTGATCAAGTCTTCCAAGCTACAGGCTCGTAAAATCTGAGCTTTCTAGTTTGATGAGTCACAAACTATCTTCTGCGATGGTAATGACCTATCAGCGTTATTAGAGGCATGTACTTCCTACAACGCATGCTATATCGCCAAGTAAGGACCCTACCGGTTCTTGCCGGATGCGGGCGTGATATCGCCGCGCCAAGTTCGACGAACCGCCGATAGAAGTTAATTATGTCATAATAATCTCGACGTGTATTTTGTGATGAACAATGTTTTCGAAAAGTTCTGCCGTGAGAGAAATTCTGGCATCAGTACTGTTTACCCAAGTGTCACAATGTGACTCGTAGTCTTGGACGAAGTAATCAACATTTTCTGTTCCTTTATTTCTGCAATGATTTTTTATCTTCCTTTATGTTTGCCTTATACTATAGCCAAAAATACCAGAGCTTAAAATTCAGTACACGAATGCACAAACATTCCGGACCTGTAATCTTATCTGGTCAACCGATCTTGCGCAGTCGCATACCGAATTAAGATCCTTTTTAAAGTAGAAGAACTTAAACGAACTATCTCCTAAATCTCATCAGCCACTTTAATTCAACAAAAAGGTAGTAACTTTTATCAGAATATCGATATTATCGGTAAAATAATCTATCTAATAAATCGTAAATCAATTTTTTCATCAGTTCTAGACTTTCTAATATGAGCAATTTAGCGACCGCGTTAAAAGCTAGCACCGTTAGAGATTGGCTTCGCCGATATAACTAGATAGCTGAGAGTAAGGGAGCTTTCAGACTTGACGTTACTCGTGGCGTTTTGTAGGCTCGTGAAGTGTAGTTCTATTCTTTTGCAACACTTTAGGAAAAGATTTAGCCCAGTACCGATAATGGTGCCGATTCTCTTGTACACCGAACTAAACTAACTTAAACTAAGACTAAAATTACTTACTTTTGGCTATGAGAATCTTAGAGCTATTCTGCAAATAAAATTCTCTAAACTAAAAAATAATTTTGACACAACTAAAATAGAATTTGACAATCGTGAATCCACGTGGTACCCGTGGTTTGCCCTAACCGGTGATTTTTTTTAGAGCCGGAGGTGCGCATGTGGTGTAGCCTCGACGTGCTTTATATGGAATTTTTATTTTTTTGTATGGAAAATATGAAAAAAATATTACCTACGTGTTGAGTGTTAGGTGTTTAAGGGTTTTATAAAGGGGGTCGAAATTTTCATTATTTTTACGATAGGACGCACCATTTTCGAGATATAAGCAAAAGAAAAAATAAATACAGTACTGTTTTTGCACGTAAAGTCGAGATGTTGGTGTGAATTTTAGTTCATAACAACTTATTTTATACCACACCATTTTAATCGCGATTAAAATTTGTCAGGTTTAGTCTGATTTGGTCTTTTACAACCAAAATTTTAGGTGAAAAACGTCATATTCAGAATAGCAAAATTGTCATTTTCACTAAACTAAAAACTCAGTACTATCTTAGCGCTGTCAAACTAAAATATAGTTAAGTTGTGTCACTTTAGTCTATTTCAGAATAGGAAATCGTCGTTTGACAGGAATAAACTAAATTTTAGTGATTTTTAGTTTAGTTTAGAGGCATTTGTGACAAGAGAATCGGCACCATTATAGATGATTATAGTGCAATTTTTTAGTCGAGAAAAATAATGTTTGTTCCGTTTACGTACTCTCTTCTTCTTGCGCTGCTTAGCTTCTCTAACTAAATGTGCCTTGATCTACTGATTTCCTTCTGTTTGGCCAGATAAAACAGTTCTTGTATGCGTGCATTTCAGAGCACGAATTTCTTTCGTTTTTTTCTCAAAGTGTCCAAATCCTGTTTGCAGCGTCACATGTCCAATATGTAGGTGATCTAGTCTCATCAGTGCAACCGACACGATCAGTAGAACCGGTCTTGCACTTATCCATGCTCTTATCATCTGGACAGTTTTTCTGCAAATGTCTCTAAATTACGAATTCAATTATTTTTAACCTCTCTCTCTCTCTCATTATTTCGACAGCTGCGTAGGCAGAAACCTCTAGAAACCTTACTTTAGGTCTTTGTGCCTTTTTCAACGCGGTGCACGTAACATAAAACGACGCATATCGCATTATAAATTGTCTAGTTAACGAGCACAATATAGGTCAATTAGTTCGACAGATGACAAATTGCTCCCAATCAGTGATTGAAAGAATCACATTTCTGATCTACCATCATTATAATTGGATGACTCTTGACTTGGCACTCTATTGAAGAACCCTTGATTTATTTTATTGATCTTCTTTTTCTTCAATCAATTGTTTTCATCACTTACACACTATTTCTTTGCACGCAGAATATTGCTTCATTGCAAACCTTTTACAGTAAAACTATGTGTTTATCTCTCGACATCAAAATCTTTGCCTCTTCGATCCATTGCCTGCGAACGCTCTTGGTACGTAACCATAAAAAATTAAACCGGTCCCAGCCCGTGCCCCGTATATTTAATGGCGTGATGTCACCGTTTTGGTCACAATCGTATAACCCGGCTGATTTAAGACATACTTTAGGACTTGGCTTACGTCACCAGATTGGACTGTAAATATCCAATAATAAAAAATAATGGTCCTTTTGTCCGACGAAGACCCCGATGAATACCCGGAATTGTGGTAATTAGTCATCACGCTTCCTTATGTTGAATTGTAGGTATATACAATGTTTTAATTAAGCCAACAACTCAATGCTTCTGCCCTCTATCTAGCTATCAATAATATTTAAATAAACTGACAGGAAGAGAAAAGGTACCATATTCTTTAGACAAAACGACGCAGCTGATGATGATGAAACTCCTGATGCCGTCAAACACGTTTTCAATTTGGTCGCATATTAACATTTTGAATGGCAACTTTTAAAAGGAATTTCGCTTATTTTTTGCGTGTGGACATGTGGACAGTATAATGTGGATGTATGTCCATACATGGCGGTTTCATATAACGTATAAGTTGACGGATCTTTAATGAGTGGCAGGTTCTAGATGCATTCTAGAATGGCAGGTATGTGTTGGTATTTTATCGACAATCTGTAGATGTGTTGAAGATTGCAGGTTTCTTCTTAAGGCGCACTTTGCTCTCTTTCTGAACTGTGAACGAAACTGAACCGTCACGCTCGGGTCGGGTAACGCTAAATCGGGTATACTCTGCTCCAGTGGTTCGGTGAAGCTGAATCGCGTATACTCGACTCCAGTCGTAAGTTTTTAACCGACTTCAAAAAAGGAGGTTATTTACTTCTATCGTGTGTGGTCATAATCACACACCATCTTTATTTTGTTGTAGGAGTACAAAACGCGTGTCCTCTGCTTAGTCTTGTTTGGTGTTCCGACTCTGTTCACTGAACTCTTTTGCGGCAAAAAATACACACCCCTTAGCCTATAATGTTTTTGGGGGTGGTAAACGGAACTAGGTTTGACGAGGTCAGCGGTGGTTACAACAAATATGCCTTTGCTCTGGTTTTCGAGCAGTCCAAAAATGTTTATAGTGTCCCTCCAGTTAGAATCTTTAAAAATATATTTTCCTTTTTTATTTAATATTGTGAATGTAAGACCTCACACCATCTGAAACATTTCGTTGTTGTTGTTGTTGTTTATACATATAAGTACATATGTGAGGAAACTGTTGGCGAACTTTTTATAATAGGAAAGAGTTGACGTGTGGTTTTTACTCTGATACAAACGATCACTCATAGACAGAAAAAATACATTATGTGCTTAAGACCATCTTACCTTATGATAGATGTGAAAACTTATATGATTTCTAATTTAAAAATATATTATGCTGATGACGACTGAAGCCCAGTACACGCGATTCAGCGTCACCGACCGCCTGGAGCCGAGTATACCCGATTCAGCGTCACCGACCCAAGCGTGACGGTTCAGTGTCGTCCACTGTTCAGAAAGAGCGCAAAGGGCGCCTAAAGAATTTTTCACTTCAAAAAGTTAACATGGAAATCATTTAACGGTCATCAAACGCGCATATCAAACAGTAGCTGTTCACTCACGTTCATCCGGACAGACATAATAAAATAAAATCTCATATTATATTATCGTAGTTCATATTCCACGCTGCATGCCCCGATAAGGCGTGTATATGAATTACCCATTGTAGTGGTGGTAATCAATTTGAATATCTCTGCTTGTCACTGTGGTGAGAGCTTTGTGACTGTGATGGGTGGTATGTTTTTAACCATAATATTAAAAAGTAGCATACATACATCTATTTTTAGCGTTTTTCTCTTTCTTTTCGTGTGGTTAAGGACTAACCTGGTGTCAGAGTTTTAAAGCCGCCCGTGGGCCTCTGACATGGCTTTACATGCCGTCGAGAAATATCTCTCAGGCATGCCGGTTTCCTCACAATGTTTTCCTTCACCGTTTTTGAAGCAAGTGATAGTTATACAATACGCACATGAATCCGAAAAGTCAGAGGTGCGTGGCTTGGGTTCGAACTCGAGACCTACCGACCTAAAGCAATCACTGTTAATTTTTAGCGTTTAACATATCTTTTGCCCATGGAGGTAGAAACTACAGAACGCCATCTGCTACTATTCTTACATACTCCTTTTGCATCGTTTACGTTCATATCAGTACCCTAATTACGTAATACACGATCAATCAGAATCTGAATCGTTTTGAAACAGATTGCTAATCCACTGCTTTGTACGTTCGAAAAAAAAATCTGCTCAACAACGTAAATAACACAATGAATGTTGTTGACCTGTCAAATTGAAACAGATTAGTGGGAATTGTCAACGAAAATGTGTTGCGTAATTAGATAGCTGGTCATATA
Organism: Agrochola circellaris; assembly: GCA_914767755.1. Taxonomy (NCBI): domain Eukaryota; kingdom Metazoa; phylum Arthropoda; class Insecta; order Lepidoptera; family Noctuidae; genus Agrochola; species Agrochola circellaris. Next base: position 18,712,654 of record OU611850.1, on the reverse strand, counting down.
AACGCACGCCTTAGCTGGTTGCTGGTTAAAACAAATAAAACTTTTTAAAACGACCTTTGATGAAAATTCAGCTGATGTTTCGCTATTAAAACTCGATGTGTGCTTAGGGAACAAGACGGTATCAGTAACCGTTAAAAATGCATCGGGTTGTGTCCTTTCAAGAGTCAACTTTAGAGGCCAAGAGGAAGTTATCCAAAATTAGCTTATAGGTAGGGTTTCACGGAATTCCGTGAGTTTCCCGGGATTTGGCAATGAAAATTTAAATCTCCCGGTTCCCGGAAGGAATTACAAATAAACAAAAATCTCCCGGAATTTAAAATTCACGCGCGCTACCAGACAGTAGCGAAAATCATACGCGCGCTACTGGCCAATGCAGTCGCGAACTCGCGACACTCGAAACTACGTTTTGTCCATACCTGTATGGTATTCGATATATGGACAAAAGAAAGAAATCGCTTAAATGAAGAACATGTCAAGGCAAACCACAACACAAAGACAAATCCACAGATTTTTAAATTTTAAAATTGGACTGCCAACTGTTTATTAAAGGAGACGGGGATTTCTGGGCCTGATTGTAATAAGTTGACGTATGGTTCAAAAAGAAGGTTATATTTTTCTATTACAAAATGTGAAATATCAGCCCATTTTACAATCTGGAAATTGAGAAATCCAAAAATTAAGTTATGGCTACGAACAAAATGGAATATCGATTAAATTATAATCGACTATCGTGACCGAGTTCATACTATTTAAAAGATGCTTTTACGAGTACCAGATGATTAATTCAAATACATTAATTATTAGAATTAACGTATTAAACAGTTTAAACAAATTAAATATCTATAAAGATAAATGTTAAAATCGATTCACGTTTGCTAATCGATTATTGTATTTTTAGTCTGTGGTGACATGTCAGTCAGTCACTCAGTCACTCGTTTCGTATCGTTTAGTGCGTGTGCGTTTTGAGTGTTTCCTCCCATAGTTTTATTGATATTTTCTTCGACCCTGCTTTCTTTCTACGGACTTCTGATCTTACTTCTTGTACGACCCTTGCTGCCATACCGGACACGGAGAGCCTCGCTTTTATGTTGGACTTGGACTTGTTTTTTTGGATTCTACGACCAGCCTACCGATTGGATATTATCATAATGGATCGTTGTGTAAATATACAGTGCCGCTAGCGGCACTGTATACACCTTCTATAATTGTAAAAGTATCCTATCTTTAAAAAAAACAACTACATACCTATCGCACAATGAGGTTATACATCGCACTTCAAAAATCAGCTGTTTTGTTACGTAACCTCACTTTAACAAATTTCTTTTAACTCGGCTCTCAGATTGCTAAAATCCGCAAAATTTTCAGTGATGGTTTGATAATATAGTAGCTATTAATTGACACCAATTTCATCTCTTTACATCCAGGCCCAAGATTGTATGAAAGCGTATCCGTCTCCTTTGTTAGTTTAAGACCAGATATTTTGAAATCTGTACGTTCAAATGGAAAATATAAGTGCAAAATAAAATAACAAGTTTTAAAAAGTCGCTGTTTTTTTTCTCCCGGATTTTGACTAACAAGAGGTAGCAACCCTACTTACGGGTCTTAACTTACTAACAACTTTGAAACTCACTTGCGTATTTGAATGCCAATGTGGAAGCTTCTGTCGTGTCTATTTCTTTCTGTCTGACCAAAAACGCCTCGTTCATAAAATACTAATGACACGGCGGCTTCTTTTGATCAATCTTCCTCTTGAATGAATCAACGAGATCACTCAAGCTAGGGCATTACTACTACAGTCAATTGGAGACTACGTTGATTAATCTCACGAGTTTTCTAGTTCTATTGTTCTATCGTAGGCCAGGCGATTGAGTAGCGATTGTAATGTGCAGTTGTTATTTGTCCATCATAGGTGACTGTTATTATGATGCATGCATTTAATACAAACAATAAAACATTACATAACCTCACGCCTATATTCCACGAAGGGTTAGGCAGAGGTGTAACTTTAGCACCCTGACTTTTCGCCAAAGTTCCATCTAACAGGGAGCGAGCCTATTCCCATCAACCGGGTATAAATCCAGACTCCGGGCTTCTACTGAGAAAGTACAGGAAAAACCCAATAGCACTTCTCTTGACCCGAACCCTCATGCTTAACAGAAGCGCGTCAGACAAAAATAAAACATCGTTTAAAATAATGCCAACGCCGAACGGCCAAACGTGTATGGAAGGACAAAACGATATGGAGTTTGTGACGTTCTTAAATAGAACACCTTTTTCAACATTGCATTCAAGTTTCGATTAAATGAAAATGAATGCGTGGGAGTTGATTAATATAACCTCAACTATATTCCATTAAACATAAACTTCACGCTTTCTTCCCATGGGGGGTAGGAAGAAACTAAAGAACGCCACCTGCTATGATCCTTACATACTCCGATGCTTCGTTTACGTTCATACATCTGGTCATATACGCACGCCCGGTTGCGAGTACAAATAGCAACTATTCTATTACATATTATAACATACATATAACATTTATCATTAAAGCCAGTCAAAATCAAAACTAAGAATAACAGCTTTTTGCTGTCATAACTTAATATTAGGTACTTATGAAACATTTAGCAATTGTTAAACCAAACCGGCCAGCCGGGCTTCGTGGTTACCGCGACGAAATAACAATACAAATGGTACCTAATGAGTAACCGCAGACTTTAAATATAACGAGTGATGCAACACATGTATTTATAATAATAATTTATAGTTAATCTATTTTAGGGTTATGGGCTGACCGTGATTATCGATGTGTAAGTTACTGAGGAAATAAAATGGAAATAAATGCGGTGATCATCTGGCTAGGGCGGGTATATCCGAATCAAAAAGGATAATTGGTCGCGTAAATAAAAGTGGATCATCCAGCTGGCACTTCAAAAATACCTGATACCGTACCGTAAACTTGTAAAATCGTGTAGGAACAATTCCTATACTGTAATTTTGGTGTAGCCCATGTTTCATACCACGGTTCTTCAAACGTAAATGTCTACTGCCGAACATGGGCCTCCTCCTTAAAGTTAAACAATGAATGGTCCTTGGTGATGCCAAAATAATGTCTTGCTAACGAATTCCTACATAATATTTTATCAACGGGTGGCCGAGGCGTGCCCAATAGAATTTTTGTTTGATGCAACTCGTTCTCCGCATCGCTAACTTTGCTCAACCGTTAAAAATCATAACGATTTATAAAATTGATGTAGTATTAAAATTTATAAAATATAACTTGATATCGTGCATCACATATTACGAAATATCCTCACGCCACGTCCTTACATCATAAGCATAGCGTCATTTCCTGTACACACGCGAATGTTGGCATTCCTGCATAGTAATCTTACGTGCAGTTGCCGCTACGGAGGTCGAATAAGGATAAATTCATAAATGTAATTTGGTGTTATGTCCAGCTGTCACGAAATATAGAAAAAGTCGGCCGGAATACAAAATGTTTGCTTCATATCAGTCAGTAGGTATTGCAATAAAACAAGGATTTATCAATGAGTTCGTCCAACTTTATAAAGGGTGCCTATTGACATAAGCTCTATTGCTGTAAAGACCTTAATAATCTGATGAACCGTATAGCCACCAAAACGTCAAAAATAGTTGGTCCTTAGTTCCTTAGGTTTTTCTCTTCGTTTAAATAATCAAAAGTCATTTATTCAAATTAGACTGAGAATCAGCACTGCAGAAACGTCAAAATTATACAAGACAGTCCCAAAACGCCCGCCCTTCATCACCTTCATCAGTATCTTATTCGTGATCTCCTGGATCGCGAATCAGATAACTAACATTTCGCTTATTTAAATTATACATAAATAATAGATTTATGTATAATTTTATCTGCAAAATGTACTTAAATATTTTAGATTATTTTTATATACTTGTACCTGTGTGTGTATTATAATTCTGTTTAATCATTCAGTTAGTTTAATACTGCAAAAAGGTGTATGGATCACGTATGGAAAGTAGATCGTTCTACATAGATCATTCTGTAGTTTAGAGTTTTACAGAAATTCAAGTAGTCCATCGGTTTTAGGGTAACTGATTACATCCATGTTTACTTACGAACACAGTGACCCAATAATATTGGGAGTGCCATTACATATCTTATCGGTGACTTTCGTTTTCAAATGGATTTGGTAGTAAAGAATTTGAGGATAAAGACTGATAAGTTAAATCTATTCTTGGAATTGTTGAGATAGCGACAAGTTATTATGTAATCTAAAGAAAGTTAAAGGGACAGAATCATAAATTGAAGAGAAAGAAAAAAGAAACGGTTTACTACCCTAATAAAGGTACTCTAAAAGACAAAAGCAGGTCGTCAGTTCATGCCACAAAGTCAGCCTTTTCGAATAACCGCCTATTCAGCCCATGCAAATATTTGAGTTCTCATTTACGTAATGATCTTCCGGCAAATTGAATGATTAATTCCATCTGGTGGTCTTTCAGATCAGTAAGCGGTCGGATGCACCGCATACACGTTGACCCTGACCCAAGCGTGTCTTCGGATCTCCATAACTTGAATCCAGGTCATGCCGAACCTAATTTTCTTCAATTTCATGCTGTGCTAGGCAGGCACCATTCAAATAGCTCCTCCATTCAATGTAAAGTGGCTTGTTGCCCTACAAACAAAACACCAGATGGCACGCATTCCTCAGTAATGGCCGCAGGGCAGATATAAATACAGTGACCAGCAGGAAAATGACGTCAGTTGATTATGAAACTCTTTTATAAGCGACTAGCTTTTGCCGCAGGTTCGCGTGGATGTCGGAAAATAACCCACGGGAACGTACTACTGTGATTAAAAGTACCCTTTGTGATAATACAGGTTATAAACTATATGTGTGCCAAATTTGTCCAGCTTTTTTTACACCAATCCGGAACTTACATCCAGACAAACTGACAAACGGACAAAAATTCTTCGTTACCTACTATTTTATTACATACAGTATAGATTACGTACCGAAATCTCGAGGTCGAAGGTCTCGAGTTCGAACCCAAGACACGCACCTCTGATTATTCGGATTCATGTGCGTATTGTATAATTATCACTTGCTTCAAAAACGGTGAAGGAAAACATCGTCAGGAAACCGGCATGCCTGAGAGATTTCTCGATCGCATGTGAAGCCAAGTCAGAGGCTCATGGGCGGCTTAAAAACTCTGACACCAGGTTACTCACTAACCACACGAAAAGAAGAAGACGTACTGAAATACCAGGATATTAGTAGTGTGGAGTTGCTATGGAAGGAACGTGCGTAGGGATCATGTTCTGTGCGGTGTTTGGGTCTATGGTGGATCTTAGATGATGCAATAGTAGGTCCTGACTTTGCCCGCTTACGTCACGTAAGGATGCGAGAGACACGGATTCAGTACTGATAAGCATAAAGCAGCTATGGCCTGCTAAGGGCTGAGGCACTCTGTACATGGTCTTCAAGCACTGGGTGAGACGATGTGATTTTTTGTTGTGGTGAAAGAGATCCGAATCTGTGGTCTATATACTACGTTTCTCATTACCTTTTAGGTAATCGGGGCTCTGCAGTCCTTGGAGCGGTCAAACAATACCGACTTTGCGGTTTATTTATTTATTTTATTATTTATGTACACACAGTAAAATACACATAGATACAATACAGTTATAGTTTTGAGTTTTGCTTATTTCTTAAGAAATTTCTTCCAGCAGACCTGCGAAAGGAGAAGTGATAAAGAAATGAAGACAATAGTGTATGAGAACAAGAAGAGAAAATATGAATAAGCAAAGTCCTAAAACTAACATATTAAATATACCTTCACGTATATAGATTAAATATATATATATGTATATATAATTGCTCACAGTTGAGAGGAAAGGTAATGCTCTTTTAATCGATATTTGAATACAGAAATAGTTTTTAAATCACGAATGCTAGGCGGAAGTGAGTTCCACAATCTTACAGCATGCAGTGGTTCTCATTTGTTAGAAATTGTATCACATAATAACGTTTGTTACTCGTCCACTCGAGTTAAATCAATGAAAGCTGATGAATGAAATTACCGATATATTCATTCATCGAGACAACAATATAGTCACAACAGCTACAGCAGTGTGTGTAGACAGTTCATGCAGAAAGACAAAAGTATGGGGGAATTCAGTACGTTATACATTGCTTTGTCCCCGATCTCCGTTTGCCAAGTCACTGGCGCTATGTAAACGATTGTACTCCGACCTCTTATTTTTAGCTCACATACTAGGCCAATTATTTGGACACCCTTTCTCTAGGCAAACAATTAGACAGCACGTCTGTCTGTACGACCTGTGATGTAACTCGTGTTTTTTTTTGCGCGATTCGTACCGCTATTTATGAAGAATTGAGGTGATAGTTGTTATTGTAAGGAACGGCAACGAAATGGTTTGAAAATGTGTTTTTAAATATCTTGTAACGTGCTCGCAGCTTGTTTAAGCTTAAAATGGAGTCTATTATGCAATTCATTTTGATCTTTCCAAATATTTTGGTCCTTTGCAATGGAGCAGTTTATTTGCTTTCCATTCATAAATCGTTATTGCTAATGTTGGAACAGAACTAGAATTCATATAACTTTTGCCTGTAAATACACATAGCATAGCATCACGCCTGTATTCCCCAAAGGGTTAGGCAGAGGTGTACCTTTAGTACACCGACATTTCGCCAGTTATGTTTAAATCCCATGTAATAGGGGGTAAGCTTGTTGCCATCAACCGCCTACAAATCTAGACTCCGGGCTGCTACCGAGAAATTTCTGATGATAATACTTTGCCCGACCTGGGAAATCGAATCCAGGACCTCATGTTTTGCGACCACCAGGCCAACGAGGCAGTAAATACACGTACCTATTATTAATATTTATGTGTACAGGTGGTAAAGCCAATCATAGAGAGGAAATGACATGATAATATAGAAACAGACGCTTATAATTTGCGCTAAGAATGGCGGTAATGATCGCCACCTGTCAGGCGCGAGCTATAAATACATTGAATGTTTATGTATGTTATCCATAATACATATAATATTTAGAGCCTTATTCAAGTTGTAAAAAGTATTGCATTATGTAATTAGTAAAGGGTGCTGTGGCAGAGCAGAGGGGCTCGTGGCTAAGTAATAACAGTCGCACAGGTCGATCGAAAATTATGCTACGCTTACCGAAGTCAGTTTGTGGATGGGTGACCATCCATTACATATCGAGACCCCTGCGTGCCTCGGAAAGCAAGTTAAGCTGCTGGTCCCGGCTGTCATTCGAAGATTTTTGACAGTCGTTACGTCAGAAGCCCGAAAGTTTGACAATTAGTCTTACTAAGGGGTATCGTGTAACCTAGTAACTGGGTTGTGGAGGTCAGATTGACAGTCGCTCTATGTAAAATACTGATATTCAGCTGCATACGGATCGATGTGCGAAGATATAATTAAATGAAAGGCTCAAGCAGGGATTTAGCATCTCTGCACGTATCTCAAGTAATTTCAATTTCATTGAAAGTTTCTATTTAAATAGCTTACGCTGGTTTAAAAGTTAATTCATCAGTTGATCAACGCTTGCATACACAGTGAGTCTTTACAGTCTATTAGACTGTAAAGACTCACTGTTTAACCTGTGCTTCCTAATTACTGTTTCAATGAATGATCAACGCTAGATGAATTTTAAAGATACCACCCGGAGTTCTGTCGTACTTAATCTCGGTGACGTGATGCTTCAAATCGAAGAGTTAGATCACTACTTAGTTGGCTATGTATGCTTTGCAGCAAAAACTGTCTTCTCATATAGATTTGACGGAACCACAGCCGCAATAGAACAAGGACTACGAGCAGAAACACATTGCCCAGAATTTCCTTTAAATTCCCGTTACCCACAAACTACAAGACACAAAATTTCACTTACGAGTTGTTTGTAGTAGCGTAAAGATTTTAATCAAGTTTCTAATATTTCACCGACTGCCCTAAATCACCGTGTTTATAGTCCAACAATTTTAAAGTTTACAACTTCGTGGTCGCGTCACCGCTGAAAGGAAAACCGGTCAAGCGTGAGCTGAACGTTTATGTTTACATGAACAAGCAATGTATTCTTAGAAAAACTATTTACTATCGTGTAGTAAATAGTTTATATTAGTGAGAAAATTATGAAAACTTTGACACCTATACTATTTATCTGTGCCTACGTCAGGATCTATTTGCCTATTAACTGATGATGATATATCATGCTGTCATGTAATCGTTTATTTTTTTTGATCCTGAATCACAGATTTTGAAAAATAAATTACAGTCCGCAAGAAAATGGGCCATTTTCACAAAAACTTTTTTAATGCCTATCGATCCTGTTTCTTATAAGGATCAAAAAACTCTAAAGGACCAACTGAGGTTTGAGTACTAGAAAAGCTGTCCGACCGTCTGTGTGCGAGCTGTATCTCATTAGCCGTAATAGGTACAGTTGAAAATTATAACAACAAATAATAAAAAAATCATAAAATTAAAAAACAAAGGGGGTTTTCCATACAACAAAGTTTTGATTTTGAAAAAAAAATTAACCCTGGCATGTGGGGAGTCAGTGTCTAGAGCTCATCGAGTAGAAAACAAATATATATTTTTTTACCTTAAATTATGATGATATAGGGCACCGTAAAAGTTGTCCGTTTTAGACCATTTTTGTACGAGCTCTATCTCAACAAATTAACAAGTTAGGAATTTGAAACTTCTGTATATCATGTACCATAATGTATATAATCTACACATACTAAAAACGCCGATTCATTAGGTATTTATTTAAATATGTGTGATTGACAGATTTCCTGTAACTGCAAAAATAACTTTGTAATTCATAGTATCATTATGAAATACAAATTTATCTTTGCGATTTTCATTAAGATGGAAATAATAAAAAAAATTGTTTAGTATTCTCTTGTATTTGCTATTTAATGTATTGTGGTACGGAAGACTTCGTGTGCAAGTCTAACCCATAATTGGCCGGTTTTATTTACTTTTACTTTTTTGCTGTAGGTACTGTCGCTTTTAGTACTTGCAAACAAAAATCCACAACAGTTTTTTTTTTAAGAATATTCTTTGTATTTTTGTTATTGATTTCGCCTTTCAATTTGCTTAAAAATCTCTCAGCTGACGTAACAAAAAGCAGAATGCGTATCGTTCCGCTGTGCGCGTGAGTTTTGGCAACAATGTAGATTATTTCAGCTTTGTTTGCGTGTTTAGATCACTGCCAGTCGAGCGACTGTCCAATAGATTCTTTGTACAGGCGAATTCGTGATTATTTTGTTTTCTTTTGCTTATTATGTTGCGCGTCAGAGATTTGATACACGAAAATGCATTTTGGCTAAACAAACTTTTAAGTAATTTGAATACTAAAATATGTTTTAACTCTATCAGTATTCTCCTGCCCCTATCCTATTTTTTTGGGGTCGGCGTAACATGTCGTTTCCTTCCATACTTACGTATCTGTTAGTCGTCATCTTGGTAGTCGTTCCCTTGCTAGCTATATCGCACAGTCCGTCCATCGTTTTTTTTGGTCTTCCCCTACTTTTATAGCCCTCCACATTCATACTCAAAACTTTCTTCACGACATATTCCTTATTCCTCCGCGCTCAGAATATAGTTAAAAACCTGCTCCACATTTAAAGGCATTATATCTAATCCTATTTCAATTGGCAACTGACCTTTAAGCCAATTATGGCCCATCCATACGGGCGCGACAATAGTACTAAACTACCGCCACAAAGGACCAATTGGTACACAATACTGCGAGATGACTTCACGTGCATTCGTCACCGCCATCGTGCACCGAAGGTCACAGCATTGTAATGGTAAATGTTACTGATAGCACTGGAGGAAAATGTAGGTTAATAATAGAGCTTATTTTGTGGTCCTTAGTCACATACGAACATAACACAACAAAAAGGTAGGTAGGTACCTAACATTTTGAACGACTGGAGGAAGTAAGGAAGTGTAAGCCGACGTTCACACGGACGTAAAAATATCGCGGCGGGATTTTATCGTGCACTGGATTTTCAATTCTCGGTGTTGAGCCGAGCATTGAGAATCCAACCCAACAACAACAGAGTGCACTCCGGCTACCAGCGCGTCGAAAAAACGCACTGTCGAATTTTCACCTCTCGACGCTAAGTTTAGCAAAATCTAGTTCGCGGAAAAATATCGCTGCGTTATTTTTAAGTCCGTGTGAACGTCGGTTAAAAGGGTTTGTTAAAACAAATTTACAGAATTTATCATTACCACATAATTAACCTTGTGAACACTCAAGTACTTAGATAAAGGAATTTTTAGTTTGAGATATTAGGTATTCTGTTATTTGTTAACTTCTGTTTCTTCTCTAACAAATTGTACCTATTTATAAAAGTATTTGAAAAGCCGCGGAAATTAAGCTAAGTATATAACAATAGTTGACAATATTTCGATACGAACTATTACTGTCATATTTATTAACGTAGCACAATTATACGCTTCAACCAACGACTGCGCATTCTCGATGGTCAGCTTACCGCTTAGCTGATAAAGCCAAGACTTATCAGATGCACAGATGCATTGAAAATACGGCTACTATCGAGGTACTCCTGTACTTCTAAGTACTCCATCCAGTCATCCGATAGTGTTCCAAGTATTTATGAAAGTGGAGAAATGCTTGGCTGTCTTTATCGTTTGGATTTGTCGATAGCGTTTGATAGGCACGTAGCCGAACAAAATTACTTTGATTTTATCTATTATTCGTTTTTAATTGAGAAATGTTTAATTTTCTTTGGTTTACTAGTGAATGGGGCCGGGATTTCTTCGGAAAATTATCACCCTCCAAATCAGAAAATTATTTGGGTCAGCTCAGTATGTCTTTCTCTCCCGTTTATATTAGCCATCATATCAGTGTTCACTGTCTTCGTCGGCATATCATTTGTCGCACAATTTATCTTGGGAAAATCAGTTTACCTAATATCACAAAAAAAACTACTTTGTAACTTTTCAGTCCAAAAAAACCAGTTGTAACTTAATACAATGATCACTTACTTGGATGCTGCGTCTACCATTGATTGACCTAAAGGCTACAGTATCAATTATGCAATTCAATTTGCAACCCAGTATGAATAATGAATGATAATGTATCTCCTGCGAATACTATACTGTAGTGAATATATCTGGAGAAGGAGTGATGCGTAGAACTGTGCTATTGCAAATTGTGTTGCATTATTTAAATCTCCATATTGTTTATGGGACCCAAGGACCACTGCTATACTTGGTCTTTCTAATAAACAGATACAATTATTAGAATTAACTGTCGTGCTTGTAAGCGTATATTGACATAATTATAGCCTTAATTTATTCATTAAATATTTATAGCCCACTCAACATTCAATTGTCTGAATTGACATACTTACTTAAATATTCTCATCGCTCGTTTTGCTCATCGACGTCGAGAATAACCCAGTTTTCATTTACGACATCAAAGAGAAAAAGAAGTCTTGCCAGCCTTAGGATCTATGTTTGTCTTTTCGTGAGAAAAAGAAGTCTTAAACTGCCTAAAGATCTAGGTTCGTCTAACTCTATACAATCTTTCTTAGGTTTTAAACACAGTCGATGGATGCTTGAACCCTCTAACCCTCAGCGTCTATCGTAGCGATGAGTCACTGCGTCGATAGCGGATTGTTGACCCCAATTAGAGTCTGCGTGATCGCGCTAACGATATTATCTCGACTTGATTAATGTACCGATGTCAGAGACGTTTCAGTTTGTACTGAGATTTTGACGTTCTGAAGGGTGATAACTGAATGGTGGGAGATATTTGAGCAGGGCATTAAAGGCATCCTTTTAGAGAGGACGTAAATTGATAGCAACTAAGCGATTGTGATTGTTTTGGCCTGAGCAAGGTATGCAATCGAGGCACGGTATGCAGGACGCTTTCTCACAGACAATTTTCACACACGAATAGCAGTAAACATGGATTTGGAAAGTGAATAGATTCGCGTCGGACGAAACAGTGGGACTGCAGAAATACCATAAGCTTACTGGCTAAACAATTTGTTTACGATATATTTCACAAAATATGTATCTACAAGCCATCAACCTGAATTTACAACCGTACTGACAAACGTAACATGTCTTCACTGCAGTTCTATAAACTTACAGAAACAAACACATGTCGATATGACTCAAGTAAATCTTTTCTGTTTGTTGACCGTCTGTGTTTACGCCATAGTCAAGCCAGCCTGGTGAAATGCCCGAGAAAGCCGCACGTTCCGGACGTCATTTAATATTATATTAGGAGTGAACATGCTGCAATGAAGATATGAAGTTTGTGTTGGGTGCAAGGGATAAGCGTAGCGAACCATCGCTCGTGAAAGAAAGCTATAAACAGAATTGAGACTATTATGATCGCAAGATGTCAATCTTCTTCTCTCGTATCACGAATTTATGGGAGTTGGCAATAAGGTTCTGATAACCATCTACCAGATAGTTATAAGGTGGTTGCTCCTTGCCAGATTACCACCGTATCTACTTGTTATATTTACCAGCCTAGCCATTCCAAATCGATGTTACTTGCAGTAAGTCCTTGTGGTGTAGGTCCTGCTAATGTCGTTATCTCCTTGGAAGCGCGAAGATGGCGTGCAATTAGCTGAAATCAAGAAAGCTTGTTAGTTGATTGATATTGTTTGCCCATGACCTCTTAACTATATTATAAGTTCGTGCCAACACCCCTTGCTTTGCTAACCCTTTACAGTACAATTACATCGGGACGTGTTTATGTATAGTCTGGTGAAGTTTTTTCGTGAAAGCCGCACGTCTTAGGCGGAAACACGAGGAGTAAACATTGCCTCTGTTCCATATAGCTGTGTCGAGTAGATTGCGTTTATTGTAGCTATGGTGGGTGTATAAAGTTCTGTTGCGGAAACTTTCCGATTCATATTTAGAGAAGAATTTTGTGGTTTATTTTAGACTAGCGACCCGCCCGGTTGGCACGGTTTTTACGACTTGACAGAACGTCGATATTTCTTTATTATCGTAAGTTTAATATTAATATCTTATACACATAATACGGAATATATTCTATATGATGATTCATGATGGTGAAAACCGCATCAAAATCCGCACGAAAAACGACTTTAATTTATAATATGTATAGAAGTCGGAACAGTATCTGCCATTTTCCATAGTGTTTCGTTTGTTTAGTCATATATCCGTCTGCCTCAAGATTTTATAGAAAATATAAGTTGTGAGGGTCAATCGGGATGATATAATTTTTCCAACGACCACGGTCAGGGGTCAAAGGAAAGGGTTCGATTTATACCAAGACTAAGATATCCTTCGCAGCTCATAAATATAAATTACTTTGACATCAATATCGTGCGTTTCGATTTGGTCCTTTGAGGCGAGGTCTACAAACTGTTACATTTGTTGCAACTACCCTGAATTTAATCCACTCATCTTTAATAACGATAGGTGACAATTATGCTACAGATTCCTACTCCCTACGTGTGTCATAAGACGTCTAAATTATTACGCTTGGCGGATGGCAACGGTCGCCGCCGCCGTCCTGCGCATAAACTCAAATGATTATGGAGGAAGAATCTCCCTCCTAAGCAAACGAGAAAGACGTCTAATGAAAAATAGTCTTATACGTCTGAAACGTGTAATTTATGAATGTTATTCACAATTAGTCTCTTTTATTTGACCTATCACGATTACATAGATTACGTTCCTAGTCTGAGAACTCGATATTTTAACCCTGAAAGAAACATTGAGTCCAATCTAATGAGTTCTTTTATAATGAAGTCATAGTGCTATCTAGTTACACTTGCTGCTTTATAAGTGATGAATGGTGAAGCCTTCATTTCCTGACAAGAGAAGGTCTTTTCACACGACCGCCCAAAAAAGGAGTGTTATGTTTTCAGGGTTTATGTGTGTGTGTGAGTTTTTATAGTTGTATCCCACATTTAGTTGGTGGCGGTATTTATTAGGTAACTTCTAATATTACCAGACTTTTTGCCTTCCTACATCATCCTGATACATTCCATTTCTTTTCTGGCAGATGTTTTCTTACAAATCCTGTTCAATTTTTAATTTCTGGTAGGGCTTGTAGATAGCACCGCTCCGGGACTAGACATCTAGCCTACATTATTCTGACACCTCAAGCTTCAATTGTCTTACCAAATAATTAACCAATCAAATATTGAATAGTTTTACCGTCGCGTGCGCATTAGTCATTAACAATCAAGATCATCTAACTAATGACTTTATTGTGTTTGTTTCAGGTAAAGTGATGCTGTGTTTATTTTTAGACCGGCTTGGTCTTCTAGACCAGGTGGTGATTTCATCATGATGACGTTATAGAGGTAACTAGGTAATGTGGTGACAGAAGGAATAGGTAATTGAAGGTAATCATGGATGGAATTGTGTTATGAAGCTGTATGTGATTGGTTACAGAGGTACAGAGATACTCGATGGTGACAGAAAACAGTTTTTGAGGGTTTTATTTTGAACCTGCAATCAACTAGCGAAGTTCATACAGTCTGACTGCACGATCGCAATTTTTGCTTACACGTTTAGCAATATTTCAAAATTTTCCTTCCAAAACCTTAGGCTTAATTTACATTGCCACGAAACGGAATGGGTGCGAGATTTTTTGTACAGAGAAAATGAACTTTATGTCAATTGTGTAACGTACAAACTAGATACGAACTTCTAACTGCGGTAATTACCTAGAATGCGTGAGAATTCTCCAGAAAACGCGCAACCGGTTATTTGGCTCGTATCTAGTTTGTACATTACACTATTGCCATAAAGTTCATTATACTTTGTACAAAAAAAATCGCTTCCATTCCGTTCCTTAGCAATGTAATTGGGCCTAAAATAGCAAGAAATGCCCCATGTTCGCATCAAGCAAGAAAGTATTACAGTAGTAGATAGTTTAGTTTCGACGAGACCACACTATCGCAGTGACCACAAAATGTGACTTGCGGAGAGTGACGTAATACTTTTAATTATTTTAATAGCGACTGACAAATTTAAATGTAGTTTAAGGGTTATGGTGAAATGTCGTGACAGGGAACGGCAGTTAATTCCAAGAGTTTTTATATTAATTAAACCTCGAACACTATTACTTTAACCTACATGTATGGTGGTTTGTTTTTATAAACAAACTGTTGGCAAATGAGCCTCCACGTATCACGACTGTAGTACATCCATCAGTACATTTCTGCTTACCACTTTGAAGGACATAGCATATTACATATGAGTCTCTCTACATTTTGTAATAAAATTATATCTAGAACCTGCGCTTCTCTGTCAATGCAATTTATGCAGTAAATGTGTTAGCAGTGGCATGAAGTCGCTTAAGCTTTGAAGTAGCTCAGATTCTATCGGAACTATGTCTAAGATGGTCGCTAGAGATTGATATCGCTTTTATTAATTTTCCTAGTATACTAACTGGTAACTTGCTTTGATTCTGACATCAGGGCACTGATATTTATCAAGCTACATAAGCCTGTCGCAAATCGTAGTCCCCACAGTTGTTCAAAGGTTAATTTCTTCTAACTGAACAGACAGCTGTGCTTCTTCCCAGCTAAAAAGCACTAAAGTGGTGAAGGGCAGGCGTTTTGCGGGACTGTCTTATGTAATTTAGACGTTTAAAAATGACTGATTCTCGGCCTAGTTTGAATACATGACTATTGAAACGTTTACGACACATCATTAATTTGGTTCTTTGTGCATGCAGTGTTTCAAAGTTTCCTTCATCAGCTTCTTTAATACGTTACATAAACTGAAAATGGGTAGGTAAATCCTAATTTATTTGATAAGGACGAAAGTATTCTTGCGATAACCCCAAGCAATATGTCACTAGATATAAATGTCCTCTTAGCAATATTACTAATGAAATGACGATATCAAATAATTGATCATTGCCATAATAAATAAAAGACAAAACATAAATCCAATCGGAAACTGTCTATTAGCTTACCATAAAAACGATTCAAATTACAATAATTTTACGAGTTAATATTTATGACGTCATTTATTACTATAACAACGACATAAAGCTAGATGACGTAAAACCATCATAAACTGCGCTGGTCCCCTTTCCAATAGGAAATGCTCCCGCCATGGAAATTGCATGCGACGTACCCCGTTGCGGTGTATGTAATTTATACATGGTGTCACATACATTGCTGTTTTAATTTTAACCTTACGTGGTGCGGATTAAGTTCTATTTCCGTGAAAAAGATGTTGTGAATGCGTGACTCGCGGAGCGTTTTTATTGGGTCCTTTGCAGAGATACGTAGAAAGTTTATTTTTGCTTCACCTCACCCTTATTATTATTATATTTATTGTGACTTGTACCGAAGGACCAACTTTTTCATAAACATACTACGACAGTACATATAAAAACCGACATATTTTAAGCGTTATATTTTTACAGTTTTTAGTCCAAGGTTCAAGTAAGGTGTAAATGTGACAAAAGCTTGCTTAAAGAAGTGAAAGTTCTCGTTAACGTTACGAAAACAATTTGTTAAGAAATGTCACAAAAAATAACCTTTCGCAAACAAACCGAAACTTTCATTTCTACGAAAAAATTCAACAAGACCAAACATCACGTCTTACAATCAAACAATTAAAGAATTCGGTCCTAAGAGACTGATCAGTTGATCAGTCCCCAGGCGAAGTTAGATCGATCGTGCGTAACGTCGCCGCATTAGATAAACAATCACGACTTTAGTGTTAACGTAGTAGGTATGTCGACTCCCAATTATTGGGATTTGTGGGTAAATCTCACACTCGTATACTTAGATATATTAAAATATGTAACATTACAATCTTGCTAGCGAGCATGGTTTTTTGGGTTTTTGTAAATCGGAAACCTCGCAGTTTCAATTGCGGCTTCTTCGCTCAAGATGATCTGTAAACGAGGATTTTACCGAAGGTTCAACCCCGCGACGCGAAGGCGCCAAACAAAAGGTATTTGCAAGGCAGATGTGAGTGGAAACACCGTGAGGGGACGCCCTAGAAGGACACATAGTAACCTTATTTGTACTGTTCTTCAAAAAGGTCAGGTGCGTAGTATTCGCACCCGGCGTGCGTGTATAACCAGGGTATGAACATAAACGAAGCAAAAGGAGTATGTGTAAGGATCGTAGGTGGTGTTCTGTAGTTTCTACCTACCCCCTTTGGAAAAACGCGTGATTTTATGCATGTATGTATTCAAGCTCGCTTTTGACGCTGAAAGCTTCATAATAGGATCATGTCAGAATAAAAAACAATCTCTTTTAAACCACGTCCAAAACACCCCTATATCAGACAGGGAGGGTTTGAGGAAGGCTGTCTTCACCCCTCACAAGGGGAGGATTGCGCCTTTCATTTTTATAACCATAATACTATGCGATGTCACGCTAAGTGACGCAGTTTTGAATTAGGCTATTTTGTCGGGAACTGCGTGTTTTGTCGTCATTACGGAACTGTTTATTTGTTGTTATGATATTATAGGGTTGATAAATGTAGGATATTTGAGATGAGAGGCACAACAGAGTGGCAAATAATGGTTGCAGTGCCCTGACAGGGTTCATGTACAAAAACCGACAAATAATCTATCATAAAACGCGCGATGTGAACAATGAAGTACAAGTGAAGTTGGCCCAATAAAATGATTTTGTAAATATAATATAATGTAAATAAATTGTTTTTCTCATAGATACGTTTGGCAATGAAGCCTTCAATAGTACGCATTTAAGCAAACTGCAATTCAAAATTTTCAAACAAAGCCTGTGCTGGAAATTTAAAATCTCCAACAATACAATGGTCCTTGCAGCCTCCACGAGGCATAATGAGGCGTTACATCTCCGACACGTTATTCATTTACATGTCATCAGCATTCTCCCACGTTTGCGCTCAGAGTGCTTTTCAAGCTGCAACCACGAGCACGTCATTAAATAAAACCTACGTAGAAAGATCCCATACTGATCTGCAAATGAAAATGTTGACCTATTTTGTGCCTTACAAACAAGAAAATTCTGCAAAGCCAATCCTAAAAATAGACAGATTATTTGGACAAGCAGCCCAGGAACACCGAGATACAACCCATATATTTCCCACAAAATATGTAACCGGTCCCGCGAGTAAGCTGAAATCGTCCTGTACCGTAATAAATATACCAGGGCAACAGGAAATGTGAGAGGTAATTTTGCTCTTCAACAAATTTAGGAGTTCCGGTAATACGCGGAATGTCGCCTGAAATATGAGGACGGTTGTGGGTGTAAATAACTGTCTTTTGATCTTGCCTCCACTCATATTTCCCAACTTTTTCGACTGCAAACGTATAATTTTGCGAGAAGTAATTTTGAGTCATGAATTGGGTTAACAAATCCTTGTTTACAGAACTTGTAACTAATATTGCAATTTGAAAATTGGAGATGTTAACAACACACCATCAAGATTATCATACCAGCGTATCGCTATTCCCTGCTGCCTCGTAAACGCTTTACAATTTGTAAAGTACCCTGATTTTCAATTTATGACCGTCTACTAAATTATGTATATCCTGAGCATCGCCATCGCTCACTGGTGTTTACTCTATGCCTCCCTGTTTTACTAAAATGGCGACCTTTGCCACCCCTTGTCGCGCCGCGCCATGGAATTTTATTTGCAATTCCCTCGGTACTATCGGTACTCCACCCTCATATTTATTTAGTGACAGGCCGATACTAAGTGATATTTTGATATTTTTAAAATGATGTGGTCGATATTTTATTGTAATTTCCTTTCTCCCGTTCTTGTAACATCCAATAGACCAAGAGCTAAATGGATCCCATTTCGGGTCGGTCATGCCAATTACTACTTAATTTTGCTGACAATTGAGTAGAGAACTCCTGATTGGATTATTAATTGACTTGGCAACCATTCAAATACAATTAAACAACCCTTATCTGAAAACGACTCTTACAAATGAACCGACAATGATATCCCAAAACATTTCGCTCCCAAATTAACGTCGAAACAAATCGACAGAGTAACGTGAATCGTATCAGTTTCAATTAGCGTGTTCCAACGCTGCGCGCCGTGATTTAATGACGTATCTACTCGGCCGCCTGGTCCGGAACGGCTTGCAACCCGGAGGCTGTCGACCGGACGTAACCCGTATCTCGCCGCCGAATCCCGGACACACGTACGATCAATATTGCGTTTAATCTAGACAGGTGACGGCAAACTTTGCATGCACTAAGGTGTATTGCTTGTGTTCATTTATCGAAAAATTGTTTCCGGACGCGGTTGCATTGATGGCATGCTCCTTCTATCAATTTGCTGTGTTAAAATGCCAGATCTCCAGAATCGAGTGCTAAAGTTTCTTCTTAAGAAAATAATATTTTGTGGTATTCAGCTGCATCCGGTTAGACTGGAAGCCGACACCAACATAATTGGGAAAAGGCTAGGCAAATGATGATGGTTGTGACTCTCTGCTAAATCTCGTCGCGAAACTCGTCTTATTTCGGGATCCGGGTGTCAAAATCCTGAAGTTCTTTGTATATCATAACACAATGTTGGGAGAATTTAGATTTTGATTAAAATATTGTGCGTAGTGCTGTGTTAGCGTGATCAATTTGAAGTGCAGTTTAGGAGTCGTGAAGCGTGCAAACAATGTCTTGAAATCTCTGACTGACTTGGGTGTGCTTGAAGAAAGCGACAGTCCCTTGAATACCGTCTGGCAAGTAAGTTGAATAGTATCCTTCTATTGAATGCCTTCCACTGAGGATACGGCGATCATTTCCAACCCGAACACTTTCTTTTGTCAGCGGTGACAAAAGCAGGCGCGCGGTGCAAAAGTTTGAATGTGTCCACGAGGAGATTGGAAAAGTTGGCAGAGATTGTGGGAGGATGACTTACGTTTTTTATCATCCACTCACTCGTGTTGGAAATATCTTAATAGAATACCAAGATAATCATAACTTATAATATAGATTATATTTAAAAGCCATTGATTAGTCCTAAGTGTAATAATACCTCCATGAAGGTTTGTGGCATATTGTGCGCTTAAATTGTCAGCAATTACATGTATTTTCGGCGAAAGTTAATAAGCTTAAAAGCACGGTAAATAAATTGACCGACTGTTCATTTATGTAAGTGTGTGGTTGGCGGAATGGCGGTAAAGTGAGAGTCATTGCGTGATGGTGCGATATCACTGTCTGTTAGGTTAACTTAATTTTTAGGAAGTTTATTGAGTAACGCAGGTGGCTAAATATAAACTCTCATAGTTATTTCGGATAAATGTCATCCTAAAAGTAATTGTAAGCGACGTTTTCAAAGAAAAGTTAGCATTTGGCAGAATATTCTACCGAAACATTAACTTCATTCCCCAAGTGCTTGTCGAAAGTTTTGTCTCGAAAGTCAGCTAAATTATAATATTCTACTGTAATATTACGATATCATCATCATTATTCTACTGCTCCCTTATTTTAATTTATTTGGACTGCGCACAGCATGTTTTCTTCCCTACATCTTGTAAATCCCGCTTGTCAAAACCTTAAAATTTTCTCAATCCGTCGCATCTTTTCTTTCGTACCGCAATACATGTGTCACCACCACGTCCTGAACAGACTATGCCCCATCTGCTAGTTTCCCAAATGTCCGTGCACCTGCACCCTTCACGTTCTGAACAACGCCTCTGAAGCCGCAATCAATGTGGCCCCCAAATGGGCCCAAACAGTATAAGAAACATAAATTTTACTTGTAGTATACAATATGCTGTGTTATTGCCTTTTAGTATGTGCTAAATAAATGCATTTTCTTTCTTTCTTTTCTTTATGTACCGTCGAAACAAAAGTAGGTGTTACCACAATAAAGAACGCAAAACACGACTTTAGCATTCACCTACTTTCCTATCTATTCAAAACTCTTTGACTGTAAGCATAACACAGCTGAGTTATCACCTGCACATAGTGCAACATGTAAAATGTGCTGGAGTACAACAGGTATGTATATTACGATAAAGTGGCACTGAACCCGTAGTAATTGATTCACAAAGTGTTGGCGTGCTGCCAACGCCCCTACTATGGCGCTTATAAAATAAGTTTGTATGAATTATTGCAGGTTATTACTTTGTAGTTTCTCGTTTTTTGTGTTTTACGCGGTTTTTTTGCGCTGTTGACCTTAAATTCTGTGGCTTTTAGTTTAACTTACACAAGTTAAAGTTAAATATTATCGCCATTGGTCTTTAAACCAGGACCAAGGCTGGTTCTACCTTATCAATAAAAAGTTATTTTTTTCATGTGGTGTTCGTGTTTCCCATTCTGGTATTTTGGGATTCCATTCTGGGATTTTTTTAAATCCAATATACTGCGTACTTCTGACCTCTCAGCTTCATATTCTATAAACCTGCTACGACGTGATTGAGAAGCAAATCTCCAGTTCAATCCAGGCTCTCCAACTTATATAACAAGCAGAATAATTCTGTAGCAACTTCTTCCAACAACGAGGAAATTTTCCTAAAAAACGACTTCAGTCCTAGAAACTGGGCCACCAGTAATCTAGTTATGTGAAAAGTTAATCCAGTTTATTGAACGCGGGTTTAAAGTGCGGGTTTTAGAATGGGTTTAATTTACTGTTATGGGGAGAGTTCTGTTAATTGTTCCCGTTGCTGTAGGATTTTACAGTAGTTAGTAGAAATACTGGGAATGGATTTAAAAAGATTTACTTGGGCCAAACAAGTGAATGGAACCTATTGTGTAGCGAGATTAGACTACATTTTACATCAAGATTTGGCTTTAAAGCTTAGGGTGAACTCAAGAAATCCATATGAGAATGACTTCCCACGAATGATGCTGCCAAAAAACATTGAAGAACGATGGCAGAGGGCACAGGGGTCATTATATTCAAAAAGATGAATTTGACTGTTGTAGTTTACAAATTCGTTGACCTACAGAAAAACGTTACGCTCAGTTGACCTCAGTTACTGGGACGGCAAACAAAGCTTTTTCCCCAATAGGTACAAGTGGACGAGTTTTTAATTATACACGGGAAACTGTTTACCATAACTTCTTCCTTCCTGTGATAAATAATAAACTGAGTAGTATATGCCAATTACGTGAGTTCATGTAGTACCTAAGGGCTCGTTTGACCGATATGTTGAATTCGCGATTTAGGGTAGTGGGAATATATGCTTTGGTAGTATCTGTATGGTTCTGTTTGTGGGGCACCGTTTTTTGATTCCCGGGTGTATCAATATTTTTTGGACCACATACCTACATGAAATATTAATGGGAGGGCCCCCGTGCCTGTATTGGCCGTGGTTTTGACCGACGCTGATGTTACAGGGGACGCTCTAGGGTGAACACAGTGGTTTTTTTTGTTGTAAAAATCCCCTATTGTAAAGTTAACAATGAATCTGAAGTAATCTTACAGTTTGAATCGGTTATCGGATATGCTGTAGGTCTGCGCTACTCAACCGTGAAGGCACGACCATTGTGGAATATCTACGCAATAGTGAGTATCGTTTATTGAAAGAACGCAGTATAGTCGTATTCAGTAAGTAGGTGAGGTACTACTGTGGAACTACTCTGGAATATAATATAACTAGCGGCCCGCTCCTGCTTCGCACGGTTTTTACGACTTGACAAAACATCGAGATTTCTTAGGTAAACGTAACTTTAATATTAACGTATTGTACACATAAACCTTCCGGAATATATTCTCTGAACGATGGTGAAATCCTCGTCAAAATCTGTTGCGTGGTTTGAAGAAAAACGTGGAAATACAAACAAACACGAAAAGCGACTTTATAATATGATACAATGTGAAATTTAATTCGTTTGCATCCTCTTAAGGGGTCATTGTACTCATCATTATGAACAACTTTCACTATGGGACCAACCCCGAAATCGCGAAAAAAATATCAGCTGTCCCATACATTTATGTTCGCATAGCTCGTTATAATGTAGGGAACAGCAGTTTTTTTTTCGCGGTTTTTTTTTTACCCGTATCACAATTTTGCGCCCACAACGGTAAATCTGACACTATGTCACTAAGAGTATCTCTGATCACGATCCTATGTGTTCCTGGATTCCGACATATAGATTACTAACTACGACAGCAACTTCGTCGGGGTTATAGAGTTTAATTTTCCGGAATGGTAAGAACCGTGTTCTCTAGGTCCCTAAGGACCAGTCGACTCCAAGGTGTTTAGAATTGAAAGCGTTGCAAACAGAGACATAATCCCAATACAGATTTTAATTGTGGTTTCTATGCACCAGAAAAATGTAGAATGTCAAGATACTTTCCTTCGTATAAGAGGTTTTCAATATTTATACTGAATCACCCAGTTTCAACACTTGTGTCAAATTTGTTTCTTTAAACATTGAGCACACGACTCTTGGAAATGTCTGCGTGTTTGACTGTTTGATCGATTGTCGTAGAGTAGGTACGCTTTTGTGTGTGCGTGCCTGCGTGACTGATGCTCATTTACTACTTGGGTCACAGCTTGGGTACCGATGATTTGTTTGTGTGTGTGAATGGATACGGGTACTGCGATAATAATGCTAGTATTGCATTGATTGGCAGGTGTTTCGGGTGTTTCGTCGTTTCGGACCACGAGTGGTTCGGACCGCGGTGTGAAACGCCGAAGAGCTCTTAGGAATAGGCTGTTTCGGACCGCGGTGTGAATCAACCATAGAAGAATTTGAATGGGTTTATTCGAACCGAGAATGGAACAAAAAGTTTTCTCAGTAATAATGCTTAAAGTACAGCCAAGCACAAAATAAAATAGCGAAAATAAAATAAAATAAATCAAATTTTGTTTTGCACGCATTTGTTACACATGGCTTGCCGCCTACTCTACGTAATACTTTTGGTACCTATTTACAACTCTTATTTTTAGTATGAATAATGATGTATTTTAATGTTGGTGGGCTGACCAAAATATGTATGTGTAAAAAATATATAAAGTGTCAGTCTCGGTACACACGTTACTATCTCTTTGCTATTTTAAGGACTCCAGGTAAAAATTATCCCTTTGTAAAACCCAGTCTGACTGGCAATAAACAATAGAAAAAGATAGAGCGCAAATATGGGCGTCTGATTGGTTCATCTGAGTCTTAGGGCCATAAATAAAGGGCCATAAATAATTTATCTATATCTATCTTGCTTGCACTTATGGGTCTTATGGAGCCGTCTAGTGAAGGGTCTAACAATAAAAGACATATTATCGATAACGTTTATTATTGTATCTTCTTCACAAAAGTAAAAAAAAATAACAATATTCGATATTAAACTATATTTAAAAATTATATACAGTATTTTCATACACAGAGAAAGAAAGTTTATTACAAGAAACAAAGTAGATCATATTGTGTCCCTTAAATACCTGCCTCACACATTTGGCTCAGTCTTCTCGTGTGACATTATCTATGGCTTGGTGGAGGTGATTTTCGACATCTGCAATCTTGAAAGTATTATTGTTCATCGCAACTTCTTCCTTTACTTGTGCCCAAATTAGTTTTATCGTTAGCACGTGCACAGGTAGCCGTTTATCGATAACTAGGGTCCGGCGCGTTGCACATTCCGATCTTTTTTGACTTTTATGACCTGACGACTCAGGTGATAACGCGCGAACGTTACTATTAGCATGCGTTTGAATGTAAAAGGATCTCAGTACCCTTCTGGCTTTCATAGTGGGTTTAATGTGACAAGATGAAGTGCTTTCCAAATATTGTGAACTTGTAAATCAAACAAGGTAAGTAAATCAATCTTCTCATAATTTTCGAAGTAATATTTTCTACTTAGCTATAAATAAATAAAGAAGCTCCATGATTACTTTTAATGTTTCACATTTCTATGATAGGCAGCCCAAAAAACATCAATAGTTAATATGAAAAACCCTGGCATTACTTAGTTATTTACCATAAAAAGTAATTAAATTACCTATATGAATATGACCAATTTATTTTTAACCACATACGTTTTCATGCATACTTTTTGTTTAGGTTGCTGCTTCATCTCTCTGAAAATGTCGGGTGACCCATCAACTTCACATGGTGGCCCAACTATCCACTTTCTAAAAACGAAGAGAGGTGGCCAAATGCTGTGTCGTGCTGGGTTTAACTATGTGTTAAAGCGAACAAACAAAGACGGCTCTGAATTATGGAGGTGCACCAACAAAGATTCTAGTAAGTGCAACGCAACAATCAAAGTCAAACAAAATCCACTTTCAATACTTCATGAGACTGCCCATAACCATCCACCAAGGGAAGAAGCAGAGATTGAAATAGAGAAACAGATTTATTTATGTACTGAAACAGTCAAAAAGAATATTAATAAACCAGTAACGCAAATTTTTGAGGATACCATACAAAATCTATCCGACCAAGGAGTAAATTTTGTAAATCCATTACCAAAATTTAAAAATATCAAGAACAAACTGTACAGACAAAGAAATTCATCTGTGGGTGCTAAAAAACTGAACTTCCGAAAAGCCCGTGACCTCGAAGTACCGAAAAAATTTGAAAATTTCTTGTTTGCCGAATTCAAACACAAAAACAAGCGCATCCTTATTTTTGCTAACAAAGAAATGATTAAATATTTAAAAAAATGTACACGATTTCTTATCGACGCACATAGGGGTATTTTGCATTCCTAGCCGGGTGAAATTGGTAAAAACAAATTCCAACATAAAAGCAAAAATGAGTACTAGTCAGCGAGTCAGGTAGCTACAGATCAATAGACGACCCTTTTCGGGACTCGAGCGCCCGCGCCGTAGCTAGCAAGCCAATTGGAACTTACTCGTTGTCGCATGCGCTCGCGTCAGTTACCGGTTACATTAAAAACGTACTGCGTTTGAGCCCTCAGTGCTTTTTTATAGTGAGTTATTTAACCAAAACTACTATGGATCATCATAATACAGGTAAGAACAGTTTTATTTATTAAGATTTACTAATGTTTACATGTATTTCTAAGGTTCAAAATCAATTTACAACTATCTTGATTTTTTAAGCAGTTTTTACCTGAATTTTAAATTTCAAAGTGATTATAGTTATCCTTCCGAGTACTTCCGATTAACGATTTTTATTGTAACGCATGACAAAAACTGTTATATTATAGATATTTTACGAATTGAGTGCTACTTTTCGCTACTTTCGACGAAACGTATGCGTTTGTGTTGGTGTTACCTAAAAAGTATTAACCGTTATTTTCAAGCAAATTAAAAATTGTTTTCTTTTTATTGTTTTAGGGTTACCAGGGGTCTCTAACTACAAAGTTGTGACTAGAGAATAACTGTTCAATAAAATTTGCTGACTACTGTTGGGAGACAGCAAACGTCTACGTCTCACTCTACGACTGGCATCCGATGAGTCCAACTATGCACAAAATTTTGATGCATGGTGCTACAGTCATGAAAAAGGCGTTATTGCCTATCGGACTACTGTCGGAAGAGGCTGCTGAAGCTAGGAATAAACATTTCAGAATGTATAGATATAATTTTGCGAGGAAGTTTTCGAGAATAGATTGCAATGCAGATGTAATGAATCGCCTTCTACTATCCTCGGATCCACTGCTCACAAGTCTGAGGCCAAAACCAAAGAGGAGAATGGAATCTTTTTCCAAAGAAGCGATAGCTATTTTGTTGCCACCATCTGCATCACCAGAATCTGAAGATGATTCAGATTCGGAATATGGAACAGAAGAGGTCGGAGAAAGTGACGATGAACCCTGGCATTCTTCCTCATCAAATTAGATTATTTTATATTTTTTGATGTAACTATTTAAACAATTAAACTTTTACTAAATCATGAATAGACTTATTTTTTAATTATTTTTTTATTTATTTTATTTATTATCAACATATTAGCCCATAAATCTCATTGTTGGACCCTCCCCATTGGTTGTCTGTACATTTTAGTAAGTCTTACCTACTTTACAGCAGAAAAAACCGCTCAAATAATTTCGCCCGGCTAGGAATGCAAAATACCCCTATGTGCGACGGCACATTCAAAATTTGCCCGAAGTGTTTCTACCAAGTATACACTATTCACGCTGATGTAGGCAGCAATGATGAATACGTAAATGTGGTTCCTGTGCTGTATGCATTGCTACCCGACAAGAAAAGAATCACATATGACATTTTATTTCAAATGATAAAAAGTCAAGTAAAAGAATGGGCGCCTACACATATTTCAATGGACTTTGAAATGACTGCGATATCAGCAATCAAAGATTTATTTCCAGAAGTCAAAATAGTCGGATGCTATTTTCACTACATTCGCAGTTTATGGCGTAAAGCTAAGCAATCGGGAGTATTGAAATCAAAACTGGGCGCTAACCATGTGAAATTGTGCATGGCATTGTCACATTTACCGCCGGACTTGTTGGAAGATGGCTGGCTATATGTAATGGCAGAAAGTCCAAAGAGTAACGAAGTCACACAGTTCAATGACTATTTTGTCAAAACATGGCTGGAACATGATGTGTTTTCAAACACATGGAACACTTTCAATGAAAGTGACAGAACCAACAACATGGTGGAGTCATGGAATGCAAGGATAAAAAAGACCATTACAGAAAAACCCAATATTGCACAGTTTCTTGAGGGAATACAAAAAGATGCCAAATATTATTGTGGTATATTAGCAAGAACTGGTGACATCCAAATTTCAAAAAGGAAAGCAGAAACCATTGAAATGAATCAAAGAATAAAGAGCATTATACAAGAGTTATTGACTGGTGAGATTACTGTCGGTCATTGTTTGGAAAAATTGAGAGTTTAGTGCATTTCAGTTTAATAATAATTAAAGTAAATTTTTATATTCTGTTGATTTTAAATATTTTTATTTTATTTTTACTATTGGTTAAAAATTAAGAGTTTAATGTAAGTTGAATTTGTATGGGTATATTTTATTATTGTCATTTGCATATTTTAAAACTAAATGAAAAAAAACCTGTTAATTTAAAAAAATACGTATGATGTATCGAATTGTCGTTTTAATCAGTAGTAAATACTTAATTATTATTTGTTGATTAAAGTTTTGTTGTATATGTATTTGTTAGTTTTAAGTCAGAATGTGTACCTAATGTTTCAACTGTGATTTAAACTAGTTCTTAATTACTAATCAAACTGTGATTTTAATTCAACCACTTTTACTAAATATTAGTATGTGATTGTGATTTTGAAATATAATTACAAAATATCAAGTCGTAACTGTTTTATTTTCATGAAACACTTTTCTACTCGACTGTACATACAAACTTTGAAATTAGCTTGTACCTAAACATAGTGGTTCGAATCGCCCCATTCCTAAGAGCTATTGGTCGATTCACACCGCTGGGCGCTCCAAGGACCGCCGCGGTGCGAAACAGCCCATTCTTAAGAGCTCTTCTGCGTTTCACACCGCGGTCCGAACCACTCGTGGTCCGAAACGACGAAACACCCGGTGTTTCAAGGATATTATTTAATACATATAAAATTATGAAGAGATTTTTCGTTAAGGATACGCTAGTCGTTCATTCTTCCATACAAACGTAGTATGGTGATTTCTAGTCTGTTTGACGGTGTACGTTTAAAGCTTTGTGCAGACTAGCGCGACGCGACAGCGCGACGCGACACTGGTTATTGTTATATCGTCAAGTTTTCTTAGAAGTCGTATTGTTCGAGTCGCGTCGCGCCGTCGCATCGCGCTGGTCTGTACGAGCCTTAAAACTAAAAATTATATCAATTTGTCTTGTCATTATCTAGACCTGTACGGAAGCAAAATTGGAAAAAAAAATGGTTTGGAAGTTATGAGCGTCAAAACTTCCATATTTCAACACTAATTTTAACTCGTCTTTAAGCGTAAATAAATAACTTATTTCGTAAAAAAAACGGCAAAATAGAAACAGATAGATAATTTATTCAATATTTCAAATAATTTTATTTTGAGTAAATACATCCAGTAGTTTTCCATAATATCTATACGTCCAAAGGGTTGTCATTAAATGTTACGCGCTCGTCTTGGTTATAAATCATCGTTTATTTCTCGTTAATAAATAAATAAATATATGAATAAAAAGTAGATAAATAAAACGAAATAAATAAATAATTGATTCTAATTAGCATGCATATTAGTCACGCCCACCAACGAGTTCGAGCCGTCGACTAGTGTACCCTTAAACAAAATAAAAGCCGTCTCAAAGGACCAATTATTTCGGTAATGCGCCCGCGTAACTTATAATTAAAGCAAGTCGCAGTCGACTTTGATTCATTATTAAAAAATAATAATGTATTCATTGGTATTTAGTTTAGCCCAAAATATCTTTAGAAACAGTAAAAAGAAAAGAAAAAATGTTAGCCCCCTAAGGGTCACTGCAAACTCACGATTTTCTTTAACCACCAGCCAAATATAAAATGCCAACACCATCCATGCGACACACACATCGATGAAAGTTAAAGCGCGTTTGACAGATGAACAATGAGCGACCGACGTGGAAGGGACCCATTGTGTGGTAATGTGGGGAAACCTGGCGCTTGAGCACCAATCAACATGGATTATACTGCCATTGATGAACTACGTGAATTTTCGTTGTTCATTTTTTCATGTTGATTTCGGCGTTTTTGATGGATATAAGGATGGTAAGTAAGTGTATGCAGAATAAACTTTTAGAACTCGAAATTTATCTTGCGTATATATTTCTTAGTAACGAACATCATCATCTGCGTAGCCTCTTCCCAACTATGTGTGGGTCGGCTTCCAGTCTAACCGGAGGCAGCTGAATACCGGTGTTTTACATAGGGCGACTGCCTATCTGACCTCCACAATCCAGTTACTTGGTAATTCGATACCCCTTGGTAAAACTGTTTTTTAGACTTTCGAGCTTCTAGCTACCCGTAACGACTGTCAAAGATCTACTAATGACAACCGGGACCGACGGCTTAACGTGCTTTCCGAGGCGCGGAGGTTTCTCGGTATGTAATGAATGGTCATCCATCCACGGGCTGACCTCGGCAAGCGTTGCTTAACCTTTATCCATCCATGCAGCTGTTATTATTTAGCCGCGAGCCCCGCATAGTAGCGAACAAATTTATCCAAATAATTTTTTTCGTGTCGTGTTTTCTAAAATCGATTGTCACGGTAGGTCCTTAATCTGACTAACAATTGGAGTCGTGACCCTTCGAACCCCTGGGATTACTGTCACATCTGTTTATCTCCAACAAATAACTCTGTAGAGATGGGTCAGTGGTGCATTCGAGTTACCATTAAAAGGAAACACAAAGAAGTCGTTTGTGTGTGCCCACCCTATCGTCTGGCTTTCTGTCTGTCTGGCCACTAATCTTACATCTTTTTACTCCCCTTTTATTTTGGTAATTGTTTTGGTTTTAGGTTACGGTCGTACCTGACCGAAAATGCGTCGCGTTTTATAAGACGCTTGGTCATCTAACGGCTCTATGCAATGCTTGATTTAAATACCGTTTCGTTTTTCATATACTCGTGATTCCAAATGCTAAGCCCCCATAGATTTAAAATTGCTCTGAAAAGCTATGAAAGCTTTACTTGGTAGATATCTGAGCAGCACGCAAAAAACCTTTGGTGACCTTGAAAACTCATAAAGATATCTATATTCTTTATATTTATGTCCTTAGTTATTATTTAATAAATTGTGCTTTTGTGTGTTGTGCTATTTCTTTGTGCGCACTAAATAAGTGTTTTATTGACATCTATCATTCCGTCAGTTAAAGCTCAACTACTACCTACTAGCCATAATATTTCACAGCTTTTATTACCGGTCCACGGATGTTCGCGTATCTCCAGTTAGCTGTGTGTCTATCCTTAAAACCAAAACCGGTTTAGTAAGGACAAGCTCGTATTTTACCCGCTGTCTGAGTCTCGCAACTTTGATTATATGAGTAAATTCTAAAGGCCTTCTTTATGTGTTTAATTTGTAAAGATATATTAGTATGTGGTTGTATAGGTTCAATTTTATGGACGCATGGCTAATTTTGTTTAGTCTTAGGGTGTTTTATTTGTATAGCTGTACTTATTTTCTGAGAGTTGTCGCAATTTGTATGAAAGTTTGGCGATTTTTATGAGTCAAGTAAGGCAAGGGGAGGTTTTGTAGGGTTATTCATACTTTGGTATGTGTTCGTTTTGAATGAACAAATAAGCGATAGTGTCTGGCAACCGTTTCAATGTTGTTTGTCTTTTGGGATACAGTAATCTTGCTTAGTAATCCTTTTTCTGGCAGTGCATAATATGTGCCTTGCTATGTAATGCAAATAATGCAATAAAATTAATGGACGCACGATACGATCCTGATTTGCAATAAATTCGATAATACTTTGCTATAAATAAAAGCACCCATAACACCTTAATTAAATTAAGTACAGGACTAATGAGCAGACACACATGTAAAAATTCCGTCTCGACTCGCTTTGTATTAACACATCGCAGATTTCCAAGTACCCAAACACTTCTCTTATAATAGGCACTTTCTGACACTTAATAACACTACAAGTCTACTACTCATAGTTTTTTTACCATACAACCCGTTCTTGCAACGTGATTGCTGTGCGAGCGGTCGCTGACCCCGTGACGTCACGCCTAACTGTGCAGGCCCTGGTGTACTTTGATAATAGCTAGTAGTACATAGTACCTAGTTTGTATGTGATTTGTTCGTAGAATAGCGAAACTAAAAGGGTAATGGTATGTTGCTTGACATCCATCCGTATAGTTCCATTTACGGGTACTTTGTCAGTAGGTGCCATGCCATATGCGCTGGGAGACTCATTTTGAAGAATGAAATGGCTGGAAGAGGCAGTAGTAGCACTGACAAGAGATATAGTAAAATCTCATGGAATATAATGACACGGCTCATGCATTATGACAATAGGCTGCAATTCGTAACTAAATGCCAATTTCACCAATGAAACTGAACACGATCAACACATCAAAATTCTAAATCGAGTTCAAGAGCCGTCAGTGTCATCATTGTTGTGGAATATTGACACTGACAGCTCTTAAACGCCGCTTAGATGTGCTGATCGCGTTCAGTTTTATTGGTGCGTTTCGCCCTTAGTCAAATAAGTATCTTAGCTGCCTCTGGTTTAGTTAATCCATTCAATTGCCAAAAAAACCCACAAAATAAAGGCCACGCAGACTACGACTACGACTAGAAAAAAAACTAAGTGCAGTGACGAGGAAATAAAACTTCCACTAAGTCCTTAGTCAAACCACAAGTAGGTCGGCTTACTCTTTGACGACGCTCAGTCTACGTTTTTCCGTCAGCGAAAACTAGGTTAAAAGTGTAAAGCCATAAAAATACCAATTTAAAACTAATCTACACGTAATACTCCATTAGTATTCCTCCATTATTATGCAGTGCTGGTAGAAAAAATCTCTCGTTTCGTGGAACCATGTTCATTCTCATAAACACGCGAGCGCATTGTTTAAACATTTAATCAGCGCGCATTGTCATGCAAACGTGTGCGCGATCCTGCGCGATTGTGCGCTAATATTCTTTGTCAATGGCTGCCTGAGCGCGTCGTGTGAATATGGCTTAATGAAAAGCTTAGCGGTGTTGTTCGTAAACTTGTGGAAAAATTAAAATAATATGCTTTATAGTAAACGCGAATACTGCTTGCTTAATATCAGCGTCCAGAGAAAAGTTCTAGAGTCAGGCAATAAGATCTGCTGCCTTCAACTTTCAATTGACTTGGCTCATGTAACACGTTTGTAAACTAAGCTAACAATGGTTTTAAATTCCAAGATCATGACCGGCGGTGTTTTAATCTAAGTAGATTTTGCTATTGCAAATAGAAGTCAACCCCTTAGTTCAATTTTATGATATCATCTAGCCATACATCCACTGCTGAACATAAACCCGTACATAACAAGACATCGAATTTATTTCTCGACATTTTACAACTAGCACATTTGTTTCCAGACCTAGTGTGCAACACATGTCCACAATTTGTCACCAGCCGCATAGTCTAAACGACCGAAGACTTCATTCTGTGGGTTCTCACGGTCATAACAAAATCATCAGCATGTATTGTCCCGGGAACTGCGGCAATGACATCATTAATTTCATGTTGGACGTTATTAGCAGGCTGTAGGCTGTTATCATTGTTAATCAAGTCACCTTGAACATATCTTGGCTTTGTATGTAATTTCTTGAAATGGTTCATATTGTTTCTCACAGACCAGAAGTCAATTCAAAAGGTTTATCTTTTACCGAATGTTACAAAACTTTTAAAGGTCGTACCTTCGTGTCATCCAACAAGGACAAATATTTCACTCCAAAAACCATATAATAATGAATCATAAAATATCAAAAGACCAGAAATTCATAGGACTGGGTCCGTTTTATGGCTCACCCCTAATAACATGGTTCTTGAACATAACTGATGAAATGTGAGTGTACTATACACTTTTGCCTATTCCTTGGGGGATATAAGTGTGGTATTATTGTAACTCGTAAGTCTATAGATATTGAGACACTAATAGATACTGTGCATAGAGCACTAGTGCGTGCGCTTTTGTACCTGTTTGAGTGTGAAAAGTTTAAATAAATATCTAAATAAGCAATCTATATTCTGTGAGGAGTAGAATATAATATTATAATGAATGGCTACATAGAAGTGTCAACAGAAGCTGTGTTGACTGTAGACTCGTAATTAAAACCTCGTGGTTTCTCATTAGGATTCTCTGAAGTGATGTTGTTATGCCAGACATTCTAGGTAGTAAACTGTCTGGACTCCATTGCATATCATTTAATAATATTAATCAGCAGGCTCTTCCCAACTATGTTAGGGTCGGCTTCCAGTCTAACAGGATGCTGCCTAAATGTTGTATCATTTAATAATATTAATCAGCTGGCTCTTCCCAACTATGTTAGGGTCGACTTCCAGTCTAACAGGATGCTGCCTAAATGTTGTATCATTTAATAATATTGCAGGGGCAAAAGGTCATCCTTCACCATTTTCTTTCGTTTAATTTCTATTGCCACTTGGGACCAAAACATTTGATAGGGGTCCAATAAAGCTATGGGATAGGTACCATCGCTTTTGTTTTACCAAATTTTATTTCGGAGTTTCCTTCGAGCGTCCTTTAAACAACACTTCAAACGTACATATGCATCTGACTTTATTAAAAGTTTTCCAATCTCCCGGCAGAATAAACAAAACTGGGTCAGCTCGTGAAATCCTTCCAATATTCCTTTACTGTGGATATTCTATATGAAGTTGAGGCGTGCCTACAAATAGTGCTAGAGGGTGCTCCTGAGGGTAAACAGGCGATCCCAAACATAAATGTCACGATTGCGAGCCACGCCCTCGCGGTTAGGTCATAACATAACCATGGTTGCTACCGAGGACAAATTGGTTATTTAACTGTAGTTAGATTTGGTCTCGGTATTGCTATCCAAATTTTAGAGAAACAAGGATAATGACTGGTTTTCGGCGTTTGGTCCTTCGGGTTCCGGCTCAAAAGACCGTTTGCCTGTTGATTGGTAAATGTGATGGATTATATCGATGGACAGTCGACTATATACTCTTGCTCTTTGCCTTTCCGTCGACGTCGACGCTTTGACCATTCGTGCTTGTATTTTGAGCATGGTCCTTTAAGACGCTTAGAGGAGAAAGATATGATTAGTGATTGATGTAAATTGGAAATAAAATAATTCGTACGAAGTAAAAGGGTTGTTAAGCTTGCTGAAATACTTAATATAATTTTATAGTAAAAGAAGGTATAAGAATCGCCAGGAATTGAATTAATATTCTTGGTGTTTTCGCCAGCCCTGTCCGTAGTGTTAATTAATAATCACACGTTGGTCGCTTATGTCATATGAAGTGAATTATTTGGGTGGCGCGGCCAAGGCCAGCCGCAAACGCCACGCATTCGCGATATTAAACTTATCCGTTAATTGTATTATAGTTTTATGTAATACCTACATGTTCAGGTTGTTGTGTGGTTATGATATGCATAGTGGGAAGTTTAACAATTTCATTTAGTTAAATAGTGCAAAGCGTAAACATATGCGAAAGATATTATCTGGTATAGTCTTCTGGCTCTAGGTTGAAGATTTTTATAATGCCTCATTTCTACTTCTAAAATTGCCTTCTTAATTGCTGTGGACAGTGTAAGCTGTCCTTGTTTTTTGTCCTTTTTGTCTAATGGTGTAGAATCTATGTG
Organism: Agrochola circellaris; assembly: GCA_914767755.1. Taxonomy (NCBI): domain Eukaryota; kingdom Metazoa; phylum Arthropoda; class Insecta; order Lepidoptera; family Noctuidae; genus Agrochola; species Agrochola circellaris. The sequence goes on along the minus strand of OU611850.1, from coordinate 18,677,469 downwards.
TAGAATTCTGTACGAAGGCTTATAGGCCAGGAAGCCATCTGGTCATAGGTTGGTGATTCGTCAATACATGCACCGATTACTATTAGAAGAACCATATAAGGCGTCAGAGATACCAAATTCAATATTCATTTCGTACAGGCGCTTAAACTTTAACACCCATCGGCTAGTAAAGTTTAATTGTCACGGCCCCACAGACTTATAATTCCAATGAAAATTCAATTTACTCCTGTATATATACAGCATTTTATTATCAAGACATGCCTACTCTTTTTATTGTGTAAAACTGTTTAGAAGCAATTCCAATGCGGTGTAGGAACGTATGAGGTATTGGGCTATTGTGCATTTGAGGACATGTAGATGCTTCCCGCGGTGGTCTTAAGTTTTTATTGTGGTGGTTGTTGCTGGGCGAGACTGATGTTGTTATATTGGACAATTGTTTGTCGCCACTCGGCAGTTCAATTTACAATACAAATAAATGGTCTCAAACAGGAAAATAAGCTGATTCACAGGCTAAATTGTGCAAGGAGAAACATTTTCACAAAAACAATATTACATAGGCCTAATAATATAAAGGTTCAGTCAAATTTTATTTGGGAGCGACCAGATATATCTTTCTCAATTCGTATTACAGACAATGTAAACGAATCAAAGTAATAAAGAACAAACAGTTATCCCAAAGAACTCAGTTCTGTATAACACCGCCATTTGCCAACATTCCGCGTTCCTCAATTCCGTGATCAATCTTTGCGTGCAGCCACAACGCCCACAACTCTTCAATTTCACAATAATGGTGGAAACTCCCAAGTTTTAGGGTGCCTCCACCAAAACGAACGAATAAAGTTTAGTTTTAAATTCCAACTTTGTTCCCGATGAGGGGAATCAATGCTTGGTGGGTTATATGCACAGGTTTTATGTGTTCCAAGGAATTGTGAGCCGCGACCGTGTTTGAATTTATTTTGTGGGTTTCCTGCTAAAGAAGTTTTTAAACTTAAAATTTCGAGAGAATTGAGAGTTTGGGAATCTTATTCTGGTGGACGGACTAACATACGAATAGCAGGGTTCTTGGCATATTGCCATAATCGGCTTCACTTGAAAGCACTGATTGTTGGGGTACCCCCTCTTCTATTAACCCCTGATTGTCCCATTGTTGACCAATCGTCCACCCTCCTATATTAGTGGTCTCTTATAGCTTGTGATTACAGTTTCTTGAAATCGTCAAGTTTGTCTTCAACTTTTTTAGTGGTCCTCATCTCCATCTTTATTAGCAGTCATTCTGACTGGCATGCATACTGATACGGGTAAGGTCCGTGCTTTATGTAAACTAGCTGTTGCCAGTGGTTTCGACTGCGTGTATTTTGTATTTCTGAAAAGTTGCCTGTGTCCTTTTCCGTGTCCCGGGCTACCTATCTGTCAAATTTCGTAAAGATCGGTTGAGTGGTTTAGGCGTGAAAGGTAACAGACGGAGTTCCTTTAGCATTTATAATATTATACTATTAGTATAGATTGGCAAAATGTATGAACAGGAGCTGTTCATATATTATATTATACTACATATTATTTAACGCGAAGCTGGACGTCATTAGCCCATAAATTTTTCCGTATCATTCTTGCATTTGAATTTTTGAAGATAAATAATTCGCGTAAGATGATTATTATTTTATGAACATAAACAAACAGATCAATTTAGTCCTCTCCTCATATCTCAGTTCACACTCCCCTCTGTTTGCCGCCAGGCGTCAGTCGTCTGTCAACATGTCTGCCTACCCCATAGTGTCGGTCGCGTGAATAATGTATTCGCGACCGTCTGTCTGTTGCTGCGCATCGATCCAGACCGAATGTGCGCTGCGGACCAAAGGAAGAAGATATTATTGGAACAGAAAGGATTTATGTAATTCGAACTATTAAGCAATTGTTGAGTCAGGAATATATTCGATTTAGTGTCGTCGTCTTGCTATTTCCGTATCTAAAGACCAAGAAGACAACTGAGGACTATTACCACAGATAAGTTATCTTTAGAAAGATTTGCATATAAGTCTCTACATCTTTGCATACTTCTTCAGGGCATTTACCAGATTCAAATATTTATACTTCAAAGCGAATCCTCGACTAAAAGCCATATTAACGTCAATTAAAAACGTATTATATTATACGGATTCAATTTCCAGTTATCTTCCTTTTAAGCTCAATGCTCAGATATTAAATTGGCCGGAACTGAAATATTAGCTCTTTCAGTAGAAATAGAATTGAGATCGAAGCTGAGATATGCTAAAGCTAGACATGAAAAGCGAATGATATTGAGTCCAACATGGGCTCTCTGGCGCCGCTATGTTGATGTAGAAAGCCTTCGTATGTGGATGTTTTGAATAACTTCATGGCTTTCTGAAGCTAAGTTATTAGTTCCTGCTTTAGTCGGGAATATGTATCTATGAGCTGGTTTATGTTTTAGTTTAAATTGATCGAGTATGTGACTGGAATTCTATTATTAAGTCACGTTTGCTTTTGCTATGATATGAATACTCAACTTTTAGTGTTCCAAGTTCCAGATGGCGCTTTCCTTTCTTGACTAGCTAATTATGGAAAGCAACGCGGAATTGAAAAGGAATTGTGGTTCTGTTTGTAGTTATGCTACAAATCACACATGATTAAAAGCTCTACGATTCAAAACATTTGTCGTGCTCATAAATTAGCTAAAACCCAGGGATCAGCATGATTTGTTTGCTACCACATCTTCCTCTAGCATTCCAGTAACACATAGTGACTCCTGAACAAATACGTTCAAAGCAATCGTAAATCACAACGAGTCGTAACCGCGCGGAACCATCGGTTATAATTTACTGCTCGGACGATATACGGCCCGTAACCGATGGGTATCTGGTGGAACCCAGCTGAAGTGTCGATGTGTTATCATGTATTTTTGGGTTTCACTATAAAGTTACGCATCTTGAAAATTTTGTAATGCTGGAGATGGATACAAAAGCTCCAAAAGATTTGAAATATATTGTTGAAATGGCAGCAGCTAAAGCAATTAGACTTAGCTGTGTTAATAAACACGGGATTACGAAATGATTTAAGTGCTGCAATTTGCAGGGCCGTACTGGTATAAGATCCCGATATACAATACTAAACATAGAACAATGACGTAAAAAGGTAGAGCCCTGCAAAAAAACTCACATAACATCACGCCTCTATTCCCGTAAGGTAAGGCAGTGGTGTAGGTACAACACATTACACCGACATTTTGCTAGTTATGTTCAAGTCCCATGTAATAGGGAGCGAGCCTATTGGCATCAACCGGGCACATATTTAGCAACTCCGGGCTGGTACTGAGAAAAAGTCTGTGGCCAATAATGATGATGCGAAAACGCTTGTCTTCCTAGAGCAATTAAACCAGAGAATACTCGAGGATATGGATCTGGACTTGAAATATTTCAAGAACTAAAATACCGCTTGTTTTGATCTAATACCTACATTACTCATCGATAAATCATAGTTGAATCATACAAATAAAATATTGGTTTAATAATAATTTTGTGCTACTGGACGAGGATGATAGCACAGGCGCACGTGTCGGGTGATTCAATACGTTAGTTGTAATATAAACACATATATTTATAGCGTTTATAAATAATCAGATCACTATGAAGGTACCGCTATGTATAGAACTTCATGGTGAGCTATTTGTGTCCCTGACAATGCTATGGTATAGGGGTTTCCTTGCCCTTAGCGTGATAGGTTCAAGTTGTATAACTGTTGACTCATACTTTCTAAGGTTTGAACTATCACTGAAGAAGTTTATTAAATAATCCAATCTAGATAGTACATGAAACTGCATTCGGTTTATTCATTTGGGAGCTACGATATCACCGATGGTTGAAGTCTGCAAACTTTTAAAACACCTTGTCATCCAATATAAACCAATCCCTTTCTAGCTAACTCACAATCTAAGAATAGTAACTGAAGGGCAGACTACAATAAATTGTATTACCCTACAAACAAAGTGTTTAACATTCCAACCGTTAAGTTGCCAATCTCAATATAGTTGTAGACTCTTATAGGCGACGGGCTCACTAAATTAACTAATAAAACAGCTAAGTGGATGACGCCATCCGGCCATCCCGGCGCCTCTCAGACCTACCCTGGAGCGCTGAGATTTTTATATGAATAAAGTGCTCGGATACATATTTGGTCCTTCGAACCTCATTCGTCCAATTCGTGAGTCGCTCCGGGGAGAAAAAAATGCTAGATGATTACTGGCCAATTTGGGTATGTTTCCGATCGTCAAAGTTGTATCTGTGCCTTTTGGGATCTTTTCAGTATTTATCTCACCTCTCTAACATCTCATCATATTTATCTCTCGCATTTATATATCTTCCCCAGGGAGTTTAGGGCATGCTCCTTTTGGGTTCCTTTTTTACCGTCCGTTCTACTTTCAACCGCTCGTTTACACTTATCACTATCTTGTTTTGCCCCCTTCTCTGCGTTTAGACCGTAATCGCCTACGATTGAAGCTGTAGTGAATAAAGCAGATAGGTTATGTTATTATTTGTCTCAATCCTGTGTTGGTTGAGTGTGCAGTTCTGTTATTTTATGAATTTGTGCTAAATTTTCATTGTACACAATTACTGTATCTGTACTTTATTGATTAATATGAGAGTCTGAGGTATTTTTCTTCCATCGCTATTCAAAGCACAAGGGCTAGTCATCACATAGTCAGCTTTTGCGCTCTTACTCACCGGCAACATGACAAACGTTGTGATCAATAAAACTAAGAGTTCGATGAGTTTCTCCACCTTTGGACGTGGCCCCTGCATGAGCCATGTTTGGCATTAGACGCCTATCGATCGTAAACCGTATGATCCATTGTCATGCTCATACAAATATTTATCGAAATATAGAAATAAAGTCCGAAATATGACATAATGTTTACAACAAACTTGTGTACGAAATATCTTAGCTTGTCATAGCAAGTTACAATGAATATTCGCGCGTTTAACAAAGTAGGCCTACGCAGTTGTTCTTGAGGTCATCGCCCTCGGCGTCTGGTTTTGGTACTCAACTAAGTACATTTGTGTTACTACATGAGGAAGTTGTAACTTGTTATTTTGTAATACATTATGGCTGATCATCTGTCGAGCGAGGAGAGTAGGATTTGCTCTAAATAAAGATTTAAATTACATTGTCCTAGTTTTGAGCACTTTTATTGTTGATTATTTCCGCTAGCTTTGTCGATCAATAGAAGGGTTTCTATTATGAATATTTAATTGAATTAAAATCTGATATGGACACTTGATCGCACTCAGCGATAAGACCACCTATCGTACCATTGGTACTACTATTAAAACTTATATTCGTATCGGGTTTGATATTAAATAGTGTTCCATAAAGCACATTTGCATCGTATTAATCATACTCTTCAGAAATACCCACATCTTAATTAAAATCACCACCCTTTCGAACAAATTAAGTTCCCATGTCTCCTCACTCAACCATCTCACTTCTAAGTTCACCCAGCTTCCCAATATAACGACAACTTGATCTAACTCCATTACCCAGTCCTAATAGAGTTTCTCTAGCGCTGTCTGCCAGTTACCCGCACTATTGTCACTTTAATTAGCTGAAGCGCCGTCTAGTCTAGTTAAATCTATCTAGGAAGGGTAAATGAGATCGCTGGTTAGTTCCAATGAGATCTAGATTGGAAGCTGTGGCTTTATTGTTCATTAGAGGGTCTATTTAAACCGTTACCCTGTTGATTAGTGGGGTTTGCTTTTGTTTTGTGTTAACTAGTAGTGGTTCTGGGTGTGTTTGTGCAGTGTTCTTGGTTTTCTGTATTAGAATGTTTACTTATCTGTTTATTCAAGATAGATTCTGCACCTTTATTTAACAAATATCATCAAGATCTTTTAAATTTTGGGTCGTGATTGTTTCCAAACTTTCCTTATTTGGATTTATTACTAAGATCTTGTCGTCGAACAGTCATTGTTCCAGCATAGTTTTGTTTGAAGTTACAGAGCTGATTATTTTTCTCTTCACGCTGGACAAGCGTTTATTTGACATCATTCCTGGGTCCTTCCTCTTCACCCGTACTAGTGACGTAGTCTTCACTGTTATTGATGCTCTTAAAAAGTTAGTCATCAGATAACTAACTAAACATAGTTGATTGATAATAATTATTCCTGGCATCAGTCTTATGTCACCATACCTTCGGCTCCCGTATGCCAATTGACCTTAGCACAGAATATATTATGCTAATATAAAGCGCCGCCTGACTCATTTCGTAGGGCCGGTTAAAGTTTCTATTGTGCTGAATTAGCATCGCAGCCGCCATGATATCACGTCATTGTGGACGGTCAGGGGCTGGCATTGATTTATTTTATTTGATGAGCTTATAGTGTTAAGACGAAGGTCATTGGTAAAGGAACACCTTTCATGAGCCCATCACACATACATAAGCCATAAGCTACCAACAGGTAGCTTATGGCTTACGTATATATGATGGGTCTGATGGGTCAAATTATTCTGAGACTTATGTATAAAAGTGCAGTGACCCCAGTTGTGCATGTATGTGAAGTGAACTGAATCATTACCTTAGCCTTAAGATGCCTAATCAATGATAGAGGCGGTACGCCCATATCCTGCTCAGTCACAAGGAAAGACCCGACCTGGAATACGAATTTGGACGTAGTTACTTAATGCCTAATGTGGGTCCACTCGTGTTCTTGCTTATCGTATATGGGGTATGTTATTGACTTATGCAAATTTCACATTAAATAAACATAGCGCTCTATTTACCCTTGCAAATTTATTGTATTAGCAATTTAAACGGTTTTTCTTATCTGTGCGGCCGTTTCTTCTTACAGAGTCATTGTAAATTCAAGTAGAATTAACATTAATTTCGAGCTGCGGGCTTTACTGAACAATTTGGCAGAGGAGTAATGGCCAAAAGTTGACTCTGATAAGCCTAGTTACTTGATTTAAGGTATAGCGTGTTCGTGTATTGACAGTGATAGTTGTTAATACCTAAGCTTGAACCTAGAACGTTTTAAAGACCCCTTTAACCCGAGGCAGTTCTGGAATTATGCTAACTATCATGGCGAAAAACATGGAATGCTGTGCTCACACTATATTTCCGATATACACAGTAACTGGGTTGTGGAGGTCAGATAGGCAGTCGCTCAATGTAAAATACTGGTATTCAGCTACATCCTGTTAGATTGGAAGCCGACCCCAACATAGTTGGGAAAAGGCTACGCAGATTATGCCATAAATAACTACATAATTAATAAAGCGATTTATTATGTAGTTATTTATGGCTTACCAACTAAATATAACACAGCATTAACCCATAATTATAGATCTCGCATGTGTCTAAATAATAGGTAATTACGGGTACTATTAATTAGCAGTTTACTTGCATTATACCTTAGTAAAATTAAAATATCTCCAAATCAAATAAAGAGTGAAGTAAAAGTTTCGACAAGCCCAAGAGCATAGTTGCTCGTTGTCCCTCAATTAGCAAGAGAACTGTACAGGCTTTGTCAGTTTTGAGCCTGGGGGCACGTGGAAACTTGTTTGGATAACAATTAATAAGTTTGTGGTTCTCGGCCAATAATAGACTTCTATTTGTGGCTGAAATGGTCCCAAAAATATCATACTCCGTACGAAAGTACACAAAGTACAGTCTAAACTTTTATGTTTCACGGCGGTATAAACTGCCCTTTTCCTCAATCGATTATTACTTTTACACCCAAAGAAGTTGATTCACTTACTAGGTACCTCGTAAATACTAGTATGAAACATCGCTGTTTACTCAATAAATCGATAATGTGCAATAAACTTATCGATATCTAAGTAAACAACTCGAGAATACTACAAGTATTAAATGTTCTTAGGTCTTGAATATACTATCAAGTGAACCTAACACAAACTGAATTTTCGTACAAAATGCTGTATACAGGAAAGCCACGGAAAGTGGAACTTTTGTAGTAAATACAACTGTTTCAAATACAAACTTTTTCGGAAACCGTTAAGTTAAGAATTTTCGAAGCTAGTCCGTACCACCCGATTAGTTTCTGGCTCTGATACCCCAGATATGATTTCCCGCAAAACCCGAACTAGTCCGTATGCTCCCAGCCTTACTGAGTCACGTTTGGCCGTCTGCCAGCGTATGCCATATTCCGACAAAATGTCTATTAAGCGTGTATCCGAAACATTAAACAAATTACAGGGTTCTGGCTGTTAAGACGCTGAAGTTTCTGCGAATAAAGAGATTTAGACATGAAGCCAGTTCGAGCGTTTTATGAACGGCACCATGGTTTGATAGTTGTAAATGTGGAACTTCTGTTATTAGTAAGTCGTAAGAGTTCGGGAATAGAGGAAGCCGTAATTTTGTGATGTATTGTATTGACGTGCTAAATAGAGCGAGAGGTTTTCTTCGAAGTGATCTCTTTGAAACCGAACTGCTTTCCGTCACTTTTGATCTCTGTCAGTGCCGACCATCCATATTTAATATTCGTGTTAATTAAAAACCAAAGGCGCAGATACTCGTAAATACATTTTGCTAAAGAAAATTATTGCACATACTTCCGTATCTTCCGTGACTAACGTATATAATTCCAATTTCCTTTATTTCCTGTTGCTATTCCTCGTCTACGGCACTGGCGGGCGTCTAGGTTCAATTGTAAGAATTAGGAGACCGGATGTTCAGTTTTCACAGTAGGAGGCCCGGAAAACATAATATTGTGAAACACCGTACATCCTAGGATAAAACAGAGGAGATTGTGTTTTGTAAGACTGGTAGAATGATTTGATTTTGTGTTGTCTAGTTATTCAATCTATTAAAACCATAGTGTACAGATTAGCAAGTGAGAAAGGTTGAACTGGAAGGACTGTATAGTATTTTAGCAAGCGCTATTTCAAGATTATCTCATTTCTATTCATAACTTTAATATTCACCCCAAACATGTTTATGTTCATGTTTCGCGAATATTTTCATTAGATGACATCATAGGACTTTGAAATAGAAGAATTCGTCAATGTCATTCTACCTCGTGACAATACAAAATTTTGGGCTTGTACTCTTTGGAAATTCGCCGTGCTTACCGACGTGTTGGCAGGAGACCGACCAGCAATTCTATCGCATTAAATTCAAGTACACGTCTATAACTTGACGATAATTGTGTTCGTCGCGACAGCATAACAATAAAGGACGCAATCAAACGGCTCTGCAAGTAAATAATAGTCGTACAGACGGACCGGCTTTAATTGTATAATAACACGCTGTAATCGTAAAGAACACTGTATTGAAAGATGCGATGTAAAAGGAAGGATGTAAGAAGAATTGTAAATAAATATTCAACTAGCTAACATGAATTGTAGTGGTTTTTATAAGGTAACCATATCAGTCTAGAACGCTCATTGTCTCCTGCTTTCTGCATCCAGGCTGTTGCAACTGATAAAAATGCCGTTAATTCTAGAGCTCTAAATGTTGTCAGTTGTATTATAATTTCACTATCATATGGTTCATTCATAATCTTATTAACAATCATTATTAACCTGAAAGCGTCGACTGCTTATCATAGACCACATTGGATTCAGAGAAAATGATAGTCAATTTCCGCCATTCGTAATTTCTAAGTACCAACGTGAACTGAATTATAGACAGTCCCATCATAGCTGTTTGTGTCTACGCCATCAAAAGATATATAGTTAGCAGTGGAAGGGATGGCCGTAATTCATTCAAGTTAGGCTAGCGCAGGGTTAGATAATTTGGTTATCGCACGAGATTGGCTCTTCGCTCGATTGATGGCGATAGTTTCATCTCTGAATAGTGGGTCTTTAGTAACTTTGAAACATTCACGTCTGATAAACGCAACTGTTAGATCGACGAAGTCTAAACTTGGGAAGGTCATAAGGCAACTATGAAGTGTCGAAGACTAGTTCCCGTGTGTCTATAAGATCTTGTTTAGAATATTTGCCTGGTTATATAATTGAGGTAACTGAAACTATCCTGCACAATTCTATACACCCCATAATACTAAGTTCGTCAACAATGGGTTCCCACGCAGTGCACCGTCGATCCATGCCATTGTATCGTACGGGCTGTCTTGTGCAATCTAGGAGTGTATAGTAAGGTCGACGATGATTCCAAGTGTGTTAGTCACTGTATAGGGCTTTATAGGGCTTCAGATAAATATCTAGCTTGGACATTCCCGCAAGAATGTTGTGAGGAACGATACAAAGAGAGATGAAGAAAGAGAAATGGGCAGTCTTTTGAGAAGCAATGTCTTCCAAATCACCAAGTGAAAATCTGGGATCATCCGTATTATATGCTTCTGTGCCTTGGGGTCTGTCGCCTAGGAAACACTAAAACACACTGTAACATTTTAAACTGCATTCTAAAATCGAACTAGTAATTTTCGCAAGTCATAGTCAAGTTATGGTACTTCGAATATGTTTACCATCCAAGTTCCTACGAGTTGGGGCGTTATATTCATAGCCAGGACCACACACAAGATACAGTTTAATGTATCGCTATTAACTGTTTGATTGGTTTTCCTCGTTCATGTGGCTATTACACTGTTTATTAGCTCAGTTCCTATATAAACTCCATCGAGCAAGTTTAGATGTTTTGGTTGCAAAGAGGAACTAATAAATTCCAGACATTGTAGTGGATGGAGTTAGGAATGCATTGACTGTCTTGTTGCATTAATATCTTCTCCACTAGTGGCTAGATACTTAAAAATGTACGTCAAGTAGACCATTGGCAGTCAGGCCGATACCACCTTGCTGACTGGCTTTGTACTACGGCTTGTTCTATTCTCGTAGGATTCATGCCAGTACGAGAGTAAGGCTTCCTGTATATGGCGCCGGACGGCATGTTTCGTTGGTAATGTTTTACTGAACTGTGATCGTTGCTGTGTTGTGTGGGTTCCGATGCGGCACCGGTAGGGCGGCGGTGCGGCGCATTGGCGATATTCATTCGTATACACAAACTTGCGGACTAGCACCGGAGCGGCTCTGGCGTCATATACAAAAAGCTTAAGAGTACTTAGAGGAAGGGATGCAGTAAAAAATCGGCACGTCCGTCCTAGACCTGCCTGCTTCGCTACCAACTTGACTGATATGTCTCTAACATTTTTACCGCGACTGAGATATTAACGTAAACGTTTCGTAGATGCACACGTACATGAGAAGAGTTAATATTATTTTGTGTCGGAGTCAGATGTGTTTTTGTTTTAATATTCGTGTAAATGTTCGTTAGTTATGTTGTTGTTAATAAAGCGAATAATAGTTGTAATTGTGTGGGCATCTTCAGTGCCAACGAAGTGACCTCTCTGTTAATGGGCCACTGCTTGAGTCACCATGATTAAATGATTTTATTGTTGTTTATATTTTCGAAAACTGTTGTAGCTACTTCTTACTACTTCTAGTTTCTGTCAGTTCTTATCTCAGCATTATCGATCTTGGACCAGCTTTAGTATATATTGTTATAAATCCTGTGTAACCCAGCAAAAATGTCGTAGTAACTTTTAGCGTTCCTAGCAACTGATTCGGCGTAAGAAGTAAGATTATTTACCTTCCTAGCGAAAGTATTCCCGATTGTATAATTTAGTTACCTCGCCTCACTCGGCAAAACAAAACCATAAAACTCAATACCGTAATAAAAAATGTCCTCCATGAGACTAATAAAACCATTTCCTCATTCCAGGGTCTGAAGGTCGCGCGGCACGATGCCGGAGGGAGTGGCCAAAGAGGATGCCAAGGGCAAGGCCAAGGAGGCCTCCCCGCGGCGCCGCCCGGCTGGCAACATCGCCAGAGTCCGGGTGGAACTGCTGGATGGCTCCATCATGGAGCTGGATGTCGATGTAAGTACTAGCCATACAGGGTGTAAGAGACGCGCAAGCTGTTACCATGAACTCTGTACATGATATGGTGTGTTTAACTTGTCCTACAATGTTGTGAGAAAAAGGACACATGGTCCTTGCTAGTTCATTAAAAATATTGATCGGATAATAAAATAATACCGTAGTGGCTATTCCTATAATGTATCAGTACAAAAACTACTCCAATAAGCTCTGTTCTGAAGTTCGTTAAACCTTAACCGTGTATAATAGTATTTTACGGTCATTCAGACTATACACTCTCGGTGTGACGGTGTGACACTACATATGGTACGGTGTGACGCAAAAAGAATTAAAAAAATATATAAAGCACAAGTTGGAGGAAAATATGCGCCACATTCACGCAAAACTGCCATCGCTCAGCATAATGCTGTGCAACTATGCGAGACAGAGCGACACAGCGACAGCCGTCGTTGACGTGATGACGTTACCCGGTGCAGCATAGGAAGAGATACCCAATTCAAATTCAAAATAATTTATTCTCTCTTCACAAACAATGACATGATAAATTATTTAACAAGCTTAAAAATTACGTGACAAAGTTTGTGAGAGCCGATAAATACCTAAAATCTACAGTAAAATAAATAAAAATATAATACAAGTAAATAAATCTATATATTTGTCACCTTTCAGAGAAAGATCCGGGGACAGGAGCTGTTAGGCAAAGTGTGTGACAAGCTGAACCTGGTGGAGAAGGACTACTTCGGCCTGCTGTACGAGGACCGCGGCGACCCGCGCGTCTGGGTCGACCTCGAGAAGAGGCTCTCCAAGATGCTCAAACGTGAGTACCCACCTTATGACAATTACTTTCGTGTTTATTTTTGAGAAATTCTGACTGGTCGAGCTTACTTCGGTCAGCATATTTATTTATTGATATAACACTACAACGACTTACTCACTAAAACATACACAAACACAAATCGCATACAGTTTTTGGTATTGTGAATTCGTCACTTACAGAAGGACACAACTCTAGCAGAGAACTTAAAAATAGAAAGTGTAAGATGACTTATACAGTGTCAAATTAAAATACCTAGCAAAACTTCACAGATGTGATGGGTATCGAAATCTAAACATGATAAAACAAAAAAGAAATATATCGGCCTTTGACCCCCAAAAAAATCATCAAATATTTTTTTATTTTAATTTCCGAATATTTGATTGCAGACGAGCCATGGTCATTGCGGTTCTCAGTGAAGTTCTACCCGCCGGAACCGGCGCAGCTGCAGGAGGAACTCACGCGGTACCAACTGGTGCTGGCCGTCAGGAAAGACCTGCTAGAAGGTAAGCAATATTGCTGAAATCTTTTCTAGCGAATTCATAGTACGTCGTAAGATTATAGCACTCTTCCAAACTGTAAATTTCACTTGAGAAATGAATCACTGCAAAGCCAGACTGGTTTATAGTGATGTCCGTCGTCGTATTCAGGTATTTCGCCTTCAAGTAATATCGAAATTCCACAAATTTCTGACTTTTGCATTATTAAGGCCTTATGAGATGATTGGAGATAAGAATGCAGTCTCTTTTAGGGCGATCGACGCCGACAGTGGTTACAGTAGAGACAAGTCGCTAGAAACCGCCATGATTAACTTATCCCATCCCGCTCAGGCCGCCTGCCCTGCTCCACGGTGACGCACGCGCTGCTGGCCAGCTACCTGCTGCAGTCGGAGCTGGGCGACCACGAGGCCGCGGAGGCCAACGCCGGGCTGTGCAAGCAACTCAAGCTCGTGCCCGCCGCCGCCGCCACGCCCGACTTAGAAGAGAAGGTTCTGGAACTGCACAAGACTCACCGGTGAGTACGGCATTAACTATGACTTACGTAACCGACCTCCACGAACTTTATAAATGTATGGCATAAGAGATGAACACTATGTCACTTTGAGAAAAATTGGTATAAATATGACCTAACGTTTGAATGCTCAACCATTACTCTAGCATTAGAAGTCTTGTAGTTATTAGCGATTGTAATCCTTCATGTTATTATCGGTTAGAAATATTGAACTTGCCACCAGTACACCGAGCGATAAGACGTTTTCACGTTAAAAAGAGAAGAGGGGCAGCTCAGAAAACTGACAGCGCACGTCAATATTAATAAATGTAATTATGATCTATCGTTCCGTTTTGCACCAAAATATTGATAACAGTAACAGTTCCAGGTGAAAATAAAGCATTCGGTAGGTGTCCAAGGTAGGGTAAAACTAAATACCTATTCAATTCACGATATTAATTGCAATTCATTATCAATATGTTAATACTTTTTATCTCAGTAGTATGTTCCCATGGGATAATTTCCGACCTCCACGCGGGCTAAGCCGCGGAAAAAAGCTAGTTCCTACGTTTTACAGGTTCCAAAGGTGACATTGTCACATTCCAAAAAAATCTCTTAAAATTAGAAACATTTCAAACGATTTCTCTCCCCCACAGAGGTCAAACCCCAGCGGAAGCCGAGCTCAATTATCTGGAGAACGCTAAGAAGCTGGCTATGTACGGCGTAGACTTACACCCTGCTAAGGACTCTGAGAACGTCGACATTACGCTCGGAGTGTGCTCGTCCGGCCTGCTCGTGCATCGAGAGAAGTAAGTCATAACAACTAATGTCTGTTCTTAAAGTATCAGATGAAAGTGTAAACAACCCTGTTCAGGTTAAATTACAACAACTCACTAAAGGTAATTAATTAGTAACGCTTTCATTTGTAATTTAGGTTTTAACTTTATGTACATATCTCACTGTAATTTCTAACAACGATTGTTTGAATAACATTATTAAATCTTAATTGAAAAATCACCGACGAATAAAAACCTAATTAGAAATATTTTCGAATTTCAGGTTTAGTCTGAAAATCTAATTTGTAATCACCTAAAAGACGATTTTCATTTGACAATTGAGGTTACTTTTATTCATTTAATCAAATCAGAGCAATCGATTCCTAACTTGCACTACAAATTGGCATTAACAGCATCAGGAACGTTTTCTGATCTATTTTCATCAGATACTTTTGGAACAGACCATACTTACCATCGGCTCGTAAGTACTTATCTAGGTTTACCATTCCATAAAAATCTTGAAATCGTAATTTTCTCTGATTGGTGGGTAAGATCTCAAGTTGCCAATCTCAACTGGAGATTGAATTTCCCCAAATTAGGCTACTGAGCAATGTTGGAAACGAACATTAAAATCTAACATCAGGATCTGACAGTAAATTTTATATTGTCGACGTCATATCAGACTCATTGTATGTCTCTCGGGAACGCAAAATGATTTCAATCAGAATTTCTACTTAGCTTACTAATTTTTTCTCATTCATCCACAGACTACGCATCAACCGCTTCGCCTGGCCAAAGATCTTGAAGATCAGCTACAAACGTCACAACTTCTACGTGAAGCTGCGGCCGGGCGAGTTCGAGCAGTTCGAGTCCACCGTCGGGTTCAAGCTCGCCAACCATCGCGCCGCCAAGAAGCTGTGGAAGACTTGTGTGGAGCATCACACGTTCTTCAGGTAACACTCGTTATGTCGCCGAAGAACATTCACTGCTGGACATCAAGCAGCAAGAAGTGCTTCTCGCGTACAGTGCATTCCTGGCGGCCCTCGCCAGGTCATTGTTCTATCTTGTGTGAGCTTACATACGCTAAGGCTGCTATCGGCCATTCGTTCTGCGAGCCATTTACCTACTGACACTTACGATTGGCAATTGATTAGAGGCCTAGGGCTACAGAAACATCGTTAGAAGTTAAGCGTCGCGCCAACATCTTGCCTCAAGGGCCTTTTCATCTTTTTCGACGCCACCGGACATGTCGGGCGAAGTCGGTCGACATCGCCTGACTTCGCGCGATGTCTCTGTAGTCTGGAGCCGCGAGTAGCAAGACACGATAATTGAACGGCCGTCCCCGCCAGGCTGATGTCGCCGGAGCCGGCCGCCAAGAGCTCGCTGTTCCCGCGGCTGGGCTCGCGCTTCCGCTACAGCGGCCGCACGCACTACGAGTCGCGCGCCGCGCCGCCCAGCCGCCCGCCGCCGCACTTCGCGCGCACGCTGTCCAACAGGAAGCTGTCCTCGCGCAGTATGGACGGTGAGTCTATCTTACAGGTCTAACATTTACCAAATTACAAAGTAGATCGTAATATTAGTACGTAATTTGTCTAAGTCCTCCTTTAGAGAAGATTAGTCGAGGTTTGTACATCGTGGAAACCACTTATTATAACGACATTTCGGGGAGACCAGCGAGGTATTGCATCACACACATAAAATGGCAATTGATCATAATGCCTTTCTTTTTGACAGCTCAATCACGTTCATTGTGTTATTTCCGTTGTTGAGCAGACGAACTTTTCGAACCTATGAAGCAATGTATTAAGAATTTACATCAAAACCCGCGAATTTTGATTGAAGTGTGTTTCGCAATTAGAGAGCGGTTCTGTCTATTGTTAGTTCAAACCACGAGATCGCGTTGTGTGACTTATGAACATCGTCATAAGGTTTAAATTACAATTGTTGCCTTACAGTCGTCAAATTAACTATAGCAAACTAAGAACGCCAGAATGTAAAAAATTCAATCCGACCTCAAATATTCTTGATTTTGACTTCAACCCTCGGAAATCATAATTCTTGATTTATATCTACATGTGCAAAGGCACAAAGGTACACCTCTGACTAACTCTTCGGGGATTACAAATGTTATATTATGTGATGTGTATGATGTGCAAAAGCGACTACAGTACAGTCTACACTATGAATTCATCGATAACATGTAAAAGCGACTGATACCAAATAATCAATATAAAAATCGGTTAGGGCCACTTACACCTACGCGAGAAGTCGTGCTATTTATTTTATTGACTCATTTGCCATCACTTTCATTCTTCATTCATCTGCCAATATCTTTACCCGGAATTCCCGCGAAAATTACGTCATCAAAACATCATCCAATTACTGGGAAAAATTATTTGTCTTGAGTATTCGTTAATGTTTATATTTACATGCCAACGCTCACTTACTGATTGATAATAACTATAATTAGATGTTACTTCAGTAGCAAAAATTACGAATCTGAGAATTTATGTGTAACCTGTTGAAAAGTGAAATGATGCGTTTTATTTTATTACATACACTAACGTCATCTTTTATGTCTGCTTATGACTACCACGACTACATTCTGGTTACCTCATCTAACAATGTAGTCTTGCATGAGACAAAACGTCGTGAATCCTTTGTAGAGTAGGTACAAAAAAAATAAAAATATTATTACCTTCAATTGTACAAAAAACACTTAACTGAAACACTATGCAGTGTTACAACTAAGGGAAAGAGTGTTTTCGATGAACTCTGGCACCCAAAGTAAGATTTAACTTGTGTTTAGGGTGCCAACGTCCTCGCCTATAATTTGAACATTTAACGGTAGTTGTAGGACGAGCACAGTATAATATTATTAAGTTATCACACACAGAGAGAGAGAGTTATCAGTACAGTATAAATAAAATAAAAATGATCCAAGTGCATACACTGTGATATTATGTTTTTAACCGACTTCAAAGAAAGGAGGAGTTTCTCAGTTCGTCTGAATCATTTATTTAATTTGTTTATATATGTTTTTTTATGAAGATGGCTGGACCGATTTAGTTTTTTCTTTTTTAAAGGATGAGATTCTTATGTATAAATTGTATTAACTTTGCTTGGGTAGTTTTCGAGTTAGCTTCAATAATACGTTGTTTTTCCATTTAGTGTATGTTGATGATGTTATTATAATTTCCTGTCTCTGATATTTACAAATAAAGTAGTGGTATATTAATTTGTGTGGGGTAGGTACGAAACTAAAAAGTGAAAAAAATAAATAAAAAAATACGAGAAATGACAATCATGTCTTTAGTTCTGCATTTTCGTTTCTTGCCACCAACTTCCGAAATTAAACTTATTTTCCACTTTGTAGTGTTCTTTTTGGAAGTCTGTTGTTTTTTTTTGTTGTTAATAAGCTTTTGTGTAAAATTATTGATTTTCCATTTTAAATCACAGGAAATACCAATCTAGTAGGATTCATTTGTAAGACGTATTATTATTTTATGCTAGCTAGAAGACATTTGAATCAAAGGACATTTATCAAACTAGCTATCTTACGACACCACTTGGACATGGCCTCTTGGTATTCACCAAGTCTGCTTATGTAACTAAAGGGCTCTTCTCATTAACATGAAGGTCAATAACGTTTAATAAAATCTAGCTCCCAATAAAATTAAATTGCTCATTGTCAACACCATAATACAAGTCACGGCCGAAACAATAACACGAATTCAGCGTCAATGTACTTACGGAGAAATGGCCGCTTATGTCACTATCACTCAAAATAGATAGGACAGAAGGTCAGCTCCATACAACGAGCGAACACGCACGCACATAATATATACACGCTTCATGTACAGCGAGTGCAGGCGCACGCGCGACCGACATTTCTTTGAGATCGCCGTACGCACGTGTCTGTGCGCGTTAGCCTGTTTTTGCTGTATGGAGCCGAACTTCTGTGCTCTTCTGTGATGTCACACAAACAAACATACAGACGCGACCTTGACTGAGAAGGGAGATAGTTGAGTCACATTTATTTGTCACTATGCCAAACTGATGCAGTGGATGGTGGTATGGCAGAGGAGATAATTTGTGACGAAGTTGGAAATATTTTGATATGAATTTAGTAGTGTATTTTTTTGAGGAAGGATGTGTAAAGATTTTGTTGTCCTGGTAAGAATCAGAAACTGCAAAATCTATCTCTTCGAAATTGAATCGAAATGGATAAAAAATTCTCTGATTTTGACTATGTTTTTATTATTTTACTGTGCTATTATCATCTTAAAATATTAACACTTGAATAAGACAACACACACACACATTGTCACTTATTCAAGTGTTTCAACTTTGAATTGCTCCCTGTCAAAATAAAGTGCAGCTGCCTATTGCGTCTCTAACACTAAATCCCTATTAATATCTGACCCAATTTCACAATAACATAAAACAATATGAGCCATTCCTGCCAAACTTTGACTCATATATCATTCAAAACTATTTTTATATCCCGATTCAATCATAAAGCAGGAATATAGTGAATCAGCTGTCGGTTCGAGAAATCAAATCAAGTTGTTGTATTGCGAACGAATCTATTAAGACACATACATACATAAACTCGAAGAAGGCTGCTTAGGGGGTAGGCAGGAACTTGACCTTTCTGCAACACATCATCAGTAAAGTCACTTTATGCCCTCTCTCTCTATGTCGGAATCTATTCATACATTTGATGGAATAGAAAATAATTGTTATATAACTTGAATTTTTTATAGAATGTTATTTTTGATTCTGACTATCAATCAATACGCATTCTTTGTGTAATCTCAGAGATTTTGTGTATAAATCACTCATCCGGTTTAAATGGTTGATTTAGTAAAGAGTAACTGATGAAATACTGGCGGAATTTACTTAGTAAAAACTTTAAATTCACTGACAGACAGTGCACAGCCTAAACCGCTGGGTCTAAAAAGATGCAATTTTGCACAAGCGAAGGAAAGTTTGTGCAAAATTGAGTAGAGAATACTTCGGTATTGATAGTGGGGATAGTGAGCATTAAGGAAGGATTTTCGAAAATTCTCGCCCTTGGGGTAAAATGAGGGATGAAAGTGTGTATTGTTCGTCATTTTTGTCAATTCGAAGTAACATGGTTTTTTTCACATGATTTTCTACCTTTGCTGGTATTTCATAGCATCGGAAAAGCTGCATTAAAAAAATACTAATAGATTGAGCTCAGTTGCATGCTGTGGAAAGAGCTTTGTCCAACAGTGGACTGCTGTAGGTTAATACAATATCTTATGCTTTTCTTCTGCCTACTAAACTGTAACAGTGAAGCATTTTGTTGAAGTCAACAAATAATAAAATTGTTTAGTACACACACACACGTCATGGTATACATAAACTCATGCTTTCTTCCCATGGGGTTAGAACTTGTAGAATTTACGTGTTTTATATGCAAAACAAGGCTTTGAAACATCCGTCATTATTGCTACTATGAAGAATTCGTTTGTTTACTACATATTTTCTAGAAAACTTTTCGCCGTACCTAACAACATACTATCATTTCCCAGTAACAGATATAGCGATATCTAAACTGTTTCGTTATGATCTGTAATAGCTTGAGTGATGGCTGTTGGGCGGCCGCCAAACATACCAGAACTAGGGGGCATGGATAATTGGATATGGCAACATGTAGCCATCAACGCCATTTTTTACCGTAATTGTTTGTAAATGGGGTTGTTGTCGTTTGTAGGTTTTAAATCCTAGAACAGCTATGTTCAAGGATTTTAAATGACATCTATTTATTAGCCTCGAATGATTGATTTCCTTACGTAGGTAAACTACTGCCAATAAGTGACTCTGGAAAGTAATTTGCCAACCTTTTAAACATATTCATTCACACATTCACATATTCTCTTAGCCAAAAAATTGCTAGCATTCTTCGTGATAACACGATTACAAATTCAAAATCTTTATTGCGAACTAAGTGTACAGAATTTTGAAGATGTTAACAATAGGTAGGTTCTTAGAACTTAGTTACCCGTTAAGGCATTGCAATTTAAATGGTAAAAAAAAAATTACATAAAAATAGTGTACCTTCTGTGACCAAATACGGTACAGTACCTACTGTACTGACCCCAAGTAACACGGGACAGAGGCAGGACGATGCTGACCTTCTGTGTTATGATTCGCTCTCATAAAATTCCAAAAATATATTTAACGATATTATTGGTTCATTTAAAAAAAATATACCAATAATTTTCTTTCTTCCTAAAAATCGCTCACAATATAATCTGCGTGACTCAGTCCCATATAAAACACCCCAGCCACTGCAAGTCAGTAGTACGAACCTATGAAGTAGTCGTTATTAATACACCGTAGCGGTCAGACGCGCCATATAAACAAACGAATACATTCGGTGGAACTCATACAGTCCGCGGTAGCTCTAGGCAAGTCAACAACTAGTACCATTCGGGATAGCACTTGTATACGACCTCGGCAGTAAATTCGTGGTAGTATCCAACTAGAAAAGAAAAAGAAAGGAAATAGTTTATTTGTGTACAAAATATGGTGTTCGGAGACTGTTGGACCTGTGCCTCCGGTGGGTATAGTGAGTATCAGTGTTAAGTTGTGATAAAACATCATCTTCCTAGCGTCGTGACATGTTACTTGGGTACAATGTGTTGTGATAAGTGTGGTGTTAAAAACATCATTAATCATTTTTGGTTTTAGACATTTTCACGATCATTAAAGTGTCTGTGCAATTCTTCATCAATCAAGGATTACATTTCGGAAAGAGTATTCATATTTTCCAAATTTGCGACGCCTAAAAATAAAAAGCGAATATTTTTTTCTTAGTTTTATGAAATGCAGTGCGTATTTTTTTAAATTTTAATAGAATGCAGTTAAAGTGTTAATATTATTCTTAACGTACAAAAATACTTACCAATATTTATAAAACTACCAAATTCACAAAAATACGGCTAATTAGAGAAACCATTAAAACACAAACTACGTAATGATCCTCGTTTAAACTATAGACCCAGCATTTGTGTAAATAAACAACATCATTATCGACTGCATATTAAGCTCCTGTAATGACGACTAATGACGACGAGCATGGACGTGAAAGACATGTTGCGCCCGCGCCTAATAAATTGTGATACGGGCAGGAGAATGATGCTGAAGGTAAAGCTTCTGTAAACAAAGCTTCAAAACCAGTCAATTAGCTAATCGGCAATGAATGTTCGGTATTCGAGATTGTTATTACGCCGAAAGTGTAGCCGATCTCAGGTGTTCAATGTAAACACTCGGAACTTATTACTGGCCCGTGGGAAACACGATATTGCCCGCTTTAAAAAAAAAATCTAAATATTTTATTTCACATAAACCTACAAGGGCACTTATGAAACGTCAGAAGCTAGGTGCTTTCATAGTATAAACTAGTAGGAATACTCTTTTAATAGTTATATTGCTTTTTTGCCGCTATGTGATTTTGTTTCATTGCCATAATTTACAAATATCTTCAATTATGATGAAAGGAGAGCAGTGGTGGTCCAGTGGTAACGGCCCCGACTTATGAGTCTCTTGTATCTTGTGTGTTGTAGTATCTTGAGTTCGAACCCAGCCAGGCGCTTTACTTTGTGTAAATAATTTCATCACCACTGCTCTGAAAACGGTGATGGAAAACATCGTGAGGAAACCGGCATGTCTTAGAACCAAAAATTTGAAGAGTTGTGACATCTAATAAACCTACACTAGGCCTGTGTGGTAGATGATAGCCCACTTCCTCTCGAAGAGAGGAGGTCTGTGTCCTGCTGCTGA
Source organism: Agrochola circellaris (assembly GCA_914767755.1). Lineage (NCBI taxonomy): Eukaryota > Metazoa > Arthropoda > Insecta > Lepidoptera > Noctuidae > Agrochola > Agrochola circellaris. The sequence continues at coordinate 18,655,207 of OU611850.1, read as the reverse complement.
GGAGGTGCTGGGAACATTATAGGCTGATTATGATGACCAAAGGACCACCAGGACCCTAGCAGCTAACTACATTACCTTTTTCGAAAACTAAAGTCGTACAGATGAAGAACGCGCTGCTGTATCCAATAAATTGAGGCGAAATGTTGTTTATCCATAAGAACACTACTTTGCCATTAGGAGGCTCAATCATTTCTTGTCGGCCGAGCATGTCTTTCTCCCTACATCTGCATCAACCGTCATCTTAGTGTTTACCCGGCAGTGTTTATCTCAGTTTTCTTGCCAAAGATTTTTTCATACAATCCATTCATCGTTTCTTGGGTCTTTTTCTCTGCTTTTAATCATCAAAATGGACGTCTACAGTTATATAACTTGGATGCATATACATCACTGTCCTCATGAATGAATCAGAGTCTCAATAGGTCTTAATAATAAGGTTACGATTCTCAGATTGTCTCGCGATAGTTAACAAGTCTGCAGCGCACTGATAACGTCATGTTCTGTATTTAGGCGCGAGTTCCACCGCCCGGCGCAGTGCGCTGATGTAAATAGAACTACTTGATAATTACATGATCATATTTATTTGGCGCTCGCGGTTTTATTAACAACGCTTTTTGAAGTTCTACTTGTGTATGTTTCGTGGTTTTTTTGATCGGATAGCTTGCTTTAGAGCAATTAATGTTTAGATTATTATTATATCTGTTGGTTATATTTAATGTTGTCTTGGCTTAATCTAATGGATTTCTGCATCTTTGTGGCGATTGCTTTACAGACGTATGTATCTATAACTGCTTATCTCTGGTATCGGTATCGGTATTAAATACTAATTAAAACAAAATGATTTTCTAAAACCATTTCATAGAACTTTTTCTGGTTTCTGTCCCTACTTCACAGACGTAAAGGCATCTAATAGATGCCTTCATGTCCTTCACGATTAAATCTGTTGATCTTTCGGACATAATTCCATCAAGTTACCTCACCTGCTGTACTATGCCGAGAAATAGACGAATATTATTTTAGCAACCATTGTAGATTTAGCATTACCCATTATTTATCGAAAACATTGCCATCAATCATTGTATTTCATTCAGCACGCCCGAGGTTATGATAAACATTGAACGCTAAAGTAATGCATCCTGAGGAAATGCACTCGTAAATAATTAATAATAACTTGTTGTGTGTATAAATGATGCAAGGTAGGAGCCATGGCGTTCATATCAGCGTGTGTTAAACCATACAAATAATAGGTTAGGCTCAGTTGTATTGTGGTTAGTATTTTGTCCGATTTCGCTCGTTTTATTCTTATTAAACATTGCTATACCATTACACACACAGTGAAAACACACAGTCAACTTCTCACTTGCTTGGCTTGTGCTTCTAGTTAAAAGCTTGAAAAGTTACACAACACGAGAAACTTTTATCAGTATTCAGTTTTTATAAGTTAACTATTCTATGACCGTTGGCTGTAACTCGAAACTCGGCTGGTTATGATATTTACATAATGACTTCTGTTGACTTTTGATTAAGGAAAGATCTTCAAAAATTTACATTATTACCACGGAACTCAATCAATAAATATTCTTTATTTGTAAACTAGGTTGCAACAGTGTGCGAGATGTTACAATTGTTATATTTTAGTTTCTCAATTTTTTGCAATTTGGCGTACAAATATACATTTATGGGAGGCTTTCGCCAATTAAATAAATTAATATAAAATAAAATAGGTAATTCAGTAGTATCAATGTAACTTTTTTAAAGGTAATTTAATAAATGCAATAGGTAATCTCAGGTAATTAATTAAAATATTTAACGAAATGCAATAATGTTAAATTATAATGTCAATAAGTTAGATAAGAAAAAATAAAATCGACATTGTCCACAGAATTACTACTTAATAATAAAGTCACCGTGCTTAGATAGTCATGCTAAGACTAGTACAAATATTATTATGTCAAAGAACTGTCATCAAAATAGTCACTGAGACAGTAGTAACATTTCTGTATTAATATATTACGTAATTAACGCAATTGAAATTTACTAAATTTAAACTTTTAATTGAGCAAGGTAACTTATTAATTATTCTTTGGGCCATACAAAAAAAGCTTTTCCTCACTCTCACTTACACTTATTTTATAACCATACTTATCTATCCCTTTCGTCTGCAGCGCTGGCACAAGGCGACAAGGATGAAGCGATGCCCGCCGACGCTGCCAAGCGGCACACCATGCCGCCACAACCCGCGCCACGACCCACCATCAAAGACAAGGTAATTTTACCAACTTACTATGAGGTTGGTGATAGTTATAGATTATAGCTAATAAGTTGTATACACGTGTAGCATGTTTGTGATGGGTGGTAAGGTTGCCAACAGCCTGTTTTTGTGATGCTAATGTGGAAAAGGTTAAGACCTGAGTGAGGAGATTTCAACAAAAAATAAATCAGCCCTCTGTAATCCAAAGAAAAGCTTTTATTCCAAATAAAAGTTTTTCTTCTTTCTTTGCCTGTTGATTCCTGGTGACGTCATTTTATTGTATTTTAGTCATTGAAAGCTCTTTTCACATTGACAAAATAATTTTTCAACAGTGCGATCAAAAGCTAGGTGTTTGGCATCCCTGGAGATGTGTTCAGTACGATGTTTAGGCTGCATATCCATCAGAGATGAGCGAGGATGCGTAGGGATGTGTGTGAAACTAACTAATAACATCGCTTCACTGTCATAGCTTGAGCTAAGCTAGCGTTGTTATTGGTTAGTGTCACACACATCCCTACGCATCCTCGCTCATCTCAGATGGAAACGCAGCCTTGGTCTCTGAAAAGAATATCAATGTATTCGGGTTTATACGTTTTTGATTGACGATACTCTAGTAATTACTTTCTCGGTAGTAGTAATTACTATTTTAAGAGATTCTCGGAAGAAAACTGACCACATCTCTTAAAATATTAAGCTGTTTTAACATTAGTTAATTGTTATCAACAATCCGTAAATGTTAAACGAGCTTGATCTATTAATAGTGTTAATACAATGTTCTTATTAACAATCCGATGGCATATACCTAACGATTATGTAATGCAATGAATCTTATGGCTGTAAAGGTTACATGCAAAAGACGACCTTATGTGAAAAATAACTAGATCATTCAAGCGACTTTGGAATATATAGTGTTAAAATAGACGCATAGAAGAGTGCACGTTTCGCTGTGATAAGATGACAAATTTAAAATAAATTGATCATCTATTATTTTACGCCCCCCGACACGACATTGCTCTAAAGCTAGCACTTTTCAAGTGCTACAGCACATTTCTGTTCGAATATCTTATAAGACATAAGGACAGGTCACCATTAATGATAATATAGTGACGCAGATTAATTAAAGGAGAAACCAATAAACAACGGAAATTAAACAAAATAAGTAAAGCAAAAATGTAGCAAGTTTTTTATATGTCCTAAGTCACAGATTATTACATATGGGTCACTCGGCAAAACCATTTAAATAAAAAGCGACTCTGGCTACGACACAATAAAGTGCAATTTACCTACAGTTATATTCACCTAGAAGTTGCCACTCTTTCTATCGCTTAACTCTTAGATCTTCTGACTATGTTACACTTACTGAATTGGCCCGACAAGTCCGGCCCGCCGCGTGCTTGTAGGTTCATACCTAAAACGCGGAGTAAACCTGTATTTGTAGTAATCTGTGACAAAGTTTCAGTATGATCCCACCCATTTCTCTACTTAAAGGAATAATATTTAGTTTCTCTTATGGTTATCATAACAGGTGACTATGAAGCTATATTTAGAAACATTATCACTGCATTAGTCACCACAACTAAGATGAGGCATTTATTTACTAACGTATGCTAATCTCAGGGTGACACTACGTGGTAAACTTGAATCATTTAGTTTTTACACGTAGGTAAGTGCTATCGGACATACAAATTATACATATAACATGTATTTAGTTTTAACACAATATTCTAGAGGGCATGGTGATATCATACCATCGTAGGTTGGAGTCAGATGAAATCCGGCGTAATTTTTGTCACTAAAAATTTATCACCGAACTTTCGATGGAGTCAATTATTTCGTGAAGACGCATTTTGCGCTTGCAGCGTAATTTCGGCGACTCACTTTTAGCGGCGTTAATTACGCCTGGTTAGCCCCGACCATATATCAGTTGTACTAACAAGAACATTATAATTCACTTACAAACTTCAAATGGTATTGGTTTCATATTTAGATGTTTTGTTGATTTTCATCTCTTTACTAATGTCATGTTTCATTATTAGTAATGTTGCCAGAGATTGCGTAACGCTATCAAACATTTATTCCGGTTCAAACTATTATTGTAATTACGGGTTATTAAAATCCTCACCAATTAATTGTTTCTTAATGTTATATTTCAAAAGAATACTTTGACTTGTAACAACATCAACTAAGACACAATTTAGTTGTCAAACACTCGGCAATAACCCGGGCTTGCAGTTTGTAATTTTGGATAGAACTTAACTCTATAGAGTCTACTAAACAAGTTTCAAAGAAAAATATAGGTCATAATTCCGTGCATATCTGGCAACATACTGGTGCACGAACTAACGGTGTGCGCACGCGGCCGGACAGCTGCGGCGGCGCTCGGGCGGCACGGCCAGCGCCTCGTCCGCCTCCTCGCTGGAGGGAGAGTACCTCGCCGACAAGCTCGACAAGGTGTGACGCACCGACACTCTCACCCACTCACTCACCCAACTCCCTACACATACAGGGTGTCAAAAGACCCATAATGGCCTATAAGATAGCCGTTACCTACGCGTTCTGTACATCAAACTAAGCATCACTCATTGAGCAAAAATTATTACTGGAAAACGAATTATTTGGTGTGACAAATAGCTTTTTACGGCAGCGCTCAATGTGCCGCACGCAAAACGTTGTGCATATGGGTGCATGTAGTAGTACAGGAGCTGTGGGGATATTTAAAGTTAAGTTATAACATTTAACACTGGCTTCCGTGAACAAAAGTGGGAACTTTGACCTTCAATATCTCCGGAACCAGAAGGTTCCCAAGTATGTTCGAGTCCAAAAAAATGATCACAACGAAGGGAAGTATAAGTGACTCGGCTTCGTTAAGCGTCTTTTTACACCCGTTATGTATACACACACTCCCGGTAAGCTGCGGAGAGTGCCTGGTCGGCTAACTCGACAAGGTCCCTTGATTACACCATCCTCCTCACCACACTGATCCTATCCCCTACACATACGACAGATTTTACGCGCGCTTTAGTAGCTTTAAAAGTGGAGTCTCATAAGTATTGTAGTTTATGGTTAACAGTGACAGGGAAAACACGATTCCTACAATTTAGCCTTGAAAACTTCTAGCCTTCGCCACCAGTAGCAACCAGCTCGACGGAAACACAAAGTGCCCGAAGGTGTCCGCAACCGCAGACCGCAGCGGCTACGTCGCCCAATCGCAGTAACAGACCGCAGTGATACGGCTGGTTTTTCGGTCGTGTCGCGGTGGTCTGTAATGGTCGCCTTCGGGAGTGTACCTTAATAGGTGTCCTGCTGTCTACATTGTTCCCAGATAATTTCGCAAAACGCACGACAAGATGATACAAACAGTTTCTTTTAATCTGGAAACGAATCCCCATTTCCTGAGGAGACATAGATTCTGCTTTGTGTGTTATAGTGTTTTGTGTACGTGTATAATCTACGTCGCCGTGAACTGCCAAAAGTTTAATTAAATCTTGCTTAGTATGTTAGCTTTTGGCTTTTATTTGAGACTTTGTAAAGCTTTTATTAGAAATCGAACAAATTGCTAAATTATTCCGATTAGTCCTTTTTGTCAGTGAGACTTTAAGAAGCAGATGTCTAAGCGAAAAACGATTTAAAATGTTTCATTAAATGAGGTATTGGCTTTTTCATTTTACAGAAGCTTTTTATTTAAGATGGTAGCAGTAGAATTTAAAGTAAAATCATGATATTTTGTAGGAATTCCTTTAAGGTGATTTTAGCTTCTTTTATATGGATTTAGAACAGTAAAATAATAGGTAGAAACTATCTCTTCAGATGGGGATGTGCCTACAACTTTTAATTTGTTTTATAGACTCTAACATTTCCTTATCATCATCAATCAATCATCACACGATACTTTATATCAGTGCCACCGTCGTGGCAGCTTATTCTTCAATGTTTTGTAAGTTTGTGTTCTGTGCACTGTGTTTATTTGGTATTTTTTCTATTCTGTAGTTAAGTTACTCATTCATTATATATTTATTGCATACTGCTTTCTTACACCACTGTCTAACAAAGCTTACCTACTATACTCTTAAGCTCGTTTCTTCCTATTTTAAAGTATAGTTGGCAAAACCAAAAAGCTCAATAAAAAAAAGAAAATATTTACTTGATATAAAACATTGTTGTTTTGTATTTTTAGAAGCCGCCTCCGGGTGCCGTGAAGGTGATGCCCACAGCTCCCCCCGACAAGAAGGAGGAGAAGAAAGTTTTGGAGCAGAGGAAACCTGCTGAGAATGGTGAGTTTTTCTTATGAAACGTCGTCTAAAGATCATGTAGAGTAAGACACTAACAATATGCAAGTAACCGTGGAGAATGGACGGAAAGAAAGGATACTTATATCCAGTAGAAGGGGATTCTGGGGATTATGGGGCTGAATTGATGGTGATCATGATGAAAGTAATAGCATTGCATTCCTATGTTCTCATAGCAGCAACATTTTCTGTCTATACAATACATATTCTATTTTCCTCGTGTGAAAGTATTTTCAATTTTGTATTGAGCGGTTAACAACCGTGGAGATGCGTATCCACTAACAGATATTTGTAAACAACATGGTTGAACAGTTAGTCTAGTCCAAAGAATGTTGTATACACTAGGTTTTCCTCCAAATTGTTCCCAGAAACTCACTAATGGTAAACAATCTGTCCGTCTAATATTAATCTAGCGATCTCTAAGCAAAATCATGTTTTTATTTCAGGTACAGATACGACTAGCGATCCGGGAATCACGAACAACGTTGAGACGACACCCAAGAAGTCTAAGGTGAGTCCATTTTAATTATAAACAATGCAATAATTATCTCAAATGTTCATACGATGCAAGAATGGTAGTCTCAAAGCATTTTATCAGTTCTGTGACGTCAAAGTAGAACCTAGTGTATCATACAAATGTTCAATGTAAATATGAATGTTAGACAACGCAACTAGACGTGCATGGTGCATAATGCAATATTTCCTATTTTCTCCGCGGCTGTATAAGTCAAATTAAACAAAGCACTGTTATACTTTTGTTAATTTTTATTTTTTGTTTCACCCCTCCCTTTCCCTAAAGACCGGAGGATTCGGACTGTTCGGTGGTAGAAACAAGTCGCCGAAAGAAGAGAAATCTCCTAAAGAAAAGTCTCCGAAAGAGAAGTCTCCTAAAACGAAAGATAAGAAGGTTAAAGATCCGAAGATTAAAGTGGCCGCGCTTGAGACGTCCAATGATAGTTCCAACCTCGATAGTTCACTTGAAAAGAGTCCCGCGAAGGGTGAAGACAAGCCTTCATTCACTAAGCCGTACGAATACACTGATACAGAGAAGAGTCCTACTCGCACCAAGCCCTTCATCCAAGGCGCGTTTAGTTACGAAAAGGAACCAATTTCCGATGAGAGGCAGCGGGCGTTAGATGACAGTCAAAGTCCAACGACAAGGAAGGCAGGCCTTGCCTTTAATTACGCCCCAGGCGAAGACAAGAAAGTCGCTGAAAGCGCTGAGAAGCGCAAAACACCTGAAGATCCCAGCAAGCTTAAGACACCAGGACTTGATTACGTGCAGTCGGCAGTTTTGAAGGAACAGGCTAAGAACCTCATCGACCCGACTCTAGCTTTACTTGACTCTGAGAGGTCACAACACGAAGTGCCTACAGCAACCGTTGTGCCGGTCCTTGCAGCTAAACCAGAAAACGAGATCCAAGTGGTCATCATCACAGGTCGCTACAACCCCAAGTCCAAGAAACTTGATGACGCAAATGGCACAGTTGTCGTCACTAAGGGATCGCTGAACAAAGCCAATGGAAAGATCCAGACAGATAAGGAACTCATCAATACCAAGTCTGGTCAAGTTAGCTACACAGACCCCGCGACCGGCAAGCAGGAGGTCAAGAATGGACATGTTGATAAGACAGGACATATTCTATTTACGTCAGGGGTCATCGATCCTAAGACCGGCAAGATTGACCCAACATTGGCCCAACAGTATTGCTTCGTTGAAAGATCGAAAGACAAACTTGGAGCCAAGCCTGGCCGTGAAGTGGACTTGGTTGTTATCACCGGCAAATATGACGGTAAGAATAAGAAGTTGGATGCTTCACATGGACATGTGGAAGTTTCTAGAGCAGTCGTTGGACCTGACGGTTATGTCGCGTCAAACTACGGCGTCATCGACCCAAGGACCGGCAAAATTGAATTCATTGACCCGAAAACAGGCAAAGAGGAACCCAAACAAGCTTACGTTGACCAGAAAACTGGAAATATTTTGGTCACCACAGCAGTCTTAGACCCCAAATCTGGAAAAGTTGACTCTTCACTTGGTCAGCAGTTCAGCATTGTAGAAAAGGATGCCACTAAAGCAAACCGTGAAGTCAGATTAGTAGTCGTTACAAGCAAATACGACTTGAAGACCAAAAAGTTGGACCCAACATTCGCTCACGTTGATTCTGTCAAAGGCGTCCTTAGCGGCACTGACGGTAAAATCTACACAGAATACGGAATCATTGACCCCAGGACTGGAGAAATCCAAGTCACTGATTCTAAGACAGGTAAGCAGGAGATTAAACAAGCGACAGTCGATCCCAAGACTGGAAACATTCTGTTACTTTCTGGAGTTATTGACCCAAGGACTGGAGCGCTGGATACTTCACTAGGCCAGCAATACAGTATCGTAGACAAACCTACCGATTCCTTCGGAGCCACCACTGGAAAAGAGGTCCAAGTTGTCGCCATCACAGGCAAATATGACTCAAAGAGCAAGAAGCTAGACAACCCTAACGGATTCATTGAAACATCACACGCTATCATCAGCGATAAAGACGGCAAAGTACATTCAAACTTCGGTGTACTAGATCCTAACAATGGAAAAGTTTACTTCACTGATCCCAAAACGGGCAAACGTGATTCTAAACAAGCGGTCGTTGACGCTAAGACAGGAAGCTTCATTCTTACATCTGGAGTCATTGACCCTAAGACAGGCAAATCTGATTCGTCATTAGCTCAGCAGTTGACTGTTGTCGACAAAGATGCTCCTAAAGGCATTCCGGAAAGATACGCCAACTTAGTGGTCGTAACATCTAAGTACGATCCTAAGAGCAAGAAACTAGACATCACCAATGCACATGTTGATAGCTTCCCCGGAAAATACGATAATGACGATAAAGTACATACCGACTTCGGAATCGTCGATCCAGCGACTGGTGACATCATCGTCACTGACCCAATCACAGGCAAGCGGGAAGTTAAGAAAGCTGCCATTGATCCCAAGACAGGCAATTTACTTCTCACTTCGGGTGTTGTTGATCCGCATACTGGTAAAGTTGATTCTACTTTAGGGCAGCAGATAACTGTAGTAGACAAGCCTAAGGACACCTTCCCGTCTGTGGCTGGAAAGGAAGTCCAACTAGTAGTAATCACAAGCAAATATGACTCGAAATACAAGAGGTTAGATAGCCCCAACGGACATGTGCAAACTTCTCGCGGCATCGTCGCCGCTGATGGCAAAGTCCACACCAACTTCGGTGTAATTGACCCCAAAACCGGCAAGATAGACCATGTTGATCCTAAGTCCGGCAAGCAAGAGATCAAGCAAGCCGTCGCAGATCCCAAGACCGGACACTTGGTTATTTCTTCAGGAGTTGTAGACCCGAAGAGTGGAAAGGTCGACTCTTCATTGGCGCAGCAATTCGCTATTGTTGACAAAGACAGAGTAGCCCCTGAGAGATACGTCAACCTCGTAATTGTCACATCTAAATACGACCTTAAGAACAAGAAGTTGGACCTTACCAACGCTCACGTGGACAGTATCCCTGGTAAAGTAGGCGCTGATGACAAAGTACACACGGCATTCGGTGTCGTTGACCCCAATACCGGTGACATCATAGTAACAGACCCACACACCGGCAAACAAGAGGTCAAGAAAGCCTCAGTGGACCCTAAAACAGGAAACTTGCTGCTTACGTCATCAGTAGTCGATCCCGTATCGGGCCATGTTGATCCTACATTAGGCCAACAGATTACCATCGTAGAGAAACCTAAAGACCAATTCGCTAACGTTCCTGGAAAAGAAGTACAGTTGGTTGTTATTACTAGCAAGTATGATCCCAGGACTAAGAAACTTGACAATCCTAACGGTCATGTTGAAACTTCAAGAGGCATCATTGCTCCTGACGGCAGAGTTCACACCAACTTCGGAATTATCGATACGAATTCTGGAAAGATTGATCAAGTTGATCCTAAGACAGGCAAACATGAGACTAAGCAAGCCATCGCTGACCCGCAATCAGGACATTTGCTGCTAACTTCAGGCGTTGTTGATCCTAAAACAGGAAAGGTTGACTCTACTCTCGCTCAGCAATTCGCTATCGTAGACAAGGACGCGCCTAAAGAGAGATACGTAAACTTAGTTATTGTGACCACTAAGTATGATCCTAAAAATAAGAAGTTAGATCTTTCTAACGCTCATGTTGACTCAGTGCCCGGAAAAGTTGGTGCTGATGGCAAAGTTCACACAGAATTTGGAGAAGTTGATCCTACAACCGGAGATATCGTCATCAAAGACCCAGTCACCGGCAGACGTGAAACCAAGGTTGCTTCTGTTGATTCCAAGACTGGAAACCTCCTTCTTACATCCGGAGTCGTCGACCCTCAGACTGGACAAGTTGATCCTAACTTAGGCCAACAAATCAGCGTCGTTGATAGACCCAAGGACACATTCACACCAGTTCCTGGTAGAGAAGTTCAACTGGTCATTATTACCTCTAAATACGATCTTAAAAATAAGAAGCTTGACAGTCCTAACGGCCATATTGAGACCTCAAGAGGTATTGTAGGTGCTGATGGCAGGGTTCACACTAACTACGGCATTATCGACCCGAAGACCGGAAAGATTGAACATATCGATCCTAAGACTGGCAAACATGAGACGAAACAGGCTATCGCTGATCCAGGTGTAGGGTTCAAGACCGGTAACCTCATCCTAACTACTGGCGTCGTAGATCCTAAGACTGGCAAACCAGACTCAACACTCGCTCAACAATTCACAATTGTCGAGAAAGAGACGAAGCCTATTGAGAGAGAGATTCATCTCGTTATCATCACTACAAAATACGACCCGAAAACAAGGAGGATTGACCCCAGCCAAGGCCATGTGGACACCATCAGTGGTGTTCTTGGAGCTGATGGAAGAATCCGCACAGCTATTGGCATCGTCGACCCAGCGACTGGAGAGATCGTCGTCACTGATCCTAAGACTGGCCGGCAAGAAGTGAAACGTGCTCAGGTTCACCCTGAAACCGGCCACATGGTTATTACAAACAATGTTGTCGACCCTAAGACCGGCAGAGTCGATCCTACACTGGTCCAACAATACAGCATTGTCAACAAACCAGTCGTGCCTTTCGCGAAACCAACTTCCAAGGGCGAGATTCGTCTTGTTATCGTCACAAGCAAGTACGACCCTTACACGAAATCTGTTGATGCCGGCGCAGGCAACGTCGAAGCCGCTAAAGGCTACGTCAGCGCTGAAGATGGTAAGATTCACACAGACTTTGGCATCATTGACCCAAGATCCGGACAAATTCTCTACAAAGACCCGATAACCGGCAAACAAGAGCTTAAACAAGCCGAGATCGATCCTAAAACAGGAAACTTGATTATAACCACCGCCGTTATAGACCCCAAGACGGGAAGAGTAGAACCTTCTTACGCTCAGCAGTTGAGTATTGTCGATAAGCAGAATGTGTTGTCTAAAGTAGCGCCAGTGTCGCAAAGAGCTAGTGTATCCCCTGCTAGACAAGTACCCTTGCCTATAAAGACTCCGACACCTTCACCGATTCAGACACCTCTGCAATCACCCGTGCGTACGTCTTCACCAATTACAAGCTACGCTCAGAAATCATCTCCCCTCACGCCGACTATGAAGTCACCTGTGAAACCAACCATGGCTCCTCCCGAACCTCCTAAGAGGAAGATCGTCAAAATCATGGTTATCTTCACCAAACTCGACCCTAAGTCTAAGAAACCTGATCTGAACACCGCTGAAGTGGAACATCTTACTGGCATTCTTGATCCTAATGGTTTGATTGAGACCAAGTATGGAGTCATTGACTCTAATACCGGTAACATTATTATAACGGACTCTGCAGGCCAAAAGCAAACCCGTGATGGGTACGTTCTAACTGAAACAGGGCAAATCTTCATCAACTCTGGCGCAATTGATCCTAAGACCGGCAAAATTGATCAAAACCTAGGCATGATTCTAAGCGTTGCCAAGCAAGAAGACCCAGTAGTTGAAATCACTGCTATCACCGGACCAATTGACCCCAAAACAGGTAAAGTTGACATTGAAAAGGGTACAGTGGAACACACTAAAGGCAAAGTTGACGCCGAAACTGGTCACATCTCTACCAAATACGGTGTTATTGATCCCTCAAACGGAGTCATATTCGTCACAGATACATCTGATACCAAACCAGTACATATCGATGAAAACAACGGCCTAATCACCATCAAGGGAGTTGTTGATCCTAAGACTGGCAAACCTGATCCTAATATTGGACAGGTTATCGTTGTTGGTACGCATATTGATCCAGTAGTCGAAGTCACCACGTTTGTTGGTAAGTTGGACACCAAGAAAGGTCTCATCGAGCCCAAGCATTCCCTAGTAGAAAGCAGCACTGGTCAAATTAACCCTGATAACAACAAAATAGACACGAAATACGGACAGATTGATCTTGTTAAGGGAACTGTTACATATAATGATCCTAAGACCGGCAAGTTTGAAAGCAGGGACCTCAAAGTGGACCCAGTCACCGGCCAGTTCTTACTGAAGACAGGACAGTGCAACCCTAAATCTGGAAAGCCAGATAAGGATGTCGCCAGAATGATCTGCTTAAGGATTATCAAGAACAAGATTGATCCCGTCTCTGGCAAACAGATCGTATCCAACGACCCTAAGAACGTCAAAGTTGATCCTAAGACCAACCAGATTTGGATCGCTGGACCTAAAGACCCTCTATCTGGAGATGTTATCTACACAGCTGGTCAGGTCGACCCGACTACTGGTTACATCATCACAATATACGGTAGATTGGATACCAAGACTGGAACCATCATCAGGACACACGATATTGATAAGACGCTCATCAAAGTCGACCCAGTCAACGGACAAATCTACACAGCAACCGGAGAAGTTGACGAAGACAACCATCCACTATACTCCGCTTCACAAGTCGATCCTAGCACCGGAGAGATCTACACCAAACTCGGCAAGATCGATCCTCAGACAGGCAGGTTGATCATCATCAAGATCTTCATCATCACACAGAAAGACGACAAAGGACGGGTCAAGGAAGTCGATCCAAAAGAATGTACCATCGATGAAACGACAGGCAGAATCATCACGACAAAGACAGTGTATCTATACCAGATCATCGATCCGATCACAGGAGAAACTATTGATGTAGATCCTGATGACCCGAGGTTGAAGGGCGCGCGAACAACTGTCACCCAGACCATGACGCTATCAGGCAAGATCGACCCCGTCACCGGCAGGATCAAGACTGAATACGGAGACATTGACCCCGATACCGGTGATATTGACCCTAGCACGGCCGTCAGAGACCCCGTAACCGGACAACTCATCCTACACTACTCGCAGATTGATCCCTCACACTTCGAAGACAAGAGCGGCAACTACACGATAGAGAAAGAAACTCAAGACTTACCGGCGAACATCGACATACAGACAGTGAACACACACAAGTTCTCCACTTTCGGCAAAGACGAGAGTCCGCTGAGAGGAGACGAGCCCAAGACGTTCACAGAGTACACGACGAGCGAACACATACGGCATCAAGGTTATCAGTCGTCAACCACCCCCTCCTCCAAGATCCCGGTTTCACAGCGCTCTAAGAAGACGCCCACTCCCCCCGTGGTTGTGAAGACCACAACCAAACAGCTGCTAACGAGGAATGACGAGGGCGTCACTCACAATGTGGAGCAAGAGGTTGAGAACCTCGGCACCGGTGAGGTCACGTTCTCCACACATACCAACAAGGTGCGTTTCATTCTTTTTATCAATTTACAATAACCGGCACACAAGACGCCACCCTGATTTATTTTTCATGTCGTTTTATTTATTTTTTTCTCTTAATTTGTACAGCGTGTGGCCTTTTTTTTTTCTTTTTTTTACCACGGCTTACGTAGTTTCAATGTTAGATTTCTGTGTATATAGTAAATGCATGCTAGTCTAACCTTAATTAGGCGGAAAGCCTTGAGCCGATGGAGGGTCCCGGGAAGAGCCCGTACGTGACGGCGCGCGCCGTGACCACGCGGACGGCCATGACGCACCACGACCTGGACACGAAGGCCAAGACTCAACAGATGGAAGAAAAGACAGTCGCACATACGTTGACGTCATCAGCCACGAGACAGGAACAACGTGTCTTGACGCAAGAAGTCAAAACCATGGTTACGACCGGCGATCAGGTACGATCATAACATTATTCCTGGCATTATCATTTGTTTTAATCCAGTCATTAGCATGTAAATGGAGTTATTTTTGTTCATTATTAGTTGAATTTTGTTTCTATAATTTTTTCTACTTCATTTTCCATTTGATGTTTTTTTTAATTTCGCTTTACTATGGCAGCTTTTTTAACACGCGCAAAATACAGTACCGATTTTCAGAACGCTTACGCGCGACGTTTTGACAGCGCTTAGCAATGCTTGAGAAACAGAAAAAAAAAAACATCTCACGCAAGCATGAAAGCATGAAATAACGCTGCTTGACACCAAGTAGGCGATTTACAAAGAATTTTAAAAGAAAAAATCTTTAAAAATATACATTCTTTTATATGAAAAAGCTGTCATCTTATTTTGATTGCACGTTGAACTTTGTTCTAATTACATATTTTTTTCTTTTCCCTCCATCCCATATCTACATCGAACGGACATGACCTGGTAATGAATCTAAACCAAACTTAACGGGCATGCCATTACTAAACCATACATTACGTGGTAACACCACCAATCTCTATAACACCAACAAACTTGGTAACAACTTCGCCAACATTTGGCAAACACCTGTGGTAACTTCACCAACATTTGGTACACTACCATGTAATAACCTCACCGGCAAACATTGGTCGAACGTTGGATGGTCATCACGGCAGCTTGCTAGACGCGGCTCTGAATCATCCTTAAGCAGTGGGGATTCTGGGACTCCGATCGATTTTGATGAGGGCGCTGGCGAAGGACATTATTACGTCACGGTGAGTTTATAAGCGCTGTAAGCGATGTTATCGCTTTATTGTGAACGTTTTAGGACGCTGAAGCGCTTTATTGTCATTTTGTTGAGGAACAGATTCAGGAACATACGGGAACTTATAAGAGGTCTATGTCCAGTTGTGGACTGTGAGAAGATATTAGGCATTTATGGCAAATGTAGGTATTATATAGAATAAAGGTGAGTTTAGAGCAAACGAACATAGACCAAGAATAAGAGCATTCTTTTCACGATATTGTTCTCATTTTAGTATGGATATATCACCAAAAGAATGCTTTATCCTTCGAATCTCGTAGAGTAGATAACTGAATATGTGCATTCGGTCGTTTGGTCTACTAAACCTTCCTTTATAAAGTCTTATGTATGTGTGTTTGTTGATCTCATAAATCGACAAATTTTAAAGGTTTTTGTCATAATGTCTTGGACATAAGGCTAATATTTTCCAAACAGATTATAGCAACAGGTTCAATGTTCTATAGCAAACATTACAGCTACACGCAGTGTTTCAGTGGTGGGCACTAGTATTATGCACTAGAAAACTCTTCAAGGAGTTACAAAAATATTCCTCACTCCACACTATATTTACTATTGGAATATAACTAACAATAATATTTGTATAATATTTATATACTTTTCAGGGTACAATAGACAGTAGTCGTATGTGTGTTTGTGGTTTTATAAAACTTTTATACAAGTATATAATTTTTATAGAAAATGTTCACTTCAGATTTGCAGTTTCTTGCATTTTTATACCATTGAGAATTTGGGAAGTCTTTTCCAAATGAAATAATATGTTTTGGCATGATAATTGTGTGAAAAAGTTGCATTAATATAGCATGTTGCATTGAAATACTGTTTTGTGATTGTTCACTGCATTTTAGATTATTGAATATTTTTATTTATTTATTTTATTTTATAAAATTCAAGGTACAGTACTGGTTTAAATATTTCTTTAATTATTTACTTATTTTTTATCAAACACAAATTAATATTGCAATCCCAAATTTCATTATTTTTGTGTATATTATTTTATTTTATTAGTAATTTTTTAGTAGTTTAATAGTCAAAGCCTAAAATAGAGAAATCTTCATGACTACAAACTGGCATAAAAGCTATTATTTAATTAAATGAAGTGTATTTCTTTATTAGTTCTTTTACTTACTTAGATGGCGGCATCTAGTTTTTTCGGTTTAATTCGGATAATAAATAATACTCTTGTAAAATACAACATCTATGTATTATGTGTATTGATATTGATTAATGTCATACTGTCTCGTTGCTAATATTATGATTGTCTAACACGCATTTCGGTACAGGAGCCCGGCGCGTACAAGACGACGACCACCACCTCTGTGATCGGCAACGCGCCGTTCGGCAGCATGGTGCACGGAACTACCACCAGGGTGAGCTTTATCACCAATTTCATTTGAGCCTTTTAGAAGTACAACGTTCCAAAGGAGCTAGGTCTGCCAACAAACTGTTGTGCAGTTTGGCAGAGGTAAAATATCTATTAAAAAAAAAACATTATTTCTGTGAATAATCACCTTCTTTTTTTTTTACGTTTTCGAAGGTTATTTGGCAAGAAATGACGTATAATTAAAATAAAAGTCAAGATTTTCTTTTATTCAACCTTTTCAGATATATGAGAAGGTTCAAAGACCAATCAAATCAAGGAACACAACAAATGTTGAAAACTGGCAAACATTGGTGACAAATGATTTGTGTCAGTAACTCGAGTTGACGCATTTTTTTAATTTAAGCTTTGGATATGGATAAAGAGAGATAAAGTATTTATCTTGGACTTTCACCGACCTCAGTTTCTAATTTGCCATTGTGACTTTCAGACGAGTACCGGCCCGATAGTGACGGAGCCGGTAGAAACGACAACAGAGACACAGGAGGAGACGGTATCAGCAGACGGCGAGGTGGTCTCCTCGCAGACCATCAGCTCTAAGACGCGCACCGTTGAGACTATCACCGTACGTATACCAACGAGACAACCATTATTTATAGCTAAAAGTCATTTTGTTGTTACAACAAACATTTAAGTGACTGAGACAGTATTAGACTTAAGGATGTCTTAAACTTGGGTACTCAAACACAGAGTATTCGGCTGAAAAACACGAGAAAATGTTGCTAAAATAACAAAACCTTTTTGGACTTGTTTTCTGTCTTAATAATAACATATTATTGAAATTAAGCATTTTGTTTTATGATTTAACGCATCTTGTTACAGTACAAGACGGAGCGCAACGGCGTGATCGAGACCCGCGTGGAACAGAAGATCACCATCCAGTCTGACGGGGACCCCATCGACCACGACCGCGCGCTCGCCGAGGCTATACAGGTAATATTACTTACAAATACTACTTAGAACTATGTCTACGCATCAAGAGCACCGAATAAGCAGACACAACACACTTGATTTAAGTAAATTGGAGGTTGAAAAATGCTAATAGTCGTCGACGTCGATCAGTGGATATTGGTTGATCACTCAAAACATAATCATTGGTCGATAGATAATGTTATCAGTAGCCATGCAAAAAACTATTGATCCGAACAGTCAATAACAACGAACCAAGTTGAGATATCGATCGACCGCAGTGTCGTGACACCTTTAACCGGCCACTCTATAGTTAATTGAACGGTAAAAGCACTCTAGAGTGAATACTTCAAAGAAAAAACCTATACATGACGATATCAACAAAATGTTGGCATGATTTATCAATCTGTACCAATTGCTAACAAAATTTTATTTCTGTAATATCCAGGAGGCCACAGCAATGAACCCAGACATGACAGTCGAGAAAATCGAGATACAGCAACAAAGCACGCAACCCTAAACTGTTACAGCAACACGTTGCAACGTCCACCAAGTTCGCGCCGGAACGTCACGGCCTGTATGTATATGTAGGTACATACCCTAGTTGTAAGCGATAACAATGCGAATATTAATCACTAAGTTATTTAAAAACAAACATTTATATTGATTAATTAATAAAATGTTAATTATATTTAATATTTGATGTTGTCACGTCGTGCACTTTACGATTTAGGGCGAGGGGAGGCCGTTAAGTGTAGTTACAGATAATAGGTCATTGTATTGGAAATATACATTTAGTGTATAATTATATCGATAAAAATTTGTTTTGTATCGATATGTCGATATTGATAGAATCGCAATGGCCTGAACAATATTGTAACTATAATTTCGGAACATATTATTAAATAACTCGTTTTTAAAAACGGTTCTTTGTCGAACGAGCCGCCTTCGCCCAGAGAAAATTCAATTTTTATATTGTAAAATATTATCATAAGTATTGCAGCATTTTTCTTTTGTCATAATTAAGCTTAGGCTAAGGCATCCATACAATCCGGACGGCATAGGGCTTCGTAGAGATATAAATGTTGCCATAGTAAAAAATATTAAAGTGTTTTTGTATTACTATATGAAAAAAATCATTTTATGCCTTGTGTTTGACAAATCTGGCTGGGTAATGTTTTTAAAATAAAATATAAACCTTGCTCAAATCATTTACCTATTTAGCTTGGATATAGTTGGGTAAACAACTATCACTGCCAATGATAACAGCTGTGAAGAAATACCTCTCTCGCGTAGATTTTCTAAATTAAAATCATGCATGTAGCTTAACTTAAAAAAATCACGTCAGTACATTTTAAAATTAAATAAATCGTCTTTTAAAGTATAGCTCGAAATTGCCTGTATCCAGCCAGGTTGAAACACGAGCTCATTTTCTATAACGGAATAGCTTTAAAATATTGTCACACGAGTTAGACCACCGTTTTTAGGTATAAAAAGATACAAATTATTAATTTTTCTCCTCCCTTCTATTTAAAATGTCGATATACAATGTAGTGCGGGACTAATCGGTTATCTATCGATAGATTTGTGATGCTTTGACGATACATCGACAAAGACAATCGGAGGTAGGGAACAATCCCTAAAGTGGAATAAAAAAACGGTATATTGGTTGTTGAAAGAATCACAAGTGTTATTGAGAACTACGAAAGTATATGTTAAAAAGATATTATATTATTGACGTGTTGCTATGGACTATATTATAACAGCGCGCTCGCGATATTACGTACAGAGCAGTTAGAAGAAATACTATGATTTATCTTACTTGTAATGTTAATTTCTTGTTAAAATTAAATCTAAATAGAAGCTTATACGGCTTAAAACAATCGTCTATAATCCACAAAGTCGCTAGCTTACTATTAAAACGTTATTTATAACGCATAACATGCTACATTAAAATAGCGTGTTGAAATTGTTCTGTACATAATAGCGCGAGCGCTATATTTCACCATTAGGTGCTACTACTTAGGATCTAGTGTTACGTACGTTTGTAATGTGCCCTGCGGCGGGCGCTCCATTTTATATGTAATATTAGTTTGGCAGCTTTGGCTTGACAGACGGGGAACGACTGACATAACACATAATACACGATATTTTCCTTTCTTTAAAACATACCTTATGGCATAGTTTTGTCATAAATATTAAATATAAGTGATATCGTTGAAAAAATCACATATGCGAAAATAGCGCGTTACAAAAAGTAGCAGCATGCTATTTCTTGATATTATTTTTGTGTTTTTCCAATGTTGAAGATATGATAAGCTTGTGTTACACTGTTGATGTGTCAGTCGCTCCCCCGAGAATGTAAACTAAGCTTAGTCGGTCAATGTTAGAAGTTAGGGCCAGGCGAGCATTTGTTGCATTCGACAGTTCTCTGTAACGGCGGGACATTCCATAGTTCACAAACTTAATGTAGGAGTAAACGCTACATCATGACACTGAGTGTTTCTTTTATTATTATTTGTCTTAAGGTTATTGCTATTCAGCGGTTCGGTTCATTTTGCGAGTGAATGAAGAAATAGTCGAAACATTTATGAATATATTGTATTAACTTCGATAAAAAGAAAAGTATAAGAGATATCGGATCTGTTTCTTTTAATGTACATTGTGTAGTTGTTTTGTTTTTAATAGTTTGGCAACCAGCGCACAAAACTTTCAAGTTAACGGTTGGAAGCTCGCAAAGTTAACAAACCCACAATAAATAAGTTGGAATGATACTGATATTGTACAATTTATTATTATAATATTAATATATTTCATACACGCTAGACGTAAACATTATTTTGTACTAGAGTTAAGTTTTAAGCGCTGGTTTAAAATCAGATTTTATGCATCAGCGGGTAACGGGGTGGTGTACTTACATTTTCCACGTAACTATGACGTCTGCATACGTCTACGCCTACAGTCGTCATCAGTGACGACTTTAGGCGTCAGTGACGCGAAGATTTGGTATCCTAAGAAATCGGTGAATGGTCACACAATAACGGTTGTCCGAATACAGAGCGTTTTTGACACCTTTGTCAAATACTCGTGAAAATGATAGACTTTCATGAAGGAACCGCTTTCCTAGGAAACCGAAGCGTAGGCGTCATGATGGCAATAAATGTTCGTGGTCCAAGTAACTATACCAAACCATTACCTATTTTTTTTTTATTAATTTGACATTTTATTGTATTTTTTGTTCTTGGATAAGTCTTCAAGTAACGATTAAATGAAATTATTACACAATTATTTGTAATCTTTGTCTATATCCTGTCTATGACATATTCACGTTGATATTTAAGGTACGGGTAGAGGAAGAAATGTCGATAAAATATTTAGATGCATGCAAATAAATCATTAACTGATCATGATGAAAAATATTTTAAATTATCAACATTTGTTTCTCATTCTGTACGCGATATTCTGTCTTGTGTTAATTTACAGCTCCACTGATATCCGTTGTTATGAGACAAGATTTTTAGTCCCTGCAACTAATCCCTGCGTTCGGTACGTTGCGCACTTGTATTTTGTTGAAAATACATACTCAGACGTTACAACTAAGATAAGTATATCACGAAATGATAGCACGTGATTTTATTGTACCCCTTACAGGTCACAAGCATTATTTGTCGCAGTCGGATAGACTGACGAGTCAGATTGAAAACAAGGTGAACATCTGCTTCATTGGCACCTTAAGAATACGTTAACATCTACTGATGCACAATAAACAATGAAGGTGTTGCCATAGTAACCAATTTTCTTTTTTCTTCAATAGTTTTTGTCTCGTCACAATGGATGCAAGCGGGGTGTTATTATATTTATTGTAGATGTTTATTTTTGTATCGAGTGGCCCTGCTCCGTAAGCGGTATCGAGGAGAGTTAGGTATTACAAATAAACAATGCTTTGTTTTACATACGAGTTTTATTTGGATACTATTTAGCGTTCCTTTATTCGACATACATATCATACCTTATGAATTTATGATATACATTACATCCACCTGAGCGTCTCCTACAGAATCTTAAAACAAGTCGCTGAAACGATTTTCATCGTATTCTGATCACCGTGAGTGTCTAAATCATTAACTGTATAGTAAGTAATATATGAAACACATGGAACGCAATAAATATTGAGTATTGAGTAAATAACAGCCGACTTCAAAAAAACACTACAAAGTGAAAAAATAATAATTTCGGAATATTTTTTTTGTCTTTGGTTTTGTATTTTCGTTTTTTGCCACCCACTTCCTATTATGTTCCCAACATATACCAAAATACTGTTATTCAGCTGCATCGGGTTAGACTGGATGGAGTGTAATGCAACGCAGCTATACAACGTGTACTTTTTTATATCCCAGCTCTCGAGTATTAATGAGACCATATCAAAGAATCAACTGGCATATGAATTATTTATCAATTTTTATTTTGTTTCATTTTTCATACTAAGTAATTAGACAAAGTCAAGATTATTTATGTAAAACACCCTTACGTGAAATATAAAAACAAAAATTGTTTATTTCTCACCATCAAAAATTACAATTTAGTAGGTACTTACATGAAAATTATTACAATAGATTTTTTTTCTGTGGTGGTAAAATTACGTGAAATATAAAACATTTAATTCAGACTAATTGTACATAAATAAAATTTAAGTAAAAACCTTTTTAAAAACAAGCTTTTAATGCACTAAAAAGTACTAAATAAAACTTACGTAAACATAGAACTTTAATATTTTCTTATAAGCTTGAAGGTTATCTTATAAGTAGTGTAAGAAGGACGCTTACGCCTAAAGCTTTTAAGAAAATATCCTTTCTATGATTAGTTTTTAGTTCATTAAAAGATTGTTTTTAAAATGGTTTTTACTTAAGATTTATTTTGTACTTTTTGGCATTCGATTTTTTTTAAATATCTGTGTTCTATCAGCTATGTAACCTTGAAAGGTATTTTAATTAATGCGTACCTATATAAAACGTGTCGGTACTGTTGACCGCTGAGGAGTTTCCTCGTCTGGAGCCAATTCTGGGTGCAGCAGTCAGGTCATGTTAGAATTTAGAACGGATTAGATGTCAACATTAAATCCGTATATAAAATTTCGTATTATATAGGTACTGTTGACCGTTGAAGAATAACCTGGTCTGGAGCCAATCCTAGGTGATGCAGCCAGGTCTTGGTAGACTCCTCGTACAAGTAAAAAGAATACAAAAGAACGGACGTTACTTTGTATTAATTTTACTTATAAAGGGTGTAAAAAGACACATCACAAAGCCGTAAACTACGCATACTGTACGTATAGCTAAGTAGCTTTGCGCAAAAATTATTGCTGGGAACCGTATTTTTTTTTTTTTTAATAAAAATAAACAAGTTTTTATTGCGCGCAATGTAACGCGAACCCACGCTTGAATGAACGGATTCAGTGTTAGTTAAGCTCCGCCCCTACGCTACGTAGGTACGTACTTGTTGTTCATTGCGTTTTTGTAACTTCAAATGCGTAATCTGTTAAGATAAATCTAAAATTCAGGTAATGTTTGTTTGGAAAAAAGTTTCGTATTATCGCATAGAATTCATTTTCGTGAAAAAGTAAAAAAAAAAAATGCGACTTTGACCTTCAATATCTCCAGAACCAGTGGATTCCCAGGTATGGTCTAGTGGAAAAAAATGATGCAAATAATGGGTAGAATATGTGGCTTTCGGCTTCGGAAAGTGTCTTTTTACACCCGATATATAGCATATAAACCTTAGAGTAATGGGACATCAAAAGGAACCCCTTGTATATGTACCACCAGTATTTTTTTCAGCCATACCATGCCTCATTATGTGTGATTTCCTGTGCGAGTCTCAATAAATACTTTTTCTTTATTTCTTTCATTATAATTAATAAAAAAAACCCCGAAATATAGCAGGAAACTGGATGCGGTTAAATATCTTACAATCAATAATGTAGTAACAGTCATTCTTAAAAGTAATTAAAGTTGTCCTTACTTAAATAAGTTATTCCGATACTAAAATAAGGAAATCAAATCGATTAATTTTTAGGGTTCCGTAGTCAACAAGGAACCTTTATAGTTACGCCATACAGACGGACAGTCTGTCCGCGGCTTAGCTCAGAGAGTTAGTACTAGAATGTTGTAATTTGGCATGGGTACCTATACATATTAATTACGCTGACAATGTGGTAAAACATTTTTTTGTGTACCTCCCCTGCACGTAAAGCTTTTCTCGTCTATCCCATGGTGTGGGGTGTCGTTGTTGTAGTTCGTTCAAAAATATGATGAGTTTGTCCAAACCATTTTTGAATTCAGGGATCCGTTTGCTAAATATTAAGCTTTAAAGAGATTTTTTTTGTTAGAATCAAGTGTGTGTCCCCCCAGCCTCCTGCTAAATGGTTGGTTGCTCCTGCCAGCTAAATGGTTGGTTCTGGATAAAATCACAGCAGTACTATGATGCACCCTGTGGTGGCATCCCCATCGACACCAAAACTGTTACCATGGATTCAGTACATGATTCTGTTATTTAAAACAAATCTGTTGTACCATACATTTTGACAGATTTTTTTTTAATAACCTACGAAATATTATGTTTCGACACAGAGGGTTCAGAATCATGTACTGAATTCATGGTAACAGTTTTCGCGTCGATGTCCCTGCCACCCTGTTTATAACGAAATTAAAAGGAAAACTTTCACGGCTAAGTAGGCTCTACAAGTTAACGGGTAATAATCGACCACCTTATACATATTTGCTGTTGAAAAAACATGTTCTCCCATACATTCCGTATGGGAGAACATGTTTTTCAACTACAATGTTAAGTTTATTGTTGGGATAAATTCATCCCACCTACGGAACCCTTCAATGTGTGTGGTCCGACACGCACTTGGCCGGTGTTTTTTAATATCCTAAGGTCTACAGCTGTTATAGGGAAAAGCAAAAAACCCAATGCGTGTTTAAGTACCTGTGAAACATACGAATTCAAAAGGGTAGGTTCGGAGGTTATAAAATATAAGCTATATTCGAGCACGAGGTCCCGGGTTCAAACTAATTGAAATTCCCAATTTCATATCTTATTTCTTGTTTGAGTGTAGGTAAGTAGGTACTTTTTAGGTGATCGTGAAAAACCCTGGAACTACGATTATTTATAAGTCTAGTTAGAGTGTCGCGCTGCAAAAGAACTGAAACAAACAGGCCAACTTTTATATGACATCTGTACGTGACAGCTCGCCTTACACTCGCGTCACGTCATTGTGGTTTTTTTTTTTCGACGATTTTTGACAGTCTATCTAGACATATTTATAACTTTGCGACTTTTCCCTGGAATTTTAATTTTCTAGAATCGCCAGCTCGTTATGGGCAGGCTTGATGGTTGATGCATGCTTTTATTCCTTCTCTAAGAGAAGGGGCCTTTGCACTGCTGTGGTACTATTAAAATCTGATACTATAATTAAGTACCATAATCACGGATCTCATGACATCACACGATCGCTCATTCATCGAAGTAAGTACCTACCTACCGTGTTTACAGCGAGTGTGCGTGACACTAGAAATTAATTATGTGAACCGGTTCCTCAAGTTCAATGCGAAAATAGACTTAAGACGCAGGTTATAGGCCAGTGACCTTGAGTGGTTAGCTTGCGTGTTTTGTACTAAGCTCACGCAACACGTCGTACGTCCAGCCAGTAATAGGACTCTCCCATCAAGGAGCGGTGTCCCAAATTAGACGCATTATTAATTTATTATACATACAACAAAAGGTATTTTAATAAAACGCGGATAGTAAAAGATCAGTAATTAAATGAAGGTTTCAGAAAAATACGCTCGATAGATTTTGCGTGATACTCAGTTTTTTATTCGTGTTAGACATAACTTTACAAACTAATTTCACTATGTATTACAAACATAATCTAAAATATTCGTATATTAAGTTATTAAGAAAATGCTCTAATTTAACATATATTTTTTCGCTACTCGTTTAGACGTGATCTTCAGTATAAAATAATTAAAAGTCGGTTATCGTCGCCTTAATTATAGCCAACGACTTTTAGTGTAAAGGTATTTAATTAGCATTGCTAAACAGGAGATGTTTGTATGTATTAAGGCCATTTATTTGCATATAGTCTCTATTACGCCACTACAAATGGTCTTGTATCTTCCGTATCCCTTATAGTGCCATTTATTTTTTTATTATAGGTATGTACCTACGTCAACTAGCCCAGTCAATAACAACATCAAACGTCGCAAACACGCACGCATGTAACTACGATTTTTTTATAAGTTGTTAGGTTCCCTGAAAGAAGTTTATACCCAAGTTTGCAACCCTGAAAACCTTGTGCTACTCCCATGGGCCCCATGGTGCTCGAAAAACTGCGAAATTCTGGCACTTGTTTCAGGTTTTTTTTAAATATACCATAAGGACGCGTTCTAGGTACCTAAGTAGGTATGTTTGTATATTTTTGTGAAGCAAGCTAAAGTACAACGGGCAGAAGTAGTCGAAATGGCGTCGGTTGATGAAACCTAGTCCATTTAGTAGTTCATGAATGTAGGATATTTTTTAATATGGGCAGGGGCACCATAAAATTGGCCCATGGAGGGAAAAGTTATACAATCCAGAAAAATGTTGGGTTTAATTTAGGTAAAGTCAGAAGTGGTCCAAATGGCGTCGGCTGATGAAACCGAGTCCATTTATTAGTTCATGAATGTAGGATATTTTTTTACTATGGGCACCATGGGTTCAGAAGCGACGGACTCGGGGACAACCGTCGTCCCCTGCCCGTCGCCCCAACATTCTCGATTTAGGGTAATTTGCCAAGACACGTACCGGCTGAACTAATATAATTTACATACAACAAAGCGACATCTTCGTAAATGATAAACAAAATAAAAAACAAAACCGCTTTAACTTGAGTAAAAAAAAAAAAAAATACTATCATCATAACTATGTCATCTTACCAAAATGAGGTAGGTGGCTAGTCCACCAGTCTTCTGTCTTGGCCATCATTCCGCTATCCCTTATGGTCTACACCGATTCGACCAGCGGAGGAGAAGGTAATAAGCTACACATGAATATAAGTTTCAATCGTTATAGTAGCCATGTACCTACATTATAGACTACCACAGTCACTCTACTTTTTTCCGCCGCGCCAAACAGTTTGCTTAAAATTTTGATAGTACTACCTACCTATTACGTAAATATCTACTTATTTTAAAGTTTTTGTTTTTGCATTTCGATGATAATTATATACATAAAATTAAGATCAAGGTCTTTATTTGTAAGTACCTACTGCGCCTACGTAATTAAAACACCTTTTTATCGCGAGTGTAAGATTTTATCTTCAGACTATGTTGTTGTGAACAATAGGCAGTTATACAACATAATATGCGCTAGACCATTAATTTGATTAAAACCAGAATGAATGAGAATGTGTAGGTATTTACAGTAGGTACCTAAGTACTACATCTATGCTTTGATGTTCCTTTGCCGCATACCATCTGCAAGCGACAACAAGGATCAGATGGTAAAATATTTATAGATAGGTACCTATACTATGTTTAGGGTAGGTATTACGAGTAGGTAAGTCAGTCCTTCACTGCCATGAGTCGAAGGTACACTTACCGTAAGTGTACCTTCGACTCATGGCAGTGAAGGAGCTGTGGTGGGCCACGGTTCATGGGGTTTTAGTCGGTAGGAGTCCGACATACCTACCGTCGAAAAAAAAGGGTTGGTAATGGCAATTGTATAGAGGTGGGAGAAATCGTGCGGTGGCAGAAAATAATTAGTACTTACTCAGGTTGTAATGAATTTTAGGGGAAAACCCACAGCCAGGAAGAAACGACTGAAATAGGCCTTGCATGATAATTTTGCTGAACTGTTAGGTACTACTAATATTAATTTATACTTAAGAAAAAAACGTTTTTATTATTTATTCCCCGGGTAGTTATTCACCCAAAAAGAAGTGTTAATAAACTATTGGATTTGTCTGTTTGATACGTGTCATAAAACAACTTAAAGTTAATCTTCCGCATCCAATCTTCCGATTTTAGCAGAGGATTTTGGCTTTTTAAGACGCAGGAGCATCGGGCACTGAGATAATGCCCCACCCTTCGTATAATTCCACAAGTGCCACTTTATACTCTAGACTCCAATGCACAATGGCCGTCAGAAATCTACAATACGCCGAATTATTTGACCATCACCGCAGGTCAAAGCTGCTCATTATAATCGCAAACCTCATAAAGATAGATACATAATATAATCGTATAAAAACGCGATATTTTCCTTTACGCACGAGATATTAATAAAGACTACATCGTCTGTTTCCGGTCAGTATGTCGAAAACTGTACGTTAGGTCTGTGCTCGTAAAGTGACCATATTTAATTGGAGCAGAAGACCGAAAGGTAAGGAAGTTTTGTTTTTTATTGGGGCTGCCCCCGAAAGACCTAGGTAGGCATAGAAGTGGACTGCAGTGAGTCAATGGTGTGGTTCATAATGCGGAACTTGTTTTTGGGAGGATAGGAGGTTCCATCCTAAAATTAAGTTCTTATTCTTCGTGCAAATAGAAGGTAAAACTTATAACAAGTTCAGAATAATTTCTACCCGGTCTGGAGTCTGACATCCAACATTTTATGTGCTATGTCTATGGGAACTTATTTTTTCTTTCGAGAGTAGTGGCGAAGGTTTCACGTCCTTTGTTGGAGCTACATTTTTTTTTTGTGGTTTTTATTAGTGGGAACTTAAATCGAGATTATTCATTGTGTTTGTGTTCTTTGTGTAAAGTTAGTTTTATTTATAATTGTCCCGCTGTTTAAACATTATTGTTCAAAATGAACTCCAAAAAGCCCCCTGACCCAGATACTCCGAACGAACCTTTTAAACTTTTCCTTGTATTAACTGTTGTGATTGGAAGGTTCAAGTTGTCATTCCGATAGTAAAACCTGGCAAAGATCCTAATGATCATTGCTCTTATAGACGTAGGTATCGCTTTATCGTCCATAGTAATAAAACTTTAGAACAATTAATAAAAAATCGGATAATGGAGGGTAGGAGGCTGCTTCCGGCGACTCAGTTCGGGTTTCTGAAAGATCTAGACAACATTCAGGCCAAATGCCTGAGAATTGTTACTGGAGCCATGAATTCCTCTCAAGTCGACTGTCCAGAACCGCCTCTTTACCTAAGAAGACAGTATTTGGAAGATCGCTGCCTTTCCAAAATATTCTCCCTTTTATCCCATCCTTTACTCCCTATTTTAGAGCAAATCAACCTTTCTTTTAATGATTCTCCTTATTGAACAATAAAACAGTTCCTCTATTGATAAATAGGTACAGAGAGCTTAAACACCTCTTCGTCTGTTTGTCAATATCCAATTCTCTCCGTTTTTTCCACCGCATACGAGACGATTCATTTTGAACCAAAAGCCGTTTTGGGACTAGTTATGTCAAAGAATTCCCAAAACGCAAGAGGCGACTTTGAGTTAGCTCTGGAGCGTTACTGGGAAGGATGGAATTTCTTTTTCACTGACTTGTACAGGAGTGGCGGTTTATTTTCAAAATTCAAAAATAGTTTTACTTTATCAATGTCCGCCAGAAGCATCAGTTTTTACAGGAGAGTGTATTGGTATTTTATAAGCCATCCACTTTATTAAAAATCACCAAATTAAAAAAGCAGTAATTTTTTGGGATTCCCTTAGCAGCATGCAGGCCAAAACCAACTTAGAAGTAAAATTCATAGTCAAATCATAGTAAAAATTAAGAAGGAGCGTATTATTTGATTGTTCCCAAAACGGCTTGGACATCGAGATCGCTTTGATCCCTGATCACTCGGGTATTGTTGGCAATGAGTGCGCTGATTCGTTAGCAAAGTATGCCACATCGAATATATGTATGCCATGTCTGGCTGATCGAAAGCACTACGTAGCTCATAACTACGATTTGCGAAATGGTGCCTAGCCCAAGTTATTCGACTCGTGGGCAAAAACATGGAGGAAAACCTCAAAAACCAAGAACGTCTACTAGGCAGCGATACAGCCCGACATCCAACAAAAACCTTGATTTTTCAAATGCCCAAAATTGTCCAAAAGAATTGTTTCGTCACTTTGTAGACTGCGACTCGGACACTTTTGTAGCCCAGTGTTCCTGAACAAGATCCATGTTCGGGACAATTCACTATGTGAGTGTGACCTTGCGGAGGGTACCTGGGATCACATATGTTTCTCCTGCTCTTTGAACACCAATTCCTTCGACCTCTATCGATTTTTTTTCAAATATAACGTTCCTCTCCCAACAAACTTCCATTCTTTTCTATCCCAAAATCATCCCAATTTTATCCACCTTTTTAATGAAATTGAGGTTCAAAGTGCATAAGTGCCTAATAGAAATAAATTGTTTGACTTTGACTTTGCAAATAATTTATAATTTTAACTGGTGCGTAAAATAACTATGTATTTTATAGTATTTTGTATAAGTTTGTAATTAGAATACATGTTTTTACTAATCCATGTTTTCGTCCTTGCAGCTACTAACATTTATCTACCCACAAAGTACAAAGTCCGACGGCCTGCCACTTTGCGCTGGCGCAGCCGTGTCAACGTGACACTGGCAGAATAGTCGACACCGGCTCAATTGCCAAGAAAGAGGAAAAAATTAAATAAATAGGAACCTATTTTTTGTAAAATAAAGTGCTACATTTTTTTATCAATAGTTACTTACTTTCAAGACCAGTACCTACCTACATTGATCATCATTTCAGCCGAAAGACGTCCACTGCTGGACGAAGGCCTCCGCCAAGCACCGCCACTTCACCGGTTCTGTACTTCCCGCATCCAGCGGATTACTACGGCCTTCACACTTCACCCGTTCACCTTGTAGGAGGCCTTCCAACGCTACGTCTTCCGGTACGCGGTCACCACTCCAGAACCATTCGGCTCCATCGGCCATCTGTTCTGCGAGCAATGTGCCCTGCCCATTGCCACTTAAGTTTGGCAGGCCATTGATATGCCTACACATTAATAAACTTCAAGTTACCTACCGAATTTTGTTGTTGTCTGTAGATAGGTACCTCGGTACTATCGCCTATGAGCGTACGGCGTTAATTCATAAATAGAGATAATTAACAAAATAATTGAACTCGTTTTATTTTACTTCCCATAGCAAGTACGTACTTACCTATTCTTTAATCTACCTTTTAATTACAGACTGTGTCATTTTATGATCACGTCCAAGGTAGAATTACTTAGGAAGTAATTGATATAAGAGCGATACTTACATATAAAATGTTTGGTTTACTGTTTTTCTACTTTGTTAGTTAAACTATTTGGAACAGGAAATAACTGTGAAAAACTAGATTCTAGAACCCTGATTATCTACGTTAAATTCATGCAGTTCAACTAACAAATCTACTGAAGTGAGGTAGGTCTATTCTTGCACAGCTCCATTTAGCAGGATGTGCAAAGCCTCTATATTCTACGAGGCGGATTGATTCTGATATTCTTGGACTTCACCTACCCACATTGCTCGCAAAACGGATGGCCGATGGCGCCGAAAAGTTCTAGAGTGGCGACCGCGTACCGGAAGGCTAAGCGATGGTAGGCCACACACGGTGTACCGATGACCTGGTGAAGGCTACAGGAGTCCGCTGGATGCGGCAAGCATAGGACCGGTCGATGTGGCGACGCATGGGAGAGCCCTATGTCCAGCAGGGCGTCCTTCGGCTGAAATGATGATGATGAACTTCTGAGCTGGACTGTATATGTGATTTATTGTCAAAGACTCGGTTACTGCTAGGGCATTCAATGTTCGGCGAACGCCTACACTAGCTTCGTAGGGTGCGTAATCCTGTTCAGTTTTCAATGATTTACTTAGTTAACTTGGTCTTCAATCCCCCAGGTTTCCTATCAACATGTCGCGCCTGATCCTCTTCGTAACAGTGATATGGCTGTCCACGGCGGCTGCGCAGTTCGGCGTCTTCAGTTCAATCAAGGATCGCGTCACCAAGGAGATATCCGCTATCGCAAACCCCATTCATAAGACTATCGTATCAGTGGGGTTTAGTCAGTGTAAGTACACTTTACCTACTGCCGAAAATCTAGGTAAAGTGAGCTTAAAGTGAGTGTCAATAATGTCTCTCCCTAGCGTGGAATGACAGCTCACTTCACCTAAGTTTTTACGGTAAGATTTGTACAGAATACAGCTGGGCTCAAATAGTATTCACATAAAGATGTTAAATCAAAGTACAGCAGACTCGAAAAGAAAAAGAAGTAGGGACAATCTAACACCGTCTCTCCCTATGTCTCTACGAGTGTCCGTGGTGTTTCTTGCCCGTTCTTCTCCATATGAACCTACAACACTTTGGAATGGGCATCTAGGTTCATCTTTCTGACTGACCGACTCCTTGACAATTCAAAAGTGTCTGTAATTGGAAAAAAAACAAAAAAAAAATGCTTTGAGTTTGAGTTCTACCTCAAACGTTCTTCAAGCTCCTGCTCTACCTACGTCGTCATGCGCAAAGTAATTATGCAGAAAGAGCCAATATTCTTTAATACGTTATCTGAAGTATGTTTTTAGTATACTCTTACTCTTAGTCTTGTGTGTGTTACTCTTGTGTACGGTTAAATTAAGCCACTAGTTTATATCGTTCTATTTTTGACAAAGACTGGCAGACAATGGTGCCGATTCTCTTGTCACAAATGCCTCTAAACTAGACTAAAAATCACTAAAATTTAGTTTAATCCTGTCAAACGACGATTTTCCATTCTGAAATAGACTAAAGTGACACAACTTAACTATATTTTAGTTTGACAGCACTAAGATAGTACTGAGTTTTTAGTTTAGTGAAAATGGCAATTTTGCTGTTCTGAATTTGACGTTTTTCACCTAAAATATTTATTGTAAAAGACCAAACCAGACTAAACCTAACAATTTTTAATCGCAATTAAAAAGGTGTGGGGTAAAATAAGTTGTCATGAACTAAAATTCACACCAACATCTCGACTTCATGTGCAAAAACAGTACTGTATTTATTTTTTCTTTTGCTTTTATCTCGAAAATGGTGAGGACGCACCATTATCGCAAAAATAATGAAAATTTCGACCCCCTTTATGAAACCCTAAAACTCAACATGTTGGTAATATTTTTTTCATATTTTCCATACAAAAAGTAAAATATTCCATATAAAATACGTCGAGGCTGCACCCCCTGCGCGCCTCCGGCTCTAAAAAAAATCGGGTACCACGTGGATTCGCGATTGTCAAATTCGTTTTAGTCGTATCAAAATTATTTTTTTAATTTAGAGAATTTTATTTGCAGAATAGCGTTAAGATTCTCATAGCCAAAAGTAAGAAATTTTATTGATAGTTTAGTTAGTTTAGTTCGGTGTACAAGAGAATCGGCACCATTGAGTAACGCAGGTGGAGAAGGAGCATTTCAGATAGACGTGTTACTGGGGAGAATGTTACGCCGCTTTTGACGTTCCAAAAGTGCTGCCTAATAATTTGAATCAACGTTTTTCGATGAGGAAGATTCCAATAGGGTACATTTAAATACACATAAAATGGAGTTATGTATGTTCTTTTCCCAGGTAGGCACGTGAAGAAACTCCTGGGAGTGGACTACGACGCATACAATAACTCTGAACCTAATATGAATGAGCTGACACTCCACTTTATCACCCGGTGAGTTCAGTTGCTTGCTTAGTTAGGCAGTTGAATCTGAATAGCCATGAGATTGACATCATTGGCAGGGAAGATGGAGTGTGCTGTAAAGGTTTAGTGAACTGGGATATAAATTTGCGTGTATTAAAGAGTTTGAGTATATATATATTGAATTTACTTATTAAAAATCTTATATTCATTCACTGATAAACAACGCACAGACTAAACCGCTGGGTCTAGAAGCATGAAATTTTGGACAAGAGTTCCATATATAATGAAAGTATTTTCGAATTTTCAAAAATCCTTCCTCAGTCCTTACTGAGGAAGGATTTTTGAAAATTCGTCGCCTGTAGCGGTTAAATAGGAGATGAAAGTTTGTATGGAGTTTTGTCTTTTTTGCGTATAGTGAAAACCTCGTGATTATTTTACAGGGAAAGATAAAACCCGTTTGAAAAAAAGGTCCTCGAGGTTCTCGTTATCACTAATAGAAGGCATTAGAAGTATCTTAGAGCTGTGCACGTTTGTTCTATATATGCATTAAGTACGAGGTTTTCAACCCAACAAATAAATAAAAAACAATGAATCTTTCTTTACGAGATTTTCACTGCACGCGGTGACGATAGTTACCTCATCAAGTATTCTCATCGTTTTCCAGAAATGTGAACGTCTCATACAAGCTGACAGCTGCCGCGGCGCTGATCCCCCAGTCGGGCTGGTTCAACCCTCAGAGGCCGCTCAAGATCTACCTCCACGGTTTCACCGATGACCCGTCTAAGGAGAGCTTCACGAGCCTTAGTGCTGCTTTCCTGAATCAAGGTAAATGTTTAATAGATCAGTAGATTAAGACATACGTAGACCATAATCTTCATTGATTAGTCACAGATATTGACAGTCATGTCAATATCTGTGACTGCGTTGTTCCTATTGCTAATAACATGAATAGTCATATTCATGTTATTAGCAGTAACAACACAGCTGCCGCCTGATAAACTCTCTGTCAGCATTTACTTATACGACTCCCGTAGTCACATTGTTCGATTGCTGACCCCTTGACAATTCAAAAGTGCCCGTACCTAACTGATTTATTTGAAATAAATGCTTTGAGTTTGAGTTATTTATGTGTGTCTCATGAGATATTTCATCTCTATCGCTAAGTTTGGCAATGCATCAGATAACATTTTGCTGCTGCTGTCGAATAAGATATCTCCAGCCCATTAGCGTTTGCCAGTATAACACAGAATTCCTGTTCTGCTCCGTGTGGTGTAGGACGTAAAGAACAGACCAACCCATTTCTTCCCGTGGGTGTCGTAAAAGGCGACTAAGGGACTCACTAAAGAATGGGCAGGAGCGTTCTCTATGCATTTTAACACCATACTGCGATCGCCAACCCGCCTGCCAAGCGTGGCGTTTATGGCAAATCCACCCATTTGGGGGAGGCTTATGTCCAGCAGTAGACGTCTTTTCGGCTGAAATGATGAATGATGATGACCGTAATTGCGAAACACACTTTCAATCACAATCGGAGAGTTTAGAAAGATATTGCTAATCCATTGCTTCATAAGTTTGGAAAATTCGTCTGCTTAACCTCATAAATAACGCAAGGAACGTGAGTGAACTGTCAAAATCAAACCCACTGCCCCGTTGGTCTCGTGGTCGCAAGCGCAAGTACTGAGCGTGGAGTCCTGGGATCGATTCCCGTGTCGGGCAAAGTTTAATTGGACTTTTCCTTTAGGAATTTCTTAGCAACAGCCCGGAGTTCGGGAGTTGGCGGTGTGATACCGCCGTGCCTCGGAAAGCACGCTACGCCGTTGGTTCTGCGCCTGATCTCTCCCCGGTCGTGTCGGATTGCCGTCTCATCGGACTATACAGGGTGGCAGGGACATCGACGCGAAAACTGATACCATGGATTTAGTACATGATTCTGAACCGCCCTGCATTGACATTTTTCGTCGGTTATATAGAATAAAATTTGCTATTCCATAGAAAAGTGCAATTCCCACGCGGTCAAAATGTATGGAACAGCTGGAATACAATTGATGTTGCATAGAGCAGAAATATTGGGTCTCCACCTATGAAATTGGCGTTTTTTTTCTCACAAATAGAGAACCTTGTCACTTCTATGAATTAAAATATTCATCAATTGCTTGGTATTATATCAAATAATGACCTTCATAGACAACTACCAATAGTTAAAAAAACCTTATTACTTATAGTTTATAAACATAAAAAATACCTTAAAAATTACTCCTCATTTTAAGAAAAAATAAAAGATAGAAAAAGTATTTATTGAGACTCGCACAGGAAATCACACATTAAACTAAAACACACACAACACTCACTCACTCACTCACTCATTTTGTTAGCAGAAATAACCACTATTTGTTTTAACTTAGCCAAAACTTATTTTTGTCGCTTAATCTAGTGGCATATTACGTTATCTTAGTTTTTAAACATTAGTGCATAAAAGTTTTAAAACATTAGTGTTCATGGTTATTATATTAAATTAAGAAAATGTTAGTATGAAAAAAGCAACTTCTTTAAAATTCTCCATACAAAACTCTGATTTCATAGGTGGGGACCTAATATTAAATCACATTTTATAAGACATGGTAACCATATCTATAAAAAAATACCTGCAGCAGAACCTGACACTGAAATGGTCCGTACTGGTTGTGACCACCGTGTTTATTCGTTGTCAGGTGACTTCAACGTCGTGGCTCTGGACGCGAGCTCTCTGATCAGCTGGATGTACCTGCGCTCCACCACCATGGTCCGGTTCATCGGCGAAGAGTTGGGGAAGATGATGGCTGCAATGGTTTCTGGTGAGCTTTACCTTCTATCATATACAAATGGAGAACAAAGCATGGACCTTATAATGAGGGTCGTCAGAATAATGCAATATTGGTAAGCGCACTGGTTAAGCGTTGGGTTCTTTGCCATGGGTCGAGGGTTCGATTCCCACACGGAACTTATATTTATAAGGCATAAACTTAGACGGTTGTCCGGGGTATTATTGCATGTGAGATTCGTGTAAACACACCCCCAATAGCCATACATATAGTACAATAACTATAGTAGGATAACTCCTCATGTGGAGTAGTTATGCAAAGATTAAAAAGATATGACACAGACCCGAGGTTATAAAATTTTGCCACAGTTCATAGTCCATACGACCACACAACTTTTTGACCACTCTTTGGAATCGTTACGTTTTGTATTGTGTTTTATTCGTAAAGAAAAAGGATTTAAATTTTGAAAAAAACATATTACATATTCCACACTTTAATTTTGGTAAACTACTTTAATTATGTTGAATACTATTATCTATTTTTTTTCTATCTAACTGAACAGACAGCTGCTGGGGAGTTTGTTGCGCCACTTCTTCTTCCCAGCTAACGCACTAGGAAGTGGTGAAAGGTGGGATTTTGGGGGACTGTCTTATGTTATTTTGACGTTCGAAAAGTGCTGATTCTCAGCCTAGTTTGAATAAATGACATTTGAATTTGAACTTCATTCTAGATATTTGGGCCGTGCGATACACGATTACTTGCACCTTACTGCATCCAACTAAATAGCAAAAATAAGTCTAAATTATGAACCTATTATTGTTTTATTTTCAAGGGACGCCTTTATTTACCCTCTTTGCCTATGCGTATTCAAAGACAATCGTATTAAGGAATAAACTCCATTCTTGCATCGGAGCTGACACACACACACACACACACACACACACTTTTTTTACGAAAATTGCACATCCTCATTTCCATTACTTTTTCCAGCCGGTCTCCACCCATCCAACATCCACCTAATAGGCCACAGCCTTGGCAGCCACATCTCAGGCTTCGCAGGCAAAACCTTCATGATGCTGACTGGCCTGCGTGTAGGCAGGATCTCCGGTCTGGACCCCGCGGGGCCCTGCTTCTCTGACGTCAACGTCACGTTCAGGCTCAACATTAATGACGCTGACTTCGTTGACGTTATACATACTGACGCTGGAGTTTATGGAATGAATGAACAGATCGGTGAGTTGGACAATGAAGGTGGTTTACACAGCTGTATTCCACAAACTCTTCATGTTCCTGTGTCTTTTTTTGAATATATTTATTTAGTATCTCCAACAAAAGATATAAACAACTCACAAGACATGACACGTAAATAATGGGCAAAATAACAATATCCTAACAACATTTATTAATCTCATATGGCGGTAGGTAATGTAGGGGTTGGCTCTACCATTTCGACTTCTTTCGATTTTCGAAAACTTTTGTTGCAACTAAACATAACATAACCATGGAATAGTAATACTTAATCCATTACCAACAGCTTCTGGCAAGTGGAGGTTCCTCTCTTCTGCATCATTATCTTTCTGTTCTTTTTACATATTACTGTTATTTATTTATTTATTTATATATACTTTATTGTACACCAGATTATACATTACATAAAGAAAAAGTAATACACTATAAAATATACAATGGGCGGCCTTACTGTTGGTCGGCGCAACACGATTTTTTCTTCCATTCTATCCTGACAGCCGTCACTGTAACTCTTTCTTTCATATCATCCCTCACACAAACCATCCATCTTTTCTTTGGTCTTCCTCTCCCTCTCCATCCGTCAACATCAGACGTTCCTCTCGTAACCAACAAAATTCCGCCTTCAGGTCACATAGACTTCTGGCCGAACACCGGCTCCAATCAGCCGAGCTGCCTGCCCACGTTACTGCTAGCGTCGTGCAGTCACGGCAGAGCTTGGAGTTTGTTCAGCGAGTCGGTGAGCAACCCGCGCAGCTTCCCCGCCGTCAGCTGTCCGGACTGGCAGGGGTTCAGGACTGGAATGTGCAATTTTAATGATTCGAGGTAAGAATAAACGGTATGAGGTCATTGTGATATTTTCTGGGGTACGCTTAATGTAGTGACCTTTTTTTATGTAAGTCTGGCAGTTGGCTCATGATGACCTTGAATTATAATTAGAATTTCTTTATTTTGCTTAAAATATGGTACATAATAGGTCTTAACTTAAATATACGAAGTTCCACATATTTTGCTTACTTACTATTTCAGAGTGCAAAAACTACCTTTAATAAAATTATATACAAAAACACTTCAATTGTTACTATTGAGATCAATATTAACAATCACGCAATATAATAATAACAGTCACGCATACAATCAAAATGGAACTAGCATATGATTTATTGGATCTTTTTCATTCCATGTTTTTCATTGACAGTTACGTAAGTTTAACATTTTCGTTCGATTCATGTATTCGAAAATCATGTCTTTTTTAAAGATTATTTAAATTAAATCAAGATTACTTGCCTTTTATGTCACACACAGTCACAGTAATAAAATATAGTTTATTATCATGCCGCAAGATATTTTTTCCCTAGATCAATTATTACTTTAGTTATAAACGAAATAATCATTGAGACTTACTTAATTTAGTTCCGTGCTCGAACACTATCAAAGACCGCACGCGATATCCAACTTTAACACAGTCAGTGCCAGGAGCCCTCCTGGAGGGTTCACCTTGGGATGGATATGGAATGCCGGGAGCCCTTGCAGAGGACTCATTTTAATTGTAGGCGAATACAGCATTCTAAACCGTAAAAATATAATCCGATGTATATTTTAACAAGATTTATTAGTATATGCGTTGGTTTTAAAATCCAAGCATTAAATATTTTTTGTTCACGGTTACAAATACACACAAAACAAAAATTAACGATTAGAAACTGCATATGAGCATAACCCACAAGACCTCTTGAAAACACAATTTTACTTCGTTTTACAGTGTTTTATAACATGGTTTTAAACCTAATGCGGTTGACCGTCGGCGATGGTTTTAACTTTAGCGCAAACGTAATGCCGGTAACCCTCCCGGAGGGTTCACTTCCAATATGCATGGCATATGTGTTATATGAAAAGTGGGTGTGGTTTAGCACATAGTGGAGAGGAGCTTGCGTGGAAATAGTCTTTAGGTTGCCGTCTTAACTCTGGCAATCGACTGCTATGTTGTTATTTGTGGGAGAGGCATAGTATGGCCTATATATAAGGCAAGCTTCTTTAGATCATCCAAAATTCCAAAGGGATGGAGGACTGCATGATCCTAGCAGGAAGCTATACGAGTAACCTAACCAGACTCCACCAGACTTCAGACTTAACCTAGTGTACGATTATTTTTTTTTAACTTATCATGTTATAAGTTTTTTTACTTACACGACTGTATGGATTCTGAGGTCTGAACTAAAGGTTTATTACTAAAACATATGTGTTCCTGTCCGCAGCCTGATGGGGTACGCGACGCAGCCCGGTAAAACAGGCTCCTACTTCCTGCAGACAGCCGGCGAGGCGCCGTTCGGTCTGGGCATGAGGGGCGTGCAGTACGTCAACAACGAGGGACTCGTCCAGAACATAGGGAACACGATCGGTTGACCAGGCTGCTAGATGCATACGTCAGAGGACCCACCGGTTTTTATTGAAAGGCTAGAATATTAACGTCGTTTGTGTCTCTGAATACACCTAATACGGTTAAATTATTTGGCAGATCATACAAATTCAGTTTGTTTTTTAAATTCATTTGGTAGATAGAACCCATCTGGACACAGACAACAAGCCCTTAATCTGCTGGCAAATCTATAGAGACAAAACCCATTGATTTATATAAAAAAGATAATTCAATGGTTTGTCATAGTTACTTTATACAAACTGCTTACAGTAAATTGATTTGACAGTAGATTGACTGGAAGTTGATTAGTCTTTCAGAGGCTGGATATCACTATAATTCTATGTATTTCAGCAAGTATGACAGCAAGAGTGTGCTGCTGTTGCAAACTTGCAAAAAAAGGTACCATTCCGTACCCGACCGCAGGAGGCAACTGCAGGTGACGTGTCGCCGCGACACGACTGGTTTCTATGAATCTCTATGAAATACCTTCCGTAGCTAGCGACACGTCGTCGTTGGCAGCTACGGGTGAGCGTCAGGCGACACGTGCAGCCCGACCGCAGACCAGTAGTGCCGCCAACTCTCCAGCGATAACACGTTTTTCTATGTTCTATCTACCGACTGGAATACGGGCTGCAGCGACTTGACGCCGCGACGTGTCTCCGCGACATGACAGCGCGACACGTCACGTGCCGTTGCGGCCTGCGATCGGGTACGGAATGGTATCTTAATGCCGTTTGCCCGAGGACTCGTCTCAATTACCCTTAAGTGCCATGCCACACGGTGCGTTGCGATGACGTGCGGCCACAAAACGATAAATCGGGACGGGGTGATGCGTTGCGTAGTGTTGTTTGTAGGTATTATCGGAGGGGATAGAGACGTTGCGTCGTCGACGTAAGCGGCAATGCGGTGTCGCAATGCAACGCCACTTACTACGACGTCGCAGCATCTGAGTTGGGTGTGTCTTACAAGACGAAGCCCCTCTGTCGTCGCAGTGCGTCATCCACGAAATAGCTGTTTCACATTTTATCTATTCCATGGCATTATCCCTCGCTGCTTCGCTGATAAATACCTAGTAATATTTAGCCGTTAAGTACTTACTTAGATGTTGTTATTGAACATAAAATAAAACATGAATTTTATTTTTGGAATTTGATTTTATTGCGCGTTTTCTGTTTACCCCGCTTAAGATTTAGTCAAAACGGTGTGAAAATTCAAAATTGCAGACGACGCCTCCGAGTGTATGTCATTAGGTCGACATGTCATTAAGTCGACCTGTCATTAGGTCGACATATCGTTTGTTCGACAGTTCATTAGTGCGACAAGAATGCACAAATATAAAACTAATGACATATCTAAACTAACTATAAAGACCTTTCGACCTAAGGACCTGTTGACCTAATGACCTAAACTTGATTGCACACAACTTCGCGTCCGCTCATAACGTAATCAACGTAATCGACTTAAAACCTAGACTTCTCCTCGGTCAAACTAGCCCTATTTTATCTGGTAAGCTAGGACTACAGTATAGTACGGCAAGC
Source organism: Agrochola circellaris (assembly GCA_914767755.1). Taxonomy (NCBI): domain Eukaryota; kingdom Metazoa; phylum Arthropoda; class Insecta; order Lepidoptera; family Noctuidae; genus Agrochola; species Agrochola circellaris. Next base: position 18,613,684 of record OU611850.1, on the reverse strand, counting down.
TAAGCACATTAGGGTAGAAAATAGTAAGAAATAATGAGAATTTATGCTAGTAAGGATCAACAATAAAAAAGGCAAATTAAATTCAAATTGAAATACGGTACCGGTATTGGGTACGGTATCGGGGTACTGTCCTGAGGCTCTCCTCCTAGATTTAGCGTCACGCTTCGGCTGAGCTGCCAACGTGCGTAGATTGAGAGCAGCCGGCAGGCTGTAGTAGACATCACGCTGGCTTCAAGCAAGCATGGTATAGAGGACTCTTCAAAGTACGAGCTCAAACTCACACCATCCGAAGTCCTCCAGAGTCCGGGACAATAAACCGACTCTTCTAACATGGAGCGCATTTTACCTGTGTGTAGGTACTTTTAATTAATTTAAACAAAGCGCTCCACGCTTTTTGATTTACTCATAAGATATAAGAAGTGACAAGTTGCATAGGTACTTATATCGTAACTAATACAAGTTAATTTTTAAAATTCAACCCGTGAAATACTTATTATTGAGTAGTTCCGATGGCCATCTGTTGTCTTCATCATCAGTTCCACTTCACTAAATGGTGCTTTTCGAGAGCAAGTGCACGATTATAAAAAATACCCAAACCCCAATCCTCAATTTCTCCAGGATCCCATCATCAGATCCTGACCTAATGGCAATAGGAACATCTCGGAAGTATACCCTTTCAAACTAAAAAAGAATATTGCAATATCAATGACGGAGTTACGACAGAACATACTTAAAAAAAATATAAAAATATATTCATAAATCACAACATTCCATACAAAACACGTAACACAGTCTGTACACCAAGCAAACAATTTGATTGTTCCGTCTTACACCCCACACCACCATATTCACATATTTAGGCTCCTCATATCATACTCACATAACACACAAACACACTCATACACACACACACACACAGTACAAATAATCATACGTTTTCCAGACACATACACAGAATTCACCACACAGTAATTTCCTACTTAAATTTAACTTTTAAATGTCACTTTAAATTTAAGTTTTATTTAAGTTTTTTTTTATATCAAATTTTAAGAAAATGTCCGATATTCATAGTTTAAATACCAGGAATAAACACAACCTTGCTGTACATCGCACACGTCTCCACAGAGTAGGCAACTCGTTCATGGGTCAATGTATACGCTTTTACAACAAACTTCCCATTGACATTAGAAACTTACCCATTAAACGATTTAAAAACTGTATTAAAACCAAACTTTGTAAAAAAGGGTACTATAAAATTTCAGATTATTTAGAAGATAAAAAAGCTTGGGATTGAGCTGCTCGCTCTGCTAAGCCTTGTGAAAACCAAAAAACTTGACATTTTGCTTATTCATCACAATAAACCAGTTTTATATACATATTGACATTGTTGAAAATTATATTCAAACTGCACACGATTACCTACTTTGTAAAGTATTATATTATTTTAATTATTGTGAATGTGAGGACTATGTGGATATTTTATTTTTATTTTTTCTCTTTCATTAATTTTTTCTTTCTCATTTAGTTTTAATGATGGTCTGGCAGTTTTGAGTAGTTGATGCGGCCTAGACAAATGTCCTTTCTTTGGTATTGTTCGTCGAGTTGAGCTCCTTCAGTTTTGAGTTGAGCTCCACGATTACTGACAAATGCTTGCACTGACTGGACAGGTCCACTCAAATCTGTGTGGTTCTTTCCTCAAAAGACCATTTCAGACACTGATCCACATGGTCCTCATATGACTTGACCAAGATTATGTCTGGACTTTAAAAGAGACTACGACCTCTGAGTTTGTTTCGGCCTTTCTTCTCAGAGTAGTCAGATAGGAAACACCGACCTCATCTAGCTTATTTTTAATATTTTTTTATATGACGTGTAAAAGTGATTCCGATATCCTATTTACAGAATAAACAATTTCATTTCATAAGTTTCATTTTTTTTTAAATTTTAATTTTTTCATCTTTTATTCTGGTAAGCAAATATATGTATTTTCTTTCTAGAACAATAATAGATCATAATATACTCTTTCGAATCATATCAGCTTACCAGCTCTCAATTTCCATAAGGTATACAGTGTCCAAGTGGCAGTAGAACACTGACTCCTAAGTCACAGGTTCTCCTAGTTTAGGAGTCAGGGTTTCAGCTTTTGTACGCCTTAACTATTGTGAACTTACTAGATATTAAGCATATTGTAAGGATTTGTATCAATAAAGTATATTATTATATATACAATGTGAAATTTTATTCGTTTGCATCGTCTTAAGCGGCCATTGTACTCATCATTATGAACAACTTTCACTATGGGGCAAAACCCGAAATCGCGAAAAAAAAAACAATTGTTCCATACATTTATGTTCGCTAGTTGTTTTTCGCGATTTCGGGGTTGGCCCCAACTAAATATAAAAATATACTTTCTTTATATACAATTAAGACCGCGCTACTACCGCCATTACGGTAGCAGACGCAATGTCGCCCGCCTTTGTTGTATCTGTGGTAGTGTTAGAACAATTGTGAAAAAGTACCTGTTTGTTAGGGAATAGGAATTGATATTGTAATTTAAAGGATTAAATGTCGTTTCTTTTATTACAAGTAAGGTTTTTATTATAGTTATTTTTAATGTTATATTTTATAATTAGTGTTGAACAAACATGTAAATAACAAATATAAAACCTTTTATTACAGAGAAATTCAATTGTGTTTTGATTATGACGGTGTCATCTCACCTAACCACCGAACAAATACCATTACATATATATATAAACATCCGAATTGATACCTTCCTCCTTTTGGAAGTCGGTCAAAAATGATTAGTATTGAAATTGATAGATTCACCGGAGTTTATTAAGTTTATTTCGAAGGATAATTCTGCTTCTTAGCGTGTCGATGAGAATCTAAATAGAGTCGGCCCAGAATTTGGCAACGAATTTGGCACCTTCAGTAGCGCCCTTCCTGGCGCCTACCACCACCTCTAAAGCAGTATTACTTTAGTGTGGGAAAGAGATGAAGCTCTACAGCACGCTTAGCATGACCACAATAGAAACGGGACTTGTCGGTGGAAGAGTAGACAAAATGACAGATAAACAATCACAATCTGTCATTTTGTCTATTCTTCCGTCGACAAAACCCGTTAAAACCCGTTTCTATGGTTGTCATGCTACGCGTGCAGGGCGTATAGCTCCATCTCTTTCCCCCACTGAAGTAAGATTAAAATAATACTGCTTTATAGGTGGTGGTTGGCCACCTGTAACGTGCAGGCAACAGGATAATTAAAACGAACATTAAAACTTGCATTTTCTTTATATATTTTTTCTTCTAGAATATTATAAGTAAAACAACAACAAACAACCTTTGCATATCGGGACATAACAAAATATATAGGTACTTAGGTATATATAATATAAGTTTATCATGTACTTGGCACATTATTCTGTAAATAACAACGTACAGGAGGCCGCACGTAAAGCTCCATTTACACGGTGCAAGTTTATTGCCTGTGGCATACTATAAAATTTAAGTAGCAATTGACTGGCATCGTCTAAACAACACGTAAAATTATTGCACTGAAATTTGCATGCAATAATTGCCTCGGTGTAAACAGAAGTTGCAATTATTAAATGACAAAACTTGCGTGCCATTTTATAGGAATCGCACGCGTGTAAACACTTGCATGCAATTCTTCAAAGTGCGATTATTGCTCTTGAAACTGTCAGAGAAATTTGCAGTTTAAATGGAGCATACATTTTGTGCTTGAGCTGACCGTAGTACGGAGTTTCAATATAAGAGGCCAGCTTATACTGGTTTTGTTACAACTGACGTGCAGCCTACTGTTCCTACCAACTAGTAACTGACACATTATTTATGTAAGTATAATAATTACAGCCATTTTTTGTCATAAAACATAATACAACTTCTAAGATTTAGTAAGTACAAGTATATTTATGGGAATATTAAACTATACATATTAATATTTTACGACGAAATGAATTATGACTGTATTTTAAATGAAAATGGAACCTTTACCTCTTACTGAACAAATACATTAGAGTCTAAAATTAAAATAAGGACTTAAATATAATTGATTCATATTCACTGATTATTCAAAAAGTTATAATGTGAACAAAACACGAGACAACAAGAGACATCAAATCATCAATAGGTAATTCTAAAGCGGGTTATAATAATGTAATAAGAATAAAACAGCATCATCACCCATGTAATAACGTATCCTTGGCAGCATTGGACAGGAACCTCACAACCGCGGTGTCTTTATACGTCAGCCCCATGGCACCGGTAGCGAAGGGCTCCTCGCCAAGTGTCTGCAAGTAGTATATACCCCTGGTGTTGGCGGGAGTGCCGTAACCCATAACACTGAAAAATAAATTATATTTGTGGTGTTAAACAACACGCTTCTTGCTCAAAGTAATGCAACTTATTCGGACTATTTAAGTTTGCAATGTACAAATTGTTAAGTAATTGTGCACTCATATGTAATTGAAAACGGTAATAAATAAATAAAATAAATAAATTAACTTGTGGGTGTGGAGCGGCGTCTCGTAATGCCTTCCGCTTTCAAATTTAAATATTTATCGGTATAACTCCTGAAGTCCTCGAAATCTCACCTCGTATCATTGTAGTTACACATGTCATGCCTGAACTCGTAGTCACTGTTGCAGCTTACTGCTATAAACGCCTCAGGCGTCTCCACCGACTGGGCAAAGAACTCCCAAGCGCGGCTGTGGCTACAAGTCTGCAACAAACAGTTCGGCTGCTCCTCGCCACTGTTCGGCCAGAAATCTACGTGTCCTGCGAATGTCATCGAGATTTTTATTAGGCTGGCAAGCAGGCCGACGGCTTATCAGATAGAAAATGGTTACTGAAAGACCCTTTCGAAGCTGGTACCGTTCTATTTCATCAAAGATGATCAATGAATAAATCTGCCTAGCCTTTTCCCAACTATGTTGAGGTCGGCTTCCAGTCTAACAGGATGCAGCTGAATAACAGTATTTTATATGGAGCGACTGCCTATCGGACCTCCACAACTTGGTAAGACTGGTTTCGGGTTTCTGACGACCCGTAACGACTGTCAGAGATCTACGAATGACAGCCGGGACCCGGGACCAACGGCTTAACGTGCTTTCTGAGGCACGGAAGAGTCTCGGTATGTAAAGATGGTCACCCATCCACGGAACAACACCGGGAAGCGTAGCTTAACCTGATGGATCGATCCGTGCGGCTGTTATTACTTAGCCACGAGCTAACGAAATCAAAGATGGATAAGCTGCAAAAATATTTTGATGTCAGTACTATTGTAACATAACAGTCGTTTCAAAAGCTTTAAGAAGCTTTTTCAATAGTGCCATTCCCGTGTGGTTGCCAGGCACAACGAGAAAGACCACAGCGTCCACAGTTCAATTGATACGGTTCCTATTTACTAACAACCTTTTCTAAGATAACACATCATGACACCTTGCTTTGACTGGGACTGATTTTAACTAGCACACGATAGGCCGCAGCATCATCTCAACTACTGATCACACAGTTATCACATTCCTAGCACGGCAATAATTGCATCACAAAATAACTTACCAATTTGTTGGTCCAATCCATAGACTCCTGCGTCAGTATGTATGACATCAACGAAGTTAGCGTCCTCCTTGGACAGCCTGAGCGTGGGGTCGACGTTGCCGAAGCACGGGCCGGCCGGGTCCAGGCCGGAGATCCTGCCGACGCGTGATCCCGACTCCGTGTGGAACGCCTGTCCAGTGAACCCTGCGATGTGGCTTCCGAGACTGTGGCCTATCAGGTGAATTTTTTGGGGATCCAAACCAGCTGGAAGGAGATTATTGATCCTATTAATAAAAAATCTAAATCACTGTAGTTACTTTGCAAACTTTTAATGAAATATTCACGGCCAAGTGAAGGATTCACAAACACATTTCAATGTGTGTCTGTTCGGATCGCGGGTCAGTACGAACAACATGCGCGCGAACTTGCAATGGTCGCTTAGACGCTTTCCAAAGATATCGTTGAAGAGTAATACTTAGTATGGAATCACAAGCATATGGTACATTGTCTACATTTATACGCTAAAGTAAATTACTAATTACACCAATTAATAGTCAATGACGTAAAATACATAACACCTCTTGATCCACGTTGCTTGATAGCAATCATTTTGTTTCGCTTTGTACAGTAGTAGGTTAAAGTTTTAAATAACCAACTGAAATAGGTACTTAGACAATGAGTCAACATCAAGACTGTTAAACTCTTTTATGCGAATGGCATCGCGTTTTCTAAAGAAGTGGAAAGTTCAGAACTTACCGCGTACCAAGGCGGCGAGGGTTTTTCCAAGTTTCTCGCCTATGAACCGAACCATAGTGGTGGCCCGCAGGTAGAAAGAGGCGATCAGCGAGCTCGCGTCCAGTGCCAGGAGGTTCCCCGGACCTGGCAACATAAAACACTCCTAAGACAACATTTTACAAGGTAACAAGTAACAATTTGCAACGTCAGTTAGCAATAGCTGACTGCCCAAACAGGCACTAGGTAAAAACATGTTACAATGATTTTTTCCCGGATTTTTTGAGGTTTTGTGTCTACTTTAGATATACTGTTTCATAATTTAACATTGAAATCGACAGTCTTAAGAAATTTCCTCTGAATTTTGCTCGAGTGACGGTTTACCTTCGGATGCTTCTAGAGCAAAAAATGCACTGCTCATGGTCTGGAAGCTGTCCTTCTTGGGGTTATCGGTGAAACCATGCAAGTAAATCCGCAGGGGAAGATTCGGGTTGAACCACCTCTCCTCAGGGAACTCTTCCGGGGCCGTCGTCAAGTTATAGATGATGGTTTTAGCGCTGTAGAAAATTGAAGATTACTAGTTGGGTTAAACACGGGACATACTTTAAGGAAGTGTAGAACTCATGAAAATGAATAAGTTTTACTAAGGGAACAACCTTGAAATCACAAAAAAAATCAGCTGCGCCTGCTCTATACATTTATGTTAACATGACTCGAGTCTAAAGAATTAATCGTTCCAACCGTCGTTCTTAAGGTACCTAAATTAATCTTGCAGTCGTAACAAGGCCAATTGACGTAGTGTGTCAATTTGCAAAATTCTCGTGTCTTTCCATCTCTATGTGTAGGTATAACTCTCACCTGGTCATGAAGACGAGTGATAACTTGCTCATATCCGGTTCCTCGTCATAGTTTTCGTATGCCACTCCTGCTATCGGCTTCACGTGGTTACCTGCCAAACATTAAAGGGCAATTCTCTCTATTACAATGTTACTAAACATTCACTAAACGCTTTATTTTATTTAAGTACGATAGTAAGGTTGCAATGCAATCAATGATTGAGTATTGATCTGAGTCCAACGTCACGGACGTCACACTACGTCGCAGAAATGCACGACATGCCCGGACTTTTGGTTTTGCACACTTCGTGCAAAGTCACTTGACATGTGTCACGCAAACCATCCTTACGCAAAAAGACAATAAGGACCCGATCACACGTACCACAACCACACCACAACGACAACACGTGGACGAGCCTTAACTTGTGTGAAAATCTGCAATAGTTTATTCACAAGGACTACATTTGCCCGTCAAAATCAACCGTGTTAGCGATACCGACCACATCAAGGCCACGTCGCAGCTACAACGCTAGCGGCCAGCGACATCGCAAACACAACGATCTGTCTGTCTGTAAACACTAGCGACAACGCAACCACATCGAAATTTTGCAGTAATACCACAACGCAGTTGCAAGAAGCTACAACGACATTTTTCACACGTAACCACTGCTTGCCCACTTTTTGTCGCTGCGAGCAGTGTGGTTGTGGTCCTAAATCGATATTCAATAAAGAAAAGTATTCTTGACCGAAGATTTAAAGTAAGGTGATTTATACTGCACGCAGGCCACTCCTCGCATAATGTGTGGACTTCTACCTACATAGACTGCCTCCAATGAAGGCGAGGGTTTTTCCGACAGGGTCGACCCCAGCCTGCACCTCACTGGTGACTTGATTCTTGACGCCGGTAGCTGTTTTCGAGAGGATCGAGACGAACCCGGACTGCGCAGCCGCAGAGGACAGCCACAGGGCTGAGAGGAAGGTGGATAGTCGAGACATGTTGTCGGGCACCTGAGAATTAAGACAGATGATTTATTAGTTTCGTGTTTTGTTTAAGCATCCGGCCGGGTCAGCGTCAGGCCGATTCAGTTTAACCTTTGGTTAGTCAAAAATAATAAATACATGAATCATCTACGAGGACCTTAGTTAGACAAGGACTGGTTTTCGACGAATTTGATGACTCTCGATTTTTATCCGTATCTATTGCTTTTAACATAAAACTCACAGATTTAGCGATTTCTTCGAAAAAGTTATATTCTCCCGTTTTTCCGTCCATTAGATTATTTTTTTCTCTCTTAGTAAACCTTACAAATAACAATACCACAAACACACTGAGAAACTAATTATTAACATTAAACTCGATGTTTTTATTTTGAATCGATCAACAATTAAAAATATATCGTAATGTAGTATTTGCGCTGTAAATATAAACATAACATGGGTTTATCTGTAATTTTACGCTAACTGCGTGCGAATTATGTAAGTAAGGTAATTGACGTAGTTGACAAGTAATTAAGAGAACTTCTTATCGGATGTGAAATATGAACCAATCAATTTGATATTATTCCAGCTGTAATTGTCCCAACTGAAAATGATAGAATAATGTTTACCAGCTATCTAATTACGCAACACATTTTTGTATCATTTATTACTACTAATTTGTTTCATTTTGACAGTTCAACAACATTCATTGCGTTATTTACGTTGTTGAGCAGATTTTTTTTCGAACTTATGAAGCAATGGATTTGCAAAAAAAAAAAAAAACTTTCAACGCCACCTGCGTTGAAATTTTTCGTCGGTTTCAGAATCATGTACTGAATTCATTTAACAGTTTTCGCGTCGATGTCTCTGCCAGCACTAGCAACCCGCTCTTGCTTCGCAAGGTTTTTATGACTTGACAAAACATCGAAGTTCTCAGTTATATGTATTACACGTGACATGTCGCACTAACAACCTGTCGACCTGTCGTAGTAGGTAACGACCTGTCGAACTAATTACTTAACGACTTGTCGACCTGTCGACCACATCACAATTTGAAAAAACTGTCTGCTATTCGTAATTTAAATACCAGGAATAAACACAACCTTGCTGTACATCGCACACGTCTCCACAGAGTAGGCAACTCGTTCATGGGTCAATGTATACGCTTTTACAACAAACTTCCCATTGACATTCGAAACTTACCCATTATACGATTTAAAAGCTGTATTAGTTTATTAGTTTACCGGCTTTCATATCCTCTGTCCACGGCACTGAAAAATTTATCAGGATAATTTTAGCCTCCACACTGATTAATTTTGATGTGCCGTGCTTCACCGAAGCTATGGATGCCTGGAAACTATCTTCCCTCAAAAAAGACAGTGGGATGAGCCGCTCTGCAGAGTAGCACAGAACAATTTACTTAACACGTCTGCTACCACTGCGGAGCGTGCGCGCCTGCTGGCTGTGTGTAAGTGGGAATCGAGGTCTGTGGCTTCATGCACTACCGTCGTCAAACATAGGTACCTTGTTCGACGACACTACCTTCCGCCTCGCTGCTTCCCTACGACTAGGAGCTCTATGTTGTTCTCCTCATCGCTGTCACTGTGGCGAATAGTTCACAATGTTAACACTAGAAATAAGGGAAAACTACGAGCTCCCTTTCACCGGCTTCATAAGGTTCATAACTCATTTGTTGGGCTTGGTATAACAAGCTACCCTCTTCTTTGCCTTTTAATGCGTTTAAAACGAAAGTAAAATCCAACCTTTGTTCAAAGGCATACTATTCTATCAACGATTAAATGATAAGATTAAATGATTAACTCAAGAAAATGTTTATGTTTTTTCACCAGAATTAGCTTACCTACTGACAGGTTATATGAGTTTATTATAATTGTTTATTTTATTTGATCTTTTAAGTCAAGTTATTTTAATTTAATTTTAATTTATTGTTGACATAATCACATTACAGTGTTTTTTTTTTATGAGTTGTATTGCAATATGTAGTTAACTAGTGACCTCGACAATTGATCATATTATTATTTATTGTTATTAATAATTAACTGTTTATTTATTTTACATCGATGGTCCTAGTTTATCATTTATAACTTCCAGTTACAGCTTTATGTAAGCGGGCACGCCCTTTATGCCTGGAGGCTTTTATTAAGATATTAAATTCTGTTTACGTTTAGTTTTTATTTCTGCCCGAGTATAGTTCTCGATGATTTTGTTTGTTATATTGGCATGTGCTAGCTAACATATGGATAATAATTTAAATTATGTTATTTATGTTCAATACTATTATATAGTTTTTTTTTTTTTTTTACTGAACAGACAGCTGTGCTGCTGGGGAGTTTGTTGCGCCACTTCTTCTTCCCAGCTAACGCACTAGGAAGTGGTGAAGGGTGGGCGTTTTGGGGGACTGTCTTATGTAATTATGACGTTCGAAAAGTGCTGATTCTCAGCTTAGTTAGAATAAATGACTTTTGAATTTTGAATTTTGAATAGTCTCGGACATCACGGCCTGTCTTGCAGCCGAAGTGCGGGTCACTTAGCGTGGCACGCGAAGATTAACGACATCATACGACGAGCTCTAGTCACCACCGGTGTTCCAGCTGTATTAGAACCCAATGGCTTGGCATGCGACGATGGCAAGAGACCGGACAGCATGTCTTTATTTCCATGGAAGGTGGGTAGGACTGTAGTGTGGGATGCAACCTGTGTCGACACTCTTGCGCCATCCCATGTTTCTAGCTCAGCGTGCGGTGCTGGTGCTGCTGCTGCAGGAAACCTCAAGCGGCGTAAGTATAATAACCTCACTGGTTATTATATTTTCGAGCCGTTTGGGGTTGAAACCCTCAGGCCGTGGGGTCCGAGTGCTCACGGCTTCTTTAAAGAAATCTTCAAACGGCTATTTGACACTTCCCGTGACCCAAGGGCTGGTTTTTACCTTAGCCAGGGGCTAAGCATTGCCATACAACGTGGCAATGCGGCCAGCCTCTTGGGTACATTAACAGTCGACAGCGATGCGGATGAATTTTTCGATGCTATATTTTAGTTTGTAAATAGTTTTAGTGAAGTTAGTACATAATTTTGCTACTTTTATTAATTAATTAGTTATAAGTTGTTTGTACCCACTTGTAAATATGTATTTCCAACTTAAATAAAAACAAATACACATTTCACAACTAACAAAAAGCTGTATTAAAATCAAAATTTAAAAAAAAGGGTCAGTACTATAAAACTTCAGACTATTCATAAGACAAAAAAGCTTGGGATTGAGCTGCTCGCTCTGCTATGCGTTGTGATAAAACCATAAAAGCTCGTTCAGACCAGCGCGACGCGACACGCCGCGCCGCGACACGAACAATATAATTTCTAAGAAAACTTGACGGTATAACAATAACCGGTGTCGCGTCGCGCTGGTCTGCACGAAGCTTTAAACTTGACATTTTAATTAATAAGTAAAATCATCAAAATATACCAGTTTTATATACGCATTGTTGAATATTATATACAAAATGACATAATTACTTTGTATTCAATTATTTTAATAATTGTGAATGTGAGAACGTGGATCCTTTTTTTCTTTTTCAGATAGTTTTAATGATGGTCTGGCAGCTTGATTCGTTTATGCGGCCTACACAAATGTACTTTCTTTGGTATTGTTCGTTGAGTCGTTGTGTTCTCCACGATTACTGACAAATGCTTGCACTGACTGGACAGGTCCACATCTGTGTCGTTCTTTTCTCAAAAGAACATTTCAGACACTAATCTACATGGTCCTCATATGGGCTCACCAAGATTATGTCTGGACTTTAAAAGAGACTGCGACCTCTGAGTTTGTTTCGGCGTTTCTTCTCAGATTAGTCAGATAGGAAATGTCGAACTCATCTAGCTTATTTTTAATATTTTTATAATATGACGAGAAAAGGTGATTCTGATATCTTATTTACAGAATAAACAATTTCATTTCATTTCACCTAATGATATGTTGCACACTTGTTTATCGAACTAATGAGATAAGCACCATTTTGGCACTTTCCTTTTATCGGCAGGAAGTGTCTTTCATGCAGATTTGATACCCGCACTAGAATTGCACAGGTTACTTGTCTGATAAAAAAAGAACTATTATAAATTTGTACGTCTTTGACATTTCTCGGGACCCTAGGGTCCCGGACCTTTGGAAGACGTACGAGGGGCCGAAGCCAACGCGCAGAGGCCCGTTAGACGTTTTTAATTAAATGAGGCACCAACCGACGATTATCCCTGTTCGCACTATAGTGCAGCCAAGGACATCCCCTGGTTGGTGCTATTATTATACATTATTTTCGTCTCCGACATATTTCGATCCCCCTTTGAATCCCGTCAAATCCCGCTTTGTAAAACTAATGATGACAAACTTTATTACTTACTGTGGCAAGTATTCGTGCCTAGTTTCAAGTTTATTAAACAAATGATTATAAAAATCATATAAACTGTAGGTATTCCCTCTTTTTACCCCCAACGGGGAGGAATTTTGAAAAATCGTTTGGGGTGTTCCCATAGCTTGACTAAAAGATTACTTATATCGATTTTCGAGTTAATCAGGCCACACAGTCAAATCCTCCCCTGTCAAATTGACTACTCCTTTTCACCCCGTAGGGGGTAGATTTTCGAAAAACCCTGGTTTCTTAATTTTTGGTCTTTAATATTGTGGCGGCATCTACACCGCCACATGCGAACTACGCATCAAAGACCTGACGTCACACAATATCCTGACGTCACTCAAATCCTGCATCGCGCAATTAGAGTTTACCGCGCGTTGGACATATATACAAGCTCACGACTTCAACCTCTGGGCAATTGCCCGCCAGACATGACACCCGTCTGGTCGGAGGATCCTCCCTTTTCTATGGGGGATGAGTGAACTTTACACCCTGTTCCTCATACCCCTAAATTGGTGACCCCGAGTATGAACGTCAACGCAGCCTTCGTGCAACTACTTCAGCGTGACATCATCATCATCGTCACTCCCGCAAGCTTTCGTGAGGCGAGTCACACAGCCAGCCAGCACCCACGGCTTCAACGGGTATCCTGACCACCAGCATGCAGCGAACGCGCATTCCTGGTCATCACCCTCAGCCTCATCAGCAACCTTGGCACAGCACCTGCACTTTCGGCCGGTCTCACAAGCAGAGCCCATTCTACCCTCTCCTGGTCGACGCCAGCAGCCAGCCACAACCCAGCGCTGTACAACATCCGACCCACTGGATCAAGACGCAGCGCCACCCCGACTCACTGGGGAATCACCGCAAGCACCGCAGACAGTTCCGACTCACCGCGAACTATGCGGCAGACAGTTCCGACTCACCGCGAACTATGCGGCACCCGGTTCCGACTCACTGGAACCACAGCTGGTACTGTGAAGCATCGCAAGATACAAGACTCAGCCCACTATCGACCTCCGGTCTCCGGAGGGGAGTGATGTGGCGGCATCTACACCGCCACATGCGAACTACGCATCAAAGACCTGACGTCACACAATATCCTGACGTCACTCAAATCCTGCATCGCGCAATTAGAGTTTACCGCGCGTTGGACATATATACAAGCTCACGACTTCAACCTCTGGGCAATTGCCCGCCAGACATGACACCCGTCTGGTCAGAGGATCCTCCCTTTTCTATGGGGGATGAGTGAACTTTACACCCTGTTCCTCATACCCCTAAAATATAAATACTAAGTTTTGAGTAAATCGAACCGCGTGGTAGAATTCTTCCATACTAACTTTGACACCACCAATTCTCTTTCGAAAAATTTATAAACTTTTTAATTTACTTAGATAAATATCCGTGCTAAGCTTCAAATTTATTAACTCAAGGAATAAGATTTTTCATACAACCAAAATCCCCCCTTTTCACCCCTTTAAAGGTCGAATTCCTTTTTAGTGCTCCCCAATATTATAAAAGCAAGCCGAGTGCAAAATGTCATGTTCCTATTCTCAGTAGTTTCAGCCAGGGATGTTAAGGAGCTCCGAAACCGTAACCGGAACTAACGGATATCCGAAATAAAAATCTATCCGTAACCATAGGTAACCGAATCCGATATAAAATTTTCGGATATTTTCGTATAGGGGCGGAGTCTAAGTGAGACACGTTACGACAGATTTTTCAAAAAAATCTATGGATGTTTTTCTGTTTTCAGTTATGTGTGTTTTTGCAGTCTAGTTTTTGATTTTTAATAACTTGTTTTTTTATGTTTCTTCATTCCATAAACGCGTGCTGGCCATTTTCAAAATAACCTGATAAATGTCTATAATTATCTATCATTACATTCATTACGTTTATAATGCAATGGTCGTACGTATAGTAAACAACACGACACACTATTTATAACTTACAGCGCAAGTAATTACAGACATTTCATTTGTTAAATTGTTTTTTGTTGTAGGTACGTTTAGGGGATTATAATAATATGAGAAATGTAATGTCATTTCTCATATTATTATAATCCCCTAAACCACAATTACAAAACCCAAAACCACAATTACGTTACACGTAGGTACTCCTACTCGTAGAATAATTTATAAGCAAATTAAACTATTTATGATCATTGTTTGAATTATTTATGGTCATCCTATACACGAAATTGATATGGAATGTTTATTTTATTAAAATTCTTTTGAAATACTGAATGTGTACAATGTTGGATCACGCCAATATTTAGCAGAAAATTCTATAAAATGTTGGTGCTATTGTTATCTAACGTACGACGAGAAAATATAATGTACGTAGCCACTAAAGTAGTTGATCAACAACTACTTTAGTGGCTACGTACATTATATTTTCTAGAGACCGTCAGGATTGAGGAGCTACATAAAATGTGTTGTATTACCGAAATTATATAGTTTTTCCATTTTATTTTCATACTATAAATTAGAACACATTTACTTCTAAATTATGATAAAAACATGTTGTAATTGTTTGATTAATTTCCGAGAAACAGCGCGGTGAAATTTATGGATTTTTATGAAAAATCTAAGAATTGTAGCTATCTCAAATTCAGCCGTACAAACCCCATTTTTTTGTACAGATAACGCATAAACCCTACTAAATCCTACCAAATTTTCAAAAATATCTGTTGGCTAGGTGTCGAGTTCTAAGCTAGCTCCTCAATTCAGACATCTGAATGGAGGAGCCACCTTAAAAGTAGTAACTTTAAAAAATTAAAATTATGGATAATAATTTAAATTAGATTAATTATGTTAAATACCATTATATAGAATCTTTTTTTTTTCTAACTGTACAGATAGCTGTGCTGCTGGGGAGTTTGTTGCGCCACTTCTTCCCAGCGAACGCACTAGGAAGTGGTGAAGGGTGGGCGTTTTGGGGGACTGTCTTATGTAATTTTGACGTTCGAAAAGTGCTGATTTTCAGCCTAGTTTGAATAAATGACTTT
The DNA here is from genome assembly GCA_914767755.1 of Agrochola circellaris. Lineage (NCBI taxonomy): Eukaryota > Metazoa > Arthropoda > Insecta > Lepidoptera > Noctuidae > Agrochola > Agrochola circellaris. Next base: position 18,598,139 of record OU611850.1, on the reverse strand, counting down.
TGAATTTGAATTTTGAAAAGGGTTTTACTACAAATTCCAGGATTTGGGTTACAAAATCGGCTAATTCACTACTAAATATTGGCAGTACCCGCGTTTAAATATGAGACATGGCTCCTTAATCCATACGGACGCGGCAAACTAGGGGTAGTTTTGACAGATTGAGACTCTTTAAAATGCCGGAATTACCCCTCTGTCCTTTCACCATGACACAGAAACACTATAAATGTTAAAAAGTTTGTTATAAAGCCTCTTTTACTTACGACTTTGGTCTTCAGAATTAGATGTCCGTGGGTATATAATAGTCACTTGGAGAGCACTGCTTGCCTCTGTGACAGCGCGGGTCGGACTGACCGGAAGATACCCGCCACCTTATTAATATTATCTTGAACTTGAATCAGAGCGAACGCGACAGATTACTATGTAGTCTGTGACAGATAATGGTGCCGATTCTCTTGTCACAAATGCCTCTAAACTAGACTAAAAATCACTAATTTGTTTATTTTTTTTTGTAAACGACGATTTCCCATTCTGAAATAGACTAAAGTGACACAACTTAACTATATTTTAGTTTGAAAGCACTAAGATAGTACTGAGTTTTTAGTTTAGTGAAAATGGCAATTTTGCTATTCTGAATTTGACGTTTTTTGATTATAAAAAACCAAATCAGACTAAACCTGACAATTTTTAATCGCGATTAAATAGGTGTGGGATAAAATAAGTTGTCATGAACTAAAATTCACACCAACATCACGACTTCACGTGCAGAAACAGTACTGTATTTATTTTTTCTTTTGCATATCTCGAAAATGGTGCGTCCTATAGCAAAAATAATGAAAATTTCGATCCCCTTTATAAAGCGCATGAACCCCTAAAACTCAACATGTAGGTAATATTTTTTCATATTTTCCATACAAAAAGTGAAAAATTCCATATAAAACACGTCAAGGATGCACCGCCGCGCGCCTTTGGCTCTAAAAAAAAACACGGGTTACGGCAAACCACGGGTACCACGTTTTTTTTTTTTTTTTTTTGAGGGTGGGAAATTATCTAATAACTTCTCCCGCTCTGGGCGGAGCGGGAGGGCGTGTCAGACTTTTACTGACTAAAACCCACCCGTGTTCCTTCCGTTGCCTGTGTGCCGGGGTCGCGATATCCCTTTCGGACAAACCCGCAACCCCGGTAGGCATTGGCCCTTCCGGACCCCGTCAGTTGGTGCTGACATCTCTTTGAGGCGCGCGTGGAACACAACGCGCCAACGACCCGGGCCTGGTCCCTATCGGACGGCGAGCTACCCATTGCTCACCGTCCGCAAGCCCGCGCCTACGGTGGCCGGAAGTCGGCTCGCGACTCCCGACGCCCGGGGCGTCTCCTGCGGCGACTAGGGGCGCGAGGACGCGCATTTTGCCTCTCCCTCGCGCGCTCCGCTTCCTCCTTCGCGAGCATTACTGCTTCGCAGAAGGAGGTGACGGCCTCCCATGCACTCTCGCTCCGGACCATGGCCTGAACTAGGGCCGGACGCGAGAGATCGCCGCCGCCGATCGCCTCCGTGAGGACACGGCGGTGCTCCGCCCAAGCTGGGCAGACCTCCACCGTATGCTCCACCGTGTCCTCCGGGCGATCCACACAGTGGTGACACCCGGGCGTTTCCTCCCGCTTTATCCTGAACAGAAACCTCCCGAAACAACCATGTCCGGTGAGGACCTGCGTCAGGCGGAAGGTGAGGACGCCGTGGCGCCTCTCTAGCCACTCCTCAAAGAGGGGACTTATCGCCACAATTGTGGCGTGCCCAACGGGTACCACGTGGATTTGCGATTGCCAAATTCGATTTTAGTTGTGTCAAATTTATTTTTTAATTTAGAGAATTTTATTTGTAGAATAGCTCTATGCTTTTCGGTTTCGTTCGGTGTACAAGAGAATCGGCGCCAATGTAGATGAACAATATAGGTAGGTTGTTATTGGAATTTTTCATTATAATTGTGTAAGCGTTGGCTTTCGGCTCTGCTTTCTGATAACTGTCGGGGTAGCTCTCGGCTCTGCTTTCTGATAACTGTCGGGGTAGCTCTCGGCTCTGCTTTCTGATAACTGTCGGGGTAGCTCTCGGCTCTGCTTTCTGATAACTGTCGGGGTAGCTCTCGGCTCTGCTTTCTGATAACTGTCGGGGTAGCTCTCGGCTCTGCTTTCTGATAACTGTCGGGGTAGCTCTCGGCTCTGCTTTCTGATAACTGTCGGGGGAGCTGGAGATTTACAGAACAAGGGTACGAAGCTTTGCAAAAACGAATGACAGAGTTAAATTTCATAGTTAAGGAAATTGAAAATTATTCTGTATGGGCCTATTCCTATGTATATTAAGTTTTGCCTCCTAATTACCCATCCCTAATTTTATTGATACTACCCTGACAGCTATTTCAATTTAGTTTGAAAATATTGAAACAAGGCAGGTGAATTTGCCACATTTTGGAAATTCCATTGCCAGTGTAAAATGTTATACAGCTGTAGTATATTTATATTGTAACCAAGGATGTGGCAACGATGACTGTGATTTTTTATGTGAATTATTTTAATTTTATCCTACATTTTGGATGGCAATCTTACCACAAGTGATAGTTGACTTTGCCATAAAAGGTTTTTGGACTAAAATATCATTATAGAATGAGAAAACAATAGATATAAGATTTTGTTTCAATAATGTATACAATTTACTACATAACTGATTGGTTGCTTTGTATATCATCATAGAGTTTTTTTAAGAAAAACCTTTTCAAACTTTTTTATCCATCGTAAAGTGACAAAGTTGCCAGGTTTCACGGTACGTGTTTTACTAAATACCTCCTGTTTTATGTACCTGTAATAAATTAATAATGCGTCTAATTTGGGACAGCGCCACAGATTACCAGATGAAGCACTCCATGTACTTACGCGCGCTAACTACCTACCGGCCGCCGGGTCGCACGCGACCTATTTCTCAGTTCAGTGGGTTGCCGACAGCCGCGAGCCGCGTACGTACGCATATATTTCATATTTTTTAATTTGGTACTTATACATATATATTTCTGTGACCTAAACACGGACGAATAATGTACATAAATGAATTTTGAATATGGGGTCACTTTTAGAGGCAAATAAGAAAAATAATTAAAACCGGCCAAGTGCGAGTCGGATCACGCACAATGAAGGGTTCCGTAGTTGGAATGAATTTATCCCAAGAACAATCTTAACATTGTAGTTGAAAAACATGTTCTCCCATACGGAATGTATGGGATATCATGTTTTTCAAACTGCAAATTTAAGTTGGTCGATTATTACTTGTACAGCCTACTTAGCTGTGATAGTTTTCCTTTTAACTTCGTTATATACAGGGTGGCAGGGACATCGACGCGAAGCCGGTTACCATGGGGTCAGTACATGATTCTGAGCCACCCTGCGTTGAAATTTTAGTAACCAGCTTCACGTCGATGTCCCTGACAGCCTGTATACTACTGCTGTGATTTTTTTCACAAATCCAAGTACAACCATTTAGCTGGCAGGGGGGAAGGACTCTAACAAATTTTTTCAGTTAAAAGCTTAATATTTCGCAAACAAATCCCTGAATCCAAAAATGGTTTTCACAAACTCGCAGTATATTTGAACGACCTTTCTAACGATACTCCACACTATGGGCTAGATGAGAAAAAAAAGACACCCCCACTTTACATGTCGGGGAGTGTTCTTGATAGGGCGGGATTACGACACAAAACAAAACACAAAGTTACCGGTATTGAGTACACGTATATTACTTAACTCGCACATAGAGACAGTTCACAGAAACTATAAAGAACTAACGACTAGCTAAAGGACTAAACCGATTTTGGCGGGAACGCCCGAGCGAGATAGGTACGTCCGCGCGCACTGGACTTTCGACGGCGCTTCCTCGACTACTACCCGGAGCGCGGCGCGGCGTGAGCGGCGTCCCCACCGGTCGGCTCGCGAGCGCGCGAACAAAAAGGCGGCCCCGCGCATGCGTACAAGGCAAGCATGAACAACGATGCTTCTTTGGCGCGGGGATTGCATTTCTGTTCGCGCGTAATTCGTCATAAACTTAAATCTAACATTTTTATTTTCATGAGGCGAGTGAGTTGCCTACATTCCACCCCCTTGTTCCTGAACATAATCGTCAGTAGGCAACACAATGACCTTTACAACCGGTCGCTTCATAAAGCCTCTACAGGTTCTAACAGTCACTACTCTAATATGGCCATCGCGGCCTGGGTGGACCGCGCTAATCACGCCCCTAGGCCACATATTACGCGGCTGATTCTCTTCTAAAATAAGAACCATGTCTCCCACCTTCACGGGTGGCACTTCGTGCAGCCACTTTTGACGCTTTTGAAGAGTGGGGACATATTCTTTCAGCCAGCGTCGCCAAAACATGTCCGCCAGAGTCTGAGCCTTTACCCAAGCCTTTCTACTGGTTAAGTCCGATGCATCAAAGCTACCTAACGTAGATGCACCGGTAGCTGTACCTAACAACAAATGATTAGGGGTAAGAGCGATGGGCCCATCGGGGTCCGTACCCACAAAAGCTAATGGCCTACTGTTCAGTGTCATCTCTACCTCAGCCAGCAATGTCATTAGCAACTCCTCTTTAGGCGCCCGCGACGACAAAGTAACTCTAAGTGCGGTCTTTACTGAGCGGACGAGCCGCTCCCAGCACCCACCCATGTGCGGGGCCCCAGGAGGGTTAAATTGCCAAGAAATGCCCTTGGTAACGACGAAATCGTGAATTTTATCGCTCTCCATTGCCTGAATGGAAGCTTTCAGCTCTGCGTCAGCACCTACAAAGTTTGTGCCTCTATCACTGAACATGATAGACGGTTGTCCACGGCAAGCTATCAAGCGTCGGAATGCCATTATGGCTGAGTCAGCTGATAGTGAAGATGCGAGCTCAATATGAACACCGCGAGTGACAAGGCAAGTAAAAATAACGCCCCATCTTATACCAGGTTTCCATATTTTCTGTAACAAGATTTTAGTCTTTATCGTGTAAGGATAAAGTAAGCCTAAAGGGTCAAAGATACTCATAATAAATTTCAGAAACTGCCGTTTAGTAGGAATTACTCTACCGTCTACTACTTCAGGCGGCACTTTTTTAAACGATAAGTCGAACTCTAACTCGTCTGACTCCGGCATCCATATCATACCTAAAGTTCGTTCGCCATTATATGGAGACTTATCAAAATTAACAGTACCGGGCACGACAGCTGGTAACTCTTTTCGAAGTTCGGGTGAATTAGTCACCCACCCCCTGATAGAGAATCCACCAGCGGAGTGTATCATGGAAACATCTTTGATCAGCTGACGAGCACTATCTATTGAATTAACACTATCTAGGTAATCATCCATATCATGGTTTTCGTGAATTGCCTTGACGGCCTCAGGATACGAATTTCGGAACTCACTAGCATTTTTATTCAAGACATGTATGGCTGATGCAGGCGATGACTTGGCACCGAAAATCATAGAGTCCATGACGTATGTGTCAGGGTCGCGCTCTCGGTTCCGGCCTCTCCAAAGAAAGAACTGCGCGCCCTGATCTTCTTTCCTAATTTTAATACGGAGGAACATATCAGCTATATCCGCTGTATAGGCTATTGGACCAGATCGAAACTTAAACAATACGCCTAATAAAGAATTCAACAAGTCCGGCCCTGCTAGCAAATAATCATTTAAACATGTACCCTTACTTTTGGCCGCGGCATCATAAACTAATCTAAGTTTATTTGGTTTATTCGGGTTAATGACCCCAAAATGCGGCAGGTGCCATACCGGGTTAACACTCAGCGGCGTATCCAACCGCCTAGCATATCTCTCAGAAATTAACCTTTCAATTTGACGAGAATACAATTCAGCATAATCGGGGTTTTTATCCATCTTACTTTCAATACCGCGTAAACGTTTCACAGCATAATCATAATTATCGGGTAAGTGTACAGTGTCACGTGACCATAGTAAACCTACCTCCCAGCCTCCGTCAATACGGCGACTAGTGTTATCTAGGATCTTACAAGCGCGTTCAGTCTCAACATTTTTGCGTGACACTTCTGTGATACCGATTGACTCGAGCAAAAACTGCTGCTTCACAAGTTCGTTTAAATCATCTAAATTTTCAAATGCTAAATTAACCGATTCACGAACAGACTCGTCACAAATACCTACAGGCCCATGAACAACCCACCCTAACTTCGTAAGCGACGCTACGGGTTGTCCGGATTTACCCTGTCGTATTTCCTGGTTAACTATTAACTTCCAATTATCTTGCCCGATTAATAACATTGGTTTTGCGCACGACATCTCACAACAATCTAAGTCTCGTAGATGTTTATTCATAACTAAAACTCTGGCGGGCACACTTTGGGTGGGTAAGTCTAAATTATCGATAGTACGTAATGCGATATCATGACACAAACCATTGGGTCCGCGTATTAGTGCAGTCACCCTACAAGAATTCTTATCAGTAACAACATGACCGCGTGCACTAACAATTTTCAACGGGGATAATGGTCCACTAAAATTACAAACACTAGAATCAATTAACGACACAGTGGCACCATCATCAAGCAATGCATAACAATTATATTCGACATTATTTACAATTATAGTAACAGGCACAATTTTTAATAATGTTTTTGTGTTCCGACATCGCTCACCCATACTCGTCACTGACTCGGCGTCCGACGGCGGTTGTGCGGCCGCCTGCGCCGTGGCACCCACAGGTGGGGCGCCGGCGCCGGCGGCGTCCGGGGCGCTCGACCTCTCGTAGTGGAGAAGTGTGTGATGCGGAGAACGACACTTTTCACACCGTTTTGCGCGACAACGATAACGAGAGTGACTTTGCACTAAACATTTAAAACATAGCTTATTTACCTTTACGAAGTCCCACTTTTCTTGTTCAGTTTTATTTACAAATTTGTCGCACTCGGGTAATCGGTGAACCGCACTATTACACAACACACACACACTGGATGACGACGACGTACACGGTGATGTACTCGATGACGCAGATTCCTCGCTGGTAATGTGTACACGTTGAGTATGTTCCCGCTGGTGACGACGCGCAGGCTCCGCGCGCCGTGTGTTCACAGCGGCTGCGGTAGCGGGGTTGGCAGCAGCGGTGGGCCGGTTACGATGACTATTATTATCCTGGGTGCTTATGTTCAGGGGTAGGTAATAAGCTGATGCCCGTGACAAGTGACTCAGGAACTCGAGGACAATATTTATGTTCGGTGATACACGAAGATCTTCTTTACTATTGATGTTCATTTTCATAACAAACTCGCCGTACTGCGCTCTTTGAACGTGGGTCAATTTACTTAGTATTTCGTGCGTTATTTGCGGGTTATTTATATAACCTTCCGCTTTTATGTTTTTGAGAATGTACACGCAATTTCGTATAACGCACGTCATATTTCTCAACTCGACGCCACTGTCGGATACACGTGGTAGATTTCGTATTTTGTGAAGTGCAGTTTCCAGTAGTAAATTTGGGTGTCCGAACTCCTCTTCTAGGGCCTTTATTACGTCTGTCGGGTCGGCCCCGGTACGCAGCAGGCCTTCAACAGCACACTTTGCCGCGCCACGGAGCGATGCTTGTAGTCGGACGGTGTTTTCGAACAAGCTATACCTAGACGCAGTAGCTTCGTAGGTACGTCGATACGCCAACCAGTGTACCGGGCTGCCATCAAACACTGGGAGATCATAGTTTTGTTTTGGCCGTGTCGTCATGTTCGATATAATAACGTCGGCTAGGTGCATGATGTCGGCAGTTGCGACTGTACCGGTGTTGGTGACTTCGGGCGGAGCCCCAGGCGCATATTTCGGATTGGACGGGGAGGACGCCGCCGCGGGCTCGAAAAGCGCGCGAACGCCGGTAGCATACGGCACATGCGCGGGACCGCGCGCGCTCTCTCGAGATAGGCCTTCGGGCGGGCACGCGCCGGCCGGCGCACGGGGCGCTGGCGGTATATCCGCGTGTTCGCTTTGGGCTTGACTTGAGCTTAGCCACTCATCCACGTTATTACCGCTACAACAAACACTGTGAGCGCGGTTTTCTAATACTTCGTCCTCGATCTCCGCTATGTCTAACGCAAGTTTCTTTTTTATAAGCTGTTCTTTCAACTTGACGAGTTCTTCTTCAGCTTTGTACTCGGCACGGAGGCGTAGGGCTTCGCGGCTTGATCGCGACCCGGTCGACGTGGCAACAACTTCACTACGCGGGATCGTAGTGACACACATCGTATCCGCTTCAGGTCGTTGCTCAGCTCCAGCGTGAGCTTTGCTCCGTGTGACGACGCCAGTAACTTTGCTATCCATTTTGATCCGGCTCGAAGGACCAATGTTCTTGATAGGGCGGGATTACGACACAAAACAAAACACAAAGTTACCGGTATTGAGTACACGTATATTACTTAACTCGCACATAGAGACAGTTCACAGAAACTATAAAGAACTAACGACTAGCTAAAGGACTAAACCGATTTTGGCGGGAACGCCCGAGCGAGATAGGTACGTCCGCGCGCACTGGACTTTCGACGGCGCTTCCTCGACTACTACCCGGAGCGCGGCGCGGCGTGAGCGGCGTCCCCACCGGTCGGCTCGCGAGCGCGCGAACAAAAAGGCGGCCCCGCGCATGCGTACAAGGCAAGCATGAACAACGATGCTTCTTTGGCGCGGGGATTGCATTTCTGTTCGCGCGTAATTCGTCATAAACTTAAATCTAACATTTTTATTTTCATGAGGCGAGTGAGTTGCCTACAGGGAGGTACCCTAAAAAAATATCTTTTTCTTTAGGAGCTAAGCCGCAGACAGACAGACAGACGAACATGGCAAAACTATAAGGGTATAGTTTGCCTTATAGTTTTGCCATGTTCGTCTGTCTGTCTGTAAACTACGGAACCCTAAAAACAAAGTTTTGCAAACTTTGCCGTGTGACATATTAAATGAGAAGGCTTGTTGCAAGTAATTTTGTAATTTTCAAATCAATACTTTTAAAGATATTCAAGAAGATTGATAAAAATTTACCATTAAAATTTTGAAAAATGTACTGAAACTGGTTCTTTACTCATAGATAAGAGGAAAACATTTAAGAGGTCTTAAAATAACATGGTAAATCTGTCAATATTGTGCGTACAAACTTAAATTTGCAGTTGGAATGTATCGGAGAAGATGTTTTTCAACTACAACGATAATTTTGTTCTTGGGATAACTCCGGAACTCTTCATTGTGCGTAGTCCGACACTCACTTGGCCGGTTTTTTTAAATAGGTAAATTGTTTAAACTTGCATGTTTCGTTTTTTTATTTTATTAGTAGATACGTAATTACTTCAACCACAATCTGTGCTTCTAATATGCGTCTGAGATAAGAATAGAAAGGTCAGTAACCTCAATTTGTCAACTGTCATTTGAAAGTTACGTTTAGCAAAAATTTTACATGCTAAAATATTTTATTTTATTTCATAGAGCGTACTATAAATACCTACTGACATCTTTATCGAAAGAGGCAGCCCTGGCAATTCACAATAACCACGCGGCGGCGCGCCGCTACAAAGCAAAACTCACTTTACGCTTGTAAGGTTAGGTACATTTTCGTTCGCAACTCGTCTAGCGACTCGAAGGTGTAGGCTATTATAGCAGTAGCTAATGAAAATTTTGATGGAGTGCGTCATCTGGTAATCTGTGACAGCGCTCCTTGTTGGGCGAGTACTGGCTGGATATACGATGCGTTGCGTGAGCCCAAGGTCACTGGCATATGTCTGCGTCTTAAATGTACTACACATTGTAATAAAACTACCTTTTGGAAGACTAACGACTAGAATCAATACAAAGTTTTTGTAAATTGTGTCGTTCAAAAGTGCCTTACGAGGGCCTATTTGAAAAAAAAATATTTAACTTTGACTTTGATTTGTTACATATTAAAGACAGTATCGCAGATTATATTTTTCACTAGCTTCTGCCCGCGACTTTGCGCGCGCTATTACTTCGTTTTTGCTAAGCGTTCTTTCTGACTTTTTGCTCGGCTATTAGGGGTCGTAGCGTGCCTATAACCTTCCTCAAGAATTAGACTATCAAATTCAAAAATCATTTTTCTAAACCCAGTGGTCGGTAGTCCTAGAGACGCTTTCAAAAAAATAAAAAAACAAACCCTAACTTAAAATTTTTCCTATTAGGTTAGGTTACGGACCTAACCTAATAGGAAAAATTAAAAGTAAGTTTGTGTTCTCAGCAGGTTCTGATTTTGCAAATTGTCACAAGTGTTTAGTAATTTGTATAAAATTTTCGCCATTGTCATCTTTTGAATTCAGATATATTGTTTGAATTTAAACAGATTTTCAAATAATAAAAAGTCCTTGAAATCATTTACTACGCATTGAAACAATCCCTTCGAAATCGACGATGATACGAGTTATAATTGTAACCAATGCCGTAATGAACCAAAGGGGCTATGCCACGACGAGTAGTAATAATTACTTATGACAGAGTGCAGTTATCCGCACTTTCATAGTGTCACAGAGTATTTTATCTTAACTTAATTTTGACAGTGAATGAGTTGATATTTCGTAGTTAGGAAGGGCAGGTGTCGTAGATCTACTGACCTGCGTTTGACGGTAGGTATTTCCAGAGCATCCGGCAGTCATCTCATCTCCTCACGCAAGAAGGTCTCCCGACCTTGATGACGTACTAAATATTGTAACAGTATGAGCTTTTCTCAGAAATCGACAACAGTCTAAAATAATAGGAATTGGGCAATCTTATCATAGAATCTAATTGACATAAATAAAATCTTCCTTTGACATATAAAGAGAAAACTGACTGTTAAGGTTAGTTAAAATACATGAATTTATAATTGTTTGGCGGTTCTGAATATTTGTTATTGTCCTATCCAAATTCCGGTTAAAGTTTAGAAACATGCCGCCTCGCTAGAAAGAATGTGAGGTTATTTGGGGGTTATAGTGGGTCTCTGAACTATCTAAGTACAACAATTTGTTTTTGCCGTAGACGATTTTTTTATCGTAAAAAAATATTCTTTTGTAATTTTCAAAAAACTCTTCTTATTTACGGATGCAAGAGCAGCGAAGCGAGCTCGGGACTTGGGGCACAGGAGACATTTCAAGGTCAATGTCAAACATTTTTAAGGTCAAGGACAAAAATAAATGTAACTTGGTAAATACAATTTTTTTGAAGTAAGACGTAGTCGATTTCTGTGTGGTTTAAAAAAAACCGGTCCAGTGCGTGTCGGACCACGCACAATGAAGGGTTCCGTAGTTGGGATGATTTATCCCAAGAACAAACTTAACATTGTACTTGAAAAACATGTTCTCCCATACATTCTAACTGCAAATGTAAGTTTTTACACAGAATATTGAGATATTTAGTATGTTATTTTAAGAACATAGTTTTTCTGTAATCTATGAGTAGGTACAAAACCGCATTCTGTATTTTTTTTAAATTTTATGCTCATTAGTTTCGGAGATAAGGGTGGTCAATTTTCATCTAATTTCTTAAATATCTTTAAAAGTATTGATTTTAAAATTATATTATAAAAATATTTGAGATCTTCACAACAAGTCCTTTCATTAATGTTTGCAAAACATTTTTTTCTTCCATTTATCCCCTGAATAGTGAGCCCCTTATTCAAAATTATTTATTTACGTTACACGTCCGTGTTTGGGTCACAGAAATTCATATGCGTAATAAATTTCAACTAAATTGGTCCAGTATATTCGGAGCAAATTGGCTGTGACAGACAGACAGCCAGCCAGCCAGACAGACAGAGACACGAGTGATCCTATCCTATAAGGGTTCCGTTTTTTCCCTTTGAGGTACGGAACCCGAAAAATAACCACGAAGGGGATCGTGAAAACTGAAAAGATAAGCAGATTAAGTATCTTGGCCTGGCTCGCGAGGTTGTCGACATGGATGTGGATACAGCAATCATTGTTCCGATAGTCGTGACGGCCAATGGCTTAATAGCGAAGAGCCTCGACCAACACCTGAGGAGGCTTCTCGTTACTCCGACGCACTATGCCGGCGGCCATGCCGCCGGCTTTTGCCGAGCGGCACGTTTCCCCGGCTTTAGCGCCTCCATTTCCTTTGCGATCCTTTGCGCGGCTTTGTGCGCCAGGTCCGGGCGTGCCGCGGCTTGCCCGGCGGCAGTGCCGGCAGCCATGCCCCCGGCATAGTGTGTAGCAGCGATTAGGCGGCTGGATCAAGGGCTTGATTCAGAATGCGGGCTGGCATGCGCGCTGTAAGATTGAGTACTGCGCAAGAAGATCGTACAGACCAGCGCGACGCGACGCCGCGCCGCGACACGAACAACAGAATTTCTAAGAAAACTTGACGGTATAACAATAACCGGTGTCGCGTCGCGCTGGTCTGCACGAAGCTTTATTTGTAGCGCGAGCTTCAAGGCGGGAAAGTTATTTGACGCGAACTATATGTACTTACTTCTTACTTCAAACATACCGCTCTGATATTCGTTCCAAGGAATGTTTAAGGTATGTAACCAGTGTTTCCCATTCTAAGTGAATATCCATAATAAACCATATTTATTTAATTTATTTATTCTTCAGAAAGCTGCCAGTCTAATATATATTTAGTATGTACAACAGCGTACCATTGCCATTTAAAAGCTTCCACAAATTAAATTAATGTAAATAAATGACAGCTACGTTTGTTAATTGATTGTTTTTTTTTGTGAACTAAGCGTGCCGCGGCAAGTTCGATGCATGTGTGGTATCTTCACTCGTTATGTCGACTGGTACAGGTGCAGCAGCGGTAGACGTGCTCGCGGAGTCGGTGTCGTTTACTAAGCGCGGCTCGGCAGCTTTGAGAAGCTCCCGAAACTGCCTCACTGGCTCAGCGCCGGACATTGAGGTACCTATGCGTAGCTCATAACCCCCTATTTCCGACGATAGCCGTGATTTATATTTCCGGCTGTCTCTAGCACGTGCTGACCTATTGAATTTTTATAATTTTTTATACACTTCCTGGTTATTTTTACCTATAAATATTGTTCAAATTACACTTATTTTTATTTGAATCGATCGGTGTAAATAAATTCTAAATATAAACTCCGAAAGAAAGGAGTTAGCGCCTATTTCGGTAATTCTGCGCAATGGCCTTCCCCCGCCACCCCGCCGGGCCCCGTCGCAAACTCAAGTTAATAAGCTGCAAGCTGATTGATACTGGATTTATGTTTTTATGGGCTGGTTTTTCAATTGCCAGTAACTTTTATCCGACGAATAAGTTTGTCATTTTGACAGTTTTTGTATGGACAATCTGTCAAAACGGCACATTTATTCTTCAGGTAAACGTTATCTAATGATTGAAAAATCAGCCCTAAGACATGAGTTATAGGGATCTAGATAACGTATTATATAAGTATATAATATTTATTTATTTATTATTAAGGTAAGACGATAAGTAGACCTTTTCGTTATTTTTCTGACCTGGTGTTTCGGTGTGATTATAGACGTTTCACGTCAAAATATGAAGATTTTGTGGACTTCCTATAATAAACTATTCTTATGATCAACTGTATGATGTTGATGCCGCAAGCATAATTATTTATAGAACATGATGACGATGACCACTAGAAGCCCTTGGTCGTAACATTTTAATTGTGGCATAGAATCTAATTAACATAACTTGATGACATTTTTATAATGTTTGTGGTCGTTGCGGGGTTCGATGCTGAATTCCGGTTTAGGTGTTTGCTTAGACAATTGATAAACAGTGACTTGTACCTAATATGACGTATTCCTTGACACAATTGCAACACTTAAAAGCACCCCATAAAGCCTAGGCGAAAATTCATAAGGTTCGAAAAAACTGAAGTTTTAATGTAATTTTGAAAATTTCCCAGTTTTCGTCACCAGATATCAATTTTCTCTAAACTCTCAAACACCATAAGTTACTTACAATAACTTTAATTTTAAATTAATTAAAAGTTTTTTGTTTTTTATTCATAATATATATAATAAAATAATATATGTATACTGCAACAGACTTAAAATAATAATACCAATTTATATAAAAAAGGTTGGGAAAGAATTACAGAGCATCAAAAAATTCGTCCACTTCGCTGTCAGAAAAGGTACCCAAAAAGCTGGCAGCATTGCCACGTATGGCGATGCTGATTTTTTGGTCAACTTGGCTACACAAAAATACACCCAGTATTTTTGTGTAGCCAAGATTACTAAGAAGTTAGATATGAAACATACATGGATATGTAGGTACCTAATTGGTACCTTTCTAAACACACCTAAGGTCATTGAAATCTCATCGGAATGCGACAGAAATTGAAAAAATTGTCTACAACATGTAAAAAAGTCCCTGTGATTATCAAATATTTTTTAAAAATAATTATTTAAAATAAAAAAGTTATTGTTATTAAAAAAAACACATTTTTGGTACCTACCAATAACTTTTTATTTTCAATAATTATTTAAAAAAATATTACGTTTTGGTAATATTATTGCAGTACCTTTTAGCCTTTCGGATCGGACACGATTTAGTTACAATTGTATAGCCATTCCTTTATACAGAATGTTACAATATATTGTTTGTTTGAAACAAAGTGGTAGGTACAGGAAACCGGGGAAACTTGACAATAGGAATCATCAGGTGAAATGACAGCTCTCTTCACCTACGATTTCACGATGAGTTCTTTACAGAATAGACGGGCAGGACTCATTTACTCCATCGGCCGGCCGGCATGTCATTTAGTTGCCTGAAAATAAGCCTAAATAAATTTTATTATCGTCTGTTGCTCATGCTCATCCCTTAACATAATTATACACTTATTACTGTATTGGTCAACTAACCCCGACAATGAAATTAACCTACACTTTTTTTTTTTTTTTTTGATGGTGGGAAATTATCAAATAACTTCTCCCGCTCTGGGCGGAGCGGGAGGGCGTGTCAGACTTTTACTGACTAAAACCCACCCGTGTTCCTTCCGTTGCCTGTGTGCCGGGGTCGCGATATCCCTTTCGGACAAACCCGTTACCTCGGCAGGTAACCTACCCTGGATATGTGGTACCTAAGTCAACAAAATGTCAGTGCAGACAAAGCAACAAATTGCTACCAATTTCCAGTGAAAATATGTGCAAGCATGCTCGAACATACGCCACAGAATAATCGCTTGCACTTTTTAGGGTTCCGTAGTAAACAAGGAACCCTTATAGTTTCGCCATATCCGTCTGTCTGTCTGTCAGCGGCTTAGCTCAGAGACTGTTAGTACTAGAGAGCTGTCATTTGGCATGAGTATACTTACTTGATATAACGAGGAGCTCGTGGCTAAGTAATAACAGCCGCACGGGTTGATCCATCAGGTTAACAGCCACACGAGTTCATCTATCAGGTTAAGCTACGCTTGCCGGGGTTGGTCTATGGATGGGTGACCATCTTTACATACCGAGACTCCTCCGTGCCTCGGAAAGCACGTTAAGCTATTGGTCCCGGCTGTCATTCGTGGATCTTTGACAGTCGTTACGAGTCGTCAGAAGCCCGAAAGTCTGACACCAGTCTAACCAAGGGGTATCGTATTACCTAGTTACTAGGTTGTGGAGGTCAGATAGGCAGTCACTCCATGTAAAATACTGGTATTCAGCTGCATCCGGTTAGACTGGAAGCTGACCCCAACATAGTTGGGAAAAGGCTAGGCAGATTGGTTAAATATACATACCTATGTATAATTTTTTTTTTCTCGTCTATCCCATAGTGTGGGGGGGGTATCGTACTCCAAAATCAACCGAAGATGGTGTTATTTGCAGATGACATATCATTGATCTTTAAAATCAACCGACGACCGCGACGGTCACAAAATCTTGACGACGTGAATACCTCTATTAATTGGTTTACGGTAAATAATTTGGTACTAAATAAAAAAAAAACAAATGCATTAGATTTAAATTAAGTACCTAATGTTAGAAGTAGCGAATGTGACATCTTATTGAATAGAGAAAAGCTGGAATATATTAATCAAACAGTTTTCCTAGGAATCACGCTAGACGAGAAATTACAATGGGGACCTCATATATAACATCTCTTGCGGGGCGGCTAAGCTCGGCCGCTTATGCTGTTAGAAAGATAAGACAGTTAACAGATGTAGTAACCGCGCGTTTGGTCTATTTTAGCTACTTCCACAGTATTATGTCGTATGTCATTTTACTGTGGGGTCGGGCTGCTGACATTGAATCCATATTTATTTTACAAAAGAGAGCTGTCAGAGCCATTTATAATCTACATCGTCGCGAATCTCTCAGGAACTATTTAAAAGGATTAATATTATGACAGTACCTTGCCAATTCATTTATGAAAATATTATGTATGTAAGAAAAAACCTACATATTTTTAACAAAATAAGTGATGAGACATAATTTTAATACTAGAAATAAAGATAAAATAGATCAACCATTTTTTCAACGGTGGAGTTTCTTGCCCATTCTGCTCCATACGAAAACTACCTTTTGGAAGGGGCGACTAGAATCAATTCAATTTTTTGTAAACTTTGACATTCAAAAGTGCCTTACAAGGTCCTTTTTGAAATAAATGATTTGACTTTGACTTCGTTGGGAAGGGCGTTCAAAAGTATTGTGGGTGTGTGAAAACCATTTTTCAATTCAGGAATCCGTATGCGAAATATTAAGCTTTAAAGTGCTTATTTTTGTTAGAGTAATGTGGGACACATTACTCTATCAAAAATGCCAGCTGCCAGCTAAATGGTTGTACTTGGATTTGTGAAAAAAATCGCAGCAGTAGTATATATAACGAAGTTAAAAGGAAAACTATAACAGCTAAGTAGGCTTTACAGGTTAACGAGTAATAATCGACCAACTTAAGTTTGCAGTTTGAAAAACATGTTCTCCCATACATTGCACATGGGAGAACGTGTTGATAAAATTAATATAATTTAAAATCAATACTTACTTTTGATTAAATTTTTTTTTATTTTATTTTTATTTTTTTTTAATTTTTTTTATTCATAAACAAGTGTTACAATATTTAGGTGTGACACTGGATCCCGCACTAGGATACCCTGTGTCGCAGGATCCAGTCTCTTTCGACAGATAATGAATTACACTCGAGAGCAATGAATCCGGGTCACTTAAAGAATCCTAAAAATCTCGGAAACTAAAAATGCTAGGTTAATGCAATAAATTGTATTTAATAGACAATGTAATACTCCTTAAATGAAGGTATTAAAACTTCTTAGTTATTGTAAAGTTATATCATAAAAAAATCAAATTTGAAAAAGGGCCACTTTCGAAGATGGAACTACGAAATTACAGCATTTGGTTTTGCTTTTGTTTGTAATCTGTCATTTATGTGGGTACATAAACCATGTTGATAGTGCTCTATATTCATTATTCAAGCTGAAATTATGTCGCTTACGCCTGAAGAATGCACCAGAATACTTACAATGCTGGAAACCGGCCGGAGTCAGCGCGATACAGCCAGGACTGTCGGTGTGTCGCTGTCAACAGTACAAAGAGTTCTCCGACGTTACGAAGAAACTGGTTCTAACCTACGCAGACCAGGAACGGGCAGAACCAGGTGTACCACAGCACGAGAAGACCGATACTTGGTGAACACCATGCTTCGAAATCGCTTTCTCACAGGAACTGAACTCACAAATCAGTTTCGACGCCTCGGAGGAAGTAACCCAAGTGCATGGACAGTAAGACGTCGGCTTGCTGAATCTAACTTAAAACCCCTTAGACCTGCAAACGGCCCTAAACTGGAGCGTGGGCATCGTATTTCAAGACTAAGATATGCCCAGAGCCACGTAAATTGGAGTATTGAAGATTGGTCAAAAGTTATGTTCTCCGACGAATCAAAATTTATGCTCTACAAGCACGATGGAAGACACAGAGTGTATCGAAGACCAGGGGAAAGATTCAAGCAAGCATGCATCGAAGAAAAAGTAGCCTACGGTGGTGGGTCTGTACTTGTGTGGGCCGGAATTTCTTCTGAAAGTCGCACAGAGCTGGTGATCATAGAAAACGGCTCTTTAACTAGCGTAAGATATGTGGAAGAAATCCTCAATGATCACGTTGGTCCATGTATGGTCAATTTAGGTGAGGATGCTATATTTATGCATGACAATGCCCGACCTCATACAGGTAGGATTGTGAATGACTACCTTCAAGAGATGAACATTACTCGTATGGAGTGGCCAGCGCGCAGCCCGGATATCAACCCGATCGAGCATGCTTGGGACGAGCTAGGCAGATGCGTAAAACAACGAAACCCTCCCCCAATCACGCTTCGTGAGCTCAAAATTGCTCTCACAGAGGAATGGGAGAATATTCCCCAAAATCGTATAAGGAACTTGGTGTACAGCATGCCAAACCGCGTAAACGCAGTAATGGAAGCACGAGGAGGCAATACGAAGTATTAAAATTCAAGAAAATCGTAATAAAGTTCAAAAATGTCATGTTTCCTATTTTTGTTTTAAGGAGAGATCAGCAGTTTTTTTCTTTATGTAATTTTGTGTTAATAAAATGTATGGTGACTAATATTTTTTTTACTTTCATTTAAGGAGTATTACATTGTCTATTAAATACAATTTATTGCATTAACCTATCATTTTTAGTTTCCGAGATTTTTAACATTCTTTAAGTGACCCGGATTCATTGCTCTCGAGTGTATTTAAGATATTTTAACAAATGCAACGGTTTCAGTAGGTACTTAGATATAATTAATGAATTAATTTAAACTTAGAACTAAAAGGTAACCAAATGTATGTGTGTGTGATGAGTGTATGTTTGTGATGAGTGTGAGTGTGTACGTGATGAGTGTAAGTATGCAGTGATGAGTGTTAGCGTGTATATGATGATGAATACTTTATTAGTAGAATGATAAAAGATTTTCCGTTTCAGCATAATTAAACCCAAGCAGCCAATCCTGAACCTGTTTTTTGCATCCAAACTTTGTCAGGGGGTAGATATCAAGCTTTTTGTTAATTTTCTCATACAGGTATGGTCCAATACGAGAGAAAGCCTTATTGCCAAATTTAAGCTTGCAGAAAGCTCTGTTCCACTTAGGTTTTCTACGTGTGCGCTGGTCCGTTACCTCTGTGGCAGCTGCTGTTTTATGAAACTTAAGTAGCACTGATAAAATGTACAGTTGGCGCACCGTAAGCACTCTCGTTTCTCGATATAACATATCAGTGGGGTATCGGATTCCTAATCTATGAGAGACCTTAAGTATAGCCCTTTGTGCACGCTCAGCAGTAATTAG